>CM075469.1:30977598-32177598 GCA_037950665.1 Hypophthalmichthys nobilis
ATTGTCATTGCATTTCACGGCCTTTGGTGTCACACACAATGATAACAGACAATTATTCCATATCAAATGCCAAATGAAAAAAAGCAGATCTTCCCAGATATTTTTAAAACCTTTGTGCTGACATGCAGCTATGAGGTTTGATATGCTATAACATGAGATAAAAATGTATGCTTATCTGTGCCTGGCTCATATACAACACTCGGGTTACATTTGCAAAAATATCAGCTCTCAGTCAGGGGAGTGTTTTTTTTTTTTTTTTTTTCACACAAACAGCATGCATTTTTAATGAGAGCAAATGGAGCTGCATATTTTTGGGGGAGTGTAGGGTTCATGGCACACATGTAACTCAAGCTAAATAATGCAGTGACTGTAATCGCTCACAGCGCTCAAGAAACACTCATCTTCCTCCTCAACATGAGGCCACTCTGCTGCCAGCAGGATTCTGCTGAGACTACAGCTGGAGCTGATGTAGATTCATACAGGTGCACACATGTTCACACACACACACACACACACACAGGTTTGTTTTTGTGAATTGTGGGGACATTCCATAGGCGTAATGTTTTTTATACTGTACAAACCGTATTTTCTATCGCCCTACACCAACCCTACACCTAAACCCACCCATCACCGGAAACTGTGCACATTTTTACTTTCTCAAAAAAACTCATTCTGTATGATTTATAAGCCTTTTGAAAAATGGAGACATGGGCTAATGTCCTCATAAGTCATCCTCTCCTTGTAATACCCATGTCATACCCATATCATTATACAAATTTGTGTCCTGATATGTCACAAAAACATGCGCGCACACACACACACACACACACACACATCCTTGTTTATACTACTTTGTGGGGTCCAAATGACCCCACTAAGATAGTAAGATGAGGAATATATGATTTTATGACAAAGAAAACACATTCACACATCTTAAAACATTCTTATTTATATATATATATTGTAGCCCAAGACATGTTGCTCACTGAAGCTAAGCAGGGTTGAGCCTGGTTAGTACCTGGATGGGAGAGCTCCTGGGAAAAGTAGGTTGCTGCTGGAAGAGGTGTTAGTGAGGCCAGCAGGGGGCGCTCACCCTGTGGTCTGTGTGGGTCCTAACGCCCCAGTATAGTGATGGGGACACTATACTGTCAAAAAGCACTGTCCTTCAGATGAGACGTTAAACCGAGGTCCTGACTCTCTGTGGTCGTTAAAAATCCCAGGATGTCCTTTGAAAAAGGACTTTGCAAATTTGCCCATTGGCCTCTGTCTATCATGGCCTCCTAATCATCCCCATATACTGATTGGCTTCATCACTGTGTCTCCTCTCCACCAATAAGCTGGTGTCTGGCGCAATATGGCTGCCGTCGCATCATCCAGATGGATGCTGCACATTGGTGGTGGTTGAGGAGATTCCCCCTTCAATACGTAAAGCGCCTTGAGTGCCCAGAAAAGCGCTATATAAATGTAAGGAATTATATATGTATATATATATATATATATATAATATATATATATATATATATATATATATATAAAAACTGAAAACACATTTTTAAAATGTAAAAACATTCTTTTATATATATATATATATATATATATATATATAAAAGATAATATTAGAATAACTACACTACCAGTCAAAAGTTTGGAATCGGTAAGATTTTTAATGTTTTTAAAAGAAGTTTTGTCTGCTCACCAAGGCTGCATTTCTTTAATTAAAAATACAGTAAAAACAGTGATATTGTGAAATATTATTACAATTTAAAATAACTGTTTTCTGTTTGAATATATTTTATAAAGTAATTTATTCCTGTGATCAAAGCTGAATTTTCAGCATCATTACTTCAGTCTTCAGTGTCACATGATCCTTCAGAAATCATTCTAATATGATGATCTGCTGCTCAAGAAACATTTATTGTGTACAATTGTACAAAATATTTGTGTACTTTGATGAATAGAAAGTTCAAAAGAACAGCATTTATCTGAAATATAATCTTTTGTAACATTATACATGTCTTTACTCTCACTTTTGATCGATTTAATGCATCCTTGCTGAATAAAAGTATTAATTTCTTTAATTTCTTTTCAAAAAAGTAAAAATAAAAATTCTTACTGACCCCAAACTTTTGAACGGTAGTGTATAATGTTACAAAAGCTTTGTATTTCAGATAAATGCTGTTCTTTTGAACTTTCTATTCATCAAGGAATCCTGAAAAAAAAAAAAGTACACAACTGTTTTCAACATTGATAATAATCATAAATGTTTCTTGAGCAGCAGATCAGCATATTAGAATGATTTCTGAAGGATCATGTGACACTGAAGACTGGAGTAATGATGCTGAAAATTCAGCTTTGATCACAGGAATAAATTACTTTATAAAATATATTCAAACAGAAAACAGTTATTTTAAATTGTAATAATATTTCACAATATTACTGTTTTTACTGTATTTTTAATTAAATAAATGCAGCCTTGGTGAGCAGATGAAACTTCTTTTAAAAACATTAAAAATCTTACCGTGTCCAAACTTTTGAATTATAGTGTATGTTAGAATTACATCTGGACCCCACAAGGTAATACAAAAAAGTTCACACACACACACACACTTTAGTGAAAAATTCTCTTTATATAAGTCAACGCTAAATAAAATAAATACTGAATTCACAAAGGACCAGAAATCAGATATATAAATTAAAGACTGTAAAAATCTGTCAAAGATGCTTGAAATATTATAACACAGTACAATAATGTAACCAAGATATTAGGATTTTCAATAAATCTATTCTCCAAACCGCTTATCCCCTGTAGGGTTGTGGAGAAACAGTATTTTATTTTATTTTATATTGTGAAATTATAGTACATATTTTCATTAAAACATAAAGCCATTGAGAAGACTTACTGGTGAACATTAGAGAATTTCAAGTATGCAAGAGTTTTTAAATTTCTTTGCCATTAAATTAATTTCTTTCTTTTCTTTTCTTTTCTTTGTACTAATTGCCAAAAATGTCTCGTCAGCAGTGTTCTTAACTCTCAGCTGTAAGGTTTAATGCATAACATTAAGAAGCAGTAATGTGTGTATTCCCTAAAATACGCTCCAGAAGTGTTTGTTCAGTTCAAATGTTCAGTCCACAGTTCAACTAATGAAAATAAACACTCCTGATTGTGGAGTCTACAAAAATGCATCCTAAATTTGGTTTATTTACAAAATATCCCACAGATATAAATACTGATATTAAATAGGCCTTCAAATTTTATTTGTTTGTAATTGAGAAGAACCTAATACATTACCAAGCAAATATAGGCCTAATATCAAAACATTAAACTTGTTCCTCATCTTTTTTATTGTATGTAACATTGTTTAACTTTTACGTGTTGTATTTGCTGTTCCTCACTAATGTTTTGTGATCATCATGTCTTTCTGGTTATAAAACTGTAGAGAACGCTAAATTTATATTTATATAATTATATAATATTTTATATAACTACTTACACATAGTTATATTTATCTAAATAATCACTCAATTGTTTATTTTTTATTTTTAGTGAGCTCTCATTCTCCCTCGCGTTCAGCCAAACCAGTAGGTGGCGATATTGATTTAAATTTGCTCGCGGTCTGTTGTCATTAAATCCAACAAAGGAGTGGAACACAAGGAAGTGGGGGTGTCAGGTGAGAGGAATGCTGGTGTTATCGCTGTCATCTTATCTAAGTACATGTTTATAATGCACATTTTTTTTTCTTGACAAGTTACATTGCGTTTGCGATTTTCTATCGAGTGCCTTTGAACAGTTTTTGTACGAGCGCCTCAAAGCTGCAAATCCCGTCTGTTGTCATAATTTCAGTGCGATGACACAGCGAGCCGAGAGAAATTTGGACAAATGCATTGAATGTGTTACAATAATTGTTTATAAAGACACGTATATGTCTGATGTATGCTCCTTCAAGTAAAATAGACGAATGTGGTCACTGCTTGCAGATGAAAAATCCACATTAATAACAACAACAAACCTCTTATCAACAGTACATCGACATTTTTTGAGCTAAATAAGAAAGTGAATGTTATATAAATATAACTAACTAAATAAATGCTAATCACACAATAATAACAAACCTAAAAATGAGACGTAATGAATGTATTTGGAATGAGTTCCAGTATTCATGACATGTTTAATGTCCCATCGACTCTCCCAGGGTTCTTGTGCCTCTCAAAACATCATGGAGTTTGCTGAGCTGATCAAAACCCCTCGTGTGGATGGGGTGGTCCTCCACCGACCCTTCATGCCCACTGTGGAGGGAACTCTGTGTCTGACGGGACATCACCTCATTCTGTCCTCTCGCCAGGATAACACTGAGGAGCTCTGGCTGCTTCACACCAACATCGACTCTATTGACAAAAGGTAACTGACATACTGAAAGCAAAAAAAACAAAAAACAAAGCCTGGTTTCACAGACAGGGCTTAGATTAAGCCAGGATTAGACCTTAGTTGAATTTAGGCATTTAAGTAGCTTTTATAAATGTGCATTAGAAAAAAAATCACATTACTGATGTGCATCTTGAGACAAAACAATGGCAGTGACGTATTTTAAGATATGTCGGTGCAAGTTTCTTTCAGTTAAAACATGCATTCAGACTAGACTGAAGTTTTGTCTGTGAAACCAGGGGGTATTATACTAAAAATATTAAGCAGCCAGGGTTGGGGAGTAATGAAAAACATGTAACTTATGTAATCAGGATACAAAAATCTGGTAACTGTAATTCATTACAGGAAAATCAATCAAGGAAAACATATGCCTAGAGCACCTCCTAGTGGTCATTATATGAAACAGAAAGGAAAAAATGCTTTCTAAAAATACACACAAGCTTAAAGGTGCAATATGTAAGATTTCTGCCCGCTAGAGGTCTATTCAAAACAAAGGCGTAGCTTGATGACGGCAAGTTTGAGCGCGGAATCTTGGGACATGTGATCTTCACATCACAGCCGGTGGAAACAATCGGGATAGGACTCGGGCAGAAATCATGTTCATGGATGTGATTATTAACGTTACTGTAGTGTGAAGCAGAGCAGGACCGAGTGTTGTGGAGCTGAACGAGGACGCTGGAGCGATTGCGCAACACACGCCTCACGAGCAGCGGGACTTTTATTATGACACAGTCGCCGGCGCCGCTTCCGCTTTTCCGGTCATGAGTATGAGGTAACACAGCTCTGTTTATCATATTAGATACATTTGAGAGTGTTGAAAATGATGTTATAACGTTACTCTGTGCATTCGCTCGGCGATTGCTGTGAGACACTTGTTTGAGACACACTGCAGTAAGATAGATCGATTTTACAATATCATATTAAATGCTGGATGGCTTGTGCTGATAAATGGCATGCAATTAATTTTAAAACGTATTGTATGATGGAGAAAATTCTGTATTACTGTTACTAAAAATAAAGCTGCATCTGATTATGCTATGTTAGCTACTTCACAAAATAGTGTTTTTCTCTGAGGCATGGGAAAGCATGGTACTCGCAAAAAATCAAGAAAATTAGATTTAAACAATAAGACTAAACGTGTTGAGCTATATAACAACAATTAGTTTCCTGTCTATAAATGTAACCAAACAGTTGTTCCCTTGTCTATTAAAACATGTAAATATTAAAGCGTCTTTGGTGTTTCCATGGTTTCTACAAAATAAAACCGGAAACCGAGGGTAACGCGGGTATGACGCAATTGACAGGCGACTCCTCACACGAGCCTTGGTTAAAATTACAATTTTCTCACGATTTACAAATAGTTGCAAACATTTGGGATATTGTAAGTACTCAAGTGAACAAAATATATAACACTGGCCTAGTGGTTTTTGGATATTTTACTGCAAAAATCGTACATATTGCACCTTTAACAGAAATGATTTTGATAAGAATGTTTTGCAACATGATGGAAATATTAACATGTTAAAAGCACAATATGTAAGATTTTTAGATTAAAATATCCAAAAACCACTAGAACAGTGTTATATATTTTGTTGACTTGTGTACTTACAATATCCCACATGTTTCCAAGAATGTTTAAATCCAGAGAAATAAGCAGTTTTAACCAGGACATGGACCATGTCCGTGTGTCGCCTATCAATGACATCATACCTGCGTTACCTTCGATTTCCGGTTTTATTTTGTAGAAACTATGGAAACCCCAAAGACGCTTTAATATATTATATGTTTTATTAGACAGGTAAGCAACTGTTTGGATACATTCATCGACAGAAAACTAATCATGTTATATAGCTCAACACAGTAGGGCTGGGACAATACATCGATTTGCGATACAATGAATCTGGAGTGATTCTGATATTTTCGGATGTATCGCGATCCTCTCTCGAATTGATTCTGAGCTTAGTTTTTAACAGCAGATGGCGCTACGTGTTTTAGAAAGACCTGTACTCTGCTTGCTTCCAGTTCCTTTACACCACTTAAATCTAAAATAATCATTCATAAAGTTCGATAAGGTTGATGCGAATTACAAGGGTGTTCGCACATTAATCTCGTGTCATAAAAACATTCTGAGCCGAGGTGCAAGTATATTTAACCACTTACCTGACTCATCCGAACACACGATCGCTGTCCAGCATTCTTCTTCGTGAGCATTCAGGGTTGCCAGGTTTTCACAACAAAACCTTCTCAATTGCTCCTCAAAACTAGCCCAATCGCATTTCAGGGGGGTCTCACTGTAAAAATCGCGTTCCAGGGGGTAAAATCTGCGTTTTTGGTGGAGCTCCACTGCTAAAATTCACATTCCAGGGGCTAAATATCACATTATTTCGGGTCAATTCAACCCGCGGACATGAAAAACAACCTGTAGCAACAGTGTAAAAGTAGCCCAATTCCACGGGAAAACCGCGGACTTGGCAACACTGTGAGCATTTGAGTGTGCTGTTAAAAACTAGCCTAGAGCGCCATCTGCTGTTAAAACTAAGCTCAGAATCGATTCAAGAGAGAAAATATCAGGATTGATCCGGATTCATTGTATCGCAAATTGAGAATCGATGTTTTGTCCCAGCCCTGCAACACAGTAAGTCTTATTGTTTGAATCTCGTTTTCTTGATTTACCGCGAGTACCATGTTTTACCATGACTAATATCGATCTGGTTTACAGCAGTGTGCAACAAGTGTCTCACTGCAGCCGCCGAGCGAAGACTCAGAGTAGCACTATAACAACTTTCAACACACAAATGTATCTAATATGATAAACAGCGCTGTTTTACCCCACATACATAATGCAAGTACAAGCAAAAGAGCTCGTCTGCAGCATAATAAAAGTCCCGCTGCTCTCGAGGTGTGTCGCGCTCGTCTCTCATTAGCAATCGCTCCAGCGGCCTCGTTCAGCTCCCACAACACTCGGTCCTGCTCTGCTTCATACTACAGTAACGTAAATAATCTCATCCATGAACATGATTTCTGCCCAAGTCCCGTCCTGATTCTTTTCCACTGGCTGTGAGGTGAAGACAACACCTCCCATGATTCCGCGCTCAATCTCAGCGTCATCAAGCTACACCTTTGTTTTGAATAGGCGACCTCTAGAAAATCTACATAGTGTGCCTTTAAATTGTAATACTATTTCACAATATTGCTGTTTTTTACTCTATTTTTGATTAAACAAGTGCAGCCATGCTTAGCATAAGAGAGCTCCTTCAAAAACATTAAATATAAATCTTACTGATGTAATGTGCGCAGGTTTGTGGGATCCCTGGGAACTATCATTGTGAAGTGTAAAGACCTGCGGGTGATCCAGCTGGACATACCTGGAATGGAGGAGTGTCTTAATATTGCCAGCTCAATTGAGGTAAGACTGTAATAATACTCAATCATAAAGCAGAATAATAATGGACAAATAATAACCTGAGCATCTATCAGTTTATGCTGTTGGTGTTCAGGTTCTGATCGTTCATCTTTCAGGCTCTGTCCACGCTGGACTCGGTGTCCCTGATGTACCCCTTCTTCTACCGTCCTCTGTTCGAGGTCATTGAGGATGGATGGCAGTTGTTCATGCCAGAGGAGGCTTTCAGAGATCTGGAGTCTATGGTATTTCTATCCCTGGAAGTCTTGACACTGAGGTCATCAGAAAAAATCCTGATGCGTTTTCTCAGTGTATCATTGTTCATTTTTTCCTGGGAAGCCAGGAAATAAATACTCATGACTACATGTTATGAGGTCCAGTTTTAATACAAATACAGCTAGTATTTCACACACTACCGTTCAAAAGCTTGAGGTCAGTAAGATATTTTAATGTTTTTTAAAGAAGACTCTTATGCTCACCAAGGCTGAAGTTTAAAGTAGTTTTAAAGTTTGAATGTTTTGAAGGCAATAAAGTCTTTCAGAAAAACAGATAGATAGATGGATGATAAGGTGTTTTAGCATGTTGCTAGCATGTTTCTAACATGTTTTAGCAAGTTGTTAACATGATGTAACATATTGTTAGCATGATTTAACATATTGTTAACATGATTTAGCACATTACTAGCATAAGCATGTTTCTAGCATGATTTAACACATTGCTAGCATGATAAGCATGTTTCTAACCTGATTTAACACATTGCTAACATGTTTTAGCATTTGTTGTTAACATGACCTAGCATGTTGCGAACCTGATTTAGCATGTAACATGTTGTTAACACAATTTAACATTGCTAGCTTGTCGCTAGCATGATTAGAACATTGTTAGCATAATTTAACATGTTGATTGCATGATTTAATACATTGTTAGCATAAGCATGTTTCTAACATGATTTAGCACATTGCTAACATATTTTAGCATTTGTTGTTAACATGACCTAGCATGTTGCGAACCTGATTTAGCATGTAACATTGTTAACACGATTTAACATTGCTAGCTTGTCGTTAGCATGATTAGAACATTGTTAGCATAATTTAACATGTTGATTGCATGATTTAACACATTGTTAGCATAAGCATGTTTCTAACATGATTTAGCACATTGCTAACATATTTTAGCATGTTGCGAACATGACCTAGCATGTTGCTAACATGATTTAGCATGTAACATGTTGTTAACATGATTTGACATCGCTAGCTTATCGCTAGCACTATTAGAACATTGTTAGCATAATTTAACATGTTGATAGCATGATTTAGCACATTACTAACATGTTGCTAGCATAATTATCGTGTTGCTAGTATGATTTAGTATGTTGACACCATGATTTAACACAATACTAGTATGATTTATCATTTTGCTAACATGATTTAGCACATTGCTAGGATGTTGCTTGCATGATTTAACATGTAAAATGTTGTTAGCATGATTAAGCATGTTGCTAACATAATTTAAAATGTTGCTAGCTTGATTTTGCATGTTAACATGATTTAGCACATTGCTAACATGTTGTTAGCTTGATTTAGCATGTTGTTAACATTATTATTTAGCAGGTTGTTAACATGATTTAACATGTTGTTAGCTTGATTTAACACAATACTAGTATGATTTAACATTTTGCTAGCATGATTTAGCACATTGCTAGGATGTTGCTTGCATGATTGAACATGTAACATGTTGTTAGCACGATTAGCATGTTATTAGCATGATTAAGCATGTTGTTAACATAATTTAAAATGTTGCTAGCTTGATTTAGCATGTTGCTAGCATTATTTAGCATGTTGCTAGCATTATTTAGCAGGTTGTTAACATGATTTAACATGTTGCTAGCTTCATTTAACACAATGCTAATATGCTTTAACATGTTGCTAGCATGCTTTAGCACATTGCTAGCATGTTTCTAGCATAAATTAACACATTGCTACCATTTTTAACACACATTGTTAACATGTCCTAGGCTAGTTGCTTGGCTTTGCTAGTGATAGATAGATGTCGACAGCAGCAAGGAACCCAAAAACTTTATTACAATTTAAAAGATTGTAAAGTGTAATTTATTCCTGTGATCAAAGCTGAATTTTCAGCATCATTACTCCAGTCTTCAGTGTCACATGATCCTTCAGAAATCATTCTAATATGATGATTTGCTGCTCAAGAAACATTTATGATTATTATCAGTGTTGAAAACAGTTGTCAATTTATTTGAATGTATTCTTACTGAATAAGAGTATTAATTTCTGTCAGTAACAAAATCTTAGTGACTGTAAACTTTAGAACGGTACAGTACTGTATGTCGGCTCATTCAAACCCCTGTTAGTTCACAATTAGACTCAGTAACAGTACATTGCTGAAAAGTTTGTTATTTTAATTGACAAAGAAACGGTAAATTGTAAAGTTGACCAGAGTTCTGCGCTCCTCTCTCAGACAGATGAATGGAGACTGAGCGAGGTCAATAAAGACTTCAGCGTGTGCCCCTCGTACCCGTCCTTACTGACCGTGCCCAAAGACATCGATGATGACAGTCTCTGCAAAGCTGCTTCCTTCCGCCACGGCGGCCGTTTCCCTGTGCTCAGCTACTACCACAAGAAGAACGGCATGGTTAGAAAAACACTTTGAAGATGTTGTTTCCAAACGTTGATCTGTTTAATACAGACTCCGATCACACTGTCCACAGGTGATGATGCGAGCAGCACAGCCACTGACAGGAACCAATGGGCGCCGCTGCAAAGAAGACGAGAAACTGATCAACGCCACGCTCTGTGCAGGGAAGCGCGGTTACATCATCGACACGCGGACGATAGCTGTAGCGCAGCAGGCTAAAGCTCGCGGAGGAGGGTTTGAACAGGAAGCCAACTACCCACAGTGGAGGAGGATCCATAAAGCCATTGAGAGGTGTGTATTCTCACAGAGCCAGACTAACTGCTTCACAAACGAGGGTCAATTCAACGAAAAAAGATTAACATGACGGCACATGCTAGTGGATGAGTTGAATCAACTCCACAGCAACTACATAAATTTATCCACTAACCATTCAGAAACGTCCAGTTTCATTCTAAAAGTTGTAACTTCTTCCTGAGTCTCTCCATCAGTGTCGACTCCGGTTTGAACAATGTAAGGCTGAACACCGTTACTGACAATCCTCATTTTGGCTGCGTGAGATTCTCCAGCTTTGTTGTTGAACAACTGAAGTGTGAGCTGTTAAAGCTCCGCCCTCTTCTGGAAAGGGGGCTGGGAGCAGCAGCTCATTTGCATTTAAAGGGACACACACAAAAACGGCGTGTTTTTTCTCACACCCAAATAGGGGAAAATTTGACAAGCTATAATAAATGATCTGTGGGGTATTTTGAGCTGAAACTTCACAGACACATTCTGGAGACACCAGAGACTTAGATTACATCTTGTGAAAAGGGGCATTATAGGTCCCCTTAAAGCATGTTAACCTATTTCTTTACACCCAATAATCAAAATAATGAACTTTTAAAATAGCATCATATGACCCCTTTAGACAAAAACTTTATCTTTCAAAAAATGTTATGGCACAAATTTTTAAAGTCATCATGAAATGAAAATTCATCATTTTTACAACTATTTTGTAAATATCAAGTCAAGTCACCTTTATTTTTGTAGCTCTTTATACATTAGAGATTGTTTCAAAGCAGCTTTACAGTGATAACAGGAAAATTATGCATTTCAGCTGTTGTTCATCTGAACTCAGTTCATTGTTGTTTCAGTTCTGTTGAAAAGATCATCAATTATTAAATTAGTAAATAAATACATTAATTTCTCACCCTCATGTCGTTCCCACACCTCCGATGGCTCAGTGAGGCATGCATTGACAGCAAGATAATTAACACTTTCAGATGCCCAGAAAGCTACTAAAGTATATAAAACAGTTCATGTGACTACAGTGGTTCAGCCTTAATGTTATGAAGCGATGAGAATACTTTTTGTCCGCCAAAAAACAAAACAAAATAATGACTTTATTTAACAATATCTAGTTATGGGGGATTTCAAAACACTGCTTCATGAAGCTTCGAAGCTTCGAAGCTTTACAAATCTTTTGTTTCGAATCAGTGGTTCGGAGTGTGTATCAAACTGCCAAAGTCACGCCCCCCAGTGGTGAACCATTGAAATTTCGAAACACTTATGATGCAACGAATCCTCGTTTATTGAAATCACGGGACTTTGGCAGTCTGATACAAGCTCTGAACCACTGATTCTAAACAAAAGATTCGTAAAGCTTTGAAGCTTCATGAAGCAGAGTTTTGAAATCGCCCATCACTAGATATTGTTAAATAAAGTCGTTATTGGGTTTTTGTGGTGCACAAAAAGTATTCTCGTCACTTCATAACATTAAGGTTGAACCACTGTAGTCACATGAACTGTTTTAAATATGTCTTTAGTAGCTTTTTGGGCACTGAAAAAGGAAATTAATGTGCTGGCAATGGAGGCCTCACTGAGCCATCGGATTTTATCAAAAATATCTGTTCTGAAGATGAACGAAGGTCTAAAGGGTGTCGAATGGCATGAGGGTGAGTAATTAATGACAGAATTTTCATTTTTGGGTGAACTAACCCTTACATTATTTAATCTATAAGTTATTAAATCTAATTCATCGTCCAGCTCAGTTCAGTTCTCATACAACAGCATCAGTACAGTCAGATCAATAATGTATGCTGTACATGGATGAATTGCTCACAATAAGATCTGTTTTTTTTTTTTTTATTTAATTGGTTTATTATATAATCAAAAACACAATCTCCTGTTTTAAACCATTTCTTAAGCGCTCAGCTTGATTTCCAGGCAAACTGAAGTCAGCCAGTCAGATTAGACTTTGCCAAATCAAGAAAGTACTTTTAAATTTTGTGATCAATATTCATCAGGCAGTCAATGAACAAACACAGCTGCATAAGTGAGTTCTGTAACTGGGACTATAATCTGACAGCTGTTCTCCCACAGGTCTAATGTTCTGCAGGAGAGTCTGATAAAGCTGGTGGAGGCATGCAATGATCAGTCTCACAGCATGGACCGCTGGCTCAGTAAACTCGAAGCCTCCAACTGGCAGAGTCATGTGAAGGAGATCCTCACCACGGCCTGCCTGGCTGCACAGTGCATTGACAGGTACATCTGTGGATACGTCTGTCTCTCAAACACACACAGACAGATCTGCTTACACCATACTGTGCAGCTGTGTTAATTACTGTTTTAGCTCTATTCTAAGTTAATTACAAAAGCTGCTGTCGCCCTGTTTCTCACCACATTTGTTGCAAAGCTCGTTGTGGTGATAATTACTGCTGTTGTCAAGCTGTAATCATCATTATGTTGATACCACCCTGGTACTACTGTTTTAAATGCAGCTTTTGGCATGCAGTTCATTATCAGGTTTGTTGCACTATGTGTGCTAAATAGTCTCAAACTGGTATTAAAGGATTAGTTCAGTTCAGAATTAAAATTTCCTGATAATTTACTCACGCCCATGTCATCCAGGATGTTTATGTCTTTCTTTCTTCATTCGAAAAGAAATGAAGGTTTTTGAGGAAAACATTCCAGGATTTTTCTCCATATAGTGGACTTCACTGGGGTTCAACGGGTTGAAGGTCCAAATGTCAGTTTCAGTGCAGCTTCAAAGAGCTCTACATGATCCCAGACGAGGAATAAGAGTCTTATCTAGAGAAACAATCAGTCATTTTCTAAAAAAATAAAATTAAATAAACTTTTTAACCACAAATGCTCATCTTGCACTGCTCTGTGATGCTCCATGCATTACGTAATCACACTGGAAAGGTCACGTGTGACGTAGGTGGAAGTACAGATCCAGTGTTTATAAAGACTAAGTCAAACGCCCAAAAAAAGGTAAAACAACGATGTCGGGCGATTTTGATGTTGGTGGAGTTTTTCGCCCTACCGTGGTACTTCCGCCTACATCATGTGTGACCTTTCCAACGTGATTACGTAATGTGTGGCGCATCGCAGAGCAGTGCAAGATGAGCATTTATGGTTAAAAAGTTTATTTTATTTTATTTTTTTAGAAAATGGCCGATGGTTTCTCTAGATAAGACTCTTATTCCTCATCTGGGATCATGTAGAGCTCTTTGAAGCTGCACTGAAACTGACATTTGGACCTTCAACCCGTTGAACCCCAGTGAAGTCCACTATATGGAGAAAAATCCTGGAATGTTTTCCTCAGAAACCTTCATTTCTTTTCGACTAAAGAAAGAAAGACATGAACATTTTGGATAAAATGGGGGTGAGTAAATTATCAGGACATTTGAATTCTGAAGTGAACTAAGCCTTTAACATCCCAAAAAATCACCACTTAAATATTTTCTTTTTTGCATAGGTCATTTTCAAAATGTGTAATGTGGTGTTTTGTAGGGAAGGGGCGTCAGTTCTGGTTCATGGCATGGAGGGCACTGACTCAACACTGCAGGTGACGTCTCTCGCCCAGATCATCCTCGACCCGGCATGCAGAACCATCCGTGGCTTTGAGGCGCTGATTGAGCGGGAGTGGTTACAGGTGAGAGAGGTTACCAGGAAAACTCTTTTGCTCAGATCTGCCTGATTTGTCTCAATCTGTCCCACTGTCAAAATCATTCCAGCTTTCTTTATAGAAATTCATAGAATGCACTTGAAAAAAAATACTGGCTAGAAAAATTGTTGCTCAAAATAACAGGGCTGCAACAACTAATTTATAAAATAGATTATTATCAATAATGAAAATAATCGACAACAAATTTGATTATCGATTAGTCACGTCTGCGCACTGTGCTTGTGTGGTGTCACGTCGCTTCACAATAGAGAATAACACATTTCTATAGACAAAACGCATATGGAAAATAGCGGAGGACACAGAGTGAGCTGCTGTGGGAAAGGAACATGATCCAAGTTGTCAGAAACATCCGAATGATTTATATTTATAAGCGCTTCAAACAAAAGCATAAGCGTTTACCACGACTTGCCCTGTTGCACTTTGACAGATGCATGTGCTGTTTAATGCCTCTGACATGTGTTTTCCTCGGCACATAACTTACATTTCATGGTTATATCCTTATCTGTAAATGTTAGAAAGTCACAGAGTTCAATGAATGAGTGCCGGTGGGCACATGCGCGTCAAACAGACGGAACGCAGTAGAACAGGTTTAGACAAGTAAATGTGTGTGTTCTTCACACCTTATACAACTTCATATTTTTTACTTTTGTTTATTATAATTTTGGTAACACTTCAGTATGGGGAACAATTATTGCTTTTAACTAGATGCTTATTAGCTGCATATTGGCTGTTTATTAGTACTTATAAAGCACATATTAATGCCTCATTCTGCATGACCTTAGTCTACATCCCATAATCCTAACCAATACCTAAATTTAACAACTACCTTACTAACTATTAATAAGCAGTAATTAGGAGTTTATTGAGGCAAAAGTCATAGTTAATATGTGTTCCCTATACTAAAGTGTTACCATAATTTTTAATTTATTCATTTTAAATCCTGCTTTAAAATAGTAAGCAATCAGTTGTTTTTAGGTTTAGAATGTAATGTCTATTTTAACCCTTTTTTGCTTATAATGTACATAAACTATATAGATACATTCACTATATTTGTTTCCATATACTTTATATTACACATTGTTTGGAGGACAGCATTGAGCAGGATGTGGAATAACATTGTTTAAAATAATGGATTAAAATTTAATTTAATGTATAATAATTTTAAGACTTTTCACCCAATTAATCGACAGATTACAGGGGGACTCAGTGATATTTCAAATACACTGTTTGGAAGTTAGTCGGCCGACACCAACAACAAACATCTAACCAATCAGCATCAGGGGGCGTATGACAGTAGCCTGCAGAACGGGGACACAATACAAAACAGCTCAAAAGAATATCACTGGAATGAAGATTTATGCCTGGGCAAGCTCTTTAGGACCCATGTTAATATTAGAAAAGCTTTCCAGCGCTGTAGAGAGATAAGAGGGAAGGCCTGAAAACTGCTTTGATCCCGCTTATAGGTGGGTTTGTTTGGGTTGATTTCAAATATCAACAATGTCCAACAGCGTTGTTCAAATACTACTTACTGCACCTTTAATTGGTTATCAAAATAATCGATAGTTGCAGCCCTATAAAATAATAAACTACAAAAAAAAATAATAATAATCAAAACTCTAATCATGAGCTGAAAACAAAGTTAAATAGTAATTTAAAAAAAAAAAAAAATCTTCCCTTGCCATCTCTAATTATAAATTATAACATTGTTTATTATGAAATGCTCTTAACATGCTGATTAATAATGTTAAATGTATGGAAAAAACAAAACGTCTAAACTTGTCACAATTTCAAAACTGTTTTTGTTATGACAGCTTAAAATAATTGTGTTCTCGAGTTTTAGCAAAAGTATCTATTTTGCTGCTCAACGTGTTTCTGCTACTGTTGTTAAAATAACCGCATAATCTGCAGCTCTTAATGCGGTGCTTTACGTCTTTAACAGGAGAAAAAAGCGACACGTACAGAGCGGAAAAGGATTGAATGAAGTGCATTTGGCTTTAGATTAAAATATTAGAGGATGTAGCACCGAAAGATCATTACCATAAATGACCCTGTGCACTTGAGGTGTGAACCGCTCTGTTGTTTTGACTCACTTTAAACTGTAGAAATGGTAAAATGGCGCAATTATGTCCTGTGGTCCGGATGGAACCAAGTCGGGGTCCATAACCGGAATAACCTATGACCCTGTGACCTTTACCTCCAGGCCGGTCACCCATTCCAGCAGCGCTGTGCTCAGTCTGCATACTCAAATGGGAAGCCCCGAAGTGAAGCGCCCGTGTTCCTGCTCTTCCTGGACTGTGTGTGGCAGATCCTGCGGCAGTTCCCCTGCTCCTTCCAGTTCAGTGAGAACTTCCTGATCATGCTCTTTGAGCACGCCTATGCCTCACAGTTCGGCACTTTCCTTGGAAACAGAGTGGCTGAAAGGTTAGTATTCGCCTCCATTTACAGATTCTCACATACCGTCTCATATTACATCACGTACAACATTCTCATAAAAACAGTTTGTTCCTGATTTCTAACTAGCCAACTCAGGCCCTGTCCCAAACGCCACACTCATTTTATCATTCCGAAGTTATAACCCAACAGCCTGTTTGGTCAGTGTGGATTCGTCGGAGGTGGCATTCAGGATAGGGCCATATTTTGCACTTGACGTTTGCATGTAACACATTTAAGTTGGCAGGTTGTAATTCTATCCGTATGGAAAGACGCGTTCAGTAGCAGAGGTCATGACCCCCTCCGTCAACACTCCTACGTCAGCAGAGGTCAACTTGTAGCTGGCCGTGACCCTTTTGTGTTTGTTCCTTATTCTGAGCAGGATGTTTTAGCAATGTGTTGTGCAATGTTTTTCCACTTTTTGCTCAAATGTGTATCACATTTCAAAATGTCCAGTTTTGGTACAGTCATTTACTGACAATGGGTGGTGTGAAGTGTGTGTGATAACGTAAATCTGACCTTTAGACTTCAGAGGACCTCTTTCATTTTGGTTTAACTTTTAACATCGAACACACTTAAAATAAAGGTTCTTTTTTGGCATCTATGGTTCCACAAAGAAGATTTAACATCCATGGAACCTTTCCATTCCACAAAAGATTCTTTAGTTTATAAAGTGATTCTAAAGATTCTAAAGTGATTCTAAAGTGTTCTTTACACTAAGAACTAAATGGTTCTTTTCACTGAAAGGTTCTTTAGGGAACTGAAAATGCTGCATTGCTGCAAAAACCACCTTTTGACATTTTTATTTTTAAGAGTGTTGCTTGTGATATATGAGTACTGACTATTTGTTCTGTAAGACTCAGTAGCTCAAAATGTTTATGAATGTTAGGGTTAAGCTTGAAGAGCAGAATTGGTGAAAGGCTTTTTGTTTGCTTATAGTGAGATAACGGATGGCAATGGCTGGATGTGTCTGGCTCCTCATAACATAAACTTTATTGTAAAGTTTGGGTGTGAATGTAAACTTAGCACTTAGTTTCTGTGTAATGTTTCAGGGTGAAGCTCCAGCTGTCTCAGAAGACTGTGTCTTTGTGGTCGTGGGTGAACCGTCCTCAGGAGCTGGAGCGATTCCTGAACCCGCTGTATGAGCCCAATAACCTGGTCATCTGGCCATCTGTGGCACCTCAGAGCCTGCTGCTGTGGGAAGGTGAGTGCCACAAAATCATTATATATATATGTATATATATATATATATATATAATATATACATATACATATATGTGTGTGTGTGTGTGTGTGAGAGAGAGAGAATTTCAGCCACCATAGTATATGAATGAAAAGCTGTGAACATTATATCATGACAGTGATATTAAACAGTATGTGTTTACCTGTTAACCTGTAGGTGGCAGTCATGTGTTGTTTGGTTCTTACACTTGCGAATTGCTTAACCTCCCAAGACCCATGAAAAAAATGTTTTTTTGTAAAATGTTTGTAATGAAAAAGTATTTTTTCATTACATTGAAATTAAAAAGTCATTACATTGTTTAGAGCATAAACAATTTTTTTATTTTTTTTTATTTATGCTGTGTCCTCTGTGGTGGACACCAGGACTCAGTAGTTTAAAAAATAAAATGTCATGAAATGACATGGATGGGCAAAAACAATGGAATTTTTTTTTCATTCACCAATCAACTTTTAGGTTTCAGGATTTTTTTTTTTTTTTTTAACCAAACTTTGTTTAAAGATGATTCTCAACTATGTTATGAAAGATATAATGGAATGAATTGATATACCATTTTAAAGCCGATTACCAATAAATCTAAATCCAAATTTTTATATAATTTTTGAGAGCCTGATTACAAAAAGTTTCCCCATTAAAAGCCATGTCCCAAGCACACAATTATAATGTTCTCATTATAATTTTATGTATCTTATGACAGACTTGCGCTGCACATGTTGCACTTCACTGTATTTTCCTTTTTGAAGTGACTCCAATCATATTTCAAGCAATTCAAAACCATCATGGTGGACCGTGCACATCTGAAGTGTCTCAGCTGAAGGAAATAATCCATTATTTATCGGCTTTAATATATCGGCCAAATTTTTTTTATCTTGACGATAACGATAACATTAAAAATGAACATATATCGGCCGATATGGTGGCCAACATGTCGTGCATCCTTAATACCTGGGTTTTCCCATTCAATACAATGTATATATGTGACCCTGAACCACAAAGTCAGTCATAAGTCACATGGGTATATTTGTAGCAATAGCCAACAATACATTGTATGGGTCAAAATTATTGATTTTTCTTTTATGCCAAAAATCATTAGGATATTAAGTAAAGTTCATGTTCCATGAAGATATTTTGTAAATTTCCTACCGTAAATATATCAAATGTATTTTTGTGAGTGGCTAAGGACTTCATTTGGATAACTTTAAAGGCGATTTTCTCAATATTTAGATTTTTTTGCACCCTCAGATTCCAGATATTCAAATATTTGTATCTCGGCCAAATATTGTCCTACAAACCATACATCAATGGAAAGCTCATTTATTCAGAAATCTGATTGACCCTTTATGACTGGTTTTGTGGTCCAGGGTCACTTATAACCCGTATCTAATTTGCATATTAATGTGTTCTTGGAGCAACATATAATGAAAAAAGAAGTGTAATAATGGGAGTAATAGTTGAGAACATTTTCATAATATCATCTAATATTTCATAGGAATATTGATATGTAATTTCTTTCCTTATTCACTTGTGTCTCCCAGAATGCCTGATAAACATGCTGTAATCTTTGTGTCCTCTACTGTAGACATGTGTGAAATCAATGCCCTGTTTCGTAACAGAAAGTCATATTTTGATTTAAAACCCCATAACATTTTCCTGAGATGTTGATTTTTAACAAACAATTTGAAAATTAATCTAATTTAAATGATAATTATAAAATATTATCATATTTCCATGAGAGTGGTCAAGTTGATCACTAAATAATGTCAGTCATTTTAAAGACCAAGGAGGAGTTGTTGTCCTGGAGAAACCTCCAAACATTTGGTATCTCTGAAAAGCCCTGAATGCTGTGACATGTATAGTGTCAGAGAAATTCACTCAAATATAATGTTCACTGCAGAGGACAGTGGGTCCCAGGAGGTTAAAAACGTGTGGACTGTGAGATCAGTGCGTGTTTTGAAATGACCACGACAGTACGTCACCATTCTTCCATGACATGCTGTAGATGAACCTATAGATATCTTGTGCATTAGTGACGCTTCAAAAACATGTTTAACAAAATGTTCCTGGTGTAATGAAAATAAAAGCCGTATAGCCACTATAGGCTAATTGTTATTTAAAACTATGAACTATATGTTATAAAAAGTAAATAATGTTATAAAGTAAATAATTTAAGTAAAATTTACATGTATTACTTAAATGATTTATATTTTAATGTAATTTTAAGTTACTTAAATTAAAAAAAAAAAATCACCTGTCATCTGCTGCAGTTATTTTTTGTGTTTAGTGTGTTTTGGACACACTTTAGGCACAGATTAGACAAAGATAAAATTAACTAAATTTCCCAGTTAATTTTATTTTGAATTTAATGATCCATTTAGCTCTTTTGAAATGAACTACTTTCAGGAAAACTCACCCAAGTTGTCATGTTTAAGCATTAAAGAAGCAACTCTGATACTTCAGCTTCAGCAATGCTTGTTTTAAACCTTTCAGCGGATGCGTATTAACGCCACGTGGAATTCACAAGTGTGACAATGACTCAACCCGATGACCTCTGTGCCATTCATTTTTTTTAGTCCTCATCTCTGGAACCTGTCATGCCTCTATTTTAAAGGTGCAGTGAAAGGGACTCTTTCAGGAAAAGCAGCCAAGCAGACATGGAGTTTAATGCCATGGGGGTTCACTTTCAGTCACATGAGCAGTTCTCAAACAACTCGCAGATATGTTTAGACCTTACATATACACTACCAGTCGAACATTTGGAGACACCTACTCATTCTTTGTTAATAGTATTTTCCACATTTTAGAATAATGGCCATCTAAACTATGAAATTAAGTTTTTCACCAAAATAGCTAGTTTAAACTATCTATTAAAAGATAGGATCCGTTTAGCAGTAATTGAAAGTATTGGGGACAGTGTGCCCAAAGAATTTAAGCATCAAGCTCCTTTGAGAAACATTTATCTAATGTTAATTTCACAGTTGGGTGGGTATTGACCAGCATGCTCTGCTGCTGACGTACTATCAGCTGTACATGTGCTCAGAAACATGGGTGTGGTGACAAACGTTCCAGTCATACTGTATATTTCAGGTTTCCTTGTGTATAACCTTGAGATACGGCATGGCTTTGCAAAAAGTTCATTTACATGTCAGATTTTTGTTAAAATCTTAAGAATATATATATAATATATATATATATATATATATATAAAAATACCTACAGATATACTGAAGTCCTACTTAGATGGGTCAAAAAGCAGTTTTGCATGTAAAAGAATATTCTTTTAAAATATATTATTTCCTTAATAGTACTCTTTTTGAAAGAATGCTAGAGTTTACTTCCTTTTCAAAAGGGTAAAGCGAAAATGTTGTAAATGTCATGTAAATGCTTTAGTTTGACTGAAATTGTTCTCATTTTTATTCAGACTAACAGACCTATATAATGTGATTGCAGCTTGTCTTCGTCCAGCATGTGTATGCATGTTAATCTACAGTTGGCCTCTGTGTTATGCGCTTGCTCAAGACAGGAGTGTGTATTGTGCAATGTGTATGTAATCCTTCAAATATTTGATTATGCAGATGAAGATAGATGAAGACTGTAGCTCAACTGTACCTGCACATGTAAACATACGCTGAGACACTAGGTGCAATTGATTTATGCTTAATGCCTGTCATAGAGACATGTTGGTTTACATGATTTACACGTTTTTTCAGCTTGTGGCATTCCTTCCAGGGCATTATGTGTAACTTCAATGAAATTTTTTTTACTCTTGCTCCATATTACCTGGACTGAGTAATTCACATTTATTTGACAGCTCCAGGGCTTTTGTGAAAACAACTACAGATTGCATCAACAAAGTTTCATTAACAAAAGTTATTGTGTGGGTTTATCACTGAAAATTGCATCATACTATATCTACTCTTCAAACAGCATTATGGGGAAAAAAGGAACACCGTGGTAGTAGCCTTCTTACCTGACGGCGTTTTGCTCCTTGTTCCTTAAAGGGTTAGTTCACCCAAAAATGAAAATTCTGTCATCATTTACTCACCCTCATGTCGTTCCACACCTGTAAGACTTTCATTCATCTTTGGAACGCAAGTAAAGATCTTTTTGATGAAATCTGAGAAATTTCTGTCCCTCCATTGACAGCTACGCAACTACCACTTTGACGCTTCAAAAAGTTCATAAAGAGATCGTAAAATGATCAAGCTTAAACGTGCTGCGTAACAAGAGAATGAACCTCATTGGTTCTTGAGGAAGCTCAAACGTGCTGCGTAACAAGAGAATGAACCTCATTGGTTCTTGAGGAAGCTCAAACGTGCTGCGTAACAAGAGAATGAACCTCATTGGTTCTTGCTGAAGCTCAAACGTGCTGCGTAACACGAGAATGAACCTCATTGGTTCTTGCTGAAGCTCAAACGTGCTGCGTAACATGAGAATGAACCTCATTGGTTCTTGCTGAAGCTCAAACGTGCTGTGTAACAAAATCACACAAAAGTTTATTGATCAGCGACCCGAAATTTTATCATCACATATCAGGCACATTGTGACAAGATTTACTTTCAATATTTACATTCCCATTGTGTATTCTTTTCTCTACAGGGATATTCCTTCGCTGGAATCGCTCCACAAAGTGTTTAGATGAGGCCTATCAGGAGATGGTCCATATTATAGAGTACAACAAGGAGCTGCAGAACAAAGTGAACAGCCTGCGGAGACAGCTGGCCCAGCTCGAGACGGAGGACAGCCCGCTGCAGACACCGTAGGACATCAACAGAATGAAGTCCCACGCACATGTATCTACACTCCTCTCTTTCCTTATGATTCCACTGCTCAACTTTATGCACATTAACATATTTCATTGGTCTCCAGTGGATTCTGCTCTATGGCCACTAGATCTGTTGCTTTTCACTGTAGTTTTCTTCCTCAAACACTATGCCGCACTCGTCCTTATTATTCCTTATTCAATGTAAACACTTTGAATTGATTATCTGGTTATTATTTATATATATATATATATATATATATATATGTCATTTCAATAGATATTGTAAATTGGGTGCTGTGGTTTACACGTTCTCAAAGAAAAGGGACCACTAATGTGCCATTTTTCATTTTTAGTCATTTGTCACAAAGTGCAATAGACAATACAGCTATAAAACAGCTGTTTTGAAAGGGAATGAATTAGAGACTGACTATGAGATGTTGGAAATATAATCTCAATATAACACCGGTGGTTTACGTAGTCTTACATGATCCATAACTCTGGCCACATGAATAGGAGATTGCCAAAAGTGGCACTATTTGCTTAACAAATGTAAGATCTTCTGTGCACGGGTAATATTTGTATAGAGTATATTTAGTATTTTGTTTAAAAAGACAAATTTGTTTTCTATATATTGTGAATCAAAATAGTGTCATAAATCTCCATCTACAACCTTTAGAACACTTTGTTAAAAAAGTCTTTTTTTCTTTTGTGAAGATGAAGATCTTTATTAGGCTAAACGTTGTTTAGGAACATCTAAAAATAAAGCCCACTGGGATTATTACAATTTCCGTTCTGAACAAAAGCATTTCACTTTCCTCCAGTTCTCCATGAATGACATGATCGTGTGTTGATCATTTCACATCTCAGTAAATCAAGATAAACACTCATTGTGCCATTAAGGTTTTTAGAACCATTTGTTTCATAAATATGTGAATATTCAAATCTACGGTCACAACTCTCGTAGCATATAAAGGTCATTTTAATATTCCAGTGGGTTCTTATCATCAAATAGACTGCATCATTTATGAATGTGTTTTAGTTTAAGGAAGGTTTTGATACTGGGTATAGACAGTCCGTCATTATTGCTTTGGGTTTTTTTATACATGTGCACAAGTTAATCATTTTTTATTCATTCATTCTGGCACTTCAGTAGCATCAACTGACATGCATCATTAAGATTTGTATAATTGTCTTATAAGTGCATGTACATTGTCATGCCTTGCTTTACAAAATGTAATATTGATCAAATGTTTAACTTAAGTATGTTATGTTCTGTGGGTATTAAAAGATGTTTAATGTACAGCCTTCATATTTAAACTGACATCTATAAGAGTCAGTTACAAAACAATAAATGGTAATAAAGTAGGAATTACCAGTAGTCAGTTTGACTTGGTGTCTTATCAGTGCAACATGATAATGACCGATAAGGTCTAATTACTGGTGGTACATGTGCTATAGAGAAAAAATCAAACAAAATGGTATCTATTCTAGAATATATAGTTTAAATAATATATATACACCGATCAGGCATAACATTATGAGCACTGACAGGTGAAGTGAATAACACTGATTATCTCTTCATCACGGCACCTGTTAGTGGGTGGATATATTAGGCAGCAAGTGAACATTTTGTCCTCAAAGTTGATGTGTTAGAAGCAGGAAAAATGGGCAAGCGTAAGGATTTGAGTGAGTTTGACAAGGACCAAATGTTGATGGCTAGATGACTGGGTCAGAGCATCTCCAGAACTGCAGCTCTTGTGGGGTGTTCCCGGTCTGCAGTGGTCAGTATCTATCAAAAGTGGTCCAAGGAAGGAACAGTGGTGAACCGGCGACAGGGTCATGGGCGGCCAAGGTGGGGAGTGAAGGCTGGCCCGTGTGATCCGATCCAACATACGAGCTACTGTAGCTCAAACTGCTCAAGAAGTTAATGCTGGTTCTGATAGAAAGGTGTCAGAATACACAGAGCATCACAGTTTGTTGCGTATGGAGCTGCATAGCTGCAGACCAGTCAGGGTGCCCATGCTGACCCCTGTCCACCGCCGAAAGAGCCAACAGTGGACACGTGAGCATCAGCTGGACCGCGGAGCAATGGAAGAAGGTGGCCTGGTCTGATGAATCACGTTTTCTTTTACATCATGCAGATGGCCAGGTGCGTGTGCGTCTCTTACCTGGGGAACACATGACACCAGGATGCACTATGGGAAGAAGGCAAGCCGGCGGAGGCAGTGTGATGCTTCGGTCAATATTCTGCTGGGAAACCTTGGGTCCTGCCATCCATGTGGATGTTACTTTGACACGTACCACCTACCTAAGCGTTGTTGCAGAAACGGTATTCCCTGGTGGCTGTGGCCTCTTTGTGGCAGGAGCATTATCCTGCTGAAAGAAAAAATTGTTCAAGAATGGTTTGAGGAGCACAACAATGAGTTTGAGGTGTTGACTTGGCCTCCAAATTCCTCAGATCTCAATCTAATCGACCATCTGTGGGATGTGCTGAACAAACAAGTCTGATCCATGGAGGCTCCACCTCACAACTTACAAGACTTAAAGGGTCTGCTGCTAACATCTTGGTCCAGATACCACAGCACACCTTCAGGGGTCTAGTGGAGTCCATGCTTCGACGGGTCAGGGTGGTTTTGACCGCAAAATAGGGATCAACACAATATTAGGAAGGTGGTCATAATGTTATGCCTGATCAGTGTATGTGATATATCTTAGAGTTTGTCATTTTTGTCACAAGTATAGGGTTAACAGCAACACAGTTTTACATTGCATATGCTTATGCTGCATATACAACCGCTGGCTGTGCACCATATCTCTGATTACATAAACATGTGTGTGCTTTCCCTGCTCTTTATCAGGAACATAGCCGTATTTCCTGGGGGACGGGCCTAATACAGCAATATGTGGACTTGAGTTTCAAATGCCCCTTATAGAGGACCTCATGAGCGGTGATGAAGATCAGTGTCAATGTCTGGAAATAATGTTTAATTTTGTAAAAACAATGTCTAATAAACACATTAGGCTCACAGAGACGGTAGCAGACCTGAAGTAACCCCTCAGACAAACACCTGAAAGTGTGTCACTTTGAGTTACTCATTCACTATGTTGTTCTGTTGAAGATGCTTTTCAACCTTGTGGAAAGAGGAGGATTTGTCCTTCTTTTGCTCCATGACCTGCACACACAACACATCTGTCCTAATATTGATCTCTTAAATCGAGAAGCCTCATAAATACACCTGGAGTGATGCAATTGAGATTTTAATAGATTTTCAGGGTAAAGAATTGATTGATTTGAGAGGAAATAGCCTCGAAGCATCACAGGAAAGCTTAATCATATTGATGGTGTGTGGCTGACCATAACCTGTAATAGCTCTGACTTATCATCCAAGCATTGGCAGGAAATAGCAGAAACAATAAAAAAGGCTGATCTATACTGGTTTATATTTAATTAATGTGCCCTCTTAAAGGGATAGTTTTGTCATAATTTACTGTTGTTCCAAACCTGTATGAATTTATTTCTTTTTCCATGCTATGGGGATGTCAGTGGTGTCCCATGCATCAACTGTTTGGTCACTGACATTCTTCAAAATACCTTCTTTTGTGTTTCGCACAATAAATAAATTCATACAGGTTTGGAACAATTTGAGGGTGAGTAAATGATGACAGAATTTTCATTTTTGGGTGAACTATCCCTTTAATTTTTAATCAAAATAACTTCCCGTCCCTCTTGCAGTGACATCTCTGATGATGTGTTTACTGGCTCGAGGGCGGTACAATCTGTCACTCACATGACATCACTGCAATGGCACAACGATCCAATCAATCCCGATGGACAAAATCAAGTCCCGCCCTACATTTTCTTGCTCGAGAAGCCGAAGCCCAATTTCATTGGGAACTATATTGGAAGCAAAAAACATACCTGATATAACATGCTAGCAGGCTAAGCTAGCAGGCTAATTGGGTAGATGTATGCTATGCTAGTGCATAAGCTAACTAAAAAACAGTAAGAACGAGAAATGCTTGATTTAACAACCTATAGCTTTAGTTATATATTATGAACCATGTGATTTAAAAGACATTAATGCTCATTATAGCGCATTTTAAACGATATAAATCATAACGTGATTTTGCAGGAATTATAATCAGGCGCTAAAAATACTACCCATTAAAAGTCTGTTGAACCAATGGGATCATTTAGGGTCCTAAAGGAGACCCGATTCCTGGGGGGGACTCGATTTCGTACCACACCGTTTCACTCGGATATACGTCACAAAAGGGAAGAAAATACTATCGCAACTTCCGTTTCATGCCGACTTTAAAAATCTTACTAAATTTAGTGAAAGAAAATTCTCATTGAGTCATTGTTTGTAGGTTTGGTCCTCCATACCAGATTACAAAATCTATTACAAGAAATGCGAAATTTTCTCTCCCACTCTTTACTATGCGCTTTCTGTCTCTCACTTTCCACCCCCATCTCATAATCAAAGGTCCCGTTGACTGCACTCGTCGTGAGAGGGTGGTTGAACATGTGCGACCCTGAAGAGACCCCTCAGTCGTCATGTTTCAGTTCTACAGACGTCAGGGGGGCGTGGCCAGGACCTCACCTCCAGCGCTGGCCAATCAGAGCGCAGCCGGCTTCTCTTGAAAGCCTCTTGCGCTGCGGGTATAAAACCTCCACGGCGGGCTGATGCAATACTGGAAGATACTGAAAGGAGCATCAGTGACGGAAACCCAGATAAAGAAAGCTGCTCACGTCGACCTGAAAAACACGTTTTATTGGCCAAATCTCTGATTCTTGTTCTAGTCAATAGGTGAGTGAATTCATTTACTGAAATCGATTGCGTTTTGCTTTTAGTTTTTTTTTTTTTTTACACCTTATCTAAACATTACCTTCCTATGGCATTGACTAGAAAGATAAAATGCATTATAGTTCATTATTTATTTTACACTATCTGTTGAATCGTTTTTATCGTTCAATCCAGTAATGAAGCTCAAGGTTGTCCTTTATGTCTCTTCCTCATTTTGTCTCTTTACCGAAAGAGCAAGACTTCCCTTTTGTGTTACGATAGTATTTACAAAATTTATGTGAAACAAAGAGTATATAAATCATGATAATGATGAGGTCGTTATTTTAAGATGTTCATTCATGGGGTGTCGTCGTGGTTAGTACGTCAGTTTGCTCACGTTCCTCACAGAGCCGCTAGTCCGCCTTACCGCTATAAAGGCTAGTTTTAACCCTGGGTTAGGTAACTTGTCATTTTGAAACACTGCTTTAGACTCTGGGTTATGAAACTACTTGGCCGAAATGAAGTGCCAAAGCCGCAAGAATGCTACAGCGAGTTGATTAGCAACAGATAACCTATCATGACGTTCCTCAGTGCTCATCTCTTTAAGTATTCGTGCGCGTTCACGCGCAGTTTAGTCTCCATTTCCGAGTAAAACGGATAAAAATGTCGAAGAACGGCAGCAGACTGGTTAAATGGGCTATAAAGAGACCGTATTATTTTGTCTGTATGATATGTGAATACTTCAAGTGTGTCTACGTGGCGACATTTGGGCACAAATTTATTAATAACGGTCCGCGCGTGATCGTCGCGTGCTGTATTAGTCTAATAAATAAGCAAATAAGTTTAATACGGGGTTTACATCTCGAAACACGTCTACTAACCCAGGATAAAGTATGAACAAGTCAACCAGGATTATGTCCATGGATATGGCAAGCCGTTTTGACTTTTATTCATTCTCAGGATATGAATTCTTGATATCAACAATTCAATTCTTGACATCAGGAATTACATTTCCAGTAGTAAAAACTAGAATTCTTGATATCTGTAATTGTATTTTCACTAGTGAAATGTCACCATAGGCTGCCATTCAAATTCAACTGTTGATATCAAAAACTGATTTCTTACTAGTTGAAATTCCAATTTCACATACAATTCTTACAAGTAAAAATCATAATTTTTGATATCAATGATTACGTTGTTACTAGTGCAAATATTTATTCTTGATATCAACAATTGAATTGCTACTAGTAAAAATGCTAATTTTTGATATGAATAATTTGATTGTCACTAGTGACGATGTTAGTTTCTGATATCATGAATGTGATTGTTACTAGTAAGAGCCATTTTAGATATCTGAAATTATATTGAAACACATTTTCAGATATCAAAAATGAACATTTTTACTAGTAGCAATTCAGTTGTTGATATCAAGAACTGACATTTCAACTAGTGACAATTTTTTTTTTTAATTATTTAATTTTTACTAAGAAAAAGAATTGTAAGAATTGTATTTCTGATATGTGAAGTTGGAATTTCAACTAGTAAGAAATCGATTCTTGATATCAACAATTGAATTTGATGGTGACATTTCACTAGTGAAAATACAATTACAGAATTATAGTTTTTACTATAGTGGAAATGTAATTCTTGATATCAAAAATTAGCATTTTAACTAGTGAAAATTGAATTGTTGATATCAAGAATTCATATCCTGTGAATGAATAAAAGTCAAAACGGCTTGCCATATCCATGCTGTAGAACTTAACTCTGTGGAAAAGCCTTTTACAACCAGTCGAAACTGATCTAAATTCCCAGAAGACTGACTGACCTTTCCGTTCAAGATCAAACCGGCTGATAATACGGCTCTGGTTGTGTGTAATCGTATTGTTCAGCAAAAACAGCAGACGCGAACAGAATAGTCCGCACAGACTTGGCACAGTGAAGTCTTTAGAGGTCGAGTTGAAGGATGAGTTCGGCATCTTGCCACCGGCGATGTGCCCGTGCAGTGCTCGCGCACAGTTCTCGCGTTCTGATTGGCTGGCGACGAAGGCGGGGTCATATAAATATGTTCACATTACATTCTTCGTTCCTTTCGTGCCTTTACATTTGCAAGGTAGGTTCGACGATGACAACCTGAGAATTTACTGTATTCTCTAGTTTATTGGATGAATTTAAACGAAAGATGAACACTGAGGCGCATTACACTAGATTCAATTCATTCAAGTTTGTTTAGATTTTTGTTTAGCCTCATGTGATTAAGTTTGATGTAAGAAACATATGTTCGGTATTTGACTCGAAATGTTAATCCAAATATAGCACAAGCCTTTATATTTAGATGTCCAGTATCTACCAAACTTGTATGACTTACTTCTATGGAACAAAAAAGAAGTTGGGCAGAATGAAAATGTTAGTTACCTTTCACTTCCATTGTGTTGAAGAAAATGCTCTGTAAGTGAATGGTGACTAAGGCTGACATCATTGTTTCACAGAAGAAAGAAAGTCATACAGGTTTGGAAGGACATGATGGTGAGTAAATGATGACAGTGCAAATTTTTGAATGAACTAGTCTCAACACCTGTCTATCCTCTTGTTTTTGCAGGTAACTGAGTATGCCAGTCATCAGAGCCCTTAGTAAGGTGGCAAAGCAGGCCCTGCTGGCTCCTGCGTGTGGATGTCAGCCTCTGACGGTGGCGATACGCAACATCAGCTTTTCCCCGCGTCAGGTCACCTCTGGATCTGATGCCAGCTTTCATTCTGTGTCCTTCTCTGAGACGGACCACCCCAAAGTTCTCATCACAGGTATGAAAATGACTTGATTAATGCGTCTTTTTGTTTAAAAAGTAGGCACTTGTGTAATTCTCACATGCCGATCACCGTGTTTTAGCACATTTTTAAGAAGGGTGGTTCCTGACTTCCCTACTGTGTTTTTTTTTTTTTTTGCAGAATATTTGATCATTCATTCTTTCTCTCTCTCTCTATGTCAGGTGGCCTCGGGCAACTAGGCGTTGGGCTTGCTAAACTCTTAAGGTATGTATGTTACAGTACATGAAAAATCTGTTGAGTTTTTGCATTTACAGATGCAGTTGTAAGTGTAAAACTTAAGTTTTACATGAAAAAAAAACTATAAAACAATTGTTTCTGTTTCATAGGAAGCGATTTGGAAAAAACAACGTGATCCTCTCAGATATCAGGAAACCACCAAGCAATGTCTTTCACAGTGGTACGTCTTTTGATCATCTCAAATGAAAGCCTATGATTTCTTAATATATAACTTATTCTCTGTTAGTTCTCTATAGGTGACTCTAGTGGGTTTGTTATATTATCATTACATTACATAAACCATATCCATTTAAAGCAAATGTAGTTTGAAGAGTTATTATTAAGGATCATTTTATAATTTTCATATGTTAAGGTAATTTAGATCAGTAAAGAAATGCTATGTTAACTGTGGATTCTGTAAAATCTCTTATAATTAGTAGCTTAGAAAATTGTTTTGGATTACTACAACAGGTGAATTCCTAGCATTTATTTTAGTAGTCTAACCTCATTTTTTTCCCCTTATCAGTCAGTTAAACTTTATAATATATACAATACTCGAGGCACAGAGCTTTGACAGATCGTGCTGACATGTCGATTAACTTTTCTCAACCACTTCCACGCAGGACCCTTTATCTACTCTGACATTCTGGACTACAAGAACTTGCGAGAGATCGTAGTAAATAACAGGATCACCTGGTTAGTGCATTACAGCGCTCTTCTAAGTGCTGTTGGGGAATCGAATGTGGCACTGGCACGAGCGGTCAACATCACAGGTAAGATTTTAGAAACACAATGCAGTGCCTTACCATGTTTTGTTAGTGGCAATACAATTAGATTTAACATTCTTTATACTTCTCATAATAATCTGCTTCATTTTTTTCACCACAAAGTACTATAATAGATGTTTTTAAACTGGAAAATGTTTAGAATTTCTTTCAAATATCAAACAGAAATATATATAGTGTTTTTATTTATTCTCAACTGCTTTGATCTTACTATTAAAATAGCTTAACTCTTCCTTTTGAGCAGAAAATGAAAGTAAATCAAATACTAATTAATTTATGATAATCTTTTTTTTTTTTTTTTTTCCCTGTAGGACTACACAACATTCTAGACATTGCAGCAGAACACGGGCTTCGGCTCTTTGTGCCCAGCACCATTGGTGCCTTTGGACCGACTTCACCTCGAAACCCCACACCTGACCTCTGTGTGCAGAGACCACGTACCATATATGGCGTCTCTAAAGTCCATGCGGAGCTCATGGGGGAGGTAAGACACGGGTCACCGTTATTTCATTAAATATGAAAAGTATTTCACCTATTTTCTGGGCTTTATGTCACTCAGAATGTTAATCTTTACCCATGATTCTTTTTCCGTAGTACTACCACCACCGCTATGGCCTTGACTTCCGCTGTCTGCGGTATCCCGGCATCATCTCTGCAGACTCGCAGCCCGGCGGTGGCACGACAGGTACGGTGAACTCTGCGGTGAACTTTTACCAAAAGACCACCCTAGTAAAAAAACAACCTATACCAAAATCTATTTAAAATACATTTATTTCCTACTAAGTATACTTCAAATCCATTAACATATTTACTGACATATCACTTAAGACTTACTGATAAAAAATTATAATGAAACTTTATTTGGAGTATTTCTTTATTGCACAATGTACATTTCTTAATATTATGCCTAAAAGTGTTTTTTAATATCACTAATAATAAGGATTTTATGATCTTCATATAATATCAGTCTTTAAATGCATGATAATTAAAGTGCACAGCACAATCGAATATACTTCAGTATATCTTTAGTTGGACCTCAGCACTATTTCTGCACAATTAAAGTACAAAATGAGTTGTTCCAATGTAGCAGACTTTAAGTATACCAGTTTAGTATACCAAAAGTACAGTTGCAGGGTATTTTTATTTAGCACATAAATATGTAAATGTATTTGTAGTATACTTGGCACAAAATTAATGTTAATGTAAAATTAATCACTAGGGCAGGGCCTAAAATTAACACTCACCAATCGCCAAATGCGAATGTTGGCGAGTAAATGAAACGGTGTCACTCGCCAGTTGGCCGGTAATTTTTATGAATTCTAACAATGCATGAACGTGAACGATGCTCGGGACAGCTGACTGGCCAGCGCTGCATCATCATGAAGGATTAAGCCTTGACAATTTAAATATTTAAGTGTAAGAAAAGGCGCTCATTTTGTTTGAAAGTTTTGTGTGCACAAACATACGAAGCATGTGCACAGAAAGCCGCTTCTCAGACAGCGTGCGAATACTAAACTGAGCTCTCTTTCACGTCGTCTTTCACACAAAAATCAGAGTAAACAGTCTGTTATGTCTTAAGTGAATGTAAACATTTGAGAAAGTAAACGCATGTGTAATGGGGCGTTCACACCAGACGCGACTTGCACGAATAAATCGCGCTATTCGTGTGTAGGTGGAAGCTTGAACATTTTGAGTTTACTCGCTTCATTCGCGCGTGAAATACTTTTCATTCACGCGTGAAATTCACTTCACAACAATCGCGAATTCGCGTTATGGGAATATATGTGTCCCTCTTCCACTTCTTTCTGCACACTTTCTCTGAATAAACACATCAACTCGTCAGCGGGAAAGTAGTTGTAAAATATGGCGAATAAGCTCAATTTACCGGCTTTAGCTAACTTGTAGTCTCAATATGTGTGTCCTCCATTGTTGTTTCGGATTTCTGTCTCTGCTTGCTACGTCGTTATCACGTCACTACTAGAGCAAGCTCCTGATTGGTTAACACGGCGCGAAAGTTCAGATTTTTCATGCGAGTCAAACACCTGAAACGCTCAATTCGCGCGAATCGCGCCGCAGGATGTCTATCGCGTCTTTGCATTGATTTAACATGTACATCACTCGCGCTTAACGCTTCATTCGCATCTGGTGTGAACGCACCATGACAGTATCACTATATTAGATCTATGCATTCGCTCTTAAAGTGACAGCAGCCTAATATTCCTGCTGCTGTCTGTGTTTTTAATGTTAATCGAACAACAAAGGACAAAGATAAAATTACTCACTGCTCTTGACTGAATAACTTTTGTAACTTTAATAAGGATTAATTAATAAGGATGTTTAATTTATACAGTGAAGACTGTTCACATTTCTTTACTTTATTAAATTGATGTACCTGAAATTTTCTTTCAGACCTAGCTGAAAAACATGAAAAGCACTGTTTACTTCATGTGTATCTTTGTTATATTGCATTTAATTGTGCTTTTGCTTGTAATTTGATTATTTGTTCTTATTTTATTTCTGTCTGTTTACTTTTCTTTAATAATGTTTTAAATTTATATTAGTAAGGCTAGTAGGTTTAGTTCTGGTATCAAAACTGGAATAGAGAATTGTGAATTTTCACTGGTGTCATTACTGCCTGTTTGTGCAAAAACAGTTTCATGGCCAGTAAAAAAATATTTATGGCCATTTTCACCAGCCATTGGCAGCTGTGGCAAAACCTTAGTTTTAGGCCCTGCACATGACCTTGCTCACGTACATAAAAGTTATGCAACTGGCACATGCTCAGAATGGGGTGTTGTTCGCTTCAAGTATTTTTAGATATGCTGATAGCCTGCACCAATGCCAGCCGGCTATTTGAACCACACCTCCCCAACTGCCTGAAGTCACATGTGAAAACCTGAAAAGTGTTTTAACAGCTGTTACTGTTTTACTGTTACATCTAGATAAGCCAAAAAAACAGCAGTGAGTCATGAAAGTCTGTTTCTTTTGGCTTTTCCAGACTACGCCGTGCAGATTTTCCACGACGCCGTCAAGACCGGCAAGTTTGAGTGCAACCTGAAGCCAGATACACGGCTGCCCATGATGTACATTGATGACTGTTTGCGGGCCACGCTGGAGGTGATGGAGGCGCCGGCGGAAACGCTCAGTATGCGCACCTACAACATCAATGCCATGAGCTTCACTCCAGAGGAACTTGCAAATGAGGTCCAGAAACAGCTGCCTGACCTTCAGGTCACGTATGAGATCGACTCTGTACGACAGGCTATAGGTATGAGCCTCAGATCCATCAGCAAACATTTGGTGTAAATAAATGGTGCAAAATATTGAGTGTGATCTTGTTTTCGTCTACGTAGCTGACAGCTGGCCCATGAACTTTGATGACTCCAACGCCCGCAGTGACTGGGGCTGGAAGCACGACTACGATCTGCCTGAGTTAGTCCAGACGATGCTCAACTTCATCGGCTCAGACTCCCGCATCGCTCAGGCCAACTGAGTCTGCTCATGGACAATGGAAATATGTACATATTACAAAGATTTATAGTGATGCAGAAGAGAGATCCATGGTCTGTAAATAGTCATTGCTGTTCTCTTTTGTGTCATCTGTATGGACTAGCACAGGTTATGTATGTATAACTGCAGATTATACAAAGAGGTCCTGGTCTCTTTTCTAGTCAGGGTTGAAAACCACACAGGTATTTTGAAAGCTGAATGTTGGAAAAGGAAAAAAGGAACTGGTTTAAACCCAACGTGATCCGCTTGTGCTTTGCATTTAGTGAGACAGGATCATTATGTCTCCAGGCAAAATAAACCAAACAGATATGAAAATCCAAAAATGAATGTCGCAGCTCCTAAAACTTGCCTTCCCAAATTCTGCTCTCTTTCTGAGTTTCTTTTCTCTTTTTTTTTTTTTTTTCTTTTTCTATTTAAGATAAATAATTTTACTATACCTTTGCAGAAGAACATAACATATGAGGGAAAAGGCTGTGTTAGACACTAATGGGAATAAAAAGTAATAGGAATAGTTCCAGCAGCTGCAGCCCATTCTAAAATAAACAGACAAAAGATTGTGTGGTTTGAACAGGGTGGGACTCAAATGCAGGTCCTCAGGGAAAGTGGGGGTCGTCATGATAAATGACGTTATCATATCCCTCTTGGTTGCTTTCCCTCTCTTGTGCACTATCTATTTATTCAGACTGCTCACAAATAAATTGCAAGTTTCGCACTTGCTCCACACTTTTTGTTAAATGCAATTTCGCTCATATCTTGCATTTTCCCACAGGGTATATATTATCCCATATGAAGGGGAGAGTGGGAAACAAATTTAAATTATTATTTTTTAGTGAAGCTTTGCATCCACATGTTTTGTTCTTATGATCACGAAACTTGTGTCAATAAAGCTTTTTTATCTTTAACATTGTGCTTTGTCTCTCATTTTCATGAGTATTTATATATATATATATATATATATAATTTCATTTTCCTGGTGTGCTTGTTAAATCAATTGTTGAGCAAGTACATAACCAGCCATTGTTCAAAACTATCACCTTACCTTAAGCCGAGTGCACACTGCGATTTATAATAGTCCTTGATTGTTGCTTGAACATGATCTTAATGTCACACTGTGGGATCTCAGCTGTAATTTATGTCAGACTGTACAACAGTCAAGAGTCCGGAGTTTTGCATCATCAACCCACACATGTTCGGTGACAGTGAGCTGCATTACACACAGGACTGAAATGGTGGCTAACAAAGAAATCTCTAGCGTTAATTTTGATCACGGCTTGTCTTGAAAAACTAAGACAGTCTGACGTTCGTCATAGGAGAAGTCACTGCAGGACTGTGTGCCAAATCTTCTGACACTGCCAGAATTTCGTCGGAGGTCAAATTTGATCGCAGCGGTCATTAATCGGCTGTCGGTGAACATGTCAAACTAGCGATCAAAGACTACAGATTTTTGCCTAAGATTATCGTAATCTTTTAGGATTCTCAAAATTAGGCGACCAAATCATGGCCAAAATCGCACAGTGTGCACCCGCGATTCACAACGGCAAGCTAATGTTTTCTAATTTGAGTGGTACTGGTAGGTTTTCGCGGGAATTTCTAACATGCCGCCGTTCGTCTTCGCGTCATTATGTCACATCTGTTTACATAAAGAAGAGTCCCAGGCTAGCTAGTAGCCTTTTCTCACAGCAGCTGGAATAATTAAACTTATCATTTTGATGGCGTATTGTATGGTATGACAAATTAATGTTAGAGATTAGACTGTACAGAAATTGAAATCTACAGGTAACACTAATACACACTAAATACACATAGTCACGCAATGCTGATTTTGTTAACATTAACAATTTGAGAACAAAGCATAACAATTATAATAATTTTCACGGTTTGACGTGATCTGAGCGTGATCGTTAGATTTAATCATTGGCAGCGTGATTTATTGTAATGCTTTTTTTCCCCTCAGTTGGTTAGAACAAAAGTGGCAGTTTTGCTACTTACTTGTTCAGATGACATTTTCCAATGAAAATTCTTATTTTGGTCATACTTCCAAGACTACAGTCTGTGATTCTGAAGTACAGTATCCACCAGTGCAGTGACTGACAGCAAACATTCTCCTCAAAACATTAGATTCATCCGCGCTGAGGAGCCGTGCCGAAGAACAACCCACACGAAGATAATTCTGCAAATAACTGCAATTGCAGGTTTCAAACAGAGATGGCGACAAAGAGGCAAAACATACAGACTGCAGCTGTAAGTATTACTCAGTTGAGTATCATGTCAGCCATATTAAACATTTTATTTATAACTTCTGTGGGAAACATGATCAGCTTTTTGATAGCAGTCTCTCTTACAGCGATAATAAGTGCATTAATGCACATCCACACTGCAGTGCATGTCTTGTCAATTCTGATCAAGGTGATTAGTACATAATGCATTGATTTAAGACTATAATCTCATTAAGTTATCACTAAGCCATTTGAGTTATTGTCCTTATCCACAGCAATGCTTTCGCATGTTTTAATTGTTGTGCCACGTAAATATTTTATTGCCTTTATATCAAGTCTCCTTTTTCTATAGATTGCAAATGTACACTTTGAAAGCAAGTTATATAATGCCTGTTTGTACAGTATATCCAGTTACAAAAGATTTACCATTCTTTCATAAAGTGGGGCAATAATATGGGTGGTAGTAATATGATAAATAAGTTATGTAAGTACTTGACAACACTAACTGTAGATCGTGTTACGCTAGAGGAAGTTTTGTAGATTCTTTGAAGTTTTCTTTTTGTCTCTAGCACAAACACTTCAAAAATGAAAAAAGACTGCATAGTGTGGTTTTTTGGTGCTTGGCAAAGAAGCCACTTTAGCACCTGTAATGTGAGATTTATGCTCCAGCCGAGTTTCAGTTGAGCACCATTTTAACTGTCAGCAGTTCTTCTAAATGAAATTGAACCTCATGTAACGTATGATCAGGTGATATGTGAACACAAATAGCGTTGTTTGTCTGCACTGTTGCCCAATGTGAGCGATGGTGTGACATAAAGTAATGTGACACAATAAAGTCCACAGACAGGTTTACAATTGAAGTGATTCATTTTCTTGACAATCATGTTGTAACAAAAGTATTCATGTACATTACTGCAAGTGGTTGCATCGGGTTTATTTTACTTCTTTCTGAATCTGATATAATAATTAACCCTTTGTTTAACAACACTGTTGCAAAATCTTGTTTTTACATAATTCCGTTATTTCAAAACTCCGTCATTTCATAACATCTTCGCAGAAGTTGTCATACACCACATTGTCTAGGATCTCACTGGATGAGGCATGAATTAAAACAAACATGACCTCTACTTGACCACCAAACTGTCAGTGGAAGAAAGTGAAAATGTAGTTACATTTAACAAGATATTTACAACTGATAAAGTTACTTTTGTTGGTGTCACCTAATGTAGCCCTATATAATATTAAGGTAAATAATAATAATAATAATAAATTATACAATTAAAGTAATACAAATATGAATGATTTGAGTGGTTTTGACAGCAATATGCATTAAATAAACATCAAACAATTAAATATTAAAAATTTATATTTCCAAATGTAAAATAATAAATGTATAATATAATATTATATACATACATATACATATATACAATAATTTGGGTAACAGAGTTTAATGGCTGAGCTTGATAAATGCAGCCAAGAGACAAATTGTGTAACAATGTATATTACATTTTTGATAAATAAATAATTCTATAATTCTTTATTTTGTAACACGGCGTGTTTCGTCATATCCGTAAATAGAGAAAGGTTGCTCCAGTGTCATGAGAAAAGAATCGGGTCTCCTTTAGGACCCAGGCGGTAATGCCTGATCAAAAGTTGTTATCATGATGTCTAGACTAATTATAACGTATTTCACTATTGTATGATGTTTGTTACATTAAGTGGACAAACAACATGCTTGAAATATAAAATTTATGCCTATGTATTGCATAATAAAATAAACTGGAAACACAACCATGCCTAAAAATTAATTTTATTAATAAGGATAAGGATTGTTGCAACATACTATGTTCTGTAAAAGTAATTTAATATTAATTTTAAACAATAATAGCAATGTGGTATAGTATATAATATTACTATTATACATTTTTAATAAATTAATTGTCATGCTAAGTACACACAAACATCATTAATTTGTAACATGTAATTGGGAACTATATTGAAAGCGAAAAACAAATGTAATATAATATAAGCTAAGCTAGCAGGCCAATCAGGTAGATTAGCTATGCTAGTGCATAAGCTAACTAAAACAAACAAACAAAAAACAGTAAGAACGAGAAATGCTTGATTTCACAACCTATAGCTTCAGTTATATATTAGTATATGAACCATGTCATTTAAAAGGTCATTATAAATGCATTTTAAACTATATAAATCATAACGTGATTTTGCAGGAAATATAACCTGGTGCTAAAAATACTACCCACTACTACACTACTATACTTGTGTTTTTATTACTCAGCAGGTGAGTAAGGTGTTTTATTGAACAGATAAACTGATATATATCTCTCTAACAGAGGGTTATATTCATACACAGTTACACAGAGCCGAAGCACAACCAAAACAATGTTCTTCTGCAAAATGCATGCATTTTTATTTATATATTTATTTTGGCTAGAGGGCCAAAACAAACAATTATTTACTAAATCACGTCAGAAACATGATGTAAGACTTGTCTACAGGCAGTTTTTTGGATGTTGGGTTTGTACAGTAAATCCTTCCAACTTTCAAATCCTATTATTGCTGTGAACATCCATCTATCCCTTTTACATGACAGCAGTGTTTCCCATAATCGAAATGTCATGCAAACATTGCATAACACTCATTTGCATGGCACCATATGACAGCATAACCTCCTCTCTCATTCTTCTCAGGTGTTCTTGCTAATTCAAGAACCCCCGTTGTGTTTCCCAGAACTGAGCAATAAAGTTCAAATGTCTGGTGGAGGCAGAGGGCAGCCAGAGATGGTCTTCTGTACTTCCTGTTAAGGTGTGTCATGTTGTGTAACCACTCCTCATGTACACGCCTCTCTGTGAACATGCTGTATGAATATTGAATATCAGAGCTGGCAATCTGAAGATCAGTATATAAACACTTCCGGCTGGTTCCTTAAAGGATTAGTTGACTTCAGAATTAAAATTTCCTGATAATTTACTCACCCCCATGTCATCCAAGATGTTTGTCTTTCTTTCTTCATTCGAAAAGAAATGAAGGTTTTTGAGGAAAACATTCCAGGATTTTTCTCCATATAGTGGACTTCACTGGGGTTCAACGGGTTGAAGGTCCAAATGTCAGTTTCAGTGCAGCTTCAAAGAGCTCTACATGATCCCAGACGAGGAATAAGAGTCTTATCTAGAGAAACCATCGGCCATTTTCTAAAAAAAATAAAAATTATATACTTTTTAACCACAAATGCTCATCTCGCACTGCTCTGCGCCATGACGTATGCAAAGTACCGATCCAGTGTCTATAAAGCGAATGTACAAAGACTAAGTCAAACGGTCTTTACAAAAAAAGGTAAAACAACGACGTCGGGCGGTTTTGAAGTTGGAGGACAAAATGAGATGGAGTTTTTCGCCCTACCGCGGTATTTCCGCCTATGTCACACATGACCTTACCAACATGATTACGTAATGCGTGGCACATCGCAGAGCAGTGCAAGACGAGCATTTGTGGTTAAAAAGTATATACATTTTTATTTTTTTTAGAAAATGACTGATTGTTTCTCTAGATAAGACTCTTATTCCTCATCTGGGATCATGTAGAGCTCTTTGAAGCTGCACTGAAACTGACATTTGGACCTTCAACCCGTTGAACCCCAGTGAAGTCCACTATATGGAGAAAAATCCTGGAATGTTTTCCTCAAAAACCTTCATTTCTTTTTGACTGAAGAAAGAAAGATGAACATCTTGGATGACATGGGGGTGAGTAAATTATCAGGAAATTTTAATTCTGAAGTGAACTAATCCTTTTAAAGAGGGGAGTGCCAAAAAAGTCTGTGTTGCAGCTGACACATGGTAACCTGTTGCTATGGAAACACATAGCAATCATCCTCAATGACCATATAAGGACTTCCATATTGCTATGGTATGATGACTGTCTTTTGAATGGGGGGGGGAAAAAACATGTTTTACTGGTCTTTTCCAGACACTTTCCACGAAAAGGGTATCAGTGCTAATCTTTGTCAAACATCAAAATTAAACAGACAAAATGTACAATAACTTGCAGTAAAGCTATAATCTGTGTAAGAATAGTGAAAAGTGGAAGGAGATTATTTACTTGATTCTTAAACTTTTTATTTGCTAAAAATAATAAAAACAGACATTTGATGTTTTTAGAATGAGCTACTTTTCATGATAGGTTAATTTGTATGTTAGATATTTTATCTAACATATTATCACAAAAAAAAAAAAAAAAAATCAGCACCAAAATGTATGTATTTAGTGCATGTAGTCTTTTCAGATAAATATTGATATACCTGCTCCAGCACATCTCTTTCTTTCTCAGTTCTGATTGATCACTAATGGCAGTTCAGTCTGTGACACGTTCCCCTCCGCGGTTGAGCGGATCGATGAGCAGAGAGATGGGAATTCAATAAGACATTAATCACACAGACTCTTCTTCACCACAGACGGCAGATGAACTCTTCAACCTCAAGATAAAGATCAGCCTTCGCTTTTGCTTCCCATTGCAGTGAAACTACCATATATGTTGTCCAAAATGGCCTTGTAAGAAAGTATTTCTAAATCCACCTTTAAAGAGTTTAACACTTTAGATTAGGGTCCAATTCTCACTATTAACTACTGTAAAACTTTCTCCTCAATAAACTCCTAATTCCTGCTTATTAATAGGTAGTCAGTTTAGGTATTGGTAGAATTAAGGGACATAGAATATGATCATGCAGAATAAGGCATTAATATGTGCTTTATAAGTACTCATAAACAGCCAATATCTCAGTAATATGCGTGATAATAAGCAACTAGTGAGAATTGGACTTTAATCTAAAGTGTTACAGATTTTCTTACTATATCAAGCTATATTTCAATCTGTCATTAAATGAAAGTCAATGAATCATCCATCTGTAGTTTATTCAGCTCATTTTCAGAAATCAAGCCCACCTGTAAGACTTTTTTTCTGTATGAAAACAGACACAAGGATTCTCTGGTAATTGTTAGCTTGTGTCTAAAACTGAAATAAACCCAGTAATTAGAGAACACAATAAATTTGGAGGTAATTACATGCTCATGACATTGTGATATTTATGGTTGATTATATATTTTATCTCTGCAATTTAGACAAATCTATAAAAAGTACAGTTGTGCAAAGTCTTGCCTGAGAAACTGCAACTGGACTCTGATTTTCATGAAATGAAAAGTTCACAAATGGAGCTACAAGTTTTATAATTTATATTAAATGCAATAAGTCTTATTGTTAATGGTTAAAGTGTTCTGCTACTGTTGGTTAACTAAAATATACTTTAATATAATTTCTATAGAAACTTGTATGTCATGTATTTACATATATTTGTCATTTTTTGTAATGATGAAGCTGCAACTTTAAACATTACTACAGTTTACTTTTTAAGTGTACTTAAATTCACACTTAAATTTAGAAGACAAGATTCTATAGAACCTAAAAGAGTTCTCTCAGGCTCTTCATACATATATTAAACTTATGTTTTATCCTTTCAGGGGTTCTGGGATCATTTCATGGATTTAGTTTAAGTTAATTAACTTTGTTTTAATATTTTTTTATTTTGATTAAATTTTAGAACCTTTTTGGCAAGCGTTCTTTAAAACTGAGTCAAGAACCCTATATGGGTCTGTATGGAAACCCACTGAACCTTTTACTCATTAAGTACACTTAAGTGGCCTTTTATGTAATTAATATTATATTATCAGCAAGTACAGTTTTTAAAATATACTTTTTTTTTACTACTTTTAAGATATGAAGTAGCTACAGTACAAGTGCAAGTTACTTTGCTAACATTGCAGATAAATTTGAGTGGGTTTTCAGATCTGATCTTTGGGACTGACTGTCCACAATGTAATTTTGTAAGTAATGAAATTTGATCTGTTTGTTTAGACAGTGTCTCAATATCTGCCTGCATTGGTTGCTACGGTAATCTCTTGATCTTCAGCTCAATGCTAAGAGACATAAGAGAGTAACAGAAGTGCTCAGTAAAAACATTTTCCACTGGAAACTTTGTTTAAGGACCACATTAACACAGGACATATTCACATATGTAGGCTATCTTCATTTATAGGCATTTACTTTATATTTTCATTGATATTAATTACTTTTAAAACGGCATATCATTTAAGAAACTCTGGCCAGGCCTCAGAAGTTTACAGATGCAGTTGTTGCTACAATAAAAATGTACATTTTAAGATCCTGATATTAGCTACAACTGTTATCAAAAATAAAATATCATTAAAGAAACAAAACGAAATTTGCTAAAATTATATCAGTTAATAGTTATTAATTTATTAAAGTTAATCCACTTACGCCATCTACTGTTACAAAAGTGTGCAAATACGATGATTTGCACTAATGGCGTAAATAACCTAAATTCACGTTTATGATATAATTTGTTGTTGATTTAAATAATTACAAATCATATCATAATATTGCAATATTTTGAGACGAAAGAAGTGTAATACAGTCATTTTTTTTAAATCAGGCACAAATAGGACAACCTGCCTGTTCCTCCATGTGTTCAAGGACCCCTTAAGATGTCCATGCTTGCCGAACGTGAGTTTACAATTTAGAATGTATTTTAGCGTAGTTTTATATGTTTGAAAATATTAGTTGTCAGTTTTTGTAAAATTGAATTATGGATGTGTATTTGATTTGGAGGAATATCGTATTTTAAAGTCATTCTTGTATTCCTTCGCGTTGTTTAGCATGTTTGCTAGCAGGCTAGTCACCGTGGCTCTTTAATATCAGGGCGAATCATGAGTTGTCAAATACTTATATTCCACTTTATACTGTACTTCAGACTATACACAATACCCCTGTGGCATTTATAATATTTTTCTTCGTGTTAGAAACGTAACATGAAACTAAATCTGTTATTATTGTAGTCGTTTACGTGTTTGTAAACTTATATCTCTCATAATTTTCATATTTTATTAGCTCGTCGTAAACAGAAGTGGTCTGTGGACCCCAGAAACAGCTCGTGGAGCAACGATGAGTCTAAATTTGGACAGAAGATGCTGGAAAGTATGGGCTGGGCCAAAGGAAAGGTAAAATGGGCTGAAGTAACATTAATAAAATCACACGTCAAATGTCTGGAGTAGTGAATATTAAATTTAGCTAAAAAATATTTCTAAACTCAAAATCGAAAGGTGTAAGAATCCTGGAAAGCGTTTCGGCCAATGGACAGATCTGTCACTTGCCATGACAGCTGCTTCATGTCTCTCTACATCTTAAATTTACTTTATATTTTATTTCACACAACGGTCCATATCAATAAAAACATCAAACATATAATTAACAAAAATACAAACTTTTGTTCCAATGTTTCCAAAAACATGAGGAATGCCTTGTATCCCTTAATGTAAGATCATTTAAGGCCATTATAATTATATATTTTTAATCAATTAATCAACACAAGTCTTAAAGGCACAGTATGTAATTTTCACCACTAGAGGTCGCCTGTTCAAAACAAAGGCGTAGCTTGAGACACTTGTTGCACACTGCAATAAGATAGATCGATATTAGAATATTTTACTAATATAATCAAGAAAAAGAGTATCCAAACAGTGGCTTACCTGTCTAATAAAACGCATATTAAAGCGTCTTTGGTATTTCCGGAAACCGAGGGTGACGCAGGTATGATGTCATTGATAGGTGACGCACAGACAGGGTCCGTGTCCTTGTTAAAATTGCTTATTTCTCTGGATATAAACATTCTTGGAAATGTTTGGGATAATTTAAGTACAGAATCAACAAAATATATAACACTGTTCTAGTGGTTTTTGGATATTTTAATCTAAAAATCTTACATATTGTGCCTTTTAAATTAATTGATCCACCTACTTGTGTTATGACTTGCAAACTTAAACATTCTGATATTTATTTTTCAACACTTAAATTCTGCTTATACAAAATTTGTGTTACAAATGCTTGCCATGGTAACATTATCTAGCTGGCTGACAGATGAGGAGTTACATTTTCATCACAATTTATGATAGTCTTGAAAGTACCAAATTAAACTAATAAAAAATACTTTTTTTAACGGTCGGAAAGTAATTTTCAAACCAAGTGTAGTACCTACTGTATAGTATGTGATTTGGGATGCAGTGCATGTCTGTCTTGTGTGGAAATGTAATGGTTCTAATAGTGTTGTGTTTTGCATGTTTTTCCTGGTTTGTTTGTGTGGCAGGGTCTCGGCAAGAGTGAACAGGGGTCTACAGAACACGTTAAGGTTAAAGTCAAGAACAACAAACTGGGTTTGGGCACTACTGTAAACAACGAGGTGAGGAACCATCGCTGTTTCCTTCTCTTTGAGCTACTGTATTTCTGTTTTATGTTTTTTTTAGACACCTCAATCTATTTTTGGGGGGTTTGTTTTGTTAGGACAACTGGATTGCCCACCAGGATGATTTTAATCAACTCCTTGCTGAGCTTAACAACTGCCATGGACAGACCCACACTGACAGTAAGCTGAATTATGAACATAAAAGGCAAAGCACCAGCTGTGTAAAAAGTCTGTTGTTTGTCTTTGTAGTTTCAGGATGGTGTGATTCTCCTTAACGTTCAATAGGTGGTGCTATTGTGATGTTGAAATGACCAGAACTGTATTCTGTGGTGGTTGTGTAAAGTCTGTGGTTTTCATGTCTTTCATGTGTTAGTTGTGTGAATCACTCTCATGTTTAAAATGTTATTTTATGGTTATTTTTATTATGATTTTAATCTTTCGGTGTACTTTCAGACCCCACACAGGAACAAGGGTTTAGTTTGGTGGAGAAATCAAAGACATCTAAGAAAAGGGTCCATTACATGAAATTCACTAAAGGTGAGCCATTCATTATCTTCTTGCAAATCTGACATTATGCTACAGGACGTTATTTTGAGAGAACTTTCAACTTTTTTGACTCCGGGGCCAATTGTCCGCAACAGTATTCAAAGGCCCCATGACTTCTCCAGTTTTTTGTGATGTTCTGATTTAAAATAAATAAATAATTTGCAGCACAAGCACACTATGTTTCTCACAATTTGTACCTGATAAAATATATTAGTGTTACAGGATTTTTCCAGGGCTAGAAATCACACTTTTGAAAGTAGGGTGTGAGTCAAAATAAGTATCTGGATCTTGTCGTTTGTCTGACCTTATGCTTGCTTTGTTTTTAAAATAATTAATCTTGATGCCCTAAAGACTATAGCATAATGAATAGTTTTCTTCATAAAATTATTGAAAAAGTTATTTAATAGTTCTTAATATTTTTATGGCAGTGCTATTTGCACTAAGTGAAAATAGCGCTATATCGATATATTCCAGTTCCAATAAGTGTAAATATTGTAAATAAGTGTAAATATTGAAAGTAGCGATATATTCCATTTCCAATAAGTGTAAATAGAGATATATTGAAAATAGCGATATATTCCATTTCTACTAAGTGAAAATATTGATATATTGAAAGTAGCAATATATTCCATTTCCAATAAGTGTAAATAGCGATATATTGTAAATGGCGGTATATTGAAAATAGCGACATGTTCCATTTTCAATAAGTGAAAATATTGATATATTGAAAATGGCGGTTTATTGAAAATATCGATATATTGAAAATAGCGAAATATTCCATTTGCACTATATAAATGTAGCAGTTTTTTGCAATAAGTGCAAATAGTTGTTAGATGCTGTTTATACTTATAAGTAGTGGCAGATATCTATTTGCTCCTTGTTGTTTTACATTAACAGGATGCAATAATAACAGAGTGTAAGTGATTATTTTTATTAATATAATTAAATGGATGCCACCTTATTGGGACAATAAATCCCTCCCTGCACCTACCCCTAACCCTTCCTGATAAATACTTTATTGTTAAACACTCGTTAGGCACTTTATTACCACTTTTCAAATATTTTCTTCATTTTTATTGAAAATAAATGCCTTTCTGATATGATTTGTGATGGGAAACAGTTCAGCCAAAGGTGTATTCAAGCTCTGGTCGATCGTGTCAAAAGCTACTTCATCACGCCATACTCCCTACAGCCTATGCCACTGTAGACATTGAGTGGCATGCATCTTTTTTAATCTTGTGTGGCCCAACTAGACATTAGTGGGCGGAGTTAGTGTAAATAGCCTTTGCCAACAAGACTAGATTATTTACACTTAATGCAAATAGACACTCCGTATTTTTATTTTTAGGCCTATATTAGGTGATTGATCTGTTTTGTAAAGAGATGACAGGTTAATCTCTACATAGTCAGGTGTGTCTATTTAAGTCTGCTGGTGAAAGGTTGTTGTGTTTCTTTTTTTTCTTTTTAAATAAGCTACATGATGTGTTAATTTGAAAAACATTCATGCAGCCAAGCCAGTTTTTTTTTTTGGTATTATTTTTCAGTTTCCTTTATAAATAAAGCCCCCCTTCCATCACTTCCTGTGTTCAGTAGCTGAACTTTGTATGCTTTGGCATATGTAGTAAAAGCTCACGGGTCACTGCTGCAGTAGATCAGTGTGATCAGGTTAGCGGTCAGCTTAACCAGCAGTCTGTGCCGCCCCAGTACAGGGAGTCACGTCATGAAGCTCCATGTTCTCTGACTATCATGTAGACAAACAAGCAACCTGAGTTTGATCAGGCAGTTGACGTTCATCTCCTGAATGTTTTGTCGTGTAGAGTTGATGGCTCACATCCTTCCCAGCATGGAAAGCAGGGCGGCCTGATGTTTGTTGGTGGTCTCTATGAGTGGGAAATTTATTTGGCCTCGGGTCTAAACATCCATGACGCTATGACACTTTTAAGGGTAGTATTTTTAGGCCTTGTCTCATTTTCCATGATGGATGTTTATAAGAAATGTCAGGAATGTTGGGGAAAAACTCCGTGTCTCTTATCACCTGAGAGGACACCATAGCATACCGCTCCTAAGCTCGACTTCCTGTTTCCTGTGAGGAGCACGGGCCAGTGCACTTACTACTCAAAATGGCCTCAATCAGCACCTGATGAGTCCCACAGATAACACTGCATCCAGAACAATGTTGTTGTCGTTGTCTCTGTTTAAAGCCTTTGTTTAACAACAAGGAAGACCGTACTCTCAGTGGATGTGTCTCATGAGACGGAATGGACATCTATCTCACACACAACCTCATCACGACCCCTCCGTGGCAATTGGGATACCTCATGTGCATGACCTCAGCTCTGCTCTGATTGGTTATGTGTTGCCCTCTGCCTCCATAACTCTCGTTTTGTGTCTTCCTGAAGTGAAAAAGCATCATTCAAGCTCATTAGTGAGAAGGATTTTTCCTATTCTTGGTGTGATTGACATCCTGTTGTAAAAGCATCACCATTTAGAGGTTAAAGAGATAGTTCAACTAAAAATTAACATTGTCATTATTTTCTCATCCTCATGTCATGACTTTGTTTAGTTGTATAAAATACAGTGTAAGTCAATGGGAACTGAAGTTGTTTGGATACAAACGTTTTTCAGAATATCCTTTTTTTGTGTTCTGCAGAAGAAAGAAATGCATACAGGTTTGGAATGACATAAATATCAGAATTTATTTTTGGCAGTGTTGATTTTGTTGACAAATTGACGAATCATTTTTCACAGACAAAAACGAGACGATAACTAAATAAACAGTTTTGAATGACAAAAACTATGACAAAAATCTACTGACATTTCATCAGTGAATAAAAATGAGACAAAAATGTTAGGGAGGGACGATTTGGGACATTTAATGTGCTGATCTACCCGGCAGGACATAAGTTGGCATGTCTCATAAAACGTTCAAAAAAAGTAAACGTCTGGGAGAAAGAGAAGAGCAGGCGTATGGATAAATCTGAAAAAGTGCGACGACTATTCAGTGCGGTTTTCTGTGCGCACACAGAAAGCCGCCTCTCAGACATCAGCACTCGAGTGCTGAATTGAGCTCTCTTTTGCGTCTTTCCGCACTTCAACAGACAAATACACACTGTAAACCCTAATGCTCAAAATACTTAATTGGTTTGAGTAGGACAAACTTAAATTGAACAAATTAGTTCAGTTAAATTAATTGCTATGAGTATTTAGAACTTTCTTTTTCTTTTGAGTTCACAGCACTGACATATTTCAAGTAAACTGAACTGTTTCATTATTTTGAGTTGTATGAACTCATTTCTTTTAATTTAGGCAAACTTAAGTTTAACTGAAACTGGACTGGGATTTGTATTTCCCAGCATGCTTTGCCCATGGCACTTGAAAGGGAGAGTAAATGCTAAAATTAAGTGTTATATAATGTTTTTGCACAAGATTAATGGTAAGGGAGATTTAGTAATGATTAATGTTTTATGCTAATTTAGAAGAGTTTCTGTTAATGTGAGTTTTTGGAGAGTTACCATCATGGTGACAAGTAGCGCATGTGGCTTGGTTTGAGAGCAAGTATATTGTTAACATGTTAGCAAATTAGCAAGTTGGCATATTTTGTGTTTTCTTAGGGTTTACAGTGAAGTAAATAACTCATTTGATTTGCAAGAACTAAAAATCTTTAACTAAATATTTTATGTAAATTGCTATCAAAATGTATGAGTTGGCTAACTCAGTTCTTCAAGTTAGGAGCAATTAACATGCATGAGTACTACAAACTCAAAACTTGATAGTTCTGCTTACTTAATATTGGGAACATCATAACTCAAAAAATTTGATGTAACTTATTCGGGTTTACAGTGCACACAAAATACAAACAAAATGTCCGTTTTGGTGAGTATTCATGTAAACACAGTCTGTTGTGTCCTAAGTGAGCGTAAACAGTTGGGAGAATATCAGATGTATATTGAGGGTGACCACCCGTCCCGCATTTTGCGGGACAGTCCCAAAATTGGGAGCTTTGTCCCGCGTCCTGCAAGATGTAAGTAGTGTCCCGCATTTCAGTTATGTCTGTAGCCTATTATTATTATTTTTCATCCCTGAAATTACAATACCACCACAGTGGAAATATAATAAAAACTGCGACTGGCATTTAAAGATTTGTGCAGCCGTCATGGTCTAGCTGTGAAGGTAACCAACCAACTCAATTCTAGAGAGGTTTTCCCACTGATGACAACTGTGGACAACGCAAAGATATAAATGCGGGCCTCATTAAAGTTGGTAAATACAACTACACCAACAAGGATTTCATCTCACATAGTGGATAAGAACTTCAAGAGCTGCTCAAAGCTACCCAAATTGATGATTTAAAGCATGTAATCATCCATCCTGATGGCAAATATTTTCCAACGAACATGCGCTGATCCCGTGGATGCTCGAGCACCACCCACGGAAATAGTCCTACGGAAAAACACGAGATATTCTCCATTTATTTTAACCAATAAAAATTGATTGCAACTTTCAGACACGTCTTTCTTCTCACATTGATAGTTCATTTAAAGTGGTTTATGTGGCGTTATTATAATGAGAAATGTTGAGCAGGACTCTCTCCACTCACAGCCGGATTCCCTTCTCGCACAAAACAGGACGCTGCGCGCTCTCCCTCGTAGTTTATACCATGTGCGTGCTCAAACTTTGTCCTCCTGCAAGTGTACTCGTAAATCTAGAATTGTCTTCTCTCTATGATGTATTGTTGTCAGAAGCGTAACATTATAGTGTGGGCACCCACTGGCAGAAATATTAATCGGCACATATGCCAAGTTTGCCAACGAATGTAGATCAGTATTTACATAGCATAACAGTAGTAAATGTATCTGTCTCGCACGTGTCCCACATTGTCCCGCAAAATCACATCTACTGTCCTGCAACAGATCAATAGCCAGGTGGTCACCCTATGTGTATCAGTGTATTATATCCGTGCATCCGGCCTTAAAGTGACAGCAGCCTAATAAATCTGCTGCTGTCCGTCATTAATATTAACAAAAAGAGAAAAATCACTCAATGTTCTTGACTGAATAACTTCAATAGCTTTAATAAGGATTAATTTACATTTACTTTATACAAATAAATAAATGTCTGCTTGAAAAAATAATGTTGAATGCAAGTTGTTATAAAGAATGTATATATCATTAATCAAAAAGAAGACCATGTTCTTCTTTATAAAAAGTAGCTTTAAGATGTCACAGCAGTTAAATCTGTGTGTGTATTACATGTTCGAACCTTAATGTAATTAATATTTACAAAATATGCTGTCAAAATGAACACTGATTTTTGGGTGGACTATCCCTTTAACAGTAAAAATATTGCAGTGGGTTTCTGCTGAAATCCTCTTTGATTATAATGTGTTTATTGATAAATGATTTCTCGGAAGAAGACTCTGTTCTCTGAATGTGTGATGTCCGTAATTTGATCTGTAACAGTCTGTTTGAGATTTATGTTGCCGTGTTAGAAAGTGGAACTAAGATGTCAAACTGTCTTTGAAACGACAAACGTGACGCTGGTTGTTACAACTGCTAAAGGATTTGTAGTTTGTTGTCACGGCAATCGTCTGGTCGAGTCCGCCCATGTCCCCTGTGGAGGTTTTGTTGATTGGATCATTTTCTGCTGGTATTAGTTGATCTGTAACCCATAGAAGGCCTCGCCCTTTGTACGTTTCCCGGGTACGCCTCACCAAAGCCGTTGCCAGGTTAAGGCCTTTAATGGTTTTAACAGAGATAAAGTAGTTATATCTAATGTTTAAAGGTGTGCTACTCATTTTAAAGTAAAAATAAATACTCCAGTTAGTCTGGAGAGCATTAAATACCACAATACCATCTCGATGTTTAACTGTAATATTAGACTGTAATCTTAAATGTAGTGTTTAGAGGTCTCTTGGTGCTGATTATCTATTGTCAGGATATGAATGCGCAGTGTGTAATGATGGTACAACTGCATATATTTCTAGTATTTCTTTCAATCTCATTTTTAATAACTAATTTTGGACTGATCCTTCAGAATGAAAGCAAGCTGAGCCCCGCTCTAGACAGGATGGAGGTAGCTTGTTTCAAAGATTGATGTCTTTCAGAACAGGAGAAAGGCACCAGCGTCTCCAGCGCCCGTCTCAGACACAAGCAGCGTAAACCAGTAACCCAGATTTAATTGGCTGCCCATTTATCAACTGATCCAGCATTTCTTGATGTGAGCTGAACTGTAAGCACTTCATCATCTGAGTGGGTCAAGCTGTTACGCAGATGAACGGAACAATTTTGGACCCCTTCGTAAATAATTAACCTGATTTCTTTTGAGAAACAAACCAGTGCATAATATAATAATTTCATCATTACTGTTACCTGCTCAAGCAGTTAAAAGAACACCCTCTGATCTTTTTTTGTCACCTTCACTTCCTGCTCCAGAAAAGCCTTTTTCCTTGTTTATTTAATTGCAACTGAAAAGCTTAAAACTTATCCAGGTGTCTTATGAGGCAGTCAATTAGTATCTCGCTTGTCAGATTAGCAAGTCGATCCGAAAAAGCCTCTGTGATTGCTAATCTGGTTTGGCCAGAGTTCTGTCACATTCATTGCCATCTCAACGGTGACCTTGATCCCAACAAGGTTTCATAACCTCATGTGCACTGGTAGACTGTACTGCTACTCATTCATGGCTTTCAGACACTTTAAAGCATTTTGTTTTATTTTATTTTATAATGCTTTCAATATAATCACAGTAGGGCTGTCAAGCTCCAAAAATGACAAAAAAGGAACACAAAAAGTGCTCCATACATCTTGTGAAGTCTTTTAAAGCGATGTGAATGCACTCAATTTCTTGTTATTTACAGAAAATGTGTTTTTATTTATTCAGATCTTTTCTAGAATAATTGGTTGATTCAGTTCACAAAACTGAACTGAATGATTCATGAATCATGAATTTAACTCACTGATTTAGTGATTCATCACGAATCAAACTGATTCGGTTTTTGAGTTCAACTCACTGATTCAATGATTTGGTCACAGTGGTTAACGGCCAGTGCTGGGTGGATTACTTACAAATTGTAGTCGGTTACTGATTCAAAAATCGTGGTTAGTAATATAATCCATTACATTACATCCATTACAAGGTAATATAATCTGACTACTTTTGGATTACTTTTAGATTACTTTTGACCACCTAACTTGTTTATCATGTTAATTTGAATAGGATAATCTTGTACCATATTGATATAAAAATACAAAGAAAAAGAAAATGTATTCCATACCTATCAACAACATGAGGTGCCTTAAATATAACACATCTTCAGGGATTCCCAGGCTGGGGTTCATGAGTTTAATGGAAAGCTAATAAATAAATAATTCATAAATGTAAAATGAAACAAAATAATTTAAAAAATAAAACATTAACTAAAAATTTTTTTTACCTACATGTTATGTGACCATTAACTGACATCAGAGAACTGTGAACTTTAATTTTTTTTTTTTTTTTTTAATTATTATTATTGACTTAATTTTATTATTGACCTAACTTAAAATCACATAAAATCACAGGGTCTTCAAGTAAATATATTATGACAAAGTTGGGGAATCCCTGCATTGCATGTAAATATGAAATAGCATGAATTTGTACATTTTAATGTCTTTTGAAAGACAAAAGCCTTTTAAAGACAGTAATACATGGTTAAATGACTCACTGAGTGATAATTCAAATATTATATTGAGTTGATTAGATATGCAATGTTGTTAAAAGTGAAGTGATTTCTATAAATCCAGCGATCAAGCTAGATAGATAAAGTGGTAGTTGGGAGAATTAATGAATGAGAATAACATGGAATTGATAAAGTAACTGCAGTCTGATTATGAGTATTTTAAAATGTAATATAATCTAATTACAAGTACTTAAAGTCGGCATGAATTCAAAATTTATCCTATTTACTTTGTGCATATTACTAGTCTTGTGGTGAACAGTTAATCCGTGCAAGTTAATACACAAAAAAAATTGTTTGTCGTGGTAATCTTTAATCAAAATCTGATAAGTTACTTCCGGTCTGGAATGGCTTTCCTTCTCTGATGACTGCAGTTTGACGGCTTGGGTTGAAAACGCTTAAACCACTCCTCTCCAACCGTTAGTCTGCTATGAGCGAGAAACAGAGAGGAGGAGCGCTAAAGTAAAACCCTGCCCTCTATTCAATATTCAGTTTTACTTGGAAATACGTCACAACACTGGAGAAAAGTCGTTTGCAACTTCCGGTTCACGGGGACTTTAAAGGCACATTATGTCTGATATTTGGATTAAAATATCCAAAAACCACTACCACACCTCCCATGATTTTGCAAAATCGTGGTGTCATCAAGCTACGCCTTTGTTTTGAATAGACGACCTCTAGTGGCTAAAATTACATATTGTGCCTTTAATTTTTGGAATCCGATTGAGTAATCCAGATTACATGTAACCAGTTACTACCAGCACTGTTAACAGCTCACTGGAGGGGAAGATTTTCAGCTGATGAATTGAATTTTAGTTTCTCGCACAAAGCTATTGTATGACTTAAGAAATCCTGGCATATATATGGACTGGTTTTATGCATTTTTGCAGCTTGAAATCTCCATTCCAAATTGCTTAAAATTATTTGGGGGGGGAAAAACAATCAGTACATGATTCAAATCAGTTTTGGTTGAGTTAATCCTCCAAAGGTTTGTCTGTGGCACTTGTAGTTACACCCAAACACTTACCTTTGTTAGTTGATAGATCTCTTTTCCATAAGTAAAAAGGTCATTTTTGGGCTCCACTTGATGTCCACTGTGATCAGTGGAAAGCTTGTTCGGCTTGGCCTTTTGTTTAGACTGCTTACAGGATACCTTGGTTACTTGAAGGCAAGGTCTCCCCTTTGAAAGTCACGCTGAAAAAGACCCTAGAGCAATAAATAAGCGAGTGTTATCAGGAGCTGCTTGGAGGAAGAGGATGCAGCTGTACGAACAGGACTCGCGGCTTAGACGGGCGCCCAGGCACTCCTGGAGCCTTTGAGCTGCTGGAAAACGGGAGGTGTGAGGTGGGACCGGCCCTGCACCGTTTGTTTTTCCTCAGCCGTTTCATCCCCTGCGACCATGTAACGTGCCCTCTTTTACCTCTAAACCTTTCCTCTCGGCAGGAGTTCAAAACGCTCCTGTGACCCTTATCCATTTAAATCAATAGTTTACACAGTTGAACGCCACTAGAAAAATATCCATTTGTCAACAGGTTGCGACCGGAAACGTTTCCTTTTCATCTTCCCAGACGTTTGTGAAATGCATAATAAACACATTTATCTTTTTAAATCGGAAAGTAGCGATCAATAACGGCATTTAAATATGTATTTGGTATTTTGCACGATAGTTTGACAGAAGCGCAGGTTGAAATGAACTTTGCTGCCCTCACACTGAAGCAGAACTCAAAATGTTTACACAAATGCTCTATTGTGTGGAATAATGTCAAAGATCTATAAAAAGTCTCCATGTTTTCAACCTTTTCTCACAGGAAAGGACCTGTCCAGTCGTAGCAAAACAGACCTGGCTTGTATTTTTGGGAAGCGATCGAAACGAGAAATAAGAGACCAAGATGAGGTAAGTGGTGTAACTTGGCAGCACATCTATTTTTTTTATTTTTTTTTTGTTATTCTTTAAAATGTCATATAACAATATTACAGGTTTAGTAAAAGTTCAGTATAAGCATGATGTTAGTTTTGTCACTCCTTCACACACACTGTACCAGTCAAAAGTTTGGAAATATTAAGGTTTATGCAAGAAGTCTCTAATGGCTCATTTCCACCAAGCGCTACAACTCAGTGCAGTGCAGTACAGTACGGTATGCAATTTCCATTGTCAGAAGTTGGGAATGGTACCCTAATTCCATCAAAGAATCCTGAAAAAAATGGTACATAACTGTTTTCAACATTGATAACATTCATAATTTTTGTACATAAAGACAACGGAACAAAGATACATATGAAATAAACCGTGCTTTTTAAGTAGGTTTAATAGTTTTCTATTCCTCATTTCATCTATTCAGTTTATAAAACAACCCATAAGTATGTCGCAAGAATGTGTAATTCCATACACAACTGGCACTTAGCAACTAGATCACTAAAACTAAACAAAACAATGTAACCAGCTCTTCACGAGACACATTAATAATTTGGGCAATTACCTGTTTGATCGGTTTGTTACAGTGAGGAATGAATTTATTTTCACTTCCTTCAAGGCAACACTGTTTTTTTCGGCTTTCTCGCTCTTCAGAGTTTACCACAATTAATTTAACCAGAACTGCTTATCGTTTAATCAAACTTAATTTGTAAACTTCTACTTAAGATGTTTAAGATTAAATGGCAGCTGAAAATCCCCAGTTGACTTTGTTAGAATTTTTGCCATTCAAAATGGGCAAATTATCTTTTCTCATTTATTCGCATTCTGAACTGTGGTACAAGAAAACACCAAAATAACCAACCTTTTTTACACTGTATGCGAATCACTATATAACACAACACTGTGTTTGCACAGCAGCCAGAAAACGAGGCACGTGCCGAGTGTCATAACAACAGCAAAGCTGCTCTGATGCGACATTTCATTTACGAGCCAAAGCTTAAAACCTAAGCTTACCTAGAATTATTCTTCTGCTGCCTCGCAAACACTGGCGTTTCTTTGTGGAAATACAAATCTCACTAAGAACTGAACCACAACAAAATGCAGTGTAGTATTTACATCACAACAAAAATGAGCAAATGATGTGTCCGCTTGCAAAATGTCAAAATAAATTGCAATGCCAACTTTAAGGTGGACTTTCAGAGGAAATACAGACACCACCACCTTCAAACTGAATCCAAACTATTAGAGCCGTGTAAGCCAAAAACTCTACTACATAATCCCTTCAAACCAACTTCTTCAAACCAAGTTTTGAGGGTTTGAAGGGACCATCAGTAATTCTGTTTTCTACTTATATCACTGCCTCCTGTACCTGGGAGATGATGGGGAAACGCAGTTTGATCGTGCCCACTAGCACATCATCAGAAATACACAGCCTGATTTGACCACAGAGACGGCTGACAGGACTATGGGGTGAAAGAGGAGGCAAATCCGTTTAGGGGATTTCAGTGGGATCCCTGCCTACAGTGACTCGTGTGTGGAGTCAGACGGCACGCTATGACACGGCTCATTATCAGCCTGCAGCTCGGTGAGAGCGGCTCACGTGAAAGCAGAGGTCAGCGGTGCTCACAGGTGGGCTGGACCGTACGGCGACAGGCAACCGGCTGAAATGGCTTTGCCACATCTCAATATTATTTTCATGTTTTAGACTTCAAATGTCAGCTCTACAGTGAGGAAAGGCTAATTTTGGGTGTTAAAGGAATATTGTGTGTTAAACAGGTTCATTTTAGGGGTTAAACGACTTAAGATTTTTTTTTATGTGATTAAAGTCAAGTCGACAAGTGGCTGATGATGTCATTAATGAACAAATAAGCCTGAACCTCGAGCTGAGACTCAAACATGGGTCGACCTCTGTACAGCTATGGCGTATGAAACGGTGCTGCCCACGAGGCTACTGTCCCTACATAACAGCTTATTTTTATCAGTTCTTTTGTCTTTGGGTTGTTTTATTTCTCACAGATTTCTGCTTTTTCTAAGCTAGTTACTAAGAAGTATATGCTAGAACTCTAAGCTATTTTATTGATAAATCACAGAACAGTGTGACACTGATTATCTCTTCATCACGGCACCTGTTAGTGGGTGGATATATTAGGCAGCAAGTGAACATTTTGTCCTCAAAGTTGATGTGTTAGAAGCAGGAAAAATGGGCAAGCGTAAGGATTTGAGCGAGTTTGACAAGGGCCAAATTGTGATGGCTAGAGGACTGGGTCAGAGCATCTCCAGAACTGCAGCTCTTGTGGGGTGTTCCCGGTCTGCAGTGGTCAGTATCTATCAAAAGTGGTCCAAGGAAGGAACAGTGGTGAACCGGAGACAGGGTCATGGGCGGCCGAGGCTCATTGATGCACATGGGGAGCAAAGGCTGGCCGTGTGGTCCGATCCAACAGACGAGCTCCTGTAGTTCATATTGCTCAAGAAGTTAATGCTGCTGATAGAAAGGTGTCAGAATACACAGTGCATCAGTTTTTTGCGTATGGAGCTGCATAGCTGCAGACCAGTCAGGGTGCCCATGCTGACCCCTGTCCACCGCCGAAAGAGCCAACAGTGGACATGTGAGCATCAGAACTGGACCACGGAGCAATGGAAGAAGGTGGCCTGGTCTGATGAATCACATTTTCTTTTACATCACGCGGATGGCCGGGTGCATTTGTGTCCTTACCTGGGGAACACATGGCACCAGGATGCACTATGGGAAGAAGGCAAGCCGACGGAGGCAGTGTGATGCTTTGGGCAATGTTCTGCTGCGAAACCTTGGGTCCTGCCATCCATGTGGATGTTACTCTGACACGTACCACCTACCTAAGCGTTGTTGCAGACCATGGACACCCTTTCATGGAAACGGTATTCCCTGGTGGCTGTGGCCTCTTTCAGCAGGATAATGTGCCCTGCCACAAAGAAAAAATGGTTCAGGAATGGTTTGAGGAGCACAACAACGAGTTTGAGGTGTTGACTTGGCCTCCAATTTCCGCATATCTCAATCCAATCGCGCATCTGTGGGATGTGCTGAACAAACAAGTCCGATCCACTTTTAGCAGCAAAAGCGGGACCAACACAATTTTACGAAGGTGGTCATAATGCTATGCCTGATCGTAATATGTTGATATACTAAGCGATTTTTGTATTTTTGTGTTCAGGTGCCATGTAGTTTTTCACATTGAATCCCAGTTTCATTTTTTTTTTTGACCTTCCTCTCTTGGTTGACAATGGTTACCTCAGTGTTCGTGACACAGCAGTTCCAAGTCCATCTAATGAATGTGCTGCAGGTCTGAAGCCCCCGCCGAACTGCCTCTTTACTGAGAAAGCAACACAATAGCAGCAGCTCATGCTTTGCTTGAATTTGGAAGTGCCGGCAGTGTGCTATATTTTTATTTTTTTTCTTCCGCTAATCGTTTTGTTGCAGTTTGTTATTGTCCTAGTCTGGAGGGACTTCATTGACCGGATTGAAAACCAATCTGAACAGGCTCACAATGGCATCCCAGGGGGCCGTGTGGCGAAGGGCTGGTGGCGAGCCCTGTAAACGAGGGGCAGTTAGGCCTGCATAGGAAGCCAATGAGGGGGTGTTGTTTATGTGTGCATTGTGTGCTTGTGCGGTGAGACAACCGGTGGAAGATTTTTGCCTCAGTTCATAGATGCATCCCAGCACATGAAGGTGTTTATAAACCTGTTTAATGCAGTTTTTGTGACTGAGCTTGTGCCATCGGTGTCTCCTTACAGGTTTTAAGTGCATCATGCAGTTAGTGTCCATGCACAGGCCGATCTCACTGCTGCGGTGTCTTGGCCGCCCTCACTCCCACCTCTTGCACCAGGGGTTTTCCTCCCTCCTCTCAGAGCTTCCTGTCAGTCCCTTATCTCTTGTCACAGTGTTCTCGGACACACATGTGTGCACATGGGAGGCCGTTCCAAGTCGCCCCCGATCTCATTACCTTGATTTAAGAAACTGTTAGGGAGTGGCAGATGTTTTTTTTTTTTTTTTTTTCCTTTTCTTAACAAATGAGTTTTGATTTTTGTTTACTGTGGTCCTAGTTTGAATTAGGCACTTCTTTAAAGGGTTAGTTCACCCAAAAATGAAAATTCTGTCATTAATTACTCACCTGTAAGACCTTCGTTCATCTTCAGAACACAAATTAAGATATTTTTGATGAAATCTGATGGCTCAGTGAGGCCTGCATTGACAGCAAGATAATTAACACTTTCAGTGCCCAGAAAGCTACTAAAGACAATTAAAACAGTTCATGTGACTACAGTGGTTCAACCTTAATGTTATGAAGAGACGAGAATACTTTTTGTGTGCCAAAAAACAAAATAACGACTATTCAACAATAACTAGTGATTGGCGATTTCAAAACTCTGCTTCATGAAGCTTTGAAGCTTTACGAATCTCTTGTTTTGCATCAGTGGTTCGGAGCGTGTATCAAACTGACAAAGTTACGTGATTTCGGTAAACAAGGCTTCATGATAAGTGTTTTGAAATTTCAATGGTTCACCACTAGAGGGCATGACTTTGGCAGTTTGATGCAAGCTTCGAACCACTGATTCGATAAATTAAGGCTGAACCACTGTAGTCACATGAACTGTTTTAAACATGTCTTTAGTAGCTTTCTGGACATCTGAAAGTGTTAATTATCTTGCTGTCAATGGAGGCCTCACTGAGCCATTGGATTTTTCATCAAAAATATCTTAATTTGTGCTCTGAAGATGAACGAAGGTCTTACGGGTGTGGAACGACATGAGGGTGAGTAATTAATGACTGAATTTCCATTTTGGGGTGAACTAACCCTTTAATGTTTCATACCTTGATGTCTTGGAAACATCACATCTCTGAGGAAGTCCAATAAAAATGGAAAGCGACCAAATTGCTCTCCATCATTCTGTGTCAAAATCCAGCTGCCCACTTTTTTTTTTTTTTTTTGGTTCACAAACACTCTTTGACAGATTGTGATGGACACTATATACCAAGGCCATAACCATGTCTTGAACATTGGTGTGGGGGACCAATTTTTTAGAAAGTGATGAAGAAAATTCTAGGTCTGATTCTAGTTGGGAAATAAATCATTTTGTTCTATTTGCAAATAATATTTGCATTACTTTTGTTTGCCTAATATGTCAAAAACAAAACGTTTGTCTCATCACACTTGGTTAGGAATAACATGAATTGCGTAAATTTCAAATTCAAAATGGCCATATTTGAGAAAAAAGTTTAGTTCACTGGTATCACTGGATGTTACTGTAGCCTTTCAACGTTAAACTGACGCTACTTTGATTTGATTGATCTCAATCATTCTGACATTGACGAGCGCTGTTAGAACGCTGAGGCAGACCAGACTTAAAATACAACTTTTAAACCTTTTTGTCATCCTAACATCACCCCCCCCCCCTTTATAAGAGTGGCAATATATTAAAATAATTATAAATGAATTAATTCCATAATTCCAGACTTTCCAATAACTGAATGTTATTTTGTTTATACTTTTTTTTTTAACCAATGAATTTAAACTTTTCTGTAATTTTTAGTTTATTTACTCACAAATTGCAATTTCAACTCAAATATTTCAGATTAATTTTAATCTAATTACATGATGTGGCGATTAATTAATCTAATTAATTGCACATCAAATTTGGCTGAGAAATTACTCGTTCTATTCTAGACAGAAAAACGGCACTTGTGTGATACTGCGCTCCTTACTCATGTGATAGGCTATAACTTAACTATGTATATGATCAAAAACTCAAACGGTGCATTTTTGCCCACATATCTTGAATTTTAGGGACATTCTAACTGCATTCTATATCACGCAGTGAGTTGTTGCATCATATTCGTATTCAATCAACTCTATGAAATGTCTGACCTACGTAGGTCTTTTTTTTAGCTGTTGAACTTATCTTAAATCTTTTGTCTTATTACAAAACAATTTTAACCATCTTGCGGCCCCATTGGAAATTTGCTGAGGCCCCCTAGTGGGCGCCGGCCCCCTAGTTGAGAACCGCTGCTGTAACGGATAGCCGTCAGGAGTGTGTTAGAGAGCCGGCAGTGTCCGAACAGACCGCGCAGCCATCCATCACTGCCTTTTGCTCTGAACGATGTGGGAAAATCTCAGTGGCAGGGAGAGCAGTGTTCATGACTAGTGCCTTTCTCACAACCGTTGTCTTTACTTCATCACTTTTTTTTGTATTTTTAGCTTTCAGTATTTATTCTTGATGTCTCTCTTATTTGGTTCCCTCCCCGTCTCTTTCTCTCTCGTTGGCTCGTTCTCTTCTCGGGGGCCTTAGTTAGGCTGCAGGCTAGTGTGTACGGAGTCATGAGGAGTGGGTGTGATTTATCTCCCTCGGCCCCTCCGTCGCCCCCTCCACTCCGGCAGGCCCAGAGGAAAGAGCCGAGTTTGCTTGAACGTGGCTCGGTTTGCGAGGCCCCAGCATTAGCTGAAATAAACCCTCCTGCTGCTGGTGAAAAATGTCCTGTGATTGGCTAATTAATCAGTCAAAAGGGGAGCGTCGCGGCCTGTGACTTGAGGGACCCGAGCAGGCGACCGCTGAGGGCCCGCTGATAAATGGACTCCCTCCTGCTTCATACATCAGTGAAACTTAGTCATTTTTTACCACTGCTCTTTGCGTCAATGGTGGATCGCTAAGGCCTACACTTATATATTTCGTGTGAAACTCCATCTGTGTGTGTGGAATGCGTTTCAGACAATCGTCTGATTTGGTCTGCGAACTTTAAATTGCTCAATAAATATTGTCTATTCAGCATAATGTCCACATCAGAGTTTTAGTTTCAGTATCATTTTGCCCCAGATTTTTCAGTTTGGAGCTGCAAACAGTAGACTTTCAATTTGAAAATCCAATGATAAATTTGATATTTCTTGTGATTTAATCAGTAAGTTTAATACGGTTTTGGCCATTTTACTCTGTATTTTTAAGTATTATTTCTGCCTGTGCTATTTAATTTGGCTTAAAAGAGATCCACTGCTACCTGTTGCTGGACATCCCTGGCTTAAAATCAAACTAATTTTAGAATATATACACTACCATTCAAAAGATTGTGCTCAGTAAGGGTTTTTTTTTTTTTAATAATTACTTTTATATTTTTATTTCATCAAATGTGACCATAAAGACCTTTACAAAGTTTCAAAAGATTTCCTGTTCAAATAAATGTTTTTTTTTTTACACTAAAAAAAAAAACAAAAAAAACCTTTTTTCGAGATTTATGCATTTCAATTAATAGTAAAAATCCATCAAATTGAATGGAATAATCCTTGCATATTATGAATTAAGAATTTTTAAATAAGTAAAAAAAAAAAAAAAACTAAGGCTTAATAAACATTTTGTGTAAATCTTAATGGAACAAGGCAATGGACCATTTAGTTTCTGATTCATATTCATACATTTAAAAAAAAAAATTAAAATATTTAAATTTAAGTTTAATATTTATACAAAATGTTTGATGCTCTAATTTTTTTTTTTTTTTTTTTTTTTTTAAATTCTTAATTCATAATATGTATGGATTTCTCAATTCAATTTGATGGAATTTTACTATTAATTGAAATGCATAAATCTTGAAGAAAATTTTTTTCGAGTGTATTCATCAGATTCCTGAAAAATTGAATCAGTTTCCACAAAATTATTCAAATTCAGCTTTTCCATCACATGAATAATTACATTTTAAATATATTAAAATAGAAAAAAATATTTTAAATTTTATTTCACAATATTACTCTTTTTACTGTATTTTCGATCAAATAAATGCAGTCTTGGTGAAGAGACGCTTTTAAAAACATTAGAATATCTTTCCAACCACAAACCATTAAAGTGTATAAATTCTAATATAGAAATTGTACTTGAATATTTTAATAATGTAATATATATGTTAGTATATTTATTATTATTACTACCTTTTTACTACACTCTTCCTGTATAAATGTAAATTTACTACATATACATACATAAAACGTCTATATATAGTGTTTTTTTGTTTTTGTTTTTAATTATGGCCAACACTTTAGGGTTCAATTCTCACTATTAACTAGTTACTTATGCATATTACTGAGATATTGGCCGTTTATTAATACTAATAAAGCACATGTTAATGCCTTATTCTGCATGATTATATTCTACATTCTTAATCCTACCCAATACCTAAACTTAACAACTACCTTACTAACTATTAATAAGCAGTAAATTAGGAGTTTATTGAGGCAAAAGTTGGAGTTAACAGTGAGAATTGGACCCTAAACTAAAGTGTGACCAAATTACAACTTATGGATTGGGATTTCTTTTATTAAAGTAAGCTGCGAGACGGTTGGCGTCTGTGTTTGTCTCCATGGTTCCCGTCAGGCTGTGTTTCAGGGGATGGCGTGACCCCCTGTGGCCTCTCCCACTCCCACGGCAGCTCTAACACAAAGCCCTCAGACTGGAGGGTGGTACCTGTAGCTGCTCTGAATCAGCCCACGCCCGTCCTCATGAAGGATCGCCAGCCAGTTGACTCGCCGTTCCCCCGATGCCGCCACCTCACCAAATGAGGAGGAGAGGCTGCGCCATTTGGCAGATGTGGTGAAGGGGCGAGAGGCAGTGATGTCATTGGCCGCATGGGAGTGGGCTGGTGGGCGGAGTTGAGTACTGAAATGCTGCTGAGGATGCAGAAGTTGAGCTCTGAATATGCCAGCAGGCTGACGGAGCTCCTATAACAAAACCACTGAGTTTTATCCACATTATTACACAAATGATAAATTATATGATATTTTGGAAACTACAGACTAAAAACTTCTAAAGATTAGCATTCAACATTTTTTTACTAGCAAATAAACTACTGTTTAAAAGTTTGCGGTCAAAGATTTTTAAATGGTTTTGAAGGACGTTTTTTAAGGCTGCATTTATTTGATCAGAAAGTACTGTAAAAACAGTAATATTGTGAAATATTATTACAATTTAAAATAACATTATTTATTGTAATATATTTTATAAAGTAATTTATTCCTGTGATCAAAGCTGAATTTTCAGCATCATTACTCCAGTCTTCAGTGTCACATGATCCTTCAGAAATCATTCTAATATGATGATTTTCTGCTTAAGAAACATTTATTATTATTATCAATGATGAAAACAGTTGTGCTGCCTAATATTTAATATTTGTGGAAACTGATAATTTTTTTTCCACACTTCTTTCATGAATTGAAAGTTTAAAAAACATTTGAGAAAAAAAAAAGTGTAACATTATAAATGTCTTTACTGTAACTTTTGATCAATTTAATGCATCCCTGCTAAATAAGTATTAATTTCTTTAATAATAATAATAATAAAAACATTTACTGACCTAAACTTTTCAATGATAGTGTAAATATGTTGGAGCCATGGCTTAGTGGTTAGCATTGTGCTCTGGTGCTTATGTGGGTGTTGCAAGTTCAAATCTGGCTTGCAACATTTCCAGATTACATTTTTCTATCCCTATTTTTTTTTATCCTCTCTCTTTCTCATTTAAAAAGTAGTAACGTGCTAAAAAAAAAATAAAAAACTTAAAAAACTTAAAGGATTATTTCACTTCAGAATTAAAACTTAAAATTTCCAACGTGATTACGTAATCGCAGAGCAGTGCAAGACGAGCATTTGAGGTTAAAAAGTATATAATTTTAACTTTTTTCAGAAAATGACTACTGGTTTCTCTAGATTAGACTCTTATTCCTTGTCTGGGATCATGTAGAGCTCTTTGAAGCTGCACTGAAACTGACATTTGGACCTTCAACCTGTTGAACCCCAGTGAAGTCCACTATATGGAGAAAAATCCTGGAATGTTTTCCTCAAAAACCTTCATTTCTATTCGACTGAATAGACATGGGGGTGAGGAAATTATCAGGAAGTTTTAATTCTAAAATCAACTAATCCTTAGACTGTATATTAAGTCAAGATTTGTGCTCAGTCACGATCAGACAGCAGTGCAAACTGTCACGTTGCAACCATGTGGTCCAGCATTTTTAACTTCTCAACTAATGCAGTAACCGACGCCTGTGCGCCGGTGTTCAAAGGCATGTTTGTTTTCAAGCAGGAGAGCCCTAATATGTTCTCAGATAACATCTAATTGCCTCAAACAAAAGCACAGCCTCCCTTACGCTGTTGACAGGGCTACAGAATAATGAAGAAACAGACCGAAATGACTGCTTGCTACATACCCTCCGGCAACTGGCTTTACACCCATGCCAACCCACTGACATGTACAAATTAGTGTGAAAATAAAAACGGCATTAACTAAAAAGGGTAAGTGAAGTGGCCAACTTCTGCAGTCATTGTCGGCCCTGGCATGGTGATTACAGTACAAGCGGAGGAAGCTAACCGCCCGGCGCTCCTGAGAGCTACCGCCACTGCTGTTTTCCTGGGTCTCGGCTTGCATTTAATCACCGCCAGTTTAATCTAATAAATCACAGCAGGGCACAGAATAAATGGTGTGTCCTCCATCTTGGGGCTGACACATCAGCTCCTTGGAGGGCACGGAAAGGCAAGCACTTTACATTGTAAAGCAAGCAGAGTTTAGTGATGATGCCCTATGCAGTGTGTTGTCGCCATTTGTTACTCGTGATAAGTAATGAAGTCTAGGGTTGGTGGAGAGGTCTGCATCACGCTGGCTTACTGTCTGCGTTACGTCTACGTCTTTATTACACCTCTTCATCACTTACACCTTCATTTAAATTATTATTCATTCTTTTATTTCATTCTTTTATTTACATTTTTTATGTTGCCTGTTAATTTTTAAATTGTATTAATAGTAATTAATAATTATTATTTATAATATTAATACTTATTATATATTATATGTATATTTTACAACAACAACAACAATATCAATATTAATGCAATTATATTTATTATTATTATACTGACTTAACATACACTATGCACCTTAAAAACATACACCATGCACCTTGTTTTTAATTTTGTATTAAAAAATAATAATTATAATATCAATATTAATACAACTATTTATTATTATTATTAATATTATTATTATACAAAATGAACATACACCATGCAACCTAAAAGAATGTTTTTTGTGTATATCTGGTTTAATAATAATTATATTATTTTATAATTATAATAAGAATTATTATTATTACCAATTTAATGTACACCATGCAACTTAAAAGAATGTCTGTGGTGTATGTCTGTTTTAATATTATGATTATTATGATGATGATGATGAAGATTATTATTATTAAAACATATATACACCAAAGACATTATTTTAAGTTTTATGGTGTATGTTAAATTGGTAATAATAATAATAATATTAATATTAATATTGATGATAATAATAATAATAGTATTAATATTGATAATAATAATATCAATATTAATACTATTATTATTATTATTTGTATTATTATTATACAAAATTAACACACCATGCGACCTAAAAGAATGTCTTTTGTGTATGTCATTTATATTATTAATGATGATAATAATAATAATAATAATAATAATGATATCAATATTAATACAACTATTTATTATTATTATTATTATTATTATTATTATAAAATTAACACACCATGCAACCTAAAAGAATGTCTTTGGTGTATATGTTTTAATAATAATAATAATAATATCAGAATCAGTATTAATACAATTCTCATTATTGCATTAATAAATATTATTATTATTATTAGCCGCAGCAATATGCTTGTTTGTATCCATTAATCTGTATTTCTATGCTATCAAGCCATTTTATGCAACATTTGTATATATTGTTTTTATAATTGCATCTCTTCTAGCAAGTTGTCTAAAGTTTTGTACGACACCATTTACATAGTGTTGGCTTGTTAAAGAAGAGCATTACGCCAAACATTCATTTAAAGAAACATGAATCAAAGGATGGCTTGTAATTGGACTATTTGCTTTGTTCTACTTCATTACATTACGTTCACATAATGTATTATATCATGATACATGTTAAAATGCTCATTAAAGCACTGTACTGCGTGGGTGCCACCTGTTTTGCTGTCCGCCCACGTGAATGGTATGAAGGATGGCGCGGCGGGTCCTTCCTCCTCATCAGGGAGGGACAGCTGGGTAATCTGGGTCCCGATCCATAAGCCCAGGCCACCACCAAATTTATAATAGTGGCAGGACAATGAGAACACGCTCGCACAATCAGCCCTCTTCCCAATATCGTCCCAATATTATCTATCGGCCGCAGAGCGTAATGGACCGTGATCCGTTTTGTTTAGAATATAGTTTAACTCGGAACCCTCAAAGGAGTAAATTATCCTCAAATGCTTCCATCCTCAAAAATTGTGGGGATAAGAAGAGGAAAAACAGTGTTGATGTCTTTTTGAAAAGAAAAATGAAGATTGATTGATCATTCAACTCCAGCTTTTTACCGTGCTTATATCTAATGCTGTTTTTTACAGTTGATGCTACACCAAGAGCTAAATCACTTATTCATTTAGTCACGCACAATTATGTACTTTTTATTAAAAAAAAAAAAAATTCCATTTAAATAAGCATATTGGGGATTATAATGGCAGAAATGACGTTTTTAAGTCTGGTTTGCAAGATGCAATCAAATCAAGAGAGCCCAAAGCGCACATTATTTTCATTTTAATTTAATTTTTCTTTTTTAATACTGCTTATTAATTTATTTTTATAATGATAGCATGTTACTAACAAATTGTGCCTATACCGTGCTTGTACTGCATGTCTTAATGTATTACTACTAGACTCTTCACTACACTCTTCACTTTATAAATTAAATATAGATTAATCCTTGTTAAAGCTACAAAAGTTATTCAGTCAAGAGCAGTGAGTGATTCTCTCTCATTACTTTAATGACAGCAGCAGGTTTATTAGGCTGCTGTCACTTTAAGATCTGATGCACATGACTCTGATCTGACACACATCCAACTCTTTAGTCATTTAAGACTTTATTTAACTCATTTATGACTCTGCTTATGAGGATACTCAACAAAGCGGCCATTTTGGCATAATTTTGTGTGTTTTTGTCCATTCAGGCACAAAAGAGAAATCAATGCGGCCGGCGCGTTGCACAGACAGCGTGCCGCTACAGATTTAAGTTCTTTTTTGCATCTTATTGCACTTTAATAGCACTTGAATGAATGATAGCGTGATCATATAATGTAACATTTGCTAAAGGATGACGGGAAATAATGAATGCTGCGTTAATTGCGTTAAACATTTTAATGCGTTAAACTGAAACAATTAATTTCATGCGTTAATTTTGACAGCACTGATTACTACATGTATTGTTTGATGGTTTAACATCCTCAGCTGGGATTATTGTAAAAGTGTTACAAAATATCTGTACTAGAAATAATCATATCTTTATATATAGCACAGTATTATTGTACCATATTGCAGTCTTTAATCCCTAGACACTTGAAGTTCTCATTGCTGACGCAGCATTTGCAGTGCTAAACCAGCGTAGTCAGAGCGCCGTGTCTCTGTGCAGAGAGGAATATTACTTTTGTGTTATAAATTAGGGACTCTCTGACATAGCACAGAGTGGGACAAATTAGTTGCAGTTTTCAGCAGCAAATTCAAGAGTGTTGTCACGATTTGGGTTTTTTTGGTTTGTGAAACACATTCAGAGGCATTTCGACAACTTTTTTTTTTTTTTCTCCACCACCCCTGGCTGCTTTGGACTGTCTGCTGCAATGTGTTGGCGTCAGCGGCGATGTCTTGTTCTTCGGTTTCCTCATCGCGGCCTTTTGAATGTCCCGACGCCCCCTTCCAAGTCCAGCCCCGCTGCCGCGCCGCCCCCACCCCTCCAGAGGAGAGCGGAGCAGGAAAGAGCCCGTGGCTCCTGCTGCAGGGGCCTTATCTGAACACTGCACACAGTTCGGGGAACACATCCTCTTCCTGGGGCCTCCCATCTGCCAGGAGGAGAAAAAGAACGAGGGGAATGTGGAGGCAGAAGAAGCCAGAAGTGTTCTCAGAAGTGTCTGAAAACATTCGCGGGCCATTTTTGTTGTGTTTACACCCTCATGAGGACGTCCAAGCAGAGTCATGAAACCTGGACTTGCGTTATCTCCGTGTCAGCCTTCCTGCTTGCTTGTTTGTTTGTGTGCGTGTGCACGTATGTGTCTGCATGTGTGTGGTATAACCCAATCCGTGCTCAGCACTGTTGAGGGAATGCTACCAGCAGCACTTCTCTCGGCACATTAGAGAGATAAGCCTAATGGAGGTCCCCAGGCGGTGAGATGTCGCACCACACACACACACACACACCATCACCACCTCTCCGATGAAGAGGATTTCCCCACTCGCTCCATCTCTCTTCTCCTTCTCCTCCCTCGTTCTTTCTCTCCAGAGAGTAATTTCACAGTTCGCTCCAAAATGCCCCCCAGTCGTTTCTCTAAGTCCCTGCTACACGCTGTCAGCCGCATCTCCTCTGAAGACCCCGTTTGGTCCCCTTAAACCAGAAATATAGATTTGATTTTTTTTTTGAAAAGTGAGACTTCTGTTTTAATGAGCCTACATCTGCAGTTCTTCTGTCCCTCTGGGCGACTTGCAACTTTTGAGGGACCTGTGGCGGCAGCTTGTAGTAACAATGACCCTCGTGAACATGGTTCCCAACCCTGGTCCTGGTTGACCTGCAATGCTGCACGTTTTGCATGTCTGACTATTAAAAAAAACATCTGAATGAACTCCTCAGCAGAGACTCCAAGACCTGGATTGAACATATGTACAATCGTATTTAATCCAAAATTTTCTGAGAGTGCACCAAAATTTCTTGAAAATTGGCATGCAGTGTCTTTGTCTGAGGTGCCATGATTGTCTATGAGGACATTGACGCATCTCAAAAAACATTTTTGAGCAGCTATCAGACAAGGTTAATGGAGGCCGATCGGAACGAAACTCGCTGGGCCTGTTTGACTTACAGCCCTAGAGGCCTGTGAGAAATTCGAAAGAAATCGGCCACCGGGGGCGCCTTCACGTGCGTAAAGGATTGTGTATCGCGTGATTTCTCGCCCAGAACGTTTGTACCACATGGTAGAACTTATTCTGAGCAACCGCCATTTCACTTGTTGCTCGTTGAAATATATATTTTGGACTTTTCAAAAAACCTACTTTTGTGAACTAGTCGTATGTTTTTGGCCCGATTAGAACCAAACCAGTGCAGCGAGATTCTCTGGAGTCTGATTGTCAATAATTATCAAAAAAAAAAAAAAAAAAAGCTGAAATTTCCATTCATGGCCCTTAAAGGATTAGTCCACTTTCAAATAATGTCATCCAAGATGTTCATGTCTTTTTCTTCAGTCGAAAAGAAATTAAGGTTTTTGATGAAAACATTCCAGGATTATTCTCCATATAGTGGACTTCACTGGGGTTCAACGGGTTGAAGGTCAAAATTATAGTTTCAGTGCAGCTTCAAAGGGCTTTAAACGATACCAGACGAGGAATAAGGGTCTTATCTAGAGAAACGATTGGTCATTTTCGAAAAAAAAATGTAAATGTATATGCTTAATATAAACAAATGATCGCCTTCCAAGTGCTTCCGCCAAAACCGCACTTTCGTATTCTTTAAAAAGCTTACACTGTTTGTCCTACGCCTTCCCTATTCTACTTACGGAAAAAATGTAACTGGTGCTGCGTTCGTTCCGTAAGTTGAATAGGGAAGGCATAGGACATTAAGCGTAAGCTTTTTGAAGAATATGAAAGTACAGTTTTGGCGGAAGCACTTGGAAATTTTTATTTGAAAGTGAACTAATCCTTTAAGGGTCGCCGAAACGTTCAAAGTGGGCAGAGCCACTTTTACTAAAATGGCTATAACTTGTGAACATAATGAGATATTTTCATTAAACTTGGCACACATATGTAAGAACTCATTTGGTGGTCATGTGAAAAAGGATGTAGCGACTGGCTGCATGGTGGCACTATAACATGGAATAAAACATAAAAATTGTTATAACTACTTTACCGTTAGTCTGATTGACTTGAAAACTGGCACGCAGTGTCTTTGTCCGAGGTGCTATGAGTGTCTACGAGGACATTGACATATCTCGAAAAACATGTCCGCCATCGGCCAATGAAGTTTGAGCAGCTATCAGACGAGGTTAATGGAGGCCGATCGGAGCGAAACTCGCTAGGCCTGTTTGAATTTCAAAAGAAATCAGCCACCGGGGGGCGCCTTTGCGTTTTTCACGTTCATAAAGGATTGTATATCGCATGATTTTTCGCACACGCCCACAACATTCATACCACATGGTAGAACTTTGCCTTTAGGACTGTCCATCGAATCGTTTGTTAAATATTGGAGATTATTTCAAAAAACAACTTTGGCAAACTAGTCCTAGGTTTTTGGCTCAACCTCAATAACTGTTAAAAAGCTTTTAAAACTATATATTTCCTATGATAAATTGCCTGTTTTGGCTGTAAATGGTCTTTTCCATCTATGATTGAGATGGTTACAGGCTTGCTAATTAAAACATTATACCTTTTTACGCATGTGCTTAAAGGCCTTAAAGCGCTTGAACCCTGATAATTGCTGCTCGCAGCTATATTAAAATTATAATATTACAATAATAATAATAATAAAAATAATTATAAATATTATTGTAATGTTTGTTTAGTTGAGCCATTTTTCACTATTTGTAAATAGAATGCTTTTAACCTCTTCAGAATTGTTGGTAGTCCACATGTGTTTTGTTGTTTCTTGGCTGTACAAAACCTTTGCAAACAGTGTTTTTTTTGTTTTTTTTTCTCGTCTGGTCCCTCCATACATCTTTTGAAAAATGCCGTTTTCAACGGCGTCTCTGGCGTAATGTAGAGCACCGGCGTGGTTTAGCGCAGGCTTCAGAGCGGGGATTCTTCACTGCAAATCATTATGCATTGAGGAGGCCATTAGCAAAATGAAGACGAATGGGAGAGCGAGTTACCGTGATAAAGTATTGGAGGACGACAGTTTAATCTAAAGCGTCCCTCTGTGGTCTTTCAACATAGTCACTGTGTCTTGCTATAGTTTGCCTGTTGTGATTAAGCTGTACGTTATGCTAGAAAGTTTGTTCTCTCTCTATTATTATCTTGTAATCATGGTTTAAGTTTGGCCAGTGAAAGCACTGACTCTCTCACTCATCAGGCAAGTTTTTCAGGTATCAGTTGTTTAATCCAGCGATTTACACAGTGACTTAGAGATACACCTCCTTTTAAACTGTTTTCTCTTTATTGACGTAGTGGTAAATATTATACAACATATTATACAACAAACAATATATGAAGAAATGGAATTGTAATCAAACAGAATTGGATTCTTGACAGATTGAGATGTAGAAATGTCTCTTTAGACGTTTGTATTTTTTTTAAGTGTTTTGTAAAAGTCTCTAAGCAGATACTTCAGACGCAGTTCTGTGATGTCATTAGATACTTGGGACAAGTCTCAGCATGACAGGAAGTTGATTGACAACAGTTTAAGCATTTAGTGAGACGTACATGGGTGAAGAGTTGTGTGGGTGTGGACATCATGCAACTTTAAATGAATTGAGGGGTTGTCCTGTTCCTTCCTGACTGACAGGCCGCTCTCTTACTGCTTCACGCATCACGCAATCATTTCATCAGTTTGTTCCTCTTCTTTGGAATAGTACTAATATTACATAATAAAAAAATAATGTACTAGCAATAGCCTATACTTTATTATTGTTAGGGATGCACTGATACCGATACCAAGCTCATGTACTTGTTTTCGTACTCGTAAAAATACCCCCAATACCAAAGGCCGATACCTCACGTGACGTAACTGACAGAATTTCAGTGCGCAGAAACAATGTCAGCCTCAGAGGTGTGGAAATACTTCAGAATTAATGATGACAACACACACGTTGTGAACTGCATGCCTTCAATCACAATTTGTTATCGATTAGTGAAGGCGGGATAGACGGAATCGCGCTGAATGACAGACTAGAATATATACATATATAATATTTCTCTCTCTCTCTCTCTCTCTCTCTCTCTCTCTCTCTGCACGCGATCAGTTCTCCTTGCGCCTGAATGGTCAAATGCACACATAGTTGTCAAAATGTCCATCGTGTGGAGTATCTCACGTAAATACAGTCGGTTATAGCTTAAGTGGACGTAAACATTTGGGTGAAAACGGGATATGTGTCAGTATCCATGGATTCGGTCTTAAAGGGACCGTAGCCTATATTTGTCATTATTGTTAATAAAACAACACAAGATGTTAAATAAATGTATACATGGTAAGTAAACCTACTATATCTAAAAAAAAACAAGTTTATTTAATTTGTATCTCTATAGTATTTGTTGTATTATTTGTAATTTGTTTGTAAATTTCTTTTTATATAACAACAATTATATATATTGGTAATTATGCCCTTTGAAGGTTATTGGACACTGAAATTTTTGTTCTTTAAGTTTGTGACAAGCACATAAAAATTATTACTTTTTTCATTAGAGTAATAATAAAGAAGCTGTTCTACATTCATTAGTCTCACTGTGTTGTGCTTGGAAAACTGCAACATCACCAAAAAAAAAAAAAATAACAGAGAGAGAACAATTAATAAATGTATAGGCATCGGTATCGGCGAGTACCAGAGAAAAGTATCGGTACTCGTACTCGGTCCTTAAAAAATGGTATCGGTGCATCCCTAATTATTGTATTATGCAGTTTTTAATTATAAAAATATCATACTGTATTATAACTTATTATAAAACGGTATACAATACTTACTATTAAGTCATAATATGGTATATGATATTTCTATAATTTAAACAATTAAAGCAAATATTATATAATAAAATATTATTATACAATTTATATTTTTTTAAATAAAAACAATTAAATTATCATCGTCATCATATTTACTATATATTGATTATATAGTATATTTCATTGTAATGAAAATGACTTCAAAATATGAATGCCTAATTTTTATATAAAATTATATATATATATATATATATATATATATGTGTGTGTGTGTGTGTATGTATATATATATATATATATATATATATATATATATATATATATATATATATATATATATATATATATATATATATATATATATATATTTAAACCAATTAAAACAAACTGTATGTATTATATATATATATATATATATATATATATATATATATATATATATATATATATATATATATATATGAATTATTTTTGTATTTTAGACTTCAATATTTTAATAGTAATTATAGTACAATATACTGTATAATCACACAATGATTGATGATTATAATTATAATAATTTGTTTTTATTATAAAATATAATATTGTGTAATTATTATAAAATGTCTTGTTCTCATATTTGTCTGTTTCTTTCGTTCAGGGGAGCAGTGGAGCAGACTCTCAGGAGGAGAGAGCAGAGGACAGTGACGCAGTAACTAATCCAGAACCAGAGATACAACAAAATACAGTGACCAGCACAATGACCGTGCAAGAGTACTTCGCCCAGCGGATGGCCAAGATCAGGAAGGTTCAGGGAGCACGTGACCCAGCCGTGAGCAGCGACACACCGTCTCCATCTGCCTCCACGGAGGACTCCCCGAACACCAGTGATGTGGAACAGTCCAAAAAGAAGAAGAAGAAGAAGGACAGAGAGAGTGATAGAAATGGCACAGAGGAAGACAAACTGACCTCAGTAACAGGAGAGAGTGTTGAAGAGCCTACCTCACAGAAAAAGAAGAAGAACAAGAGGAAACGAGAGGAGAGGGAGGAGGATGAAGTGTGCAGCGCCCCTACAGTAACGGAGGAAGAGGCTCCCGCCACAGAGAAGAGGAGGAAGGAGAAGAAAACATCTCTAGAAGTTCATACAGATCAACATCAAACAGTAGAAACTGAGAATATAGACCCTAAAGTTTCAGATAAGAAGAAAAAGAAGAAAAAGAGAGAACAGGATGAAGAGGAGGGAGCGACTGAGGAACTGAGCCCCAAAAAGAACAAGAAAAAACTGAAAAAATGAATTTGTACAACTGAAGGCTTTTTGATATCATGATTTTAATATTGAGGTCACCAAAATGAATGACAGTGAATCCCATGAATTTAAATTCACAATTGGTTTGTATCTCCATATTTAAACTAAATCACAAAACATTAAAAACATGGAAGTCAACCGAAAGTGCAGTTGTGTGTTTATTTATCTGTAAGAGGTTTCCAGACTTTCTACAAAACCAATATGAGCCACAGTATTTATACAATATATCTGATGTATGGAGAGAAAATGGTGTACAAAAAAGACAGAACTGTAGTTATGTTTTTAACACTTTTTCTTTTGTCAGTATGAAATATGCATATTAGTTTTGAGAAACATTATTTTGGTCAAACTTTAGAGTCCAATTCTCACTATTAACTATGACTTTCGCCTCAATAAACTCCTAATTACTGTTTATTAATAGTTAGTAAGGTAGTTGTTAAGTTCAGGTATTGGGAAGGATTATGGGATGTAGACTAAGGTCATGCAGAATAAGGCATTAATATGTGCTTTAGTACTAATTAACAGACAATATCCAGTAATATGCATGATAAGCAACTAATCCATAGTGAGAATTGGACCCTAAACTAAAGTGTTTCAAATGCCACCTATAGAAGTTAATTCATATCTTTTGTTCTATTTAAAGGTTTTTTTTTTTTGTTGTTTTTTTTTATGGTCAATGGTGGAAGAACACTTAATTTCACAGGGAAAAAATGTGCCCAAAAGGATGAAAATGGAACCAAATATAAATACATAATCAATAGATTAAATTTCTTTGGCACATATTTCTTTGAAAACAACTTTGTTGTTTTTTTTGTGTTGCTGTATCGCAAATGTGTTTTAAATCTGACTGTTAAAGGCACAATATGTAGGATTTTCAGATTAAAATTTCCAAAAACCACTAGAACAATGTTATATATTTTGTTGACTGGCATACTTACATTATCCTAAATGTTTTCAAGAATGTTTAAATCCAGAGGAAAAAAAGCAATTGTTAACCAGGACATGGACGTGTCACCTATAAGTGACATTATACCCGCGTTACCCTCGATTTTAGTAACCTAGCTTACTGCAGTGTCAAGTGTCTCACAGCGTTCGCTCGGCAGCAACACACTCAAATGTTTCTAATATGATAAACAGCGCTGCTTTACCCCTCATACGCTTGACCAGAAAAAGCGGCGCCGGCGACTGTGGCATAATAAAAGTTCTGCTTCTCGCGAGCCGTGTGTCGCGCTTGTCTCTCATTAGCAATCGCTCCAGCGGCCTCGTTCAGCACCAACAGCACTCGCCCTGCTCTGCTTCATACTACAGTAACGTTAATAATCTCATCTGTAAACATGAGTCCCATCCCGATTCTTTCCACTGACTGTGAGGTGAAGACGACATCTCCCAAGATTCTGTGCTCAATCTCGGCGTCATTAAGCTACGCCTTTGTTTTGAATAGGTGACCTCTACTGGTGAAAATTCTACATACTGTGCCTTTAAGCCCAAAAAGTAATACACTTTTTACACGTACGTCAGGGTCAGTGTACAGTGCGTGACACATTTTGTAAATGTGTGTACTTGTACGCGCAGGTCGCACATGTGCATTTTATTTTTTTCCCAATAATTAGTTTATCCACAAGGTGGCAGTCATGCCCTGGGGGCGTCAATTCACAAGGTAGTTGAAGAAAAACTGCATAAACAGAACAGACAGGAACACATGCAAGCTACAGTGACGATGGAGGCCTACATAGATGAGAGATTGTGTGAAGAGGTTAGTACCCTCATTTGTTCAACTCTAGCATGAAAGAACACAAAGATGTTTACATGGGTTGAAACTCGCGGTGAGAGATTGGTCAAAACTGTGAATGCGTCGAACACCTGTGAATGCCTACGAGTCAAATGAAGTATACGTTCCAAGGCTGTGCGTTTGACTGTGCGCGTACACTAGCGTTCGTGTAAAAAAGTATACTCAGGGCTTTAATCATTTTGAGAGCGTTTAACTTGTGACTAATGTGACTAAACAGTTGTTAAACAAATTGGGAGAAAAATTACTGGTGTACTTAGGATTTGTCATAATTTATGTTGGACCAATTCCAATCCAAATTCTGACTCAGATTCTGAGTTTTGCTCAAACTACTAGTTAAAACTGATCATAATTATAGAGATCACACATATGACATGACTATGATTATATTTATTTAACTGGGCTCACATGCTATTTCAAAATCTACACTGAAACAACTGAAAATAGTCAAAAAAAAAAAAAAAGGTCTCGGTTCTTTTTATTTTGTGACATCCTTGTAAAGTGTTTCCAGTCATCATCCTGTGTAGTATACTAGGGTAATGTGTTTAAAATAGCTCAATTATAGTGTATTGTGAAATTTTGGGCAGGCGGTGACAGTCATCTCAAGCTCCATTACACTGAAAAATCATTTTTTGTACATGCATAACTTATGCGATGTTGACAAACCGGCTTTGTGAATATCGCTTGTACAAATTGTGTAAAGGTGTCTGGCCATTCCCTCCCTTTCCCCCTTCAAAATATTTGCATCAAATGACGGCTGAAGAGTTTCATTGTTTCAGTGATGAAATCAGTCATTCGCGTTCAAGCTCAAACTGTTCAAAAAAATGTATTTTTGTTCATTAATGTATTTTTGTTCATTATTGTTTTGATTCGAATCTGCCATTTGGCCAGATTGATCTTTGTCTTCTCTGGAAGAACTTGACCAGCCCAACATGTCAGCAGTGTTTACTGTCAGTATGATTTATACAAATAGACGGTTTTGGGACATGGATCATGGGACTTAATTTTAATCTCCCCTATTATGCACGTATCCTTAATGATGACGCTAAACAAACACTTCTTCCTTTTTTTTTTAAGCGCATGATTAATTGTACGACCCCGCTTTTCTTTGTCACGCTAATGTGTAGCTTTGAGCTCTTTTCATAATGATAATGTTGTGTATTGGACTGAGCTTATCCATGTATGTTGAGTATATATGACTGAAGTCTTGAGATGGTGCAGAGTAACTGGCAACAAATACACGGCTTTGTTTAAAATCCTAATGACCTTGTCACACGGTCAATATTGATCCTCTGAAAATCTGCCATACCAAAGGATGTCCTGTTTTACCAGATTAATCAGATCCAATGGGACTGACGTTCTCGCGCACTGTTTGCTCACCTGTAAAGTAACATTTTCAAGAATATGCCATTTTGAGAGAATAGCAGAAAGCCCTACAAGATGATCTTGTTTGGAGTCTGAGTGGGCGTCTGGAGCAAAAAGAGGGAAAAGGAAACAGACAGCTTATGTTACTCCGAACAATAATTGTAGAATCTGCCACACAGCGATGGCTTAGTCTGTTATGTGTCTTGACTGCCGCTATAAATGGCTTCTGCTTCTGAGGTAGATCTGAAAGCATCGTTAAACCCGTTTGTGATGATGAAATAATGGAGCTACATCCTACCTATTCCCACGGTCCGTGTCCAGAATCTTTTGAGGTGCTTGTCAAACGCAGAGGGATCAGAAGATAGACATTGTTTTAATCGTTTCTGTAAAGGGCAGATTATTTTGTCAAATCTTTAAATAGGTATGGGGAGTGTCACATTTTAAATGTATTAATGCATAAAAAAAACAAAGTGGTCCAGTGACACAACTTCAGAAAGTGTTTTCTGAAGTGTTTTTGAATGTGGCTCATGGGGCAAAAATCTTGAAATGGTAATTAACTCAAAATAGGTCATTATAGTAGAGGTCAGTTATTTAACAGAGATTATATTTCTATGCCAGTGACTGAAATGAAATTGCATTCCATGGGTGCTTAATATTGATGATATTGCAATTATATTGTATGTGATCCTGATTTAATTTTATAGGTTCTTGTTGTTGAAATTCTTTGTTTTCAACAACATGAAATGCTTAAAGCATTACTTTTTGCGAGGGTAAACTGAAATAAACTGCAGGAGTTGATGAAAAGAATGATTAAATCGTAAAATTTGTAAAATTAAAATGAAATAAAAAAAACTATCAAAATAAAATGATTGAACACTAAAAATATTAATATTTTATTTGTTTACCTGCATGTCAATGTAACCATTATTCGACATCAGAGACCTGTGAACATGCAAATGTGTTGTTAAATTATTATAAAATTAACTTAAAATCTCAGGGGTCGCTAAGTAATTATTTTAGGTTAAAAAGGTTTGTCTGACAAAAAAGTTCAGGAATCCCTGCATTATATGAACAAACAATAATAAATGAAAACAGCAATAACATTACACATTCAGATTTTTCCAGTTTGAAATATTTTTGTCCAGATCAATAATTATTGAAGGTCACTGGATATGAAGAAGACTTTCCTCCGGTTTCACAGACGAGGCTTAAGGTAGTCTTAGACTAAAATGCATGCTTTAGCTGTTTTAACTGAAAGTAACTTGGACTGACATATCTTAAAATATGTCAGTGCTATTTTTTTGTCTCAAAATGCATATCAGTAATGTTGTTTTATTTTTCTTCTAGTGTACGTTTATAAAAGATACTTAAATATCCTAATTGAACTAAGGCCTAATCCTGGCCTAATCTAAGCCCTGTCTGTAAAACCAGGCCATAGTGTTTCACAGCTATATATCAACAGTGTTTAGTAACTTGCATAATTATTCATCTCATATATGGTGTAGTTGAGAGGTGTGTTTGTCCCCAAATATAGAAGCATCACAAATTTATTTATATGACATTTACATGGCCATTCTATCTTGTGAATATAGTCAAAGCTAAACGGTATGACAAACAATGTGATTTTTTTAGACAGGAAAATTTAAAAGAGTAAAAAGAAGAATTAGGAAAAATCAATAAATTATAATTTACTGCCATTGTGTGAAAAATATGCAATCATGTAATCCATAAAAAACAGTTACAAGTAATACATTTTTGTAATCTGATTATGTAATCCAGATTACATGTAATCAGTTACTGTCAGCACTGTTAGCTGATGGCTTTCAACAAAGTTTCTGGCACACTTTACCCCATATCACTATTTTGGGGGAAAAAATTCTTAATTTAATAATTTATGGCCAAATAGTTATCATGTATTTATAAAGAAGGATCATGTAACTCTGAAGACTAAAGTAATGACTGCTGAAAAAAAATTCAGTTTTGCCATCACAGGAGTAAATTACATTTTAAAATATACTGAAAACAAAACAATTATTTTAAATTGGAACTATATTTCAGAATTTGACTGTATTTTTAATCAATTAATCAATTTAATGAACACAGCCTTGGTGAGATTATATGCTCAAAAAAATTAAATCTTATGACCCCAAATTTTTACATGGCCCTTTGAAAATTTATGGTCATGTGACAAAAATTATCGACAGTTTTTTTAGATTATGGGGGCAATACAGCTTATCCCCTGAAACATCTTATCCCACTCTCATCTACTTTAATTACCTAAACCTTTCAATAGGTGTTTGTTTCAATGCAGGTCAACATCATGCCAACATTCACCTTATTAAGGCCCCGATATGCTTCAAACGAAATCGAAGAACGAACGGATGTGGCGTAATTTCGAACAATATCAGGCCGAAAAAAAGTTCATTTGGAAAAGATCGCTTAAACAAACATATCTACATTGCTATGATCAGATGCTTTTCTTGTGCTTTATTAAAATGCTTTGTATTTCAAAATTTTGTTGTGTGTTTATTTTGTTATTAAGAGTAATGCGCGCTGCATATATTTACATATTCATCTAACCGTCGCGCTCAGCAGTGTGGGCGGTGTCACGTGTTCGCTAACGTATTTTGAACTTAGTTTTACCTCTAAACGAAGAACGAAAAAGAACTTTAGCCTCCTGCATTGCACCTTATGCAGCAGAGAAAGAAGCATGCAGCCATCTTTAGAATTTTGTGTGAGCTTCTGTTTTTAGCTCTGTATATTTCGTGTGGCATCACTGTTGAAGAGTAATTAGCAAGTGGATTTACTTTCTACAAAAAGTTATCAAGAGCATTGTAATGTTTAAAGCGGATGTCATAACAAATGTTTTAAAATGAGCGGTTCATTCATAAATCCGTAAGATCTTACCTTCATGGAAATACAAACCGGAAGACAGAACGCAACGAGCGCAGCGCTAAAAAGGGGCGGAGCTACATAATGTCTATAATGGTCCGAGTCTAAACCTGCACTCATGATAGACAGATACACTCAACACAGAGCAACTTTACCCCAATGTTAATCAAACCAAACAGGAAACCATGCCTCAAAATGCAGAACTAAAAAGATGTTAATCTAGTGATCGGCACAAATGAGTAAACATGAGTAAACACCCAAACATTATGCAGGTAGGGCCAAGGAGAGCAGGAAGTGTAGTGTCATATTCTGTCATAATGTTTTTGCAATCTGGGGCATCAAGCTCCTCTTCCTGTTCCTGAGGAACGAGTCCCACATTTTAATGGTGTTCATCCTCTGCTTGTTCGCTGCACTGGAACCTGCCATGAGCTCTCAGACATCATACAGGAGCAAAGTCAAAGGTCAGTCACAAAATCATACTTCTAACATTCAATGAAGTCAGTTATGGGATCAGTTTCTCATTGGTTTATTCGGAACTCTTTCCTGCAGCTTTCATGAACTGCCACTACAGCTGTCGACAGGATCTCCAGCATCTGATCGTCACAACAGGGGTTCAGCAACCCTCCAGTGAGAAGTATGAGGATCTGAACTGTCTGAGATGTGAATCATTGTGCACAACGACCGGTTTTGATGAGTAAGATGTTGTAGAGCCTGTACAGGGAAATACATCTTGTAAAATACATGAATTATGAAGAAACTTCTTCATGGATGTATGCACATGGTTCCAACTAAATATAGCATTCTATTTTAAAAACACATTTCAACACCATTGCTATTTTTAAAATGCTATTCACAACCGACGACATGATTTTATGAACAGTCCTTTGTAGCAAAGGGAAAACCAGGGTTGGTTACCACACTTTTTATTTGCTTAATATAGTGCAATAAACATTAAGATAAGCTTTAAATTGTGCCTAGTTGGTAAAAACAATAATGTCCTTTATAAAACAAAAAATCAGTGCCAACCAACCCCAACATGAATTAATGATTCATTATTCTTATTTTATATTTATATGCCAAATAACCCCACTCACACTCTCTTCAGCCTGGCATCATCAGTTATTACAGGCTTCCAAATTTTAAATCAAAATTCGTAAAATGGATAATCCCAGTCTTGGCTTCAGATTGCTATTTTTTTAGTGGTTCTTTAAAGGTTCTTTAGGTGTAGTAACATTTCTATTTAGAACAGTATTGTCTTGAAGAACCATTTATATGCTGAAATGGTTCATTGTGTTAAAGTTTAGGGTTCCTTTTTCCCGCCTTTTTGTTTTTCAAATCTGTAACTGTCACAGCCATCTCATAACTGATTATCTAGAGCTTTTTTTTTTTTTTTGCAAAAACCTCTAAGTCCACCTCTTTGGACAACAAACGTCCGTTTCTGTCAGTTTTACAGGAACACTGTTGTGTTCACTTGCACTACTCGTGAAATCCTGTCATCGCCGCTGTAAGGATGGACAAAACATGATAAAAATTTGCAGCTCGGCAATTGAAAGCCGGCTCATACACACACCGTCATTCATCTTGAAATCAAATAATTCGATTCGCGTCTTCCGATTGGTTCTTCTGTGGACTTAGAGGCTTTTGCTGACAAAGGGAAGTGGCGTTTAGCGGTTTCTGCCAACGAACGAAATGGTATTTCTTGAATGGACTGACGCTGGGATTTAGCGGATTTGAAGCGAAAGTATTTGATGAACGTATACTATGTGTGGAGAGCATTCACTCAGGATCACTATCTCATTTTTGATGGAGGTGGCGTTTAGCAGCTTTTGCATCTGAACTCTTCAAATTATCCCTGACCTAACCAACTCCTAGACATAAATGTTTCAAATTGAACCAAAAAGGGTTTTATACACGTTCTTTACGTGTAGTAACAGTTCTATTTAGAACTGTGTTGCCTTGAAGAACCATTTATATGCTGAAATGGTTCTTTGTGTTAGAGTTTAGGGTTCCTTTTTCCCGCCTTTTTGTTTTTCAAATTTGTAACTGTCAAATCCACCTCATAACTGATTTTCTGGAGCTCAGCAGCCATCCAGTTAGGGTACACAGATTCTCAATAGGTAAATGATTTATTTTCAAAAATCTCCAAATTTTAATTTTAATTCTAAAAATTCTATAATTTTTATCTTTCATGTTGTTACTGTTTTCCTACTGGTCATGTCTTTTTCTTTTTAGTTTACAGAACATGTAAGTGTAAGTATCTCTATTCAGTTAAGGATACTCATCTAAGTAACAAAGATATCGAATTTATGATCCATATTGTTAGATTTTATTCATAATTATTACATACCCAGTCGCAAAAAAACATTAAAGCTATTCCATGACTTTATATCACTTTTTCCTTTTAACATTTTAAAGGGCTCACATACTACTGTCCACTTTTGGCCTTCATAAACAATTGTTTTTACATAAACAAACAGAAGAGACACACTGTAACTGTAAATATTCTAAAATATTAATAAAAAATAAACTATTAATAAAAAGGTTATTTATAACCCCATTAAGGTCCTATATATCCAACCAAACAGGTCCCTCCATCTTGTAAAATAAACCACAAAAAGTCACAAAAATAAAAAAAAAACTTTAAATAAATATTTGTCTGTTGAATAATTGGAAGTGTCTACTACATTGACTGAAAACGGTCAACAACCGTATCCATCAATCATTACCATAAAAAATAACGTCATGAAAACAAACCCAACCAACCAGCTAATGACGTGATGTAGTAGTAAAGCTGCTGAAATATTTTTGTCACCTCGTTTTTTTTCTTCTGTCGTTGGTCTCAGGTTGCAGTCAAGGAGGAGCTGAGATCCTCCCGTGGGCCTGTGCTGGAAGCTGCTCCTCACATATAAAGCGCTTCCCAATGCCGGAGGAACCAGTGAATCACAGCTTCAGAGGGGGAGTCGAGCACCAAACACTGATCTCTCTCACACTGCTCTTCACTCAAACTCATCTCTTGTTGCGCTTTTACTTTGCTTTAGATTCAAAACTGACAGAGAATCTCTAGGTCACATTCGCGCCCGAGAAACAAAGTTTGAGACAAAAGGGAAGTTTTGAGAGCGCACATGGCTGCTCTAATCAGCGCGTACTCGTCCTGGCCGGAGAGCTTTGAGTGCTCTGCGGGAAACGCGGACGTACCTGACGGACACACCTCCCACAGAGCTCCCGCGGACAAGGTGTCGGAGCCGCGCATCAGGAGACCCATGAACGCCTTCATGGTGTGGGCCAAAGATGAGCGCAAGAGGCTCGCGGTGCAAAACCCCGACCTCCACAACGCGGAGCTAAGCAAGATGCTGGGTAAGACACTATTATTATTATTTGTCTAATAATTAGAATTAATATTAACATCTCAAATTTATTATTATTATTGTAGTAGTAGTAGAAGTACTAGTGGGAAATTATTTTGTAAGACTTCATTATGAGACGTCATTCACTGTTACAGATGTTTTGTTTTATGCATTACAGAAAGTGGGATGTTTAATCCCTTCTAACCGTAGCTAATAATTGTAAACTAATTATAGACATTAATTAAAAGACTTTTTGTTAGCGTGAAGCACACAGAGAGCGTGAATCTGTAGAATAACAGAACTGAACTGAAAATAAACTGAAACAAAATCGAAATAAACAAAGTGAGATGCGGCACATCTTTAGATTGTATTTAGATCAAAGGGTCACATTTATCATTTCACAAGTGTGCGAGACTTTTTTCAAACATAAATAAATTTAGCCCTTTATAAATCTGAGTTTATATAAAATGTAAAAAGAATGTCAATATTTAAACTATTTAATAGACAATAATTAATAAAATAATATAAAAACATACAATAATTTTAAATTCAGTCTGATTTTCAGGTTTGTAAGAAATAACTAAAAAATAAAACTTAATCATGGGATAGTGAATTAATAAGGCAAGGCAAGTTTATTTATATAGCACATTTCATACACTGTGCTTTACATAGAAAAGGAATCAAAATAATCATAAAATAATCACAACATATGCATAAGAAATAAAAAATATCATGCATAAGAAATAAAAATAACAAGTGTATTTTAAGTTAAGGGCAAAATACTATTCCTGACTACCTGAATCACTAAATTCGGGGCTAAGTTGTGTAAATTATAATTTGGATGTGTGCATCATTTCTGTTTTTTACTACTGTACATTATTTAACAGTTATTGGTATTTATAGGAAATGTTTAATTTTTCTCTACTGCTCTAGTTTTAAAAACTCTTTCAAGTATTTTTAAAAGCTAAAATGATAAACTCAATATAATTACTGCCAATACTGGAATTCAAACATTATAAAATGAATGCCAAGCTGTTAAAAAGTTTAGAATACTGTGGTGCAAAATGACATTTTTTTTAATAAATTATATTAGTTGATGATTTTTTTTTTTTTTTCACTTCTTTTGAAATATTCAGAAAAATTATCGAAATTATCTTTGTCTGCTGCAGAATAAAAGCAGACAAACAAAATATGTCTCTGGCAGCTATGCTTATAATAAACCATGTAATATTTTGTATTGGTGCTAATGTGATTGTTAAGCTTGTCAGTCTGAAAAATTCCAAAATGGATCCTTCAAAAATACAAGATTAAGTCTCATGCATCTGTTCTTTTTTTCTCTCCACCAGGAAAGTCATGGAAAGCTTTAACTCCACCGCAGAAGAGACCGTACGTGGAGGAAGCGGAGCGTCTGAGGGTGCAGCACATGCAGGACTACCCCAATTACAAATACCGTCCCCGTAGGAAGAAGCAGCTGAAGCGCATCTGTAAACGCGTGGACCCCGGCTTCCTCCTGACCACCCTCGGTCCCGACCAGAACTCCCTCCCTGACCCGCGAGGCTGCTGTCACCCCCTGGATAAAGACGAGGAGAGCGGTGTGAGTGGCGGCGGCAGCTTTGGCTCTCCCAGCGCGGCTCTACCCGGCGTCAGGGTCTTCAGAGATCCCGCGAGCTCCAACAGCAGCTTTGACACGTACCCTTACGGCCTGCCTACGCCACCTGAGATGTCTCCTCTGGACGCCGTGGATCATGAACACCAGTCCTACTACTCGTCCTCCTCCACCAGCTCCTGCTCGTCTTCTGCCTCTTGCCCAGACGACAGGCGTCCCACACCGGCACACATGAGCAGTCCTCCTCCTTACCATCCCGATTACTCCCAACAGGCACCTCTGCACTGCGGGAGCTCACATCTGGGCCACATCCCGATGTCCCACCAGGGAAGTGGGGCGACTTTTATCCCAGCACATCCACTATCCTATTATAGCCCATCGTTCCCACAGGTTCAGATCCATCATGGGCACCAGGGGCACCTCGGCCAGCTCTCACCCCCTCCGGAACAGGGCCACCTGGAGGGTCTGGACCAGTTGAGCCAGGCTGAATTGCTGGGCGAGGTCGACCGAGACGAGTTTGACCAGTACCTAAATTCCACTAGTTATCACCCCGAGCAGGGTGGGATGACGGTCACGGGACACATCCAGGTAACGCCGGCTTCCGTTTGCTCGACCAGCGCTTCGGAAACCAGTCTCATCTCCGTACTGGCCGATGCCACGGCAGCCTACTACAACAACTACAGCATTTCATAAACGCCAAAACAGGAACAGTTGACACAGACAGAGACTGTGGGTCAGCAGTGTGACTGGCAGGTGAAAGGGGGGCTGCGGAGAGAGCGGAAAAGAGAAGCTACAGGAAGTCAAAGGACACCTCAGGGATGCATAGATAAAAAAAACACTGAAGTTCATTCCCATCTTTGTTTCCAAAAAGAGAACGGAAGTAAAAAAAAAAAGGACAGACATAGAAATGCTCTCATATCTTGCCACAAAAGCATGTACATATGCGATAAAGCTTATTTATATATCGAATTGCTTTGCATTAAAGCTTATTGTATTGTTTTTTCAGTCCAGATATATTCATGGTTTTTTTTTTTTCAAACCTCAATTGTTTTACCTCAAGAATTATTTAAATGAGGCTGGTCTCTTCCTTCATTAGGACTTGATTTTGAAGGAAATTTGGCCTTTTCTTTTCCCTTTACATTCATTTTAAAAATGTATATGTATACTCATAAACAGTTAAAAGACAAATAATAATAATTAATACTATTGTATGCCAATTTAGGTTTGCCATATTAATTTAATTCAAATAAAATTTTGACTTTATGTTTGTGTTTGCCCATATAAGTACAGCACAGTGATTCTGTCTGGACTTGAGAAAAAAAAAAATGTTGCAGATGCTCATCATTTTTGTGATATATTAAAAGTGAATGTTCTGAGGTCCCGTCTGAATTAGACGCCGCTAAATAAAAACACAATATAAATACAGGAGAAAAGACTCTTGATTTTGTAATTACAGGTACAGCGATTTATTTTGTCTCTACTAGTAGTAGTAGTAGCCTAAGTATATAAACTGCTTTATTTTAAAGCCCCGTTCACGCCAAAACAATATTAGCATAAATATTAGCATCAACACCAACGGACGACATCATTCAGTTTTTTCTAAGCGCGTGCTTGTCTGTCACTTTAAATATGCGAGTTCGTTACAGCAGGATGGATTCTGATTGGCTGTCGATGTTTTTATCGTTCATCAGCTGGATAAAAATCGTTCTGAAAGCGATTTCAGCGATATCGTTTCTCTGTGGCGTTAGCGTTATAGCTGTGAACTCTGCTATTCTTTAATATTGAGATCGATTATTAGAACTATAGAACTACTTTACTATCTTTATCTTTATAGTTATTGTGTTTGGTGTGAACAATCCGGGTTTTTTTTTTCAGTGTAATTATTATTATTAAACCCTGTTTTTTTCTTTTTTCTTTTCACTTTCATTATTATGATAGCGAAAGTATGACATAAATAGCTTTATGGAAAGTTAATTTTTTATATTATTATAATAATATTATTTATCATAAACTGCTTAATGGGAAGTTACAGAATAGTCCTACTAATGTTCATGGATTTTTATCCACAATATTTTATTAACTGCTAAACATTTATGTTTTTAATATTTTTTGGAGCTTTTTTCCATGCATTTTTTTTTTTTTTAGTACTGCTGCCATTTGAGGTCCTTTTGAGAAGCTGACCTCTAATTTTCTGTGTTGTGCGTGGCGACCCGTCGCCATAACCACTGGTGGTATCCACCCTACGTTCCTAGTTTGCTATCAGCAACACCCATTATGCGCTCAGTTTCACTCCTCCGCGGATCAGAGGATTAGTGTAAAACAGGCTCTGCTGTTTTTCTCTCCGCCTCCATCTCCACAGGCCTTTTGTTTCCCCCTGTCTTATTCTGGGTGCGTGTCTTAAGCAGAGCGCTGGAACTCCCCTCCTACCCTACCTTCGCCCCCCTCTGCTGCCCGTCCTATCTTGCTGATGCAGACTTTCATAATCTCTGCGAAATAAATAAATACACCTCGTCCCCGTCAACTGTTTTACACGTTCATCATTTTTTATATTTTTCTCCCTCTGTCTCTCCCTCTCTTTTCAAATTCCTCCTCTTTTTTGATAAAAGGAATCTGAAGTGGGGGAAAGAGGGAGGCGGTGGCGGGCGTTTGACAAATCCTGGAGTCTGGCTTGGTCTTCCTGCGTTTTTTGGGAACGGTTGAGTCGTGTTTCTTGTAAAGAGGATGTGGCGGAGAAGCAGTGTTTCCTGCCTGATAAGAGTAAAGCCTCTCTCCGTCAGGATGTTTGGGCCCCGGCCGGTCCCCGCATTAAAAGAGCCCATGGCGAGGGAAAGGGAACCTGCTGTTCATTTTAGCTGGGAGGAAACATGGCTCTCGTTGATTAATATCTCACACTGTGGTTTTTTTTAAGGCTTCGATTTGACCCTCCTCTGGTTTGGCCACACACCGGGCTCAGCACAGATTTTCTTAATCTGTCTCTGTCACTGGCTCCAAAGACAAGTGCTAGCAGCTCGTGGTTATGATGTGAATTGAGGCGTCGAATGCGTTGTTATGAAATGTTTCGGTCAAGGCACATTCATCATGTGACTCCAATTTCTTTTCACAACTGAAATTGTTGTTAACAACCTGTGATTGAATGCTTAAGGTTTGGGAGAAAGGGGGTGGTTGGGGCCACCAGCCGCAGGCCGAGGCCTGAATTGTGGCTTATGACACAGACACCTTTAGGGTCAGAGTAATACAACTCATTCCACTGGCCTTGGGGAAGGGCATTGTGTCATGGTAACCCACACGCACTTCAACATCAATATACTGTACCTTTAAAGGGGTCCTGGATTATGATTTTACTTTTTTAACTTTAGTTAGTGTGTAATGTTGCTGTTTGAGCATAAACAACATCTGCAAAATTATGATGCTCACAGTTCAATGCAAAGGGAGATGTTTTCTTTTACAGAAATCGCCACAACAAACGGCTGGTAGGGACTACAACGAGCTTCTTCCCGGGTTAGTGACATCACAAACCTCAAAATTGACATAAACCCTGCTCCCAGCAACAAAGGGGGTGAGGCCATGTTGGGCTGCTTTAGAGAAGAGGAAGAGTTGTTGTAGTAGAGTGTTGTTGACATGCCGTCATTTTACACCGGACTGCTTCACAAACGAGGGTCAATTCAAACGAAAAAAGATTAACATGACGGCACATGCTAGTGGATGAGTTGAATCAACTCCACAGCAACTACATAAATTTATCCACTAACCATTCAGAAACGTCCAGTTTCATTCTAAAAGTTGTTTCCTGAGTCTCTCCATCAGTGTCGACTCCGGTTTGAACAATGTAAGGCTGAACACCGTTACTGACAATCCTCATTTTGGCTGCGTGAGATTCTCCAGCTTTGTTGTTGTTGAGCGACCGAAGCGTGAGCTGTTAAAGCTCCGCCCTCTTCTGGAAAGGGGGCCGGGAGCAGCAGCTCATTTGCATTTAAAAGGACACACATACTGCGTGTTTTTGCTCACACCCAAATAGGGGCAAATTTGACAAGCTATAATAAATGATCTGTGGGGGATTTTGATCTGAAACTTCACAGACACATTCTGGGGACACCAGAGACTTATATTACATCTTGTAAAAGGGGCATTAAAGGTACCCTTTAAAATAATAAAAGTTTGATTTCAGTTAGACTGAAACAGTAATTTGTCTACGAGTTACAACTGATCTCGCCATTGTGTGCAACGTGTATTTAAAGTCGGCATGAAATGGAAGTTGCGAAAGACTATATCTGAGTGAAACAGCTTCTGGAACAAGAACAAATGTAAGGTGGGACTTGATTTTGTCCATCGAGAATTGATTGGATTGTTGTGGTTTGCTATTGCTGTGATGTCATGTGAGTGACAGGTTGCCCCGCCCTCACACCAGTAAACACATCATCAGAGAAGAGATGTTGCTGCAAGAGGGAGGGGAAGATATATTGATTAAAGATTATGAGGGCACATATTTTCAAAAATAGTGATGTTCACAAATAAATAATGTATAATAAATACTGCAATATTCCATAAAAAGATTTCATGGTGACTTTAATCTACCACATTAGGTGAATTCAGGTAAAGTGGGCTGTTTAAGCTTGGCTGCATCCGAAATCGCATACTTCCCTACTATATAGTAGGCGAAAAACAGTATGTGACAAAAAAGTATGCCTGAATTCACACTACTAATAAAAGAGTAGGGAAAAAGTACCCAGATGACCTACTTCTTCCGGCGAGATTCTGAAGTGTGCATACAATGGACACTTTACTATCCCATGAGGCCACGGGAGAGGATTTGTGAATGAAGCAACACGATTTGTAAAACACACACAAAAACTGTGCATCACAAGAAGTGTACTGAGATTGTCAAAACATTTGGTAACTGGTCATAATTTCATTACGTTTACTGACAACATGTTACAATACTGTTTTTGGGCTTGACAGTTTTCGTGAATCGATGTATTTTTGATTCATAAGCTCGCGATTCGATTCCGATCTTGATTCAATTTGATTCAACATGGATTCATTTTGGATCTCTCAACTAAATACTTAACAAGGAACCCTTTCAGCTGGTACATTATTATTATAGGTTAAAATTAACTGATTTGTATTTGCATATAATGCAGTGTTTATCTATAACTTTTTTTAACTTTTAAAAGAGTATAAAATATAATGAACATGTAATAAAGTGCATATTTTTTTGAAAATTGCTCCTTAATTATTCTAGCTAACTAACATGCTATGGTCATTGAATGGCTTTTCTGAGGTATATTACGTGTCATGTTGTTTACAAGCTGTTATTGAATGAATGCGTCAGAGTTTTCTGTGTTTTATCAGTTGTTTTGAATTTTACACATAAATTTGAACGTTTAGAGTAAACTCACTTGAAGGAATCATACGTTCCAACGCTGACTATGAGAAAAGCACCGTTTAGGATGATCCATCTTCAATTGAATACGGTGCACGTGACAGAAAGGACCGTTAAGGTCATGTGACGTGAGGTGAAATCGTTTGATTATTCTCTCAGCTAAAACAGCGTACACCTTTTAGTTGGGTTTAGTCGCGTAAGTAATATATTTCAAAATATTATACACTATTTTAATTATATTTCACTGGATACATTACCCTCATTAAAATAAGACATATTAGGCCCTTTTGGGTGTGTGTTTATATTTTCAGCTAAAAAAAAAGCGATGTAACGTTTAGTTTCGCGATCCGCTACACGTTGGATAAAGTAGCTTTACTGGACATATTTCAAAATATTATCTAGTATTTTAATTATATTTCACTGGACACATTTCCATCAATAAAAACAAATGTAGGTGTTTTAGATGAGTGCTGTTATCAGCTAGAACAGCGATGGCGTTTAGTCACGACATCCAATAATTTAATTATTTCACTGGACACATTAGGCTAACTGCATTACAAATAAGAGGTGTTCTTGAATGCAGTGACCATGAACAAGTAAAAAGCCTTTAGTTTTTTTTACCAATACTTCTCATAAACACCACGGCCCATTGTGGAGACTGCTGACTTTCAGGAAACCAGGGCAAACAATCAACTCATCTGCTACAATCTTTTCCTGTGTGAAACTTGAATAATTCTCCATGCAACATACTAAGAATACACTGCACTCAATGTCACCCACAGATTGGCCTCTATTTCCATGTTCCTTAAATAGGCCAGAGTGTTGGCTAGCTCAATACAGTGCCTGAGAATTACATTAATGTGCAGAATGTTTTTGTTATGTGTAAAATGAGGTCATGCATTCTTTATTCAATTTAAAAATTAAATCAACCATCTTGTCTATTTTAAGAACATATTCATGTTTATTTTTTGGTGTACAATGTCCATCAAACTCTTCACACTTTCCCACATTACAACTTCAAATTCATGTTTGAATTTGCATCTGTCTCACTACAAAATTTATGCTTCAAAGGTATGGTTTAAGTTTGAAAAAAAAAAAAAATCCCCTTTTTTAATGGGTTCTTCTTGTTTTTTCTGTCTGCTCCCTGGATCAGCTCCATTCTCAGGTCAGTTCTGTGGAACGTGGATGTCAGGTAGTCTCAACTGTTTCCTGTTTCCCCAGCAGTGACGTCACATCGCTGGGCAAATATGCAAGAAAGCAGTCCAGCACGCGCCATCTTCCTTGCAACGGGTATCTGATGGTGTGACGACCTCGCTGAGCACATCTGGGTAAAGTATTAAGTGTCCTGAGGGAGAGGAGGTCATGCATATTGACGCCCCTGTCGGAGACACACTGGCTCGAGCTCTGACCATAAGTCCGACTGGGTGTGTGGACAAAACCCACCTGATAACGTCAGCCCATATGCTAAAATGAGTTCGACAGCACATACTGTACACTGTAAAATGGCGAGGGTTTTTAAGAATACTGTGATTTTTACTTTGAAATTAATGCAGGCAGATGCAAATTGTTCTGGGCAAAAAACAAACCCAAAATGCATTTATGCTTGTATAGTACTCGTACAGTAACAGTTATAAGATGACTGTAATGCAGACACAGATAATCATTGAGATTCTACAGCACATGCCGCTACATCACAGGCATTTCCTGCTTTTGTGAAGTCACACTATACAGTCAAGGTAAATTGTATTAAATGATAGTACTACTGTAAAAATACTGCGAGTATGGCAACTAGTAGTAGAAATACACTATAAACCCACACTACACTTTTTTTTTTTTTTTGCAGTGGTCTGGAGCTTTGTTTCACGATAAAATATAGCACTTTTGGGCATCCCCGTATCTGTCACGGGTATTTAAATCCAGTAAGAGCAAGAACAAGATGTGTGATGCAGAATGAATGATATAACGACTTTTTATAAACAACAAGAATGATAATCACTACACACATTAAACATAACTTTAATGCACACTGAGGGCTTATACACAGGAGGATGTCAATCAAAGAGACAGGGAATAGGTGTGCACTAATTAGAAACCATGAAAACAAACTAAAGAAAGCCATGAGCTAGAAACGAAGTAGAACATGATTTACTAACAAAACAAGATATGAACGTGAGAGAGACATCACAAAGAATGATGAGAAAAGTTTCAAAGTAACAATACTTCATGGATGTCTATTTTACCTTTGAAAAGAAAAAAGGTAAATATGAGATATATTGTATAACATATAAATATATAGCTTATTATATTAAAATATTAATAATATATTTTCTCCATATAGTGGACTTCACTGGGGTTCAACGGGTTGAAGGTCCAAATGTCAGTTTCAGTGCAGCTTCAAAGAGCTCTACATGATCCCAGACGAGGAGTAAGAGTCTTATCTAGAGAAACCATCGTCTGTTTTCTAAAAAAAAAAAAAAATTATATACTTTTTAACCACAAATGCTCGTCTTGCACTGCAGTGCGCCATGTATTACGTAATTATGTTGGAAAGGTCACGCGTGATGTAGGAGGAAGTACCGCGATTGGGGTGAAAAACATCTCATTTTCTCCTCCAACTTCAAAATCGTCCAACATGGTTGTTTTACCTTTTTTTGTAAAGGTCATTGACTTGCCTTGCACGTTCGCTTTATAAACACTGGATCTATACTTCCGCCTACATCACACGTGACCTTTCCAACGTGATTATGTAATGCGTGGAGCATCACAGAGCAGTGCAAGACGAGCATTTGTGGTTAAAAAGTATATACATTTTATTTTATTTTAGAAAATGGCCAATGGTTTCTCTAGATAAGACTCTTATTCCTCGTCTGGGATCATGTAGAGCTCTTTGAAGCTGCAATGAAACTGACATTTGGACTTTCAACCCGTTGAACCCCAGTGAAGTCCACTATATGGAGAAAAATCCTGGAATGTTTTCCTCAAAAACCGTAATTTCTTTTTTACTGAAGAAAGACATGAACATCTTGGATGACATGGGGGTGAGTGAATTATCAGGAAATTTTAATTCTGAAGTGAACTAATCCTTTAAGGCACAGTTATGAAAAATATGCATGCAAAGCATGATGGGAATTGAAAGACCTGTTTGATTGGTCAGTTATGAGAAATAAAGTTGCTGTTGTGAGATATAGTTGCAATTATGAGATATAAAGTCAATTACGAGAAATAAATTAATAGCTTGCTGTGAAATAAGTCACATTTATGAGAAATAAAGTTGCATTTTGAAGCAGAAACAGTCTTCGATGATAACCTAACCATCCTCCTGAATTCAAATCAACGTTTGACGTCCCGTACAACTTTTCTCAAAACAACTGTAAAGTTATAGGATGAACAATGACAGTGACCCTGTGATTTTTGAGAACTATTGTCTCATATTAAAGTATGACAACAGTTTATACCTAATCACTGCAAACCTTCCAAACAGAACAGGAGTCTGTGTCTGTCAATATGGTCACTGAACATACCAGCGTGTGGATTGAGAAGAATAATAACCTGCTTACTATTCATATTTGGCATCCATTACTGGTGGCTGGGGATTATAGGTCTAGCTGTTCTCCTGCATTCCTGCTCATTGTAGTAGAACAACAGACTCGGCAAGCAGATGTGGTGCAGGCGTGGTGCAAGGCCAGCTAAAGAATGGACCAGACCCGGCCCAGGGCCCTGTGCCATGTGGTGGAGCCAGCGCATGGATACAGATGGGAACCCCTGGAAAACTTGAGGGATGCTGCAAGCGGCCAACGGCCACCCACCTGTACCTGCGTGTGAATACGCCAGCCCTGTCGAGTCCAGCACCTGTTTACCGCAGATACTGAAAGGTGCCATTAACTGAGAAAATGAGGCTGGAGTTCCACTGCCAACCACGGGAGAGGGAATACAGCTCCTCATTTTCCTTCTCAGAGGTAAGCGATTCCAATATCAACATTTTACGCCTTGTCTCCTCCCGCTCAGCATTGTCAGGATACTTTTGCCATGCATACTAATTGTGAAATGTAATGTTTTAAATATGAAACAAACGCACCTCTATGTCACAGAAATATTTCCCAAGTCATTAAACTGTTCGAAAAGGCTTTTGACACCATATCGGAAAAACACTTTATGCACTTTATATTCGCAAATTTCGATATACATACACTACTGTACAATTTTTTTTGTCTCTTATTCTCACCTAAGCTGTGTTTATTTGATCAATAATACAGTAAAACAGGAATATTGTCAAAATATTATTACAATTTAAAATAAGTGTTTTCTATTTTATTTTAAAATAAAATGTATTCATGTTATGGTGAGGCTGAATCATTACTCCAGTCTTCAGTGTCACATGATCCTTCAGAAATCATTCTAATATGCTGCTCAAGAAACATTTCTTGGTTATCAAAGTTGTGCTGCTTAATATTTTTACGAAAACCGTGATACATTTTTTCAGGATTATGTAATTAATAGAAAGTTGAAAAGAACAGCATTTATTTTAAACAGATATTTTGTAGCATTATAAATGTTTTTTACTGCCATTTTTGATCTGTTTAATACATTTTACTGACCTCAGACTTTTGGAAAAAAATTCAAAAACATTTTGTCCTTGGAAATACTTCTTAACAGCTTTTTGTATAAAAAAAAAAAAAATCAAAAAATCAAAATAAAAGACTTTAACATCAATAACACTAATGACAAACAATCAAGGTACAAGCATTCTTTGAAATTATTTATATTATTAATATAAATGTCATATGATGTAGTGTATCAAGTGCCAATGGCCAGGGACTTAAGAAAATGTACCGGCCATAAATACCGGCAATGAAACTGTTTTTGCAAAAACAGGCCGTTATAAAAGCCAAAATTTTAGATTCCAGTAAAAATTCAGAATTGTCTATTTTAATTTCGTTACTACAGCTAAACCTACTAGCCTAACTAATATAAATTTAAAACATTAATAAAGACAAATAAACAGTCAGTAATTAAATAAGAACAAATAATCAAATTACAAACAAAAGCACAAATAAATACAATATAGCAAAGATACAAATGAAATAGTATTTTCAGGTTGGTCTGACAGTAGTTTTCAGATACAGAAATTTAATAAAGTAAGAAAATGTAAAATAACACTGCAGACTTCACTGTATAGATTAAACTTTTTAAATTAATCCTTATTAAAGTTACAAAAGTTATGCAGTCAAGAGCAGTGAGTGATTTTTCTTTTTGTTGTTTGATGAACATTAAAAACACAGACAGCAGCTGGAATATTAGGCTGCTGTCACTTTAAGAGCGAATGCACAGATCTAATATACTGATACTGTACACATGCGTTTACTTTCTCAACTGTTTACGTTCACTTAATATATAAGTTTACTTGGATACACTGTATTTTTTTTTTTTTACATATTTTTGTGTGAATTTGTCTGCTTAAGTGCAAGAATATGTGAAAGAGAGCTCAGTTTAGTATTCGCACGCTGTCTGAGAAGCGGCTTTCTGTGCGCGCACACAAAACTTTCCACACAGCGCGCGAGTAACAAAATGAGCGCCCTTTTGCGTCTTCTTGCACTTGAATATTTAAATTGTCAAGGCTTAAACTGGCCCGTCAACTGTCCCGAGCATCGTTCACATTCATGTATTGTTAGAATTCATAAAAATCTTACCGGCCAACTGGCGAGCGACACCGTTTCATATACTCGCCAACACAGATTTCTACTCGCATTTGGTGATTGATGAGTGTTAATTTTAGGCCCTGAGTGTACCAGCTGCATAACTTTTTTTAAATGTGCAAAACAATATAAAGTCAAACTATTTCACATCATTTGAAAATCTGTTGTGTTATAAAATTAAGCATTTTATGTGGAGTTTCTTGACTGTTTTAAATCTTTTTATGACTAAAGCACAGTCAAAGCACAGGTTGGCCACTGCACTGTAACCCATAAAGCATCCTGACAAAAACACAAAGCTATAAGAATAGTTTCAGCAGTTTACATGACATCTGTGCCAGGATCTTCCACACCTGTGACCCACAATCCCCATAAGGAGCTGACATGGTACTGTAGGTGTAATCAGTGTCCCAGAGTCAGATATATAGTCAGATTGTGATTCTGTGAACATCCTACCAGGGTCAGCGTGAGTAGGCTGCAAACTCTACAGGCTTGTTTTTGTAAAGCACAGGAGCTCCCAGGAGTGTCATAACTCTTAACCCCAATGTGGAGGAGGATGTTCCTATTGTGCTTCCTAATTGCAATGTGGATCTTTCATTTAGTCTGTGTAAAAAGTCACGTCATTTCCTGTCCTGCCGCTGGCAAGAGTTTTGGTGACAGCCCAACACTCTGGAATTTTTTGTTCCAGTGATCTATGACCTATATGAACTGCAAAAACGCATTAAGCCATTTATTTAATATTGGTATGAATCATAAAATACAAAAGAGCAACACTCGAGGTTTCTCAGTCTCTGAGAATGAAATGTCAGCATTTTGCTTGTGTTTGTAAATATTTATTAGGTTTGACAGCTCATAGAGCGACAAAAAGAAACCTCTCGAGGAGTTCAGCACAACGTGATGCTTGTGACCGACCACTAACATCTTGTTTGAAGTCACTAACTATTGTGTCTATGTTTACTCAAACCAATTTCCTGAAAGCACAGTAATGATCACGATGAGAGATGTTTTAATCTGTTTCGTCCTGTTACGTCTGCCGCAGACTTTATACCTGCTTTCTAGACAAATCACATGAGCAAGAAAGTGCTCAGCTCAAGCGTTTTGCCTGTGACGACAATAAAAGCACATAGCACCTCTGAACCACAACCAGCATAACAGCTATACCAAAAACCATTGCGTTTATCCTCAAATATGTTGTTCTGACAAAAGAGAATTTCCGATGCCTTGATCCCATGTGTTTACAGTGTGACAACAGGGGGAGGATCAGTAGCAGCTGACCTTGGCCACTGCACAAAGTCATATCATTTCCCCTCATGTGCGCAAACATTTTAGAGTGATGTTGTTTATGAGTTCGCAAGGCATCTTTTCCTGGTGGATAGCCAGATCTGTTTCCTTAAGACTTCACTTCAAATGAAAATCATGGAAATGAGTCATAGTGCCCTTAAAGCTGGACAGTTCGTCTTGACAGGTGCATAACAGGATGTTCACTATAGTGTTCGTGGATCATCATAAGGTAGAAGCAAAGATGCTGATTTAATAGATATAATCAGGGCTTGACATTAACACCCGTCAGCCCAGCAGTGACGTGAACGCAGTCACTCCTACTAGCCACTTTGGCGGGATGAATTTTATATAACATACACATTTTTCAATTGTAGTCTTTTAAAAAGGCCTCTGAAAAAATCAACTAAGTGCATTTTTTGAAACACATCGATACTGAAATATCTGAAACGCTTCCAATGCTCATTTTCCACAGAATAGATACACGATACCAGCTGCTCTTTCTCTCATCTCTCCGACAGCGAGTCGACACACAAACCCTCCTCCCCTCACTCACTCGTTCATTTGCTCTGGATGAATATTGTTGGTGTTACAGGGCTTGAATTTCAGTGTGGGATTGCGCATAATTTTACTCATTCCTGCAGATTTTATTCTCACAACCAAAGTGCGCCACATAAAGCCGTCTCTCAGTACTAAATTGAGTTCTTTTTCACTGATTATTGCTCTTAAACTGTGAAGTACACACTAAATAATGTCAAAATGGCGGACTTGGTGAGTATTCACGTAAATCAGTTTGTTTTAAGTGAACGTAAACAGTTGAGAAAGAAAACGCATGTGTAACAGTATAATGGATCCGTGCGTCAGGTCTTAAAGTGACAGCAGCCTAATATACCTGCTGCCAAATTATGGGATGATATTAAAAATATCTATATGGCAGTTTTTCCCCATGGTATCGATGTCAAAATTGTGGCCAGTGAAAATGCTGAGTGGCTAGTAACTTTGGAAAACCACTAGACACAGTGGCTGGTGAACAAAAAAGTTAATGTAAAGAAATAATAATAATATAACAGATCATTGGTTAAATCCCTTTTATTGCATGTAATTTCGTTGTACTGTTGTGTATAATGACAAATAAATATTCTGATTTCAGTGCATTAGATGATTGACAGGTGAGTAGGCGGTCCATTGAAGATGTCCAGGATGAGCGACTATAGATTAGCGTTTACACTGTGTTTCTAACTAAATGAAAACAAACCAGACACTGGTAAATCAGCTATTACAATATATTTAAATATTGCTTGCAAACATTTTAACAGCTGTCAATGGAGAAAGATGCTTTTGCTGTTGTTATGTAGGACATCCAGCAGGGGCTAACGAGGCAGTGCAAACAAGCGAAACTTTGACCCCTTGTTGGTGTAAATGATGTCAAAGAGTCATGTGACATGTTAATACATGTACTGCAGGTAAAGATGTGCTCTTAAGCAGGTAGGTGTGAATGCAACCTTGCATATGTGTCAGAATTAATTCAGCTGCTTATTAATGCAAGAGAGGTTGATTATGGAAAAACACTGAAATTAGCATTTGATAAAGTGTCTCATGTTCACACAGCCCTTTTTGTGTGATGCTCACATTTCTCTTTGCCCTCCTCCTACTGTCTCCACCTCTTTTTTCTCTTGCTTTTCATCTCTCTCTCTCTCTCTCTCTCTCTCTCTCTTGTTTTCTTTTAAAAACACACCAACTATTGTTGTACCTTATGAGATGTATTGCTGTTTTTCTCAGAATATAAGTTTAGCATATCAGATTTTCAGTTGGCAAACATATTACAGATATAGATTAATTTAAACAGTTGAATATAAGTTATGATATGATGCATTGACTAAATGACTACAAATTTTTTGGATGGATGTGTTAAATGTACAGTGATGGGAGGGGTCAGTTTGGGTTTGTTGTGGTGTTTGTTTGGATTGATGCCCCTAGTGGCTGATATTGCTACAACTGATACGAATGTATTTTAAAGGGCTCAAGTTATACTCATTTACAGTTTATAATTTTGTTCAGGGGGTCTTCTAAAATTTTACATGATTTAATGTTTAAAAAAACATTATTGCTCATTATTTTTTTAAATAATTTACATGGTTGCAGCACCTGTTTTTTCTCTCTGTCTGAATGCTTTGTTTTAGTTTCTTCTTCCTGTCCTTATATTACTACATTTGTCTGTATCCTGCAGATGGGCATCATGCAAATGTGATACATGGTGATGTTACTACGTCACAGAAATAATGGCAGGACTACAAATGGCATTTCAGGCAAGTGTTTTCTGTTGGAGAGCTTCACTACCTTTGGCATGGACATTGTGTTTTATCACTTTGCAGAGTGTTTAGATGCACAAACAGCTGTTTCACACTAAAGGAAAGATCAAATCAAAAAAGCATAAGATCCCATTTAATGCACTTCACTTTTGGCACACATTGATTATGTGGAAAGAACTGTAAAAATTATACAGAAAAAATATTTAGTCAAAATGAAATGGTAGTGACAGATCTTTTCTCCCGTATTGTGATGAGAAGTGTGTCGTTTCATCATAAAATTTATATTTTCATAAAAAAGTTTGAGGTCAAAAAAAGAAAAAGAGAAACATAGGCCTGCAAAGATGAATTAAAAACATGCATTTAAAAAATAGATGGTGAATTTTCATTTCATGCTGACTTTTGTGCTCTTACGTATTATTGCACACACACAAAAAAAATTTGTGAAAAAATGAGTTCATCCAAAAATGAAAATTCTGTCTTCATTTACTTACCTTCATGTTGTCCCAAATCTGTATGACTTTCTTTCTTTGCTACACAAAAGGACAAATTTTGAAGATTGTGACTGATGGATGGTTGCTCAATGCAATATCAAAACAAATTATACAAATCATAAAAGTAGTCTGTATAATTTGCTGTATATTGCTTATATCAGATCAGGGGTGTTAAATGTTAAGCAGCGAAAACTTTTCAACAGTGATAATAATGAATGTTTTTTGAGCATTAAATCATCTTAATAATAGATTGATTTCTGAAGGATCATGTGACACTGAAGACTGGAGTAATGATGCTGAAAATTCAGCTTTGATCACAGGAATAAATTATATTTTAAAATACATTCAAATAGAAAACAGTTATTTTAAATTGTAATAATATTTCACAATATTTCTGTTTTTACTGTATTTTTGATTACATACATGTACATACAGGTGAGCTTTTTCTTTCAAAAACATTAAAAATTGTAATGTTTCCAAACTTTTGACCGGTACTGTATACACTTGCATATACGTTTTCTGAAGCCATACGATAGCTGAAATGTAATTTGTAATTGCAGTAATCTGTGTTTGCTTTAAGAAATTCATATTGTCTTTCAAGAATAGCATTTTACTCAAAGTCATGTATGTAAGGTGTAGTCTAAAACACAATCTAGTCAAACAGCTACAGCTTGTATCAAAGCAGGTTCTGCAGTAATCAGGCCTGACATGTCAGTGCAGGAGGCAGGAGTTAAGCCGAGGTATCAGAACTCACGTGTGAGCCGGACAGAAGAAGAAATGCCAATGATCATTTTATCATAATGGCTAGATTCAGTAACGGCATAGTACCTTTATATACAGTATTCGTGTTCAGAAGATAATGACTTTTTAACAACCATAATATTTTGTTGAATAACAACTGTTTGTTTATATTAGTTTCCATCTTTCCTATCTAGAAATCACGAAAGGATATTTAGGTTTCCTTGGAATTCTTGCGGTCCTTTGCAGTCTGGCTCCACTGTTTTAAAACATCTTTAGGGAGGTTCCTTAACTCAGGAAAGACCCAGAGGGAGGAGGCAGGGGTGTGAACTCTACAGGGGTCTTACGGCACATGACTCAGGAGAAAAACAATCTCACCCATCCGCTTCGCCAAGCTTCTTATGACAGACTGACAGATGGCAAGACACACTTGAGTTGTTGCATTTGCAGGAAGGCGCTCTCTTGGATGAATAAGCATTTTATCCTTGCAATTCCCAGAAAGTATGTGCTAACAGGGGTTTGGGATAGGCTATCTTTACAAGGTGCTGTTTCTGATAAGAGTGACTAGCGAGTAGTTAACTTTTTGTGTGTTTACTCCATCATTCGGCAACAAGCTGTTTCATACTGCTTTGGATATATACCTATTCCCAAAAGTCTTATAGCCTGTGTTCAGGATATATATAAACATACAAGCAACCATCAAAGTATTTTTACTTAAAGAGAAAATCATTGATGGTTGAAACACATGCCAGTTGGCTTTGACTCAGCACAGTTCAAAAGATTGTGAGTCAGATTCTTGACTGTATGTACAGTAAATGATCAATTGAATTTGCATTGCTGGCAGAGCCTCATGAAAATAATTCTGGTTTGCATCAGAACTGTTGCCTGAGGACAGTGATGTGATATGCATTGTTCTAATTACTGCTAAATAAGAGCCATTAATCCATTTCCATCTGGGCCACCCATCAAGTTAAGTGGATCATCTTAGATACCCGCCTGAGCTCTGTTCTTAGTGATGAGGTACTGTAGGTGTCACTTACAAGACTCACTTACATGATATGATTTTTTATGCAAAGAGTCTTACCTAATGGTATAATTGTGACATTTCATGGGAAACCCCTGCTTGGACTGAGACAGCAATTTTTGTCTTGGCAGTCCAGATCCTTAACAATTACTGTACCTCCATAGTAATCTAGCTTGTTGACAGTACTAAGATGTATCAGAGTTTATATGCACTATACCGGTCACAACAGGAAACCAGCAGGAAAGACAGGAAATAATGAAATACAAACTAAAATCAGTCCATCAAAACCAAACTGAAACCAACGTGAACGTGACATTACTGTTCAAAAGTTTGGGGTCTGAAAGAAATGAATGCTTTTATTCAACAAGGATGCATTAAATTGATTAAAAAAAAAAAAAAAAAAAATTCTTCTTCAAATAAATACTGTTCTTTTCAACTTTCTATTTATTACAGAAAAAAATGCATCACGGTATCCCAAAAAAATATTGAGAAAAATCTTGAGCAGCAAATCTGCATATTACACTCTAAAAAAATTAAGCTTTTCTTTTCATTTTTTAATTTTATTTATGAAATTTATTTAGTTTAATTTATGAAGTTTTTAAGTTTTTTGTTTTTACTCATTTAAAATTCTTAATTCATAATATATAAGGATTATTCAATTCAATTTGTTGGAATTTTACTATTAATTGAAATGCGTAAATCTTAAACAAGCTAAAAAATGTTTGAGTGCAGAATGATTTCTGAAGGATCGTGTGACTGAAGACTGGAGGTGCCATCAAAGGAATAAAACAGTTACTTTAAATTGTAATTTTTAACAGTAGTATAAGTTATTACCCAGTATTAGAGACTTTTTAACTAAACAAAAAATTGCTTATTTTTCTTCTTCTTTTTTTTTTATTTTTTATCAAACAGTGGTTTATTGAACAAGCTGTCTCTCTCTCTTTAAATAAATTCAATTATAATTAACATTTTCTTAAGGATAAAAAAATCTCTCTCAGGTAATGCTGTAAACTATATATAGGAAGCCCTTTCTTGCAAATTACTATAATATTAAAGGTTATAACAACAGAGCCCAAACTTGTAAATTCAGTTGCTATTTATATTTTAGATATAATAATTAACACTCAAATAATACAAATAAAAATAAAAAAAAACATGTAAATTGCACATAAGGCAGGTTTTGCATAAACTTCTAAATCTAATTATAAAATTATTTTTCAATTATTTTTCTACTCCAATTCATTTTTGAAATATGATCATTTACACAGTTACTGTCATAGCTTGTTTTCATGACAAATGTATTTAAACATATTAAATAATGAAGACATTACTAACATGTAAAGTAAATATAATGAATAAATAAGCTAATATAGTGCATATATTTAGTGAAATGCTCCTCTAGAGTTCATTTCTCTAGTGAACTAACATGCTGTGGACACTGAATGACTTCCCTGAGGTAAATGTAATGCTACGTGAGATTTTATTCTCAAGTTGTTTTATTGATGTCTTTCCGCGGTTAAAACACTGGTTGAGAGATTACATTTAAACATATATATGCATAGATCGTTTGTTCTTCTTCTGCGCTTTTTCCTGTTGTGGCGGTTAGCAAACAGCATTGCATTACCTAGCGCACCCCCTCCTGGATTGGAGTGTGGATCGCCTGTGACTGACTGTATGCACCGAACCGTGATGGTTCGGGACGAATACATTGTGATGACCCTGAGTCTCTTTCTGATCCTTTTGGGCTGAGTGTGGGAGTTTTTGATTGGAGTTCCTTGTGTTAATTGATAATTAGTTGGAGTATATAAGAGTGTTGTGTATTATTTGGGGTAGGCACTCTCTGTGGGAAGGTTTCTCTCAGGAGTGGCTCTTGCAATATGTAAGAACTTGTTGACTCTTTTCTCATTTGTTTCATGTAGTTAAAGATTTTGTTGTAATTATATTTATTATTTCTTTATTTTCTTTATTATCTCTAGACTTCTGTTTATTATCATTACTGATTGTTGTTGTATTAGCTTAATTCATTAAAACAATTTGCATTGATTAGACTTTGTTGTCTGATCGCTCTTTTATGTTGCGACTTTAAACGATCGGGTCGTAACATAAAATTGGGGGCTCGTCCGGGATTTGAACCCGGGACCTCTCACATTAAATATTGAACCATTACACTCCTAGTTAATATATATTTAAATAACAACTAAATGGATTACATTATGTCTTCTGAACTGGAAGACTCCCACCTTCAACAGAACTTCCGTCTATGATACACTAAGGCTGCTTAAGTTTTATTTATGTGTTCAGTGGATCCTGCAAATATGTAACCATGTCCTAAATCAACTATCAGTGTCCTCAAGAGTCTTTTACTTACAATGTGCTAAGTTTGTCTGTTCTTTTATGCAATGGCCAAATTCTAGTCATGTGTCCAAAGCCTCAGCAGATTTGGATGCAGTCTCAGGGTGATTAAGAAGGCTTTCCGTTCTATCCTTAGCTCCCCAAGGACCGATTAGCAGATAGGCCCCTGGTGGGACAGGCACTACTCAGCTGGCAGTTCACAGCAGCTCCTGCTCCTCCTCAGCTTGAGTGTGGAAACTCAGAGGATGCTTTGCTGAGCTCTTGGTTTCTCAACATTGTGATCATGGTTCTCATGATGGTGAGTGTTTTGCAGTGCTTCGTAAGGGACAGTTTGTGTTCACATTGAAGACATTCACAGTTAATTTGGATCACAGTTAGTTGAAGATGTAATGCTTTCACACTCTTCACCTTGACCTTATTGGTTTAGAAAATCTTTATGGGGAAAGTAAAGAATCTCTACCATTTTTGTGCTTCAGGCTGTTTTTGATGGACTTGGTGTTCAATAGGTGATTACAAGAATATCAAAACAGGTGCATTATATAGTAGTGAAGAATGAGAAACACCTGTGCAGTTATCTGAGATGCATTATAGGATTGTGCCAGTCAGAATTCAAAGCTTTCGCCTGCATTTACAAAGATCTGTGCATATATAAAACGTCCTTAACTCAAGTTTGTTTAACATCTTTTTCATATGGTGTTTTGAGCTTACAGATCATCTGCAGCAGCACTGGAATTTACTTGTTTTGGGTAACATAATTGACATCATATGATTTATATTATTTGTTTACATTCTCTTTCCTTCAAATGTTCTCATCAAAAGCAGATATTGGAACAGGCCTCTGGGCAATTTTATTTGAACATCTTTTTTTCCAGAAAGATAGATGCAGATTAATTTTCCTAGATCCACAGTTTGAGTCATTAAACCTTGAGGTGAAATCAGATATTACTCTGAGAAATCTAAAGTGCATATGACCCGATATGACTAATCAACAAGCCAAAATTACCTTGAATTTGGTTTCATTTTTGCCAAAATAAGTTGCGAGATGTATGATTCATGTAAGCAAAGTCAACAGTGATTACAAGGTGTTTGGTTTCATTTCTTAATTTTCTTATTCATTACATTTTCACTGACAGCCCAAATTTTGCCTTGTTTTAGATGTCTAGATGTCAGGGCTGTGTTTGGACGGCTATTAGACGTCTTTTAAATGCAAAATTGCTTGCTGGGTATGATCATAGGCCATTTTCTACTATATATACATATGCAATTTTTTCTCCATTGTATCCAGTAGAGTCAACAACCATTCAAAAGTTTGGGGTCAGTCATTTCTTCTTTTTTTTTTAGTCTCTTATGCTCACCAGTGCTGCATTTATTCTACCAAAATGCAATAATAGTGTGAAATATTATTACAATTTAAAATAACTGACTTCTATTTTAATACATATTTTAAAATGTAAGCTAAAATAAAAGCTGAATTTTCAGCGTCATTACTCCAGTCTTCAGTGTCACACGATCCTTCAGAAATCATTCTAATATGATGATCTGCTGCTCAAGAAACATTTCTGATTATCATTGTTGGTCTTTTGTGACATTATAAATGTCTTTACTGTCACTTTTGATTAATTTAATGCATCATTGCTGAATTAAATGATTGATTTCTCTTTGAAAAAATATTGAACTTTTAAGCGGATATATTACGAATTATTATGTGCTTCTGTAAGACTTAAAGAGTCTGGTTTGGTCCTGTTATGCAGTAAAACTCACAGGCTGTATCAGTTCCCTGTTATTGTTCTGATAGTGTGAGTGGAAAAAGAGAGCTGGAACTGAGGATTTGTGGGCTCCTTTTTTCCCAGTTTATTTCCACAGAAAACATGCATATGTGGATCAGAATATAAGGCAGTGTATTCACTGATCTGACATCCTGTTAGGAAATCCAAATTGTGTTAATAGTTTTGTGTTAGATTTTACTGATATAGAGTTCTAACTTTTCTTTGAACAAATCGACATGTCTGTCCGTTTCTCGCTTTACATCTTTGCTTTCTTAAATCACATGACTTGGTAATTTTTAATTTTCACATTTGTGCTTGAATCAGAAATAACAATAGGCTTCTACTGCAGCTTCATCCTGTCACATGTTGCTTCCACTTTTCCCTGCACTTGTAGATAAGCTCTTTAGTCTAATTCAGGCGAAGTCTGCTCTTTTTATCCCTGCTTAGTCTCTGATATCTGTCCATCATTTGTGTGTCTTGAGCTCAGTAATGCTCCCTCAGCTGTGGAGTGTGCCAGGCTCAAATGTGCTGTCATGATGTGCCAGTGGGATTCCTGCAGATGTACCGGTTTAGGGTCACATGTTAAATCTGGATATTTTTTTAGCTTTGGTTCAACATCAACACCACAGATACTTTCAGTTTCAATAGTTGCAATGGGCAAAAAGCACTACTTTGTCTTGTGTAAAGAAACTTGATTCTGCAAGAAAGTGATTGAGAAAAGACTTGGGTGAAAGGTAGGTTAAGATACAAATAATTCAAATTTAAATGTAAAGTATCAGTTGGTAATCTAAAAAAACACTTAATTTCATGACATTGTAAATGTTTAGTGTTGTGTTTGGATCACTTAGCAGAGAATTTTAAATCCTGTTAAGAACAGGATCGAGTTGAAAGCATTCAGTCTTTTTGTTTAAGCTTCTGAGATTATCCTCTTGTTTAAGATTGTTAGTTTGAACTAGTTTGCAATTACATTCAATTCTATGTTTCTTATAGTATGCAATGTGTGCATTCAAGTGCAAGCATACAGTGTGTACCATATATGTACAGTACCAGTCAAAAGTTTGGACACATTACTATTTTTAATGTTTTTGAAAGTCCCTTATGCTCATCAAGCCTGCATTTATTTGATCAAAAATACAGAAAAAACAGTAATATTGTGAAATATTATTACAATTTAAAATAACTGTTTTGTTTGAATATATTTTATAAAGTAATTTATTCCTGTGATCAAAGCTGAATTTTCAGCATCATTACTCTAGTCTTCAGTGTCACATGATCATTCAGAAATCATTCTAATATGATGATCTGCTGCTCAAGAAACATTTATTGTGTACAATATTTTTTTTTCAGGATTCTTTGATGAATAGAAAGTTCAAAAGAGCAGCATTTATTTGAAATATAATCTTTTGTAACATTATAAATGTCTTTACTGTCACTTTTGATCGATTTAATGCGTCCTTGCTGAATAAAAGTATTAATTTCTTTTCAAAAAAATAAAAATAAAAATTCTTACTGACCCCAAACTTTTGAATGGTAGTGTATAATGTTACAAAAGCTTTGTATTTCAGATAAATGCTGTTCTTTTGAACTTTCTATTCATCAAGGAATCCTGAAAAAAAAAATACACAACTGTTTTCAACATTGATAATAATCATAAATGTTTCTTGAGCAGCAGATCATCATATTAGAATGATTTCTGAAGGATCATGTGACACTGAAGACTGGAGTAATGATGCTGAAAATTCAGCTTTGATCACAGGAATAAATTACTTTATAAAATATATTCAAAAAGAAAACAGTTATTTTAAATTGTAATAATATTTCACAATATTACTGTTTTTACTGTATTTTTAATTAAATAAATGGTGAGCAGACGAAACTTCTTTTAAAAACATTGAAAATCTTACCGTGTCCAAACTTTTGACTAGTATATATATATATATATATATATATATATATATATATATATAATTATGCACTATTTTTTTCATTATAAATTATATTAGCCTAAAATTTGAGCGATAACTGAATAAAATTCTCATGATTTTCACAAAGTATTAAAGCACACTGCAAAAAATGCTGTTCTTACTTAAAATTTTTGTCTTGTTTCCAGGCCAAATATCTAAAAATTCTTAGATCAACAAGTATTTTCTTTACAAGTAAAAATTATTTTCTTGTTTTTAGGAAAAATAAGTCAAAATTAAGTGAGTTTTTCCTTAAAACAAGCAAAATAATCTGCCAGTGGGGTAAGTAAAATAATCTTAATCCAAACTGAAAACAAGATTATATATCTTATTTTTGGTTTGATATAAGATTATTTTGCTTGTTTTAAGGAAAAACCCACTTAATTTTGACTTTTTTCTGAAAACAAGAAAATAATTTTTACTTGTCAAGAAAATGCTTCTTGATTTAAGAATATTTTGACTAGAAACAAGGCAAAAACTCTAAGTAAGAACAGCATTTTTTGCAGTGCATAAGTTTGTGTCAAAACCTGATGATCATGTGATCCAAAGAACATCTTTAATGGATTGAATTCCAGATACTGCCCACATTCTTACATACGGTACGTTTCATTGCAGTTTGTTTTATTGGCCCAAACAATTCAATTGCATTTATGCCTAAAGTTCTCTAATATCAAATGTTGTCATAATGAGCTTGACACAACATGACTTGAAATGCTCTGTTGGTGATGTTAACCTGTGCGTGTGTTTTTGTCTTTTTCAGAGTGGAAGGAGAGGATGAGTGAGTGTGATAGCCCTGCTATGTTCTCCTGTGGTTCCTCTATCTTCTGATTCAACCTCCAGTCATCTGACATCTGCCACAGGCCTTTGGATGAAGTTAAAATGGCCTCCCACAAGCAAAGCTTTCAATGCTTTGACACCCTCACGGACGACCCATCTCTCAAGCCCACTTTCTCTCATGGCCACTGCTCCGCAACATCCTTCAGAGGCTCCTCCGGCTCGACTAGACCGGAACCGCTGGAGGATCGTGGATGTTATCTGTGTGCCGATCACCAGCAGGCCAAGACGATGGCCTCAGAGGCCTCGGGAGCTTACTCCAACCCGTGGTATCATTTCCAGACGCATCCACACACTCGGCAGTGTACAAACAGAAGGCCCATTAGACCTGAGGAAGCTCCAGGACAGAGTGAAGATCACCACCACCATCACAGACACTCCAGGAAGATTGTGCTTGTGAAGAACAGCGACCCGTCTGTGCGGAGGACCATCGTGCTGCACCGCAGGAGCCTGCGCAGTCTGGCGCTCTTCATGGACGAGGTCTCTGAACTCATGCAGTGTCTCATCAGGAAGCTCTACACACTGCAAGGCCACAAGGTGAGTCTCTTCTGGAAATATATAGAAACTTTAAAAAGTTCGGGGTCAGTAGATTTTGCAAGGTTGCATTAAATTGATTAAGAGTGACAGTAAAGACATCTATAATGTTGAAAAGATTTCTATTTCAAATAAATGCTATTGTTTTGAACCTTCTATTTAGCAAAGAATCCTGAAAATGAAAATGCATCATGGTTTCCACAAAAGGCAGCACAACTGTTTTCAACATTGATAATAATAATAAATGTTAATTGAGCATCAAATCATCATATTAGAATGATTTCTGAAGGATCATGTGACACTGAAGACTGGAGTAATGATGCTGAAAATTCAGCTTTGATCACAGGAATAAATTACAGTTTACTATATATTCAAATAGTCAGTGATTTTAAATTGTAATAATATTTCACAATATTACTGTTTTGATCAAATAAATGCAGCATTGGTGAACAGAAGAACTTCATTAAAATCTTACTGACCCCAAACTTTTGAACAGTAGTGTATGCACTGATGTTTATGCTGTAAATAATCATCACAACATTTTGAGCACAAATTTAAACACAATATATTTCACTTATGAATCGGTTACTTACAAAATCACCTATATGGGAATTATACTCACATCCAGTATTAGCAGTTTTATACTGCTGTACTGTAGATTTCAGGAAACAAATATATTATTACATTTAATATTATTAAATTAAAGGATTAGTTCACTTCAGAATTAAAATTTCCTGATAATTTACTCACCCCCATGTCATCCAAGATGTTTGTCTTTCTTTCTTTAGTCGAAAAGAAATGAAGGTTTCTGAGGAAAACATTCCAGGATTTTTCTCCATATAGTGGACTTCACTGGGGTTCAACGGGTTGAAGGTCCAAATGTCAGTTTCAGTGCAGCTTCAAAGAGCTCTACATGATCCCAGACGAGGAATAAGAGTCTTATCTAGAGAAACCATCAGTCATTTTCTAAAAAAAATAAAAATGTATATACTTTTTAACCACAAATGCTCATCCTGCACTGCTCTGTGATGCTCCACACATGACGTAATCATGTTGGAAAGGTCATGCGTGACGTAGGCTGAAGTACCGCAGTAGAGCGAAAAACTCCATCTCATTTTCTCTTCCATCCTCAAAATCGTCTGATATCGTTGTTTTACCTTTTTTTTAAGGTCGTTTGACTTAGTCTTTGAATGTTCGTTTTGTAGACACTGGATCAGTACTTCTGCCTACGTCACACGTGACCTTTCCAACGTGATTACGTAATGCGTGGAGCGTCACAGAGCAGTGCAAGATGAGCATTTGTGGTTAAAAAGTATATACATTTTTATTTTTTTTAGAAAATGGCCGATGGTTTCTCTAGATTAGACTCTTATTCCTCGTCTGGGATCATGTAGAGCTCTTTGAAGCTGCACTGAAACTGACATTTGGACCTTCAACCCGTTGAACCCCAGTGAAGTCCACTATATGGAGAAAAATCCTGGAATGATTTCCTCAAAAACCTTCATTTCTTTTCAACTGAAGAAAGAAAGACATGAACATCTTGGATGACATGGGGGTGAGGAAATTATCAGGACATTTTAATTCTGAACTGAACTAATCCTTTAACTAATTTAAATGAGTTAAATGTATGTCTGTGGGGCCTATTGTATAAAACCTTCAAACTTCTAGACTTTTCAAGAGTTTTCTCAAAAACAGCAAACTTCTTTAAACATTCAGACAAGACTTTGTCAAGCTTTGTCTTTTCTTTTGTAGTCAAAATTTACACGTATTGCAGTTATATAAATTATTGGAAAATCAGTCAATTTTATTTCTACTTCCTTCCAAATCTGCGTCTTGATTGTAAGCTCAATTCAAATTCACTTCATTCTTAGATCAGTTCTGAGAGGTACGCAGACCTTTAATTCACTTTCTAGTTCTGGTCAGTTCAATGGTGTGTTGCACATTCTGCAGATCATTTGCTTTTACATTTTCAAGACATTTAATTTGAGCTTGAGTTCCCTTGCACATAAAAAAACACAATTAGACTAACATACTCTTAAGGGAGGAAGTTAAAAAGTGTAGTTATGTTTTATTTCACACAGGTCTAAAACAGCAAAATAAAATCCATGTCGCCCCTGCTTACATTTATCAGGTTATGAGATTAATTATAGCATACAATTATGTGATGATAAAATGTCTCATATTGTAAATAAAGTACATGTAACTATTTACATTTATTGCAAATTGACCTAAATTATGTAATTTATGTAAATTATCAGCTGTTAGTTTGCAGGAGAAGCAAAAGTGCTAAGGACACAGAGGCCTCTAGTGGTTGAAACTGGAACATTTCTATCAAGCTCTGATACAAATATTAACAGGCTTGCAAATGTTTTCTCAATCTTCAAGCTCCCTTTGTAGTTAAAAACACAGGTTTACAGGAAGCTTAGTATATGTGAGTGACGCCACATCTGACAGCTGGAAAGTCCCAAAGCTGTGGGACCTCTGATTTTGAGCTCTTAAATTTGATTTTTGTGCATTAGTTATTTAAGTCCACCAAAGAAAGTGACACCTCCACAGACTGAGTTGTGTGATTTATGAAGTGCTCATAATGCTGAGAACAAGATTAGTTGAGCAGATCAGTCAGCGTAGAGTTCATTTTAGTCACTATCACTCCCACTTGCGCTTAAGGGCAAATGCCACAGACCACGGAAGAGGAAAAAATAAAGAATTACAGTCTGCAGGTGGTTTGGGTAGATAAGAGGTGGACAGGGTGGCCCGGGCAGTGTAAGAAATAGCCCCTCTGGGACTGAGCAATGGCAACCCTGATAAAAGGTGAGAGGCTACGAGTTTATACAGCCCCGAGAGCAACCAGAGGCTGTCCCACCAAATCAAGACATGTCTCTATGTGTTCGCACGCAACGGTATGGAACGGTATGCCACGGTGCTAATGGTGGCATCATATGCAGAGAAAGTGCTGTTCCTTTAAAAGGGGAACACTTCTTGGCTTGGAGTCCACAGAATGTCTGGAGTCGATCCAGGCATTTCCTGCCCATCAGAGCTGGACTCGCGGGTCGCTGCTGACTCTGGTCAGCGCTGCTGGTCCTCTGTGGGTCTAGAGCAGGCACATCCTATTAGCACTGCCACAGGCATGTACTTCCCATAGAAAACATGCTGTAAAGTGGCACACACCCCTCCACAGGGGCCTGACTGATACATGGACAACATTACGAATGGCATCGAGACAATGCCAGAAATAGATCGACAAGCAATGGAGTGAAGGTTTATTGAGAGTTGAACATGTAAGAGAACGAGAACAGAATCCAGCAGGACCGTTGGGTGTTTTAGAAGATATAAAGTTTTGTACTTAAAGGGATAGTTCACCCAAAAATGAAAATTAACCCATGATTTACTCACCCTCAAGCCATCCTAGGTGTATATGACTATCTTCTTTCAGACGAACACAATCAGAGATATATTATAAAATATCTTGGCTCTTCCAAGATTTATAATGGGATAAGATTTTGAAGCCCAAAAAAGTGCATTCATCCATCATAAAAGTAACCCATATGACTCCAGGGGGTTAATAAAGGCCTTCTGAAGTGAAGTGATGTTTTTTTTGGTAAGAAAAATATCAATATTTATAACTTTATAAACTAAAATAACTGGCTTCCGGTAACGGCCGTACGCAAGTCTAGTTCTGGCAGAAGAGTGACCGCTGACCCGACGTATTGACGAACGAGGAAACACAGAGCAAAACATAACAGAATTAGAAGTCTAAAATGAGAATTTTAAAAGAGAAATGTGGGAGGAGCTCAAGCTTGTTGCCCAGCCCTATTTGTTTTAACCGCAAGATGCGTCTACTCTCACCTAAACTTACACTAGGACAAGACAAATTCAAAAACATCAGCAGCTTATTTTAGTATATTGTTTGGGCTCCAGATTGCAAATAAAATGATCACAAAAAATTTTAATTTTTAATGTAATTTAAAATCTTGTCTCTATCAATGAAAACTGTATGTGTGTCAATATGTAGTTTCGTCAGATATGTCTTATGGAGTGGCATTAGTTACATCTTTAGAGTATGGGACAATGTTTCCTGCATGTACCAGATGAAATCTGATTCATGAACAAATGACTCTGATGAGGCGATTCTTTTGATGTGTTAGTCAAAAACATTCAGTGGTTTGAATCTGACTCCGTGACTAAGGCTGCAGACAATCGATCAGATGAGAGTATCTCTGGAGACAAGAAGTGAAGCTAAAATTGGATTCGGACATTCCTTCATACTGCATCCGAAAGCTTAAAAGTGCTGCCTTCGGAGGATGCCTTCTGAGTCACAATTAGTGACTCACTGAATAGTGAATCATTTATGGATTATGTTAGATTCCAAATGAACCAGCAACAATTACTAGTAATAAAAATATTTTTTTTTCAAACAGGCAGTAATATTCTTACACTCTAAAAAATGCTGGGTTAAAAACAACCCAATTTGGGTTGAAAATTGGGTTGTTTTTGACCCAGTGGTTGGGTTAAATGTTTGCCCAACTTGCTTGGTAGTTTTATTTAACTCAATTATTATTTAAAAATTACTGTATTGCTTGCTTAAAATGAACCCAAAGTATGCTGGAAATGAACATTTATTAATAAGTTTAATAAATGAACATTTATTAGTATGGTTAATGAATAATAATTAAACAATAAACATTTATTAAATTGCTTATTAATAAATGTTCACTTTTTGATTATTACTGTTGCCTCTAATAATTATGTGTCTGATTTTTAATTTCCAACCTATTTTGGGTTCATTTTAAGACAGTCATATAGTAATTTTTAAACAATAGTTGAGTTAAATAAAACTACCCAGCATGTTAGGCAAACATTTAACCCAACCGCTGGGTTTGTCCATTTTCAACCCAACTTGGGTTGTTTTTAACCCAGCATTTACTTTGCACAAATACAGTCAGGATCACTAAAGTGAGCATCAAATTGATGATAACTGATGGTTATCTTTCTTGAACTGGATATACACATTTGCATTCAGACTGTTTGTAACATCATTTATTATAACAGAATTACATTAATTATTATTTGTTTGTTTTTATTATTTATTTTTTGTGTACCATTTAAGACCCCATTCTCTTGATTGCCTTCTCATCTTTGATGCACTCTTTTTAAACATCTTCGAATAAATCTTTCCTGCTGTTCTTGTTAGATATGATCAGGATATTCCTTTACTTGTATTTTTGCACAGCAGTGATGCACCAGCATCCAGAGAATAACTATTAATCTTGCTCAAATCAGAGCTATTTTGAACCAGCAGAAGCAGGTCAATGCCATGAAAACATACAGTTTGAGATACTCGCATTCTCCACAGTTCCAATTAATTATCTTCAAATCCACTGCAAAATTGAACAGTTTTGAAGATCTAAAACTGCAGAGCATGCAGATTTAGCTTAAAGTTAGTATTGTGTTAAAGAGTGATGTGTGATGTTGATGTGTGTACTTTTACTCTTTCTCTATTTATACACATATATTCTGATTTCATGAGTTTGAAACCTAGTTCAGCATCAGATGTTGTTGGATAATTACAATTAATAAGATTATTTGGACAACACTTAAGCAGTATTCCTTTTCCAAAAAAGGGAGAAAAATATCTTAAACTGTCTTCACATAACAATTCTTTCTTTTTAACATCTCCTATATTTGTAACATAAGTTAATGCAGATTTCAACTGTAATGAATTGACCTCAGATGAACCTTTTGATACTGATTTGCTGACAGAATTTTTTTGAAATATTAAAGTAGCCACAATAGTTTTTTAATTAAGGATGAAGCCTTTTTGATTGACCTATTTGTTTGTACGCTTGTTGTTTGCGCTGACCCATGGGTACTGACTCGTGCACCGAAAACACCCTGCATAATAGATCACACACATTTTCAGATCACTGTTTTCATGATTAAAAATTAGTGTGGGAAAATGTATACTCCAGATGGTTTGACTTCCCATGGCCATTAACCTTTAATTGGTATGGCTTCAATCCATCATAGCACATTTCCTCATCAGAACTTGGCAGTTGTAAAAATCCCTGCTGATTTAATTTCAGCCAGATATTGCTGATCTCAATCAATTTGATTCTGTCATGTTGTAATCAATCAGCAGCACAGTCTCGCTAACGTTGAGAACGATTTGCATGTTTTTCAGATTGACAGTGTGCAAAGTCTCCTGCAGTGCCCGAGCATTTTGGTTTGTGTCGGACGTGAGCCTTTCCACCCACTGCTGTTAGACAGCTTCAGGAAGAACTCTTATGACAAACTTCCTAGGCTGAACGTAAAGTCACGCTCTAGTGTCTGCAGTGATGAAAAGGGGGCCAAGAAAAATGGTAGGTCACTCTGCAGAAAGTTGTTTTCTTTATCATGAATCATTCATTTTTCTATTATTTCACAGTACAAAATATCTAAACATCCTTAAAACAACATACATTAACTTGAAGAAAAATTATGTAAACATAAGACTCATATTATTACAATTTAAAATAATGTTTTTCTATTTTAATATACTTTAAAATATAATTTATTTCTGTGATGTAAAGCTTAATTTTCAGCATCATTACTTAATTACTTTACTACATTACTTAAGACTTAATAATGAAGAAAAATGATGATGAGGTTACACTTTATTTGGATAGACACTTTAGACATTCTACTAACTATAAGTAACTTGTCAACTACATGTCACCTAACTCTCATTAGAGTATTAGTAGACTGTTAGGTTAGGGTTAGTAGAATAAGTTGACATGTATTTGCTTATAGTCAGTAGAATGTCTGTTGGGTGCATCAAAATAAAGTGTTAGCAGATATTAAGCAGACAGTCTATTAATACTCTAATGACTGCTAGTTAGGGCTGCACGATTTGGAGAAAAAAATCTAATTGCGATTTTTCTGGTTAAAATTGCGATTTGCGATTTAAAATGGGATTTTATAAAACAAATGAAAAAAAAAATTATAAACAATACCAGGCTTGTTTTGCTTGTTTGTAGGGCTGCACAATTTAGCCCGAAATTATGTGCTAATATATTATTTTGACTAATTATTTTTATTATTATTATTATTATCATCATTATTGCTAAATAAAAATATTAAACCAAATAAGAAATATTACTGTCGTATTAACTTTCATTATTAAAGTATTTAGCATTAGTATTTAATTATAAATATAACTATAATAATTAGAAAATAATATTTAAAACTTGTATGACAAAATGTGGGGTTACCTATTAAGATGCAAGCAGTATGTCTATAAATCATTAGAAAGGTCTAAGGATTTATTATCAAATATTATATTATTATGATAAAAATCTGTCTCAATAATTTCTTTATTTTTGTCAGGAGGTATGCAAAATCAAAAATGGAGTCCATGTATTTAATATGAACTACGTGCCTCTTATGCATACACTGTAGAAAAAAACCCTGTACACTTATGTACGCTGGAGAAAAACATATTGATTATATGTTCCCCTCAAAGTTCTTTAGAGAGAGGAATTATTTTTTCTATTTTTACCCTGAATAGGATTGAGTGAGCTTTACTTGGCGCTAAACATGTCTGTTTCATACTGGACGCCGGAGGGCGCCCTTGAGCAGATACTCCAATTACTCCAAATATACGCAATATAACAAACGCTGTTCCAGGAAATCCCCAATGGACAACATGCTATCGCTGTGACTGAATAAAAAGAAGGTAGAAACGCTTGATTGATTAAACATGAATAAAATAAACAGACGGCTACAACAATACATGGCTTATATGTTTTCTTCAAGCCTTCTCGGGTATTTCCGTAATAATAAAGTATATTTATAATCCAATACTAATCAAAATGCTATTTCAAACATTCGACATACGTTATGAAGTGAGTTTGGAGTAAAAACACATTAAATGTTGTCTTTTGTTAGAAGTTTTTGTTAAGTTCATAAAGGCTTCTCATGTTTGGAAAGTTTGTATATTTGACGTGTGTTGCTTTTTCTAATGCAGTGCTCTCAGATGGATCGTCATTTACTACTGATCACAGAGCAGCTCTTCACTAACACCCTGTGTACATATTTATATAATTAAAAAAATGCAGCCTTTGCGATGTCATAATCGCACTAAGCAAAAACGCGATTTCGATTCGATTACGATTAATCATGCAGCCCTACTGCTAGTTGACATGTAGTTGCAAAGTTACTTGTAGTTAGTAGAATGTCTAAAGTGGAACATCGTTACCAATAATTATGAAAATAATGATTTTTTTTTTTTGTTGCAATTTTGCATTTGTGCCCCTTTTTACATTCATTACATTATAACTTCATATTGTTTAATATTTATTCTAATACTTATTTACTGTGGTTACTTTCTTACTTGTAGTCAACTTTGGACTAGAAACAAAGAGAAGCGTCATCCATCCAAGGTGTGATTCAAGCAACAGATCAGCAAGACTGTCCGTCTCATCTGAAAAGTTGTTTCCAAATGGACTTAACTCGCTACCTCCAGGGCACAGAGGCGACTGTCCTCATACAGGAGAAAACATGGATGATGACATTGAAAAGCGAGTTCTGGTCAACCAAGATGGAAGCCTGTCAATGGAGATGAAAGTGCGCTTTCGGCTATTACACAACGAGACACTGCACTGGTCCACAGAAGTCAAGAAGTCAAAGAGCTCTTTTAATGATTCCCATATCGTACCTGATGATGCTTGTTCACTCTCTCATGGCAGTGCAGAGAGCTGCTCAGAGGCCGACTCTCTCTCTGCTGGTGAAGCAGAGACTAACAGCACCAAATGTTACCAAAGACATTTTGAAGAACCACATTGCCAGCACTGCTGCGCTCACTGTCAAGAGTACGACATCTGGAAGAATCCTGTACCTCCCAGTCAAAGATCTGTAAGACGCATCAGATCCTCAAGCTCAAGTGCATCCTCACGGAGAATAGTGTGCAAAAAGGCATCTACTGACAGCATGCGTACTATGTCCAGTGAAGAGTACACAGAGCATATAGTGGAAAAGGCAACTTGCATTCAACAGACCATCGGGCAGCAGGGCGACACCATGATTGAACAGTGTACCATCAACCATTGCTGCAGTCGAAGTGAAGTGCGCTCAGTGTCCCCTAAAACAAAGAGCACAAGTGCTATAGAAGACAAGTGTGAGAACACTCACGCATCTGATAATGACGAGAACAGGCCTGATGTCATATCCTCTAACCTCCCTAAAGATCAATTAAGTGTTCAGATCACTCAGCCAGTAGAGGAAGATGAGAGGCCTGTATCCGTCGTGAGCTCTTCATCCCAAATTTTAGCATTACTGAAAGAGGATCAAGATGATGAAGATGTCGACCTCCCTCTGAGTATCTCGAGAGCATCCCATGGCCAACAGGAAGATGCTGAACCAAATCCATGTTCTGTTACACCCTGTAAATCTCCTGCATCTCTAGTGCGTTTATCACCAAGACCACCAAGCAAAGCTTCATCTTCAAGGCAGTCTAAAACATCCAGAAAGTTTGCCAGTCCAGAAGTAGGCGATGAAGAGGTCAGGTCTGCTTTGTCTGGACCGAAATGTGTAGTCTCAAAGGACGTAGTGACTCCAGGGGCCTCTGAATCAAATGATCAACTAGAAGACATTGATGTGCAAGATACTGAAACAGAAGAAAGGGCAATAAGTGCAATGTCAGCCAAATCGAAAATGTCTACAAAGTCCGAGTTATCAGCCCCTTATGAAAATGAAAATGCTCCAGAGAATACTGAAGTGAATGATGAAATAATAGAGGAGCGATCCTCAAGTGCTATCTCCATAAAATCCAATACCTCTGGAAAATCAAATAAAACAAATGTTTCAGAAGTACTCGAACAGCATGGAAGAGCACACAGTGCCATGTCATTAAAGTCTCATAGATCTGACAAATCAAGAAAAACTGAAATCTCTGAGGAACAAAATTCTGAAGTAAGAACATCAAGTGCCATGTCTGTTAAATCAAATACATCTGTGAGATCAAGACTGTCAGAAAACTGTTTTGATGAGCTTGCTAAATCACAGGACAGTGTTGAGGAGAGGCCTGTTAGTGCTGTGTCATCCAAATGTAGTCAGTCTCAAGAGCCACAGTCTGCGCCTGATGGGGCATCTGAGGAGAGAATAGAAGAGAAAGCGTCAAGTGTTAAATCTGGCACATCAACCAAGTCTGGGATTGAAGAGCTGACAAATGATAATCAAACAGAGGAGAGAGTTCACAGCTCCATTTCGATGAAATCAAGGATTTCTGCCAGATCTGAAATGTCAATTGATCTGAGCGAGCTTGAGGATCATGAGCAAGACAGAGCTCCCAGTAGCATTTCTATTATATCAAATGTCTCACAAAAATCTAAGTCTGACATTTCGGAAGTAGCGTCTCTCCAAGAAGGAGGGGAATGTTTAAATCCACTGAGTACTTCTGAAGCTGAAGCAGCTACTCAAGTGGAGTTACCAGGGGAGAGATCACCAAGCTCTGTATCATCAATATCAAATATCTCTAAAAGATCCAGAACATCCAAAATTTCAGAGGCAGACCAAGGTGAAATACAGGAAAAAGAGGATGTGCAGGAAAGAGCATCAAGCACTATTTCTGTAAAGTCTACTTCATCTGCAAGAGCGAGGAAATCCAAGACAACACCAGCACCAGGATCAGGAGAAGAAATGAAGGAACGTTCTCCCAGTGTTATGTCAATCAAATCAAATGCTTCATTGAAATCAAATAAGTCCAAGTTGGAGGAGGAGGAGGAGACAGAAAACCGAGCCTCCAGTGCTTTGTCTGTCAAATCTGAAGTTTCCACATTGTCAAAAAAATCTAATCTGTCAAACGGAAAGCAACTGGAGGAAAGAGCATCAAGTGCAATATCAGCTAAATCAAATGTTTCTGTAAGATCTAAAGGGTCCAAAATGTCAGAGGTGGCAGGAGATGATGATGGATTATCTGAAGATTATGCAGCATCACATACCTCTGAAACATCAAATGAATGCAGAACAGAACCTGAAGAAACCTGCAAAAGCACAGAAAAATCACCAGACAAAGAGGAAAGAGCACCAAGTGCATTGTCAGCAAAATCTAATAGCTCTTCTAAATCCAAGAAATCCAAAGTATCTGATATGGAAGCAGATATTGTGGCTGAAGATAGAGATGATTTGAGATCTGCAAGTGTGCTGTCCTCTAAATCTAACATATCTACAAGATCTGTGAAAACAACGGTCTCAGAAACAAGAGATGAAACAGAAGAATCCAATCAGTTTGATGGAGTTGAAGTTGCAGAGGAACAGGCTCTGAGTGCCATGTCATCTAAATCCACTGCTTCTGAAAGACTGAAAAAGTCTAATAATTTAAATGTGCCATCTGCTTTGCCTCGAGGAGCAGAACACCAAACAGAGGAGCGAGCTCAGAGTGCGCTGTCAGCAAGATCAAGCGTTTCAACGAGATCCAACAAGTCCAGAATATCAGATGTTTTAACTGATGAGCTTGTTGATGCAAAAGACCAAGAAGAAGAGAGAGCTTCAAGTGCTTTGTCTGCAAAGTCTAACGTTTCTGCAAAATCAAAAAAGTCAAATGCTTCTGCAACAGATGTCAATACTGATAATGAGGAAAAAGGGGACCGAGTGCCAAGTGCTATGTCAGGAAGATCTGATATTTCTACCAAATCCAGCGTCTCTGCAAAATCCAAAGCATCAAAAGTTGCGGAAATACACGTAGAAGAGCTTGATGCAAAAGACCAAGTTGAAGAGAGAGCTTCAAGTGCTTTGTCTGCAAAGTCAAACATTTCTGCAAAATCAAAAAAGTCAAATGCTTCTGCAACAGATGTTAACACTGATAATGAGGAAAAAGGGGACCGAGTGCCAAGTGCTATGTCGGGAAGATCTGATTTTTCTACCAAAACCAGTGTCTCTGCAAAATCCAAAGAATCAAAAGTTGCGGAAATACACGCAGAAGAGCCTGATGCAAAAGACCAAGAAGAAGAGAGAGCTTCAAGTGCTTTGTCTGCAAAGTCAAACATTTCTGCAAAATCAAAAAAGTCAAATGCTTCTGCAACAGATGTCAATACTGATAATGAGGAAAAAGGGGACCGAGTGCCAAGTGCTATGTCAGGAAGATCTGATATTTCTACCAAATCCAGCGTCTCTGCAAAATCCAAAGCATCAAAAGTTGCGGAAATACACGCAGAAGAGCTTGATGCAAAAGACCAAGTTGAAGAGAGAGCTTCAAGTGCTTTGTCTGCAAAGTCAAACATTTCTGCAAAATCAAAAAAGTCAAATGCTTCTGCAACAGATGTCAATACTGATAATGAGGAAAAAGGGGACAGAGTGCCAAGTGCTATGTCGGGAAGATCTGATATTTCTACCAAAACCAGTATCTCTGCAAAATCCAAAGCATCAAAAGTTGCGGAAATACACGCAGAAGAGCCTGATGCAAAAGACCAAGAAGAAGAGAGAGCTTCAAGTGCTTTGTCTGCAAAGTCAAAAGTTTCTGCAAAGTCAAAAAAGTCAAATGCTTCTGCAACAGATGTTAACACTGATAACAAGGAAAAAGAGGACAGAGTGCCAAGTGCTATGTCAGGAAGATCTGATATTTCTACCAAAACCAGTGTCTCTGCAAAATCCAAAGCATCAAAAGTTGCAGAAATACACGCAGAAGAGCCTGATGCAAAAGACCAAGAAGAAGAGAGATATGATGATGAAGAGCCTGATGATGAAGAAAGTGAAGTGAAAGCACCAAGTGTTACTAAATCCAGAATTTCAGTAAGATCCAATAAGTCAAAGCATACAGAGGAAGAAGAGGTTCAGAGTCTAGGTAGACCTCCAAGTGCCATTTCAATAATGTCTGAAGCCATACCTGATGAAAATGAGATCTCAAATGAGGGAGAAATCCAAAAAAGGGCTCCAAGTGCAGTGTCTGCAAAATCGAATTCTTCTGTAAGATCCAGAACATCGAAAATTTCAGAAAGAGATGAACCAGATAAGAGGACACTAAGTTCGAGGTCATTAAAATCTGATGTCTCTGGAAGATCTGGTCTAGAAGACCCTGTCAATGAAGATATACAAAAGGAAGCTAGAACAGAAAGTGCTTTGTCCTCTATTTCTAATCTTTCTGCAAGATCAAACAAGTCAGAAGATTTTGAGCTAATTAACAATGTACAGCAGAGAACACCAAGTTCAGCATCAGCTACATCTAAAACATCTGCAAGATCTAAGAGGTCAAATATTTCAGGAGTTGCTCCTAAAGAAACTGGTAACACAGATACAGGAGATGTTCGATCATCAAGTGCAATGTCTGAGAAATCAAAACATTCAGAAAGAACAGCTGAGGAGGATGAAGAAGCAAATAAAGTGGTAGAAAGAACAACAAGCTCTTTGTCTGTAAAGTCAACTCCATCTACAACTGCCACGGTTAAATCAAGTGTTGTGCCTACCAAATCAAATGCTTCTGCAAAGTCCCTCCTCTCAGAAGCTGAAGAGCCTGACAGAAGATCGACAAGTGTGGTGTCTAATGCATCTGCGGAATCTGAAGTGTCTAAAGCAGGTGTGGATAAAAAAGCAAACAGATCACCAAGCAAACTGTCAGTTAAGTCAAATATATCTACAAGATCCAGGAAGTCTAAGGTTTCTGAGGGTCAGGTTGATACAGCCACAAACACCGTAGATATGGAATTGAACAGAGGTGAGAGTCCAGTGTCTGATCAATCAAAAGTATCTCAAGAGGAGAACTCAAATAAATATGCTTGTGGTGCAGTAAACCAAATGGCATCATCTGAAAAGGACTCTGAACATGAAAAAGTACCTGCAAGTCCTCTCTCTAAAAAGTCAGCAAAGTCCAAAATCAGCTCAGTCAGTTCCGCCTCTGAAAGAGTTTTAACACCAACAAGCACCTCAGTATCTATTGGGATAGTTGAAGACCATGAGGCTGACGATGTTGAGGAAATAGATGAAGGCGCTGTTTCAATGAACTCAAGAACATCTGCTTCATCAAAGACTGAAATATGTGGTAGATCTGACCAGTGTTTATCAGAATCTCCAGTACGAATAACAAGTGAAACAACACAGACCCCAGAAGAAAGACCTAAAAGTTTTGCATCAGCTAAGTCAAATGTTTCTACTAAATCTAAGTCCAAATGCTCTCATTGCAGCTCTACATTTCCTAGAGACACAATCCAGGGCAGTGATGATGTAGCAAGCAATAAGTCCTCCAAAACAAAGCATTTAAATACTTCATCTGATAGCCAACCATCTGCCACTGGTTCAGTGAGGCAGAGCTCTCCAAATGAAGAGATCCGTCCATCTAGCAAAGCTTCTGGTATGTCTGTAGACACTGAAATCACAGGTCAAGAGAAAACTGAAAGTCCAGATGCTACCCATAAATCTCAAAGTGTCTGTTCAAAATGCAGTTCTGCACAACAGAAAATACAAATTTCAAGTGCCTCAGCAATCTCAGACTCTGAGAAATCTAAAACTAAAGAGGGAAATACTGCAAAAATGACTGACAGACCAAAGAGTAATATATCCAGTTCTTCATCTCATTTGAAAGTAAATAATCAAAAGAATGATGTTAAAACTACAGTTGTCAATGGAAGAAACGATAAATTAAGCACCAAGACTACACAGAAAGTTGAGGACAATACACCCAGGTGTCATTCTGCGACTTTATCTGTTACCTCAGGAAACCAACTCAGTCCTATCCCACCAAAATCTCCCAAAAAATCCAAAAAACCTGTTATTTTACTCGCTGGCTCCAATGATAGCATGTTATCACAGACCGTTCCTGCTCCAGACCCAAGAGAAGAACATACTTACTATTTAAATACAGCAGCAGAAAAAACTCAATCGTGTAAGTCTGATACAAATGTCAGTGACATTAAGAGTGAAAAAAGTAGCAAATGTAGGAAAAGGATTGGTAGTGACTCTTCTTGCCACAAGATGGATGAAGACATATCTGAGTTGAGTCCTTCTTGCCTGCCAAACGCCTCTCCAACTGAGGTGGTAAATGAATGGCTGAGGAAAATCCCATCAGACACTGTCTTGTGTGATTTAGGTGATGAATTCCACGACAACTTTGATTCAATAGAGCCACTCTGTACATCACATGTGCCTTCCGGAAATGAAAATGAGCATAAAACTTTGCGACATGACGTGACCAAGCTTGAAACACTACATGAGATGGAAGATGCTCATATGATAAAGGCAGAGGGAGCTATTGACAAAAAATCTCCTGAAGTTGCTGAGAGTGATCACTCTCAGAGGGGGGATGAACCGAAGATGTTTAATTCCTCAGTTCTGGTGATGAAAGTCTTGCTAAGCCCCAAACTCAACAGATGCAATAGCTTACCAGAGGTGTCTCCTGTATATGGACGTAAGCTCAGTACATCAGCGCAAGGTCTTCTGGATTGTTTGGCAAATCTTCAGTTGTTAGACTTTGGTTCTAGTGATAAAGATGGTAACAAAGAAAAATACCAGGAGCTCATGAGCATGCTTAAGAGTCTTTGGCTTTGTGACCCAAAAGACAGCGAGAAGACATCTGAGGAAAGAAACAAGCATCTGGACAAGGAACTCAAAGCCAGGTCGTCCTCAGGGGTAGATGTTAACAGTGGCTCAACAGGTTCTGGGAAAAGTAGTGTCAATGATGGCACCCAAGTCCAAATCAATACAGAATGTGAAGGCCTGGATACCCTGACAAAGGTACAGGAAGTTGATGAAACAGTGGAAGAGGAAGCTTCAGAAACACCAGTATCAAAATATGATTCAGCCACTCCAGATATAGCCAGTCAAGATCAGTGGACCCCAGAGACAAAGGACACTGCTGAAGAGAAGCTAAAAGATGATGTCCGAGGCTCTGACGAGACTATCAGGAATAATGATAGTCCAAGGGAACTCATTGAAACACCTCTTTCAAACAAGAGTTCTGGGAATAATAATAAGGAAACTGAATCAGACCGTCAAGAGGACACAAGTTCAGGCAGTGCACCAACACAACAAAGAGGTCAACTATCAAAAAGGCTTTCTCAAGACCCTGATCCTGTATGGGTTCTGAATTTATTGAACAAATTAGAAAAGCAATTTATGACACATTATGTTGATGCAATGGCTGAGGTCAAAGTCCGTTGGAATTTGGATGACAATGAGCAGCTTGACTCCATGATAAGTGAGTTGCAAGATGAAGTCCGCAAACGGATACAATCGAGTATAGACAGGGAACTAAGGAAAATTCAAGGCAGAGCTGGAAGACCAAGACCACCGAAAGAGACAATGTCACGTGAATCTACCATTCAAACAGAGCAAAGGCGGAGACGCCTGAAAGTGATGCGCAACCAATCAATTGATCCACAACCTGCTAAAAGTGATGATGATTACACAATGACAGGGACTGATTTCAGTGATCAACGTAGTGATGATGAATACTGTCCTTGTGACACATGCTTGAAAAAGAAAATGGCATCCAAACATGTGTTACCTGTGGAAATGCTGAATTCCGCCCCTGTGATGATGGACTTTGACTTGAGAAAAATTCTCCAGATGAAGAAATCGTCTCCCACCAATGAAAACATCGGGGAGATTGCCAGTGAATCTACACCCAGTAAGATGGAGGGAGAAAATGTGGGGCTTGAGGCTGTCAAAGAGGAGGATGAGAAAGAGGGGGCAGATAAAGAAATTCTTGCTTCCAGTGCCCAAGAAATTAAGGAAGAATATAGAAAACGAGAAAGTGAGGAGGGTGAAGAGGAAGACAATGCCTCCAGCACTTACGTAGAAGATGGTTCTGTGAAACAATCAAATATATCCAAACATTTAAGGAAAGATGTGGATGAAGTTGGGGAAATGTCTGATAACACATTGACAGCACCACATAAGGAAGCAGAACAAGATGAAGAGCAAGAGGAGAATGATGAGACTGATTCTGATTTAATGGCTGTTAAAGAAAGTGCAAGCAGTTCTAAGATTAATGATGAATTAGATGAAGATGTGGCAAATGATGACATTAGTGAATTTGATGATATAATGCAGGCTGAAACAAAAAAGGAAGAAGCAACTGAAGAATACACTGAGGAAGAATCAGAAGAGCAGGACGAAACAGCTTATGATGAAACTGCAGAAGAAGGGCAAACTGCGAAAAGAGAATCTGTTGAGGAGGGTGAGACCACTGGTGAAGAGACTGTAGAGAACAGGCAGACTGCTGAAGCACTAGCAGCTGATGAGGATGACATAGCTGGTAATGAAACTGCAGCAGAAAGTGAGACAGCTGAAGGTAAAACAGTAGAAGAGGGTGAAACAGCTGAAGATGAAACTTTAGAAAAGGGACAAACTCCACAAGCAGAAACTGCTAGAGAAGATAAAATAACTGAAGATGAAACTGGAGAAGAGGGTGAGACAGTTAATGATGACACTGCAGAAGAGGGTGAGACTGCTGAAAACGAAAGTGCAGATGATGGACAAACTGCTGAAGATGAAACTGCAGAAGAGGATGAGACTGCTGAAAACGAAACTGCAGAAGATGGACAAACTGCAGAAGTTGAAACTGGAGAAGAAGTTGAGACAGTCAATAACAACAGTGCAGAAGAGGGTGAGACGGCTGAAAACGAAACTGCAGAAGATGGACAAACTGCAGAAGAGGATGAGACTGCTGAAAATGAAACTGCAGAAGATGGACAAACTGCAGAAGTTGAAACTGGAGAAGAAGGTGAGACAGTTAATGATGACACTGCAGAAGAGGGTGAGACTGCTGAAAACGAAAGTGCAGATGATGGACAAACTGCTGAAGATGAAACTGCAGAAGAGGATGAAACTGCTGAAAACGAAACTGCAGAAGATGGACAAACTGCAGAAGTTGAAACTGGAGAAGAAGGTGAGACAGTTAATGACAACAGTGCAGAAGAGGGTGAGACAGCTGAAAACGAAACTGCAGAAGATGGACAAACTGCTGAAGATGAAACTGCAGAAGAGGATGAGACTGCTGAAAATGAAACTGCAGAAGATGGACAAACTGCAGAAGTTGAAACTGGAGAAGAAGTTGAGACAGTTAATGATGACACTGCAGAAGAGGATGAAACAGCTGAAAATGAAATTGCAGAAGATGGACAAACTGCTGAAGAGGATGAGACGGCTGAAAATGAAACCTCAGAAGATGGGCAAACTGCTTTAGATGAAACTGGAGAAGAAGGTGAGACAGTTAATGATGACACTGCAGGAGAGGAGGAAACAGCTGAAAATGAAATTGCAGAAGATGGACATACTGCTGAAGATGATACTGCAGAAGAGGATGAGACTGCTGAAAACGAAACTGCAGAAAATGGACAAACTGCAGAAGTTGAAACTGGAGAAGAAGGTGAGACAGTTAATGACGACACTGCAGAAGAGGGTGAGACAGCTGAAAACGAAACTGCAGAAAATGGACAAACTGCTGAAGATGAAACTGGAGAAGAAGGTCAGACAGTTAATGATGATACTGCAGAAGAACATGAGATGGCTGAAAACGAACTTGCAGAAGATGGACAAACTGCTGAAGATGAAACTGGAGAAGAAGGTGAGACAGTTAATGATGACACTGCAGAAGAGGATGAGGTGGTTGAAAACAAAACTGCAGAAGATGGACAAACTGCTGAAGATGAAAGTGGAGAAGAAGGTGAGACAGTTAATGACGACACTGCAGAAGAGGATGAGGTGGTTGAAAATGAAACTGCAGAAGATGGACAAACTGCTGAAGATGAAACTGAAGAAGAAGGTGAGACCGGAAACAATGACACCACAGAAGTGCATGAGGCAGCTGAAAATGAAACTGCAGAAGATGAACAAAGTGCTGAAAATGAAACTGGAGAAGAATGTGAGACAGTTAACAATGACACTGCAGAAGAGCATGAGACTGCTGAAAATGAATCTGTAGGACAAACTGCAGAAGAAGAAACTGGAGAAGAGGTTGAGACAGAAAATGACGACACTGGAGAAGAGCATGAGGCACCTGAAAATGAAGCTGCAGAAGACGGTGAAACAGCTGACGATAAAACTTCAGAAGATGGACGAACTACTGAAGCAGAAACTGCTGGAGAGGATGAGACATCTGCTAATAATGAATCTGTAGAAGATGGAGAGAATGCTGAAGCTGTGGAAAATGGCAATACAGGTGATGATGAAACTGCAGAAGAGGGTGAGACAGTTAATGATGACACTGTAAAAGAGTGTGAGATGGCAGAGAATGAATCTGTAGATGGTGGACAGACTGCTGAATCTGAAACTGCAGGAGATAATGATACAGGTGATGAGGACGCAGCAGATGAAGGGACCACTGAAGCTGAGATGTCTGAAGAGAAATCTACTGTTGAAGATGGCACGACAGAAGAAAACAAGAATGCTGAGGTAGAACTGGAAGAGCAAAAGCAAACACCTGATCATGAGAGAACTGGAGAAGAGACAGACAAAAGTCAATCAGATGCTGAGGAAGACAAGGAATCTGTCAGTTGTGAAGCAGCAGAGGAGGGAGACATTCTTTCTAACCTTGAAGACACTGAGTGTTTTGATGTTGTGACTAATCTTGAGGTGGTTGAGGACGAAACATCTCCTAAGAACAATGGTGATGTTGTTCTAGATAGTGTTGATGATGAAGGTGAAGAAAGTGAGAAAAAAGATGATGATGTGGAAATAATTGCAAATAAAGGTGTTCTTGTGGCCAACAATGGTGAATCAGCTGAAGCTGGTGATGAAGCTGAGGATGATACCGAGCCAGATATGGAGACAGATGAAGGGGAACATGATGGCAGTGCTCCAGCTTTACAGCCAAAACAAATAGATGACAAACCAGATGGGGCAACTTCATTTAATGTTTTGGTAAAGCACAACTCGGAGTCTGAGGATGGGGCTGATGCTGATGGAGAAGACTCGGAAACAGAGGAACACAACCAAGTCATGGATTTGAATTCTGAATCAGAGGGCAAACCACAGAAAAAAACTGCACATAAAACCTTCAATATGCTCCATCATGCTCTGAATTTCCTCAAACTCTCAGCTGCTAGACAACCAGAGAGGAGGGAAGAGGATAATGAATGTGAAGTTGAAGACGAAGAGGCTCCAGAGGATGAGAGTGACGATGCAGGAGAAAAAGACGAGGTCGAAGAGTTGAATACAAAGGAGAAGGGCAAACTCTCAGATATTACAGAGGATACATCAGAAGAAGAGGAGCACCAGACAAATGAGACTAATGATGATTCAAATGACAGTGAATGGGAATCATCTGAAAATGCCTTGCAAAAGCAAATGACAAAGTCATCCCTGGAATCTCAGCCAGGTTCCTTTGAAGAAGTTCATGAGGAACTGACAAAAAAATCAGAAAGGTTCAAATCATCTGAAAGCTAACTGGCAAAATCATTCCTAAACATCAGAGAAAAGAACCAAAGATGCTTTTGAGCATGTAAAAATGGTTCCAGAGAGGTTATTTCTCTGTTATACTTAGACCTTATAAAGTCTATAAACCTAAATTGAGTTTTTTTTTTTCTTATAGGCCCTTTGGATTATATATTTGATATAATATATTATATATAAAATATAATTCTATTTATAAAAAATGTATGCACTTTACTTATGATTCCATTGTATATGCAGATTATATATGCAAATGCACATAATTACTGCTCAGGTACTGTAAAAAGGGAACTGGTTAAACTTGAACAGCACAGGAAGCTCTTCTAGCTTGATGGTAAGAAAATTGTTTAGAATTTTATTAAATTTATGTCAAAACAACATATATTTATATATAACACTTGATTGTAAGCCTTAGCCATGCATGGGGAATAAATGACTGCTGATATAGATTTATATATATCATATATATGTGTGCTGCTATACAAATGTACTAAAATATCCCTTTATTTAAATACACTTTAAATGGAAAATCACATATCATGGTGACATGTAAGGGAAATCAGGGAGTATGAGTGCATGAGAATGAATGTGTATTGAATTGACAGTGTTTAACGTGGCTTCATATTTGATTCTGAATGTTTCTTTCATTTTAGCAATGTGGATTAATTATCTCATTTACTTGTAGGTTACTTGTGGGAGATCATTATAAAAGGTAAAAGAAAAACATTTTCATCCATGCTAAATCACATAACAGAAGTCCACTATTGGGCTTAGTCAGAATATGTACTAAATGCACTAAATGCAGATGTACATGATTGACATCACCACACCAAAAATCACACATATTGTGTATTATAAGGATTAAGGTGCACACATTAAGACATGCCTTAGATGTTTTGCCACAACACGTAATGGATTGTACATCTGAAGGATTATATGGTCATGTTTTGTTTATACAAAACTTTAAAGTGAAGTGATGCACATGCAAATGTGGTTCCTTCATTGCAGTTTATTTTCTTCAAATAGTAATGGTTAACTTAAATATGATCAATTCCTTGTGACTTGTACTAAATTCCTGACTGAAATAAAATATTTAAGCTTCAATGGTCTTTTTGTTTATCATTTTGTTGGCTTGAGAAAATAATCAAAAACCCTGAAAAAGTCATGGGGCTTTTCTTGGGAGTGCCTTTTTAAATATGACTTGTTTGCTAAAATGCATCATTTTGGTTTTTAAAATTAGGTCTTATCTAAAAACAATATAGAAGTACATTTAGGTTGGGCTTTTGTTAATTTGTTGCATTGAAAGGCCACTCTGTGAGTAATATCTGATGAATCATCTGCATGTTATTGTCTGTTTAAAAACCAGCTTATTTAGTCTGACTAAAATTAAAAATTATTAAGATGTCTGTTGTATAATTACTTATTTTTGTTAACCTTCCAAATGACAGAAGTTTGTTGCAGTAGATGCGTGGCTTGATTGATTTCTAAAAAAAAAAAGTTTCCAGTTTTAGAAGGTCTAAATCTCTAGGATGTACTTTTCATGTCTACATATATAGAATCCTTCCAGAGGAAAGTTGCTTAATTGAATTACAGGGTCATTGTTATTTAAGTCAACGTGTGGCTGAAGCATTAAGCACTAATGACCCTGTAGAGATGTCAGCCATGCTTATACTTTTGACCTACCTATCCTGAAAGATTCTGTAAGATGGTGAAATAGACTTTACTCTTTACTCTATTATAATTGTTCGAATTTCCAAGAATCAGCATTCTCCCCTAAAAGTGATCGGGCAGACCAAACCGTAAGTCGTAAAGACTTGAAACTTTGAGGGCTGGTAGTACTCACACCATCTACAATGTCACCAGATGGGGGCGCTACAGCGTTGAAAAGTACAAAATCACTCATAACTCCTAAAGCATTAGGCGTAGGCTCAAGCGTCTTGTATCACAGAAATCCATGGCTCAAGACTGACAAAATGCATGCAGATTTGATTGTTGCAAAATTGTTGGATATTTTTCTGGAAAAACTTACTTTTGCAAACTAGTCCCATGTTTTTGGCCCAGTTGGAACCAAACCAGTGCAGCGAGATTCTCTGGAGTCTGATTGCCAATAATTAAAAAAAAAAGTTGAAATTTCGATTCAGCCTCTAAGGGACACCAAAACGTTAGAAGTGGGCGAAGCCGCTTTTACTTGAAATGGCTATAACTTGTGAACGGAATGAGATATTTTCACCAAACTTGGCACACACATGTAAGAGCTCATTCTGTGGTTACGTGGAAAAGGACATGGCGACTGGCCACTTGATGGCACTATAACATTGAAATAGGGTTGTGTAGTTATAGCCATTTTTAGGCTAAGTTTGATTGACTTGAAAATTGGCATGCACTGTCTTTGATGACATTCGTGTATCTCGAAAAATGTGGCTGAAGGTGGCCAATGAAGTTTGAGCAGCTATCAGACAAAGTTAACAGAGCCTGATCGGAAGGAAACTATATTGATGTGCGTAAAGGATTGTATATCATGATATTTTTCGCACACGCCCGTGACATTCATACCACATGGTAGAACTCCTCATTCTGAGCAACTTTGCCTTTAGGACCACCGCTGTTCATTGAATCGTTCATTAAATATTGGAGATTATTTCAAAAACCTACTTTGGCGAACTAGTCCTAGGTTTTTGGCTCAACCTTGATTAAAAACACTGTGGCACAATTCTCGGGACTCTCTAGGTCAATAATTATCAAAACAATGTTGACCTTTGGCTTTTGGATAGCTAAAGCAGGAAAATAGGCGTAGCCAAGTCTACTAAGTCTACAAAAGCCTATCATTCCTAAACGAAATGTGCTTAAAGGCCTTAAAACCCCCATAATCGCTGCTCGCAGCTATATTTAGTATGCTAATCTTAGTATTCACTTAATATAATTTTTCTTCCAGTAAAATGCATGTGCTATGACAGAGACCTGCCACTCTTCGGTAAATCTGCTGTCCACTCACATTACCAATGCCCTGTTGCTTTGGTCACTGTGTCTTTCAGAAGTTTTGAATAAGAGGAAAATTATTTCAAGGGAGCTGACTTTGTCTCTGAACCTTCAATAGATCATACCATGACATTCATGACACAATAAAAAATGCCCCCTGAAAATATTGAAGGTGAAAATCAGCAAACTATTAATAACCTGACCCACCTCATCCATCAAGCACCTAGTTAAGAGTCAATTCCCAGCCAGTGAGACATCTGAAACAACCTGCATTTTGTTTTTCCATCCTAACTTTGCTGTGTTTTTAACAGGCCGGCCAGTTCACCGAACAGGGGCAGAGCCCAAGGATTCTACGACAACTCAATTACTCAAGTTAACACCCCTAAAATGGCGTCACCTTTCCAAACTATTAGTCTAAAATTGATATTTGCAGACTAAATGGTATGTATATTCTGGGACTTTTAATTACTGTCTCTTTCTGACAGGGTAAGTGTGTGGCTGGTTATTTGAAAGCATCCTAAGAGACTTCATTCCCTGCCTTTGCAGTGCTGGAGTCATAGGTATACAGCCCCATTGGACAAGTCTGATGGATGGTCCTCTCTTGTTGAGTTTCCATCCTCTGCTTCCGGAGGGAATGTGACATAAATAATTGGTGTCACTCCCATCGACCGAGTGCCACACTCGAAGGCGGGGCTGAAGCAGCCGACAAAACACAGCTGTCTAATCTCGTAAGTTCTCACAATATCCTAGAGTGACTTCCATCTCTATACACAGAGAGAGACGATGAGAACGTTTGCATCTTAGCATCATGTAAAGACGGCCAGTGGAAGATTATACATTATTATGTTTGCATGCCAGTACGCAGGGAATACAGAACTGATTCTGAGGTTATTGCTTTTTAACTTTATTTGTAATAGTACATTTGAAAGCTAGTCAAATGGTGAAACAGAAACTGCTTTATTAGCTTTCAGTCTTAAAAGGGTGCAACCAACACCAAATCAGGAAATGATATCATATATAGTACAGGGGACAGACTCTCGTGACTATTGCTGCATCCGAAATTGAATACTTCTCTACTATATAGTGCGTAAAAAACAGTATGCGAACAGAGTAGAGTGTCTGAATTCATAGTATTCGGAAAACAGTAACCAAAAAAATACCCAGATGACTTACTACTTAGAGATTCTGAAGTGCGTATGGACACTTTACTATCCCATGAGACCACGGGAGAGGATTTGTGAATAGAGTTGAAGGGATGTAACTGACGCTAGTAGGTCATGTGACCTGGAGTAAAAATATGGCGGATGTAGTACGTCCGAATTCATTCATACTACATGCATTCGTACTATATAAAACATACTTTAATGGTCGTGAAGTAAATTTAAATTCAAATGTCGTACCTACTCAACATGATTTCGGACTCAGCATATGTCTGAAGGTCAATAAGTCTATTCAAATATCAGATATTTTGAGCTTTTTAAGGCAAGGTGGGTTCAGGTTGTAAATTCAAGGTGTGAAGAAAATGTAACCTTTTGTTGAAAACCTTCTTTGCAACCATATGAAATCAATAGGAATTCAAGAAGCACATTTCTAAGGCTTTTCACACTGCGCTTAACCCTGTGTTATTGTCGTTCTAAACACCACTTTTAACCCCAGGTAAAAGAACGTTTCACAATTGTAATTCAGAAGTGGGGTTAGCACCGCTTTTTATCCGGGGTTATGAAATAGCTTTTGCAGTGTTAACCCCACATTAGGGCTTTTCACAATTGAAATAGTTAACCCTGGGTCATTCTAACCCCAAGGCTAAACGGAATCCTGGGTTATCTTGTTTCATGTTTCACACTGCACACAATTTATCTGGGGTTAATAATTAATCCTGGGAATTCATAAGCTGACATTCACATTGTACATTCCTAAACCCTGGGTTAACGTTCTTATTTGCATATTTGCTGTGTCAGTGTCATTGATTGGATAAGCACAGCACGTGACCTGTTTACATAGCTTTAGCATTGTACATCCTCGTATTGCCGACTGTACTATCGAGTTTATGCTGAATGGACTATAAAGCTAAGAATGAAAAGGTCTCTTCACTCAAAATGTCGCATTTTCTGTCAGCATTTGACGTTTTTCCTTTCAAACGCTGAATTTACTGTTTACAACGCACAGTGTTTCTGTGACTGTCCAAAGCAGGCACATATGAGGCACATGACTGATTGTCTGTTGCTAAGCGTCTAGCTGTAACATTCTAACACTGCATCGTTTCACACTGTACAAGTTTGGCACCGCAATGCGGGATTAACGCTGCAAAATCAGTGCTAACCCTGCACCGGAGCCGGGGTAAAAAGCGGTGCTAAATCCGCTTCTGAATTACAAGTGTGAAACGTTCCTTTACCTGGGGTTAAAAGTGGTGTTTAAAATGATGATAACACAGGGTTAAGTGCAGTGTGAAACGTCATCTTATGAATACCCAGGATAAATTGTTAACCCCAGGTAAATTTTGAGCAGTGTGAAACATAAAGCAAGATAACCCAGGAGGATTCCTTTTAACCGGGGTTTAATTATTTCAAGTGTGAAAAGCTCTTCTGAGAACTTGGCACATGTTTTCCCCTTATTTATTTCTGTGGTCTAAATAGTATTTAAACTTAAACTTCAATCAATATAGTCTAAGAGGAATATGATAATAATACTAGGCTATTTAATGCATTATAATTAAAAAGTGATGACAGACCAATGTGTCCCTCTAGAAGTCAAGCGTACAGTGATACTGAAGCTCACTGCTTCTCGCAGGGATCAAATCTGCCATATTACCACAAAATCACCAGTTAATAAAAAAAAAAAAAGCATTTCCTGAAGACTGATAGAAAGCCAAATGAAGAATAGGTGGAGTTACTTTGAGATTAATTCGATTCCCCTTTTCATGATTCAGAACACATTCAGTCGTCCACCTGTGCGACACATCAGATCATTAAACACTTTTTGGGTGTTATTAAGAGACTGCGGGGCCTGAACTTGAGTGAGGTTGCCCAAACATGGCTATAAATGTGGATAAATAAGAAGACTTGCTGGAGGAAGCACCTGCTCCCTGACAGGGGGGCTATTTCCACCCTCAACACTGGGATATACAGACATCTATTCCGGAGGATAATGCGAGGGGTTTTTCCCTGTTTTTCCCTGTTTACCTTTGAGTGTTATGCCTGTAGCCAGCTGCAAAGACCTGCTTAGTGTGACTCCACACTCTCATGCTTCCAGATGTTCCAGGAAAAACAAGTGTGCCAGCCTGTCGGTCAGGAGAAGAGACATTTTTAAGCTGTGTGCCAGGACTTCCTGTCTCACACATACACAGGTGGATGTCAATTACAAGTGTAACAGAGGACACTTGTCTTTTTCAGTACTTTACTGAGCACCAAGCATTCAGACCCATTGTTCACAAAATAATCTAAAATCACTTATTATTATTATTATTATTTTACAAAATAAGATTATTTTACAAGTGTAATTTAAGTCTTTCTCTTCAACTTTTTAATATCTATATTTTTAATGGTTGATTCTGTAAATATTATCCCAATGTTGCTACAGACTGTCAGTATTTTTGGAATTTATATATTATTAAGTCATGACATAAGTTTTTACATTAACTCATCAAAATAATTTAAGAAACTTTTTTATGTCATACAGGCTTCAACTCAATTTTTAAGTCAGTTTTATATCATTTAAGTTTAAATGTACAGCCAGTTTGATTCTACTTGTTTAAGTTGAAGTTTTTAAGTTGAAATGGGTGAAATGTTTTTACAGGGTACAGTATACATTATAATTTGTGTGTATATATATATATATATATATGTGTGTGTGTGTGTGTGTGTGTATATATATACATTTGCAAGATGCACCGGTACTAAATTTCTCCACTGATACCGATTATTCAGAGTGATATCTGTCGATACCGATAGTTTCATTATAATTAATAATTAGGCTGATCATTATATTTTTAATTATTATATTTTGAAAGAAATGCAAATAAAAACTTTATTCTCTCCATTTCATCAACATGTTTCAGAGTAACTGGCATCAGTTATAATCAGACACATTACTGAAATTAATCACACATTAACTAAATTCTGAAGATTAAACATTTCTTAACTTTCTGAATGTTATTAATTCATATAATTACTATTAATATTGAACATCAATCTGGTTTCTTAGCATTTTCTTTACACAAAGCCCAAATTCAGTGCATTTTCCTGCCCTCTTTTGACTGACAGGATATATCGGCCCTGACTATCAGCTGTTTATAAACTATATCGGCCGATACCGGTTATTGGCCGATATATCAGTGCATCTCTAATATATACACTTTTCGCAGTTACTATTTTTGTTTTTTAAGAATGATAATAACAAAAACTGACTACTATTATTTTTTCTCCTTAACATAGTTACAACATTGAACTTGACATGGCCAATGATATAAATAAAATGAAAAATAATATTCATTTAAAAGGTCAAAACATCAGAAAGATCAAACCATTATTATTACTATAAATGTCACAGCACTGGGTTGAACAAAAAGTGAGAGACAAATCGTGAAAAACATCAGAAAAAGCTGATATATCATTTTCAAAAGTTAAATTTCAGTAGTTTTTTGTATTCCCCAAAGCCTATAAATATTATACATACATATTGGCCAATGAAAAACAAAAGTTTTATTTTAAAATTACACACTAAAGTTAACTCTATCAAATAATATGTGAAGTATGTGATTGTCTATGGATTACAGGTAGTAATTCTTGGGAACACAAACAGGACACAAATCTGAGAATGAGCCAGTCATTGATCATTGTATCAGTCCTGGCATGTCTTTTTTACAGTAGGATATGGCTCCAGTGCCAAGGACATGTCTTTTCAGACCACCAACTCCTGACAAAAACCGATTCCACAGAGGAAGTACCATGTATAAAGCAGTCCTGGAAGCCAGGGCTAAACAACAGGCCCTTGAGAGCATTGTTCAGTTCAGTGTTATTGTAACTGATGTGTCCATGGTCTCATTTAATAAAGGACGAATAAATGAGTGAGCCCCTGTCCGGCTTGATGTGTGAGAGGGGCAGAGGAGTTTTCCCACACGGTGAGAGGAAGAGAGAAAATGTTCTCACAGTACGCCGCTTTCCCCTCTTCCACTGAGGAAGCACCCTACAAGGCTGTGAATGGGGGCTTCTCTCTCTTTTGTCCTCAGGTGCTGCTTGATTGGCACAGTTGGGACTGGGTGCACGCGAACTGTGAGAGAGAGAGCAGACTCTCACTTCAATCTACTGTAGGACTACCTGTTGTTTTATGCACAAGAGTTCATAGTCGAGATGCACAGTCTGAGTTACACATGCACTAGCAGTTTTCACTTAGATGTGTATGAAGACTGTAATTGTCACACAGGGATGTTTTCACTTTATCTGAGTAACAATGAGACAAATGTGTTTTTCTCAAGCAGCGACTTGATTTAAAAACAGTTCAAAACCCTCTTAAATTAGGGAGAGTTAAGCATGTGAATTACTTGAGTCTGTGCATCTCTCAACAGTGTTCGGCAGCAGCGTCTGTACTAACAGCAAAACTGTAAGTTTATCTGCTTCAAGAACAGCGCTGTCATTACCTCACTAGTGAGAAATGTCATTTAGCTTTTAAGTTGCTAAATTATTTTACTGATAAAATCGCCAGAACAGCGCTGACAACACGTTTCTTTTAATTGATTTTTAAATTGTTTAATTAAGGTTTATACATAGTTTCCATGACAGAGTTCAAGATAAATCTTTTCATTACTACTGTTGCTGCCAGTTACATTTCAAATGATCATTAAAGTCCCCCTGAAATCAAAATTTAAGTTTTTTAGCTTTTAGCATGAATATGTTAGCCTTAAGGTTATGAATAAGCTGGTGTGTTCCAAAACATTGAAAAAATTCGCATTTAGGAGATATAAGCATTCAAAACTTACAGTCTCTCACTTCCACTAAAAGGGATCACGGATTTCCATGACATCACATCGCACTTAAGTTTCTCGTCAGATCTACTGTCCAATCAAATGCTCTCTAGAATCTGAAGTCCCGTCCCCTCCTACACTCTTACAGACGCTGAAGCCTCGGCTGAAATCGGTCATTTGTTCACACATTTACTAGTTTCTACATGGTGAATGGCACATAGTGCACTATATAGAGAATAGGGAACGATTCAGACAGTGTAAATATGCTTTCCTTTGATGCGAATGAAGTCGTTTTTGCATTAGTATAACGTGAACCGCCGCAACGCGAGCAGTTTGCTCTGGTCCACAGACAGAGAGCACAGAGCGGATCATATCCGTGAGTCGGCTCAGACCACAAAAGGTATCGGACCCATTTAAATTTTGCACAGAATGCTCTATATAAATAATATAAAGGACATTATGAGGAGAAACGGTTAGAGATTAGAAGGAACCTGAGGTTTTACAGAGTCTAACGGCTCTAGCAAGCTGTAACATAAACTAAACGCTATTTTTTTTTTAAAAAAGGGGCGGGGCTGTTCGATATATCGCCCTGTCTTCCTGTTTCAGTTTAAATTACCTCAACACATTGAATATTCTATTCTATTTTAGGAACGGTTTCTAGTTTTCTGCAACATCGCGGCTGGAACAACAACACAAAGTATGACAATGATAATCTCAGGTAATGTGCTTTATTTAACGTTAAAAGCGTGTAATGTGAGTTTGAATATCATTTAGGCTAGTGCTCGCAGCTTTGTACTAAAACCAACAATATTCACCTCAGATCTTGAAATTAAACAAATGGAAAAAATAACGTTCAAACTGAGAACAAACAAGTGTATTCTATGACAAAGATTGTTTTAGTAACGCAGTGTGTATTTTTAATATTGTTTAAATGGTGTAATATTTGTGAATTTGTTTATGTAGTAATCGTCGCGTCTGGTAAGGATGGTGTAACCGTTAGAAATTTGTCAACAGGTAGAGATTTTGAACTATCATCTCTAGCGCGGTTACGCTCACGTGACATTTCTATTCTGCACAGTCATGAAAGCTTTTTGCATGCGATTTTAAACCGTTGAAGCGCAGAAAGACAGCTTATTTCGCTATATGTGAGCACTGTCAGAGAAGAGAGCTGTCTAAAAGACGCTTGCACATGAAGCGCTGCTCATACAGTAGAGCTCGTACTGAACTTTGTGCTTTAACGGTTAAATAAACATACTTGTGTGTCTAAAAAGGAGTCTTTGCAAGTAAACACACAGACACTTATGTATTAAAGGGATAGTTCACCCAAAAATGAAAATTTTGTCATTAATTACTCACCCTCGTGTCGTTTCACACCCGTAAGACCTTCGTTCATCTTCGGAACACAAATTAAGATATTTTTGATGAAATCCGAGAGATATATGACTCGTCCATAGACAGCAACACTTTCAAGGTCCAGAAAGGTACTAAAGACATCGTTAAAACAGTCGACGTGACTGTGGTTCAAACCTTAATGTTATGAAGCGACGAAAATACTTTTTGTGACCAAAAACAAAACAAAAATAACTACTTTATTCAACAATCTCTTCTGTGACATTATCTTACGCTGTTTACATTCAGCACCTCCAGGGGCCTGTACCATGAAGCCGGATTAGCTGGCTAGCCAGGTAAGTTTCAGATTTTAATTTTAGTTTAGCAGTTATTATTAAGCATTTAGTTTCAATGAATATTAATATATACATATCATATGTAATATAAATAAGCTGTAAATAAACTTTATTATGACTAAATGTGACCTTACATGTTTGAGTCTCTATCACTATTATCAACTATATAAACTAACTTCACAAGTTTCACTTGCACTGATAGAGCAATATAATTTCTTTTATTTGTCCTCTTTCATGGACAAGTATTTTCATCAGTGTAAATGAGTTTAAATACTTCATTTTCTTCAATCGCTTAACCTTCAGCAAAAGAGGTTTGAATCACACTGGCTCTCTCGCGAGAAATGAATCATAGTTTCTCTCTGTTGCAAGGCATGTGATTGGCTGTTCTCCACTGATGTCATGCATTCATGTGCACGTGCTCCAAAACTCAGGATCAAAGCCTGAGTTGACAAAGATAGTTGATGATAAGCATCATGGTACCAACAAAGCCGGATTGGAGTGGTTTGGTTTTGTCAACTCGAAACTAATCCTATAACCCTGAGTTTGTTCAACTACCATCATGGTACAGGCCCCGGGTTCTACATCAGAACGCCGACTCATTACACGCATACGTCGTGCTGCTCACATGATCAGCTTTGGCCAATACTGAGCCGGCATTCGGACGTGCTTCACTGTGCTTACTGCGTCATCTGCGTAAGGATAATGACAGGGAAGAGAAGAGATTGTTGAATAAAGTCATTATTTTTGTTTTGTTTTTGCACACAAAAAGTATTCTCGCCTCTTCATAACATTAAGGTTGAACCACTGCAGTCACATGACTGTTTTAACAATGTCTTTAGTACCTTTCTGGACCTTCAAAGTGTTGATTATATTGAGTCATATAACTTTATATCAAAAATATTTTCATTTGTGTTCAGAAGATGAACGAAGGTCTTATGGGTGTGGAACTACATGAGGGTGAGTAATTAATGACTGAATTTTCATTTTTGGGTGAACTAACCCTTTAAGTACAAAGAAAACGCATGAGTATTTGAATCTGTGCAGTCGGTCTTAAAGTGACAGCATCCAAATATATCTGCTGTCGTCTGTGACATTGTTAATGTTAATCAAACAACAAAAAAGAGAAAATCTCTCACTTGCTCTTTCTTTCACTGTTGTCTTCGGTAAACTTAATATATATTTTTACTTAGCCTAGTATTAGTTTTTTGTGATACTGAAAATTGTGACAAGAATTATGAAATTTATATGTTATCAAAAATAACTACACTACCAGTCAAAAGTTTGGACACAGTAAGATTTTTTATGTTTTTAAAAGAAGTTTCGTCTGCTCACCAAGGCTGCATTTATTTAATTAAAAATACAGTAAAAACAGTAATATTGTGAAATATTATTACAATTTAAAATAACTGTTTTATGTTTGAATATATTTTATAAAGTAATTTATTCCTGTGATCAAAGCTGAATTTTCAGCATCATTACTCCAGTCTTCAGTGTCACATGATCCTTCAGAAATCATTCTAATATGATGATCTGCTGCTCGAGACAAATACAAAATATTTGTGTACAATATTTTTTTTTCAGGATTCTTTGATGAATAGAAAGTTAAAAAGAACAGCATTTATTTGAAATATAATTTTTTGTAACATTATAAATGTCTTTACTGTCACTTTTGATCGATTTAATGCATCCTTGCTGAATAAAAGTATTAATTTCTTTAATTTCTTTTGAAAAAAATAAAAATAAAAATTCTTACTGACCCCAAACTTTTGAACGGTAGTGTATAATGTTACAAAAGCTTTGTATTTCAGATAAATGCTGTTCTTTTGAACTTTCTATTCATCAAGGAATCCTGAAAAAAAAAAAGTACACAACTGTTTTCAACATTGATAATAATCATAAATGTTTCTTGAGCAGCAAATCATCATATTAGAATGATTTCTGAAGGATCATGTGACACTGAAGACTGGAGTAATGATGCTGAAAATTCAGCTTTGATCACAGGAATAAATTACTTTATAAAATATATTCAAACATTTTAAAATTGTAATGATATTTCACAATATTACTGTTTTTACTGTATTTTTAATTAAATAAATGCAGCCTTGGTGAGCAGATGTAACTTCTTTTAAAAACATTAAAAATCTTACCGTGTCCAAACTTTTGACTGGTTGTCTGTATCATGATATATATCATTATAATTAAATAAAATTACTCATATTTTGAGTCATTTTATTTCACTCATACTCATATTGTGATTATTGACGCTTTTGGTCATATCACCCACCCCTACTTAAGTTTTTTTTTTTGTTTGGTTTATTTTTTGGTATAGTAGACCTATGTGCTTGTACAGAAATTAACTTTCAAAAATAAAACTACCCGGAGAAATATTCACAAGAATGGAAAGTGTGACAACTAGCCCCAGTTTCACATATATGTATATTCACACACACACATAACACAATAAGATGGTGCAGCAGGAATTTTGCAGGGTTAGCACATTATCGCGAATATGGGCAGGGCACGGAGGTTCTCTCTCTCTCCGCTCCTTCGTTTCCACTGTTATTCAGGTTATACTGCTGGACAGGATGCAGTGTCTGGGGACCTGGGTTGTGGGGACGCAGTATCCGCAATCTCTGGGAAAACCAGAGTGGGAAAAAGATGAATGTGTTACCAGGACACCCTCAACAAACTCCCATCACACACCTGCACCGCATGTCAGAGCGGCTCGAAGACTCCACATCACACACACAGGTGGTCCGCAAAAAACATGGCCACAGAGTGACATTGTTACTCTCCATTTATGTGCAATCAAAGAGTGATTCTGACAGGAAAACAGGAACTGAGAGGAAACAACTTTGAAGTGATATAAAGTTTACTGTACTTCCTTGTTATCATTGTTTATGTAGTTCTCGTATTAATATGATAAATGCCTTCCTGATTATATGGGAAAACCAGAGTTTACTTGGGATAAAATTATTAATCAACAACCTATTGTTTGATGTTGATGATTGTTCATTTCCTTTGTTACTCGGAATTCTTCAAATGATCAAGTAGAATGATGTCATTTTTAGTCTCATATTCTCGGCATTGTCATATAACAGAGAATTTCACACATACTGTATAAAAAGTGTTTTTGACGTCTTTGACATGCACAACAAATTCTTTAAAATCAAATTTCTAGTAGAATTAAAATTACCACCACAACAATCATAATTAAGATAAAATGTAAAGATGAAAAAGATCTTAGGTGGAATGAATATTAAAAAGAAAACAATAAATGTTAAACCTTTCCGCTTACTTAAAAAAAATAGCTAAATTAACATTAGGTTGGGTTTTGATATTCAAGTAGAATGTTTAATTAGATAATTTATTAAGATTGTATTCAGCAATCATGAATAAATTAGGATAATTATTTAAAAAAGAGAAAAATATATATTTTAAAAATGAGCAAAATTTAAATGAGGTTAATTCAAAATGTAAAAATAAAAATCTAATTATAGTTATATAATAATTCACACTCATTCTCTTGTGTTAACTGCACACTGATTTTCATTTCCAATATGTTTAAGAAATATTGTCTAAAAAAAAAAAAAGCTTTGCTGCTCTCTAGTGGGCGTTTTGTAATGGACACAATTTTGCCAATTTTAACATAGGCCTACTCATGTTATATCCGCTTTTCTGTAGAGGTACTGTGAAGTACAGAGATTCATAATTAGCCTGTAATGGAGCTTGTCAAGTGACAGACACAGAACAGAAATAGACTAGTACAAATAGCCTATATGAAATGCATTTATAGAAGAATAATAGTTGAAGAAATTAAGTTATGACATTATCAATATATGGAATACTATTTAATATATAATATAATAGAAACTCTCTCTCTGTCTCTCTATACATATATAGGGCCTATACAAATGTATTCCGATTAGAGCGAACTTGTACTAGAATACAAGATATGCTAAAATTAGTAAGAGTAGGCCTACAATGCTAGTATGCGGTTCTTAATTCTAAGATTGACTTCCCACGTTTTCAGCAGGCTTGGTTCCAGAAGTAGCCTATCATAGAAATGTTCTCTTAATTTTCTCCATCTCATTCAGCAATTCCCCCGATCGTTTCACATACGACAAACATTATTTATATAATTTATTCATAAAAAAAATTAACTCCCAATATATACTTCAATGGGGGATATAAAGTCGTGAGATACATGATATTGTCGTGAGTTTAACACTTTTAAAAAAAAAAAAAAAAATATATATATATATATAGCATGCGTTAATCTCATATGGCATTACATCCCACATTCAAGCATATGTTATAACTAATCCTGATCGATTAAAATGATTAAACTAAGACATAATTAATTTCCAACACCACACTGTACACAACTATCAGTCTTTGCATTAATGTTGCAACAGCACAATAATACTGTGCATAATACACACTTTAAGACAGGAAATGAGAGATGTGAGAGATGAGAGATGACTGAAGTGTTTATATCCAGAAATATCCAGGGTGCGAGCGGTCCAGTTTCATGAATCAGAGGATCAGGCTTGCGTGATAAGGGAGCTGCCAGCTGATCATTTCCCCAGCACGTCGTGAAAAACACTCTATACATCCCAATGTGCATACTATCCACCCTAAATAGTACTGAATATTACTAATGTCACATAGACTACTATTTAGGATGGATATGCACGTTGAGACGCAGGCACTGTCTTTACAGCACATGGAGCGCGATAATGCACAGCCGCGCCAAACAGACATGAAGAATATAACCAGTTTAATTTAGCTCTAAATGAGAGCTCTGTAGTCTCACCAATAATTCACCAAGACTGTTCAAACATTTTCATGACATTTAATTCGTAAAACGACTTTGATTCCCGAGCTGGTTCTGGTCGAGGCTATCTATCACTGTAACCGGAAAAACTTTTACCCGGCGTGGATCATTCCGGAAGCCAAAAACCCGGAAGTGTGAAATAGGCCTATAGCACCTTAAATTCCGTCGGTTGCAGCCTAATTCAGATGGATTGGGGAGAGTTTGAGCATTACAATCATCTATGCACTGGAGGTAGTGCTCAAGTAAGGATTACTGCTGCTCATGCATAGTTCAAATTTACAGTAGGCCTAACAGTTTTACCTGCCCTGCCAATATTTCACTGACCCAAAACTCATATAGGTTCATAATTTGCAATAAACGGCTAAGTAAGGAATAACTGACGACGGGCCATTGAATTCTTAGGAAAATAATGCACACCCGAGGTGGTAATGCGGCCACGACGCAAATTATTACTTTCTAATTATTCAACGGCCCGGAGTCAATTATTCCGCTTACACTACGGTTATCACACCTCAAAAGACACTGTTCAGATGTTGTCAGGTTTTTGTCCTTAAAACACTCTTGTGTGTGGGACTAATTTCTTACGCTTCTCATCCCACGCCTTCTTTGCTAATTCCAAAACGTCATTTCAGAACTAGTAATGGAGACTTGAGCCATTAATAGCACACTAATACAATTATTAAAGCAGTTGTGTGTGTGTGTGTGTGTGTGTGTGTGAGAGAGAGAAAGAGAACAAGCATAGGCCTATTAGTCTAAGTTACCTGAGTCTGTGCGCCTGTCAACAGTGTTCAGCAGCGGTGTCTCTACTAAGAGCGAAACTATGAACGTGGCCTAATTATCTACCTCAAGAACCGCACAGTTATTACCTCACTGGTGAGAAATGTCATGTAGCTTATAAGTTGTTAAACTGATTTACTGATTAATTCGTCAGAGCAGCGCTGACAACACATTTGTGTGCGTTTGAGTGAGAGAGAGAGAGCTGGGGAGAGTGCTTTCCAAACAATAAAACGTAATTTTGTGGCAAAAACATGGAAATAATATGTCGTTTTTATCCTATTGTTTACTATTTGCCCGGTCATGTCGTTATGGGTTTTGTTTCTTTTGCCGTTTTCGGCTGTAAGGACCTAATAACTGAAATCATTTGGCGAAGTGATATGGAACTGTAATGCGGTCAAGACCTGCTAGAACTACTTCAGCCGTGCGTTTCCCTGAAAATAATTGCACACCTTAGAACGTGGATCAACCAGTCAGATTCGAGCATTCAGCTACTCTTTTAACAGACTGTGATGACGCGTTTTAACGGTCATCAATATTGTAAATCCTGCAAAAAAATTTATATTTTCATTTTTAAACAGATGTATGTACATTTATAACACTATACATTGTATTATATTACCTTTGCATCAAAGTACAAAAAAAATGAGTTAACGCTGCTGTGAGGGTGTTTCTAATAGAGTACCTCAGGGATGACGTGTTTTTGTAGGCCAACCCGGAAGTTAGCGGCGCACCCTCCATCCATCGAAAGCCAATGCATTTTTCTCATAGACTTTTGGAAAATTGCAAAAAATAAACTGTGTGTTTAACAAAGGGTTATGACACTTACACGTTTTGTTTATTAAGATAATCTTTACAAGTTAACACAACATTTATACATTTTGAAGCCTAAATAAAGTCGTCAGATATAAAAAGCTAACAGTAGGCTATAAACGGACTACAGCACACCATGGTCGCGGATCAACGTCAACACCTCCAAGATTCCTCAAACTTTATTAAGAAAACAACTTTATTTAAAAACATGTTCGCTGATTATGATCTGTGCTGTGTATGAATACTTATTCACTTTTTCATGAGAAATGCTGTCCAAATGTTCTGTTTGTCATGATGACGTCTAAAGTCCCCGCCAAATGAAGTAGTCCCTTTTAGCAATTTGTTAGCAACCGCCGTTTTTAAGGCACCTTTTTTTATAACTGTTGTGTTTTATGTCATAGATCAAAACGTGAAAATATTTAGAGGCTTTGTTAACCACAGACCTTATTTCAGGCGATTTAGCAAAAACCCATTCAAAAAAACCCATTGACTTCGGGGCGATGGAACCGGAAGTCCTAAAATGCTAATTCGTTTCTGGGTTTTGCCTACAAAAACACGTCATCCCTGAGGTACTCTATACAGCGGCTATGGGAGTGACGGTAAAAATTACATCTTTCTCTCTTCTGACTGCCATTATCAATCGCTCTCTATTTTTTCCTCTTTTTGAAAGTTGTGAAAACACTGTTTTCTTGTGCAAATGGAAACACAAAAAATATATTTAATGAAGTCTCTCATTCACCACTATAAAAGTTAACCCAACTATGAGGACTTCCGCTTCTGAGAAACCCGTAAATGTGAAAAGGGTCAGCTATAGAGTACCTCAGGGATGACGTGTTTTTGTAGGCAAAACCCGGAAGCGAGTTAGCATTTTAGGACTTCCGGTTCCATCGCCCCGAAGTCAATGGGTTTTTTGAATGGGTCTTTGCTTAATCGCCTGAAATAAGGTCTGTGGATAACAAAGCCTCTAAATATTTTCACATTTTGATCTATGACATAAAACACACCAGTTATAACCCGCTTGTGATTTTTTTAAACCTTTATTGTGTCTTAAAAACGGCGGTTGCTAACAAATTGCTAAAAGGGACTACTTCCTTTGGCGGGGACTTTAGACGTCATCATGACAAACAGGACATTTGGACAGCATTTCTCATGGGAAAAAGTGGATAAGTATTCATACACAGTGCAGATCATAATCAGCGAGCATGTTTTTAAATAAAGTTGTTTTTTAAATGAAGTTTAAGGAAGCTTGGTGGTGGTGACGTTGATCCGCAACCATGGTGTGCTGTAGTCCGTTTATAGCCTACTGTTAGCTTTTTATATCTGACGACTTTATTTAGGCTTCAAAATGTATAAATGTTGTGTTAACTTGTAAAGATTATTTTGATAGACAAAACGTGTAAGTGTCATAACCCTTTGTTAAACACACAGTTTATTTTTTACGATTTTCCAAAAGTCTATGAGAAAAATGCATCGGCTTTCAAACGAGGGAACCTGTGCGCCGCTAACTTCCGGGTTGGCCTACAAAAACATGTCATCCCTGAGGTACACTATAGAGGGTATGCACGTGACGTCACCGTCGACCGTTATGACTGCGGTTGCGCCCACTGAGTGGCAGAAAGACTGAGTGGCAGTATTGATTTTCTGCGTGAATGCCGCGCAAAACACATCCAAAACGAGCTTTGCGACTTACTGTACAAATAGATCTGACAAAATCTGAGGTATAATTTTACAGACTGCTGAAAGCTACAGAAAAAAAGAAGCAAATGGATAACTGCAATTCACATAACAACTGGACTCCAGGCAGAGAAACATGGATTTGGAGTATCATTTTGTGTCAAAATGTTGGATTTTGAGGTAAAATCATACCCTATATATTGTATTGTTATATATTGTGTTGACAACTCATCAATTAAATATTTACCATCTCATATTCTGCATAATTGGTTGTTTTTAAATAAACACTGACAAAAACTTTACAAGTTTTAGGGCTGGACGATATGACGATATATATATAACACTGATATAAGTGATCACTCCTATTTAGACCTACCTATACTGTAGTTATATAAGGCTTTCATTGGCAGATTTGCTTTATGTACTGTATTTCACCGGCGTCGAAATCAGGCACTATATAAATGTCTGGAAACACGATTCCTGGCTGTATGTCAATATCCATGGATTAGGTTTCTTTGGCATGTCATAAGGAACACTTTCGAGCCCAAGGTTTAGAGTAATCGTTTGTTTTACTCGTGTTTTCGCAGTTTCCCCTATTAAATCCAGTCATGCAGCAGGTTCTTTTGCCACTCAGTCCAGCTGAGGGAGCGTATTCCGTCGGGAAAGTGACGTCGATGCAACTCTATAGAGACAGCGCATTTATTATAATCTGAAAACCACGCCCACCGGGGGGAAAAACAATCCAACCGTCTCCATTGACTTTGTATTGCGTGAGGCTGCCTCCTTGTCATTTCTGACTTATTACAAAAAACAGAACAATGCCTAAAAGCTGCTGTGTGACAAGATGTACAGCTAACAAGCTAAAAAAAACAGAAATAAGTTTTTATAAGCTGTCGACCCCAAAAAACGAATGTTTAAGGACACAAAAGTGGATACAGGCAGTGAGACAGAGTGCAACGGTCATATTACTATAAGAAATACACTGGAGGGGAACGTAATTGGATTGGTTGGATTGTCCCCCCCCGGTGGGCGTGGTTTTCAGATTATAATAAATATGCACGTGACATCACCGTCGACCGTTATGACTGCGGTCACGCCCACTGAGTTGCAAGACTGAGTGGCAGCATTGGTTTTCAGCGTGAATGCCGTGAAAAACACAAAACACATCCAAAACGGCTTTGACACAAAACCTGAGGTATATTTTTTACAGACTGCTGAAAGCTACAGAAAAAAGAAGCAAATAGGTCACTGCAATTCACAGAAACAGCTGGACTCCAGGCAAAAAAACATGTTTTGCAGTTATCATTTTGTGTCAAAATGTTGGATTTTGGGGTAAAATCTGAGGGAGCGTGTTCCGGCGGGAAAGTGACGTCTATGCATACCCTCTATACAAAACATATACAAAATATGATTTCAGTTAAAACCTCAATGTTTTATTTTATGGTGTAATTATTAGTGTTAATAATCTTTAATTATATACGGAGGAGAAAAAAATCAATAAATTCTACACAATATAAAGTATTTTATTTTACTTTCTGTATTTTATCTTATTTATTATTATATATTTTATTACATTTCAGAGTAACTTGGATAAATTAACTTTTATAGTTACAGAGGTTGTGAGAAGACATGATGAGCTTCTCTCAGCTGTTCCAGGTGTCTCAATCCAAAGTCAAATCAAGGTACGTACTGCATCATTATTATTTTTCATACATATTGCACACATCATTGCAATAACAAATAAGACATTCTCTGAGTTCCAAAAGTTTTAAGCAATTTAGGTAATTTTAGTGTTTGGTATTTGGGTGAGGGACATTCTCATTCTAGAAAGCAAAATTCTGTCTAGTAAACATGCTGCTTAAAGTGAATTTGATCAAAGTTCAGGAGAACATTATCATATAAATGAGCTCAAAGACTAAAAGACACACATTCTTATTTGAGTCTTTAAGACCTAACAGGATTGGAGCTACAAAAACATGTGATTTGTTAACACATACAATCTAAACTTTGAATTATATGATAGAACTGCAGAGTAAATGAACGTGCAAAAGGTAGAGATCAGATTAACTGAAGTTTAACTGAAGAAAACCACAGTGCCTAAAAGGGAAGCTCTGTCTGTTTGGGGGCTAGTCAACAACATCCTGTGACAACGCTGCTGCTGCCGAGAGCTCAATCTCCTGTATCGTTCAATATTGCCCTCTTACACTTACATCTGGTTCAGCAACATTTTTTTAACATTATGTTCCATGCATATTATTATAAGCAATGCCTTTAAAACACTTTCTAAATTAATTTAAATGATTTCAAAGAAAGTTTCATTTCTTGAAACGTATTTACATATTCGGAAATGTTATTTCTGTATTTCTAAGTAATGCTCAGGCTTCCTTATTCTCCAACAGCATAGCATAACATTCATCTCACGAATTTGTCTGAAGTCTTTCTGAGTGAAACAGTTACTAAAAATGAGGATGTTAAATCATGTCGTTGCTTCAATGTCTGACATCACATGCTCATCATATGCATGCTAAGGCATTTGTAGTTTGTGAATAAAGCACTGACAGAGGAAAGGGAGGGAGGGGTACACTAAATAAACTACTGATCTCTGTTTATCTCTTCAAACTAATGTGGTCTCTCAGGGCACATGACGGGCCTCGAATGCAGATTGTCTGTGTGCGTGTGCGCGGTAGATGGTCTGACTGAATATGTCTTTGTATGTGTCTGAAAGATAGAAGTACTCTTGATTTAGTTCAGAAATTAAGAATCTGCTGAAATTGGATTATTAAATATATTATAGGCCACATAAAATGTAAGTACGAAAGTTTTTTTTACTTTAAACTTATATTTTACATTTAGATGTGCTTTGACTATATAGTAGAAACATTTGGTAGCTTTTCCTTTTCCAAAATATTTTCATATTTTGACATTAATTACACTGTAAAAAATTATGTTCATGATTTGTTATCATAACATTTTTTCTTTTGTCAAATCAACTTAGATATTTAATGTAGTTCAGATAACATCATATTTTGAATTTCTGTTGATTAAACCAATCGCCTTCATTGTATTAACTAAAATTTTTAATTTCAGTGAACTCAAAATTTTAACTTTTTTTAAGTTAAACCAACAATTCTTTTTTACAGTGTAGATACATAATACATGATGATGCTTTGACCGTGTCTAAATGGAAATACACTCCAAAAAATTCTGGGTTGTTTCAACCCATGTTTGGGTTAAATATGGACAAACCCAACTGTTGGCTTCAATTTTTAAATTAAATTTTAGGTTAGGTTTCTCCATATTTGACCCAAACATGGGTTGAAACAACCCAATATTTTTTAGAGTGTAATTATTTAAAAAGAAAAATGACAATATGATAACATCATATTGTATTAAAATCGTTTTCTTTGATTTAGTTTAACATACAAAGCTGATAAACATGGTAAACACACACAAAAAATCTTGTTTATTTTTCCCACTAGTGAATATTTTCGTCCAATGGAATCTGTTTTTATATCACAAGGGTAAGCAGTCACTCTTTATGTAATATTTCATTTTGTTTATCGTTTATGTGATTGGTTTAAGATTTGCATTTGTCAGTGATTGTCTAGTGGAGCACATCATGTGATCTATTTATACTAATGGAAACATTACTGATTAGGTTTTTACCCACCAAACTGTGGTGATATCATTATAAGTTTGAAATGTTTTCGTCTTGTATCAGCACCCAGTATGAGGAACGTTCTGGATTTCTTCTGGACTATTACTGACCGAGTCGAGAACAGAGGAGACTGACAGCGGTGAATATAGGTGTGATTGCAGTAAACAAATAGATTAGTTTTTATGAAATAAAGGTCAATGAACACTGATTAAGAAGATGATTAAATTTCATTTTTAAGGATGGGTTGTGCTTGTAGTGGCCAGAAACATCGCAAAGACTCAAAGAGTAAAGGCCATGGACATCATAATTCATCAAACTCTAACGCATCTCATGTAAGTATTGCTTTGATATTTGAGCTTCACTGTGAAAAACAAGATCATTTTCTGTTTATTCTCTTGATGAGAGCTGATTCTGTCTGTGTTTTATTGTTTGAATATTATGTTCAGTTTATATTTAAATTTAGACATTTCTATTACATATCTTTTATCTAATAACATCTTAGTCAATAAGCAAATGAATACTTTTATTTACAGTCATCAAGAGATCACAGGAAGCAAAGCAGCAATCAAGGTAATTCATATGAATTTGTTTTTGTGGAATTTGGCATCATTTTTTTTTTTTTTTTTTTGAGCACTAATTATGCTTTGATCAAAAATCATAGTCATAATCCTGCTGACCTTAAAGAAAATAAAAGTCTAGGAACTGTCATAACATGTTATGGTTATGCCATAGAGGGAAATGTTACAGATGGAAGAGATTTATTATGTGAATTGCGTATTTTCTTTTCAGATGAAGACATTGTTGTTGCTCAATATGACTTCCAGCCTGCGAGTGATCATGATCTTCAATTCAAAAAAGGGGACAGACTCAAGGTTATTAAGGAGTGAGTACTTTTTTTGGTAATATGAGTATAAAATAAAAATAAATACAGCTTCCAGTGTGTTATATAAGGAGAAGATCTCCACTTGTAAGGAATTGGGTATTTAATTACAGTGCTTAAAGACTAAAATCGGTTAGAACTTTGCGAAAAAGTGTGAATGCATAGTGGGCAAATCCGTCAATCCGTTTGGCTCCCATTTTATCTCACGTTGTTCCAGGTGGATCATATTTATATTAATTATAGTTTAAATTGATAAATGCTAAACAACAGCTAAAATAATATATAAACACACACACAAATAAGACAAAAGAAAAGTTTAAAGAAACAAATGATTACAATAACTAACATGTCCCATGTTTTTGTCAGGAATGGTGAATGGTGGTTGGCGAAGTCTTTGGACACAGGATATGAGGGATATATTCCAAGTTCATACGTGGCAAGAGCACAAACGTTGGAGGTGGAGAGGTAGGAAAAGATATAATTACAATTTAAAAATGCTGGGTTAAAAACAACCCAAGTTGGGTTGAAAATTGACAAACCCAGCGGTTGGGTTAAATGTTTGTCGAACCTGCTGGGTAGTTTTATTTAACTCAACTTTTGTTTAAAAATGACTATATGGCTGGCTTAAAATGAACCCCAAAATAGGTTGGAAATTAAAAATCAGACACATAATTACTAGAGGCAACAATAATAATCAAAAGGTGAACATTTATTAAGTGTTTGTTTAATTATTATGCATTAAACATATTAATAAATGTTAATTTCCAACATACTTTGGGTTCATTTTAACTGAGCAATATAGTAATTTTTAAAAAATAGTTGAGTTAAATAAAACTACCCAGCAGGTTCGACAAACATTTAACCCAACCGCTGGGTTTGTCCATTTTCAAGCTAACTTGGGTTGTTTTTAACCCAGCATTTTTGTAATAGGCATATATTTAAGCAATATCACATGGCTAACGTTCTGGCAAGGTTTTCTCAAAGTTACGAACAAATATTCTTCCGGTAAATTGAACAGCACGTTCGGTCAAAGTTATCTGGTCTTTAATAAAAGCATTATTTAAACATCATTCATGGAATTTTTATTTTCTGAAACATTTTAGTTGGATGTTCGTCTAACATTTTTAAATGTTACAACTTGTTTCAAAAAAGTAACGTTCCCATAATATTCGCAAAATTATAAAATGGAATGTTCCCTTAACATTCGTACAATCCAGAAAAAGTTTTTAAAAAACTGAAATACACTCAGAAATAACGTTTTGATAACTTGATGGGAACGTTGGCCAAATGTTCTTATTTTTGTCAGCTGGGAGGAGCCAGATCCAATCCACTGCTGTTAAACTGTTCCTAATAATATCAGCATTCTTGGATTGTCACATTTACTTTGCAAACTGAATCTGTGAAGAATGATATAATGAAGGCTCTGTTTTCTGTTCCAGATGGTTTTTCAAGGGCATGAGTCGCAGAGACACAGAGCGTCTTCTGTTGGCGCCAGGAAACAAACCTGGTTCATTTCTTGTGAGAGAAAGTGAAACAACCAAAGGTCAGATGACAGTAACTCTCACTGTCCCTTTAATATGTTTCATGTAATCACTGAATATAATCACGTCAGCATTTCACTTAGGGTGCTTAACAAAAGTGCACAACATTTCAACCAATTCCACTGCTTCAGTATATCACTATTAACTTTTCTAGCCACAGTGTAGTGCGTCAAGAACTGTGGATGACATTAGAAAAGAAAAACTAAAGAAAAGACATCAAGTTGTTGGTATAATATACTATATTTTCTGATTTTGTTTCAAGTAAAATTAAATTAATATTTGAAAGAGCACCAGATCCACAGCCTCAAAACTGATAAAGTGTGCAAACCTGAACTTTTGCAGCTCTTTTTCAAGTTCACATCATGCAGAGAGCTGAAAGAGCAAATGAATGTCAGACTATCTACTGAGATCTGCACGTGCTTTTGCTCAGAAAATGAGAGGAGATATTAATAGCCTTTATTATTTTATCTGTGTAAATGTAGAGCAAGGGAAAGCGCAGAAACTCTTCACTGGAGTCTTCTTGTGTTTATGCAGATATAGTTAGATTTTAAGACTTTTCTGAATAATGCTTAATTTGGTGTGATCCATAAGCATGAAGCATTAACACTCAATACATTTGTTAAGTTTGTTTTTATATATACTGTATATACTATTGATAAAAAATTTGGATACATCTTGTTTTGGAAGGATTTTGTAATGCTTTTGGAAGAAGCTCACCAAGGCTGAAATTATTTGATTAAAAATTGCAATATTGTGAAATATTATTACAATTTGAAATAACTATTTTCTATGTGAATATATAGTAAAATGTAATTTATTCATGTGAAGGCAATCATTACTCCAGTCTTCAGTGTCACATGATCCTTCAGAAATCATTCTAATATGATGATTTGATGCTCAAGAGAAACATCTATCATTATTATCAATATTGAATTTTTTTAATGCTTAATATTTTTATGGAAACTGTTTCAGCATTTATTACAGCATTTATTTGAAATGTAAAACTTTTTTAACTTTATAAATGTCTTTAATGTCTCTTTTGATCAATTTAATGCATGTTTGCTAAATACAAGTATTAATTTCTTTTTGAACAGTAAGGCACTGTACTAAAAGACATATAGAAAATGTATTAAAAATATCTGTTAATTGTTTATTAAATATATATGTTGTTTTTTAAGGTGCTGTAAGCAATGTCAGCCATTTTACTTTCTTTAACCCTCCAAAGACATGTCAGGAAACCTGATGTGAGAAATCATGAGCATTCAGAATGATCAGTTTCTCTTAAAGGCGTGACGCTCTTGTCTGATTATTTTTAGCTCTGCACAGAGCCTAGGGTGTCAGGTGTGAGTTCTCGGGACACTTATTTCTGTGATAGCCTACCTGTCAGATTAGTCACCATAATCCAATGTTCCTGGATCAGCATATTTTCCTGAACAACATTCCTGTCTGAAAATGTTGTCCTATAACTAATCCCTAAAATCAGAGGGTGAATAACACTGATGTAGAAGCACCTAACCCTGGTTGTAAGCCTAAACTTGACATAAACTGTAAACTTGATTGGAATGTTGATCCAGGAACATGTTGTACTTGGTGAAATCATGTTCGCCCTGTCAGATCATGGGTAAATTTTATGCAGACTATTTCAGCACCTTAAAGTAGATTTTATCTGGTTGTGATGGTTGATAATGATCAGCTGTGTTATCTGACTGCTGTCTCTGAATGATCCTCTGCAGGTGCTTTCTCTCTGTCTGTAAGAGACTCAACTCCAGAGCAATGTGATGTGGTCAAGCACTATAAGATCCGAGCCCTCGATAATGGTGGCTTTTACATCTCTCCCGCCACGACCTTTTCTTCTCTTCAGGAGCTAGTGAAGTATTACTCCAGTAAGTAGTGCTGCTGTACCACACACAGACCCTGTCTGTTTCCTCCACTGTATGCATCCTGTGGTTGTAGCTGTGAAAACGAGACAAACAGTTGCTTTAACCACCAAATAAATAGGTCAGCTTAGGTCTCAGTTCGTATATACATCCTCGCCCCCATTTTGGTTTGTCTTTTTATAGAACAGTTTACAAGTAACAAGTCTTTTTTCCACATTTTGGTTTGGGCACATCTTGTGCTTTTCTCCAGACAAAACCAGTAAGCATGGTTTCATTTCTGTCAGTGATGCTAGTCTTAGTTTGTGACTCTCCATTCTTGCTCTTTTCCCAAACCTCTGTATTGTATCTATAGGGACAGCGGATGGATTGTGCCAGAGGCTGGGAAGTCCCTGTAAATCCACCACCCCTCAGAGACCCTGGGCTCAAGATGAGTGGGAGATTCCCAGAGAGACTCTGAAGATGGTGAATAAACTTGGTGCTGGCCAGTTTGGAGAAGTGTGGATGGGTAAGAAGCAGAAGAAAGTTCAGTTGTGCAATGTTGCCTTTGGGTAAAAAAAATCCTTATTCTTCCCTTTGCAAGCACATGGATCATATAAGACCAGGGCTGGACATTAACACCAGCCAACCCGCCAGATGCGGGTGGATTTCAGCAGTGGTGTGTAACGCAGTCACTCCGGGTTAAATTTTATATATAATATATACATTTTTGAAATGTAGTCTTTTAAAAAGGCATCTGAAATGATAAACTAATTGCAAAAATAATGATTTTTTGATAAATATCAATACTGAAATATCTGAAACACTCATTTTCCTCAGAATAGATACACGATACCCTCACTCACTCGTTTCATTTGCTCCAGAATATTATTGGTGTTACAGGACTTGAATTTCGGTGTGGGATTGTGTGTATTGCGCATAATTTTACTCATTCCCACAGATTTGGTGCTCACACCCAAAGTGTGCACACATAAAGCCACATCTCAGTACTAAATTGAATTGTTTTTCGCTGCTTATTGTGCCTAAACAGTCAAATACACACTAAATAATGTCAAAATGCCGGTCTTGGCGAGTATTCATGTAAACACAGTCAGTTATGTTTGAAGTGAACGTAAACAGTTGAGAAAGAAAACGCATGTGTAACAGTATAATGGATCTGTGCACAGGGTGGCCAGGTTTTTACAACAAAACCCGCCCAGTTGCTACTCAAAACTAGCACAATCGCGGTTCCCCTGGTAAAATTCGCATTCCAGAGGCTAAATATCACATTATTAGGGTCGCTTCAACACGCGGACATGAAAAACAACCCACGGCAACACTGTTAAAGTAGTCCATTTCCGCGGGAAAACCGCAGAACTGTCTGTGTGTCAGGTCTTAAAGTGACAGCAGGCTAATATACCTGCTGCCAAATTATGAGATCATATTAAAAATATCTATATGGCAGTTTTTCCCCATGGTATCGATGTCACTTTGGAAAACCACTAGCCACAGTGAGCAAAAGAGTTAATATCAAGCCCTGGATAAGACAATGATTAAACTGATAATTATGAAGGGATCCCTTTGATTAAACCAATACAAGTTTGGTCACACTACACCCTGGTGATCATTTAAAAAACAATTCTGGCATGGTACAACATTTGGAGTTTTGGAGCACTAATTCTAAAATATTATTTTGATTTAAAAGTTAATTAAGATGGAATCTAAAATAGGAGCCAGTTCTGTTTTTAGCATTCTGACATCACAAGTCTTTGTGGAAGTCAATGTTGCAGGAAGTAAATTAATCAGGCACTAAATTTAATCAAAGATTTAATTTACAAAATCTGAAAATGTCCTGGTATTCTCCTCCAGTAAAATTATAATTATACTGGCCTCGAATTTGTTTGTTGATGAGCATGTATCTGTGTGTCATGTGGCTTTCTGTGATACTGTCATATTTTAGCCACACGAATGATAAATTGTTTGCACCTCACTGGGGCTTTGACTTTGACCACCAGAGTCAACATTAATCAGAAGACTCAGAAACCTCTGGCCTGATTTCCTCTACTGTATCTGTGCTTCTGCAAATTTTCACATCTACGTCTCTCTTTTAATCTTTCTTTATTTCTTTAAACATTCTTATACCTTTATTTGAGAAGAAGAATGGACATAATATTTGTTTTCATACAATAGATATTTTTGATTTTTTGTTTTTATTCAATTAAATATCTTGTTTTATAGATGTTTACATAATTATACTGTTTTTTTTTTTTACAGCATATCTGATAATGAATTATTGTTTCTAGGCCCTTTCTCAAGAATCTAACCATATATCTATTGCATATCTGTCATGAAAATTGTGTTCATTGAGCTGCCGTAGATCGATGTGGTTTATTTAATAACCTGCGTTTGCCTGTGGCTCTTATTTCTAGGCTATTACAAAAACAGCCAGAAAGTGGCCATCAAGACTTTGAAGGAAGGCACCATGGAGCCAGAGGCCTTCCTACAGGAGGCCAATCTGATGAAGCAGCTCAAGCATGACAGACTGGTGAAATTACACGCCGTCGTCACCAAAGAGCCCATCCTGATCGTCACAGAGTACATGGCTAATGGTTAGTATTACCATAACTTTATTAATGAGAGTCCTAAACCATTTTTTAAAAGTGAAATTATGTTGTGACTGTCCAAACCATACATTTGTTCTTTTCTTATTCAAGGAAGCTTGTTAGACTTTCTGAAGACGGATGATGGACATAGATTAAAACTTCCCAAGCTGATTGATATGGGTGCTCAAGTAAGAATAATTACATTTTTATGATTTCTCTTGATTGACTTCATTGCTTAGTAGCTATTAATGGTAACACTTTAGCTTAGGTCCAATTCTCACTATTAACTAGTTGCTTATTATCACGCATATTACTGGATATTGGCTGTTTATTAGTACTTATAAAGCACATATTAATGCCTTAATCTGCATGATCATATTCTACATCCCTTAATCCTACCAATACCTAAACTCAACAACTACCTTACTAACTATTAATAAGAAGTAATTAGGAGTTTATTGAGGCAAAAGTTGGAGTTAATAGTGAGAATTGGAGCCTAATCTAAAGTGTGACCAAAATAACTACTATTTCTCTTGCAAAAGTGATGTCCGGTCTAGGAAAACTGACATCTTCACCCTTTATCCAAATATTATAAACAATTTTATAAGCCTATTGCATAGTTGTGCTCGGAGTCAATTGTTTAATTTGTGATAATAACGCAATGAAATACACCAATTTGTGCGGACATCATTTTTGACCAGGCTGCCATACAAAGAAATTATGAATACATGCAAAAGCAAGATGTATGCTAGTCAATGTATGCTTTTTCCTGTGAGCTTTTTGTTTTTCTATGAATTTTTTTTTTTTTTTGCATGGTAAAATAAAACCTGCAGCTGCAGTTTGCCTGTTTTCCCAAATAATTTGGTCAGTTTAGTTCCTCCCTCATATTTAAAAAAAAAGAGAAGAAAAATTGTATTTTTTCCCTCTGGACTTCTGGACTTTTTTAGCTTTATGGAACAGGATACATGTTAACGCGGTGCATGTAAACCTGCGCACCTACTGAACACAAATTTCAACTTCTGTAACTATTTTAAGAATTGTTTTGCACTCTCAGGGACACAGAGGAAACGGTCTTTGGTTTTGTAAGCTCATGGTCTGAACATTTTTAGATCTGAATACTTTTAACAACCGCCACAAATTTAGATTAATATCTTCCGGGCAGGATATTACGTACATTTTTCCATCGACCAGAAGCCCCTGCCATGCGTGACTGTGATCTTGCTCTTTATGCAAAAACAACTTCCTGTTAGAGACCACTTTGTTGATGCTGTCAGTTTTTCATGGTCTGCATTGCCAATGATGTATAAATGCAAATGCTTTATGAATGTGTTCGAAAAGCGAGGCCACATTAAGGTTAATTTTGAGTTCAAAACTTCTAGAATTTTTATCTGAAGTAGACCCAAAAATCCAGTGTAGATGAATTTGTGATAACACTTTATTTTAGTGTCCGTTATCTTACATGTACTTACTATAGTAATAACATTATATTATGAATTATTACAATCAACTAACCCTAAACCAAACCCTAACCTAAATTAATATTATTACATAATTAAATAATATACTTATTACTTATAAATAATATACTTATATATTGTAAATATTTATATATATATACTGTAAATATATATATAGATATTTTGTAAATTTCCTACTGTAAATATATCAAAAACGTATTTTTGTGAGTGAATATGCATTGCTAAGGACTTTATTTGGACAACTTTAAAGGCGATTTTCTCAATATTTAGATTTTTTTGCACCCTCAGATTCCAGATTTTCAAATAGTTGTATTTCGTCCAAATATTGTCCTATCCATACACCAATGGAAAGCTTATTTATTCAGCTTTCAGATGATGTATAAATCTTGTAAAAATTAAAAAATTTTGTGGTCCAGGGCCACATATATATATATATATATATATATACATACAAATGAATGGCCTGATTACAAAAACAAAAGTTTCACCATTAAAAGCCATATCAGGCCGATAACGATAACATTAAAAATGAACATATATCGGCCGATACCGATATGGTGGCCCAGATATATCATGCATCCCTAATATATATATATATATATAAAATTTAAATGGTGGTAAATGATGATTATAACGGCAAATATTGTTATCCACTCATTGTCAGACCGCTTAACTCTCTCTATGTAACAGATTGCGGAGGGCATGGCTTACATAGAGAGGAAAAACTACATTCACAGAGATCTGCGTGCCGCTAATATTCTCGTCTCGGAGACCCTGCACTGTAAAATAGCAGACTTCGGCCTCGCCAGGATCATCGAAACTGAATACACTGCACAGGAAGGTGAGAACACTCATTTATTCCCACAGCGCAGTGCTTTTTCCACTGCCGCAAATTAATTGACACCAGTCAGTGTTGACTAGTCAGTGTTTCTAATACGATAACTGAACAAATGTGACCTTTAATGTTGGGTACGAGCTGCTGATGTTCAAAAATAGCTTCTTTCCGTGTTGAAATTTGCCACTTTTACTACTTGAAGGCAGAATTTTCTGTCCCTGTGGCTTTATTTATAGTTATTTTTGGTAACTGATACTATCAACTTATGAATTAGTTTTCCATGCATGCCTCTCTACATCCACATGACGTTTATTGTCGCCTGTTTATTTACCAATAAGGTGCAAAGTTTCCTATTAAGTGGACGGCCCCTGAGGCCATCAACTTTGGTACTTTCACCATCAAGTCAGACGTCTGGTCCTTTGGAGTTCTTCTGACAGAGATTGTCACATATGGCAGAGTACCGTATCCAGGTAATGGTTCTTCCCTCTTGGGTTTCTCTTCCCATTCAGAGCTGTGAAGGATAGATGGGTAGATCTTTAACAACCTGGCTGTGCTTTCCTCACAATTTCAGGCATGACGAATCCGGAGGTGATCCGTAACCTCGACAGGAGCTACAGAATGCCGTGTCCGGATGGATGTCCAGAAGAGCTCTATGACATCATGCTGAAGTGCTGGAAGGAAAGGCCTGAGGACAGGCCCACCTTTGAGCACCTACAGGACACACTCAATGACTTTTTCATTGCTACTGAGGGCCAGTATGAGATGCATCCATAGCCTCCATTCAGAAACTGAATGAATAGATGAACTATAAATGGGATGTACTAAAAACACACTGGAATGAAAGGACTAAACCTCGGACCAAAAGATGGATTATGGGGAATGTACTAAGAGCAGGGGTAGCCAACCCCTTCCTGAATTCACTTACAATCCAACCTGTTAAGGCCCGTTCACACCAAGAATGATAACTATAAAGATTACAGACCAATTTGGAGCAGACGTCAGCGGTAACAAGTGGAGGAAAATGGGCAAAATCCACAGAATAAATGTTTTGTTGTGCCTTTGGATGTCAGAATCGGAATGCAAAAAATACAGTCTTCATTTTTATAGAATACCGTCGTTGAAGATGCCCTTTGAAGCTAAACACAGATGTTTATTAAGTCACAGACTGGACTGATGAAACCTAGTCTACTATTAAAGCATGAATTTGATGTAAACAGTAAGTCTACAGAATAGTCACACAGTTCATGGGGGACAGTTAAAGCATTATTTAAATCTATAGCATTTTACATAGATAACTTATTTATCTCACAATTCTGACTTTTTTTTTCTTGCATTTGTGTTTTTATATGCCCGTTTGGACTTTATAACTCGCAATTGTGAGTTTATATCACAATTCTGAGGGAAAAAGGACAGAATAACGAATATATCTCACAATTCTGTTTTTCCTTCTAAAAATTGTGAGATATAAACTTGGATTTGCTAGGAAAAAAAGTCAGAATTGTGAGATATAAACTCAAAATTAACTTAAAAAAAAATTATTCTGTGGCTTCCATTGACTGCTACTGCAGAACGGTCATTTTCTGCCACCAGGTAGGCTCCGCCCACAAAACACAAAATTGGGCTATAATGATAACTATATTTGCTCACGCGCTGCAGTTTCAAAGTCATTTGAGTTCTTGTTGCATTTACACGGCTTTAACCAGCAGATGTCCTCAGCATGCTATGTTTCGAGTAAATAGCTAGTGTAATCGATCTAATCTAACAGTGAATTTAGCCCGAAGAAGTTAATATAGTGAAATAAAAACAAAACCTAGTCTTTTTCTCTGCAACTTCACAATGTTGTCGAAACTAGCGTTGGATACCCGAGGTAATTTGATGTTTTCCATATATTCATTTTCTTTTAAAGTATCCTGTAAAAGGGGGTTTGACTTGTCAAACAGTGGTGGATTTTTTTGGACCTCGGCAACGTCGTCTGCCATTTTAAATGCGCAAGCCCTTACATCACAATGTATTCTTATTGGCTGTGGCTACATGCAACCAAATAATCTGTTAGTAGTCGGATTTACTGCTTAATCGGACTGAAAAACCTTCATGTAAACACCTTAATCGACCCGATCGAGCTCGACCCGACTGAAATTGAGGTTATTGTGTGCAAACAGCTAGAAACTCTGTATATTCGTGTAGTGTGTGTGCATGTCAAAAAATCAATTCCGATTAGAAGCTTGTGACATAAACATTGTTTTATCATTCAACAGCTGGAAAGAAATCGTTCTGAAAGTGATCCCAATAATAGGCCTATTATTCCTCTATGTTGTTATTGTTAAAGTTGTGGTGTGGACTCTGCGATTCTTTTGTATTTAGAACAATTTTTGGAACTATATCTTTATCGTTCTAGTTATCGTCCTTGGTGTGAACGGGCCTTTTAACCTTGATCACCTCAATTAGCTGGTTCAGGTGTGTTTAAATAGTGCTGAAATCTGCAGGGTTGGAGAACCCTGTGCTAGAGCAACAACAAGATTGCCTCCTTGTGTATCTGTAAATATGTTTTTTACACTTATATCAATGTTGTCAAGGTTTAGTGTATTTCTAAGATTTGTTTTGTTTTGTTGTTGTCTTAGTATATTTTCAAGTCACCATGAAATCGAAATGGACAATTCTTATTATTTTTTGGAATATTGCAGTATTTATTATAAATGATTCTTCCTGCACATTATTATTGAGCCCTCGTAATCTTTATTCAAAATAACATCCCATCCCTCTTGCAACAACTTCTTTTCTCTAATGATGTGCGAGAGGGAGGGGCAACCTGTCACTCACATGACATCACACCAATAGCAAACCACAATGATCCAATCAATTCACGATGAACAAAATCAAGTCCCACCCTACATTTGTTCTTGTTCATGAAGCTGTTTCACTCGGATGTACGGCACAATAGGGAACAAGACTACTGCAACTTCCGTTTCATGCCGACTTTAAAGGAGAAGTCTGTACCTTTTTCAATGAAAATACTATCACATCCTAATATAAAACTGTAAGTACGCAATTTGTTTGATTCCAAAAAATATGAACTGTGGTGCTGTAAAAACATTCCTCTGTTTGTTTGAGCCCAACACAGCATCACTGGCTCAACCAGTGGCATGAGATTGGGGCGGAACTATGTTTATCCAATCATTTTGAAGACAGGGTGAGTGTTTTACACCTCATTATTATGCATTTAAATTTGCTGATGCTAGTCACACAGAAATTACAATTCAGCTTTAAAACTCCGATAAAGCTTTTGAAAAATTCCAAAAAATTATGACACATTTGCTTTTCACTGCCAGTAAACAAGAAGTGAACAGTGAAGTTTCAGTCAATTCATGCTCAGATATTTAACATTATTATTGCACATTATGCTCTGAAGTGATGTGAATGTGCTTTAAATAAACTGACTACAGGAAACCATAAAATGAACATAGTCATTAGTTAGACTTCCTCCTGAGATAACAGACTGTGAATGTTCCGTTAATCAGGGATAGATTAAAGATAACACAGTGAAGTAGTTTGTGATTATGACAAAAGTTTTAAATGTTTTTGAAAAACTCTTATGTTCACCAAGGCTGTATTTATTTGATCAAATATATGCAGTAAAAATAGTAATATTGTGAAATATTATTACAATTTCAAATAACTGTTTTCTATTTTAATATATTTTAAAATGACATTTATTCATGTAACTGAATTACTCTCAGTCTTCAGAAATCATTCTAATATGTTGATTTGATGCTCAAGAAACATTTCTGATTATTATCAATGTTGAAAACAGTTGTGCTGCTTAAAATTATACTTTTTTGATACATTATAAATACTTACTGTCATTTTAGAACATTTTAATGCGTCCTTGCAGAATAAAAGCATTTCTTTCAAAATAATAAAATCTTACTGACACCAACTTTTAGTGTAGTGTGTAGCATTAATATGATTATCATATAATGAAATAATGTTCATCCTTAGGAAAAATATTGCAAATTCGTAAGTACATAATATCCAAATAGTTCTGGAAAGCTATTAAGAATGCATGTTTTCACTTGAAACAAAGTGTAATTATAAACTTAACTCACATTTTAATTTAAAATGCTTTGGGGCTTGTCTCTCCTGTTTCACAGTGTAAATCTGTGGTTCTGGTTGCTCAGATGAATATGAGAAATGGCCATCTTTAAACTCACCCCTGGGGTTTTTATATGTTTGGAGATAAGTGAGTGAGAACGCAACCACCACCCAAGAGCTGCTCCTGTGGTTTCCTGCCTGCCAATCCGCAGCTGAAACAGGAAGCGGTGAGTCAGCATTCCTCTCACGATAACAACTCATGGTTCGGAATTCCAAACGTGCTGCAGAAGTTTTTCTCGCCATTCATGCAGAACGTGGGAAGTGCATGCTGAAACCTTTTGAGTCATATTGATCTCTCAAGCTGTTAATGAAGCTGGACAAACTTACGCAACCTTATTTGATATCTGTTCATATATTAGGTAGCGTTGCTTTGAATCATCATATTTAGCAGAGGCTGATGAATAACTGCCTCTTCAGTGGGGTTAAGACTTGTTGACTGTGGCAGTGGAAATGAATCATTATCCTGAGTGCATTTTACTGTCATACTTTTTAAATAAGGTCATTATCTAGCTTTTCACTGCAATATTAGATGGATGCATCATTAGATTTGTGAAATGCATATGAATGTATGAGTGCTTTTTGTTGTTGTTGTTGTTTTAAATAAGACAAATAGGAGGGTTAGACCTGGAGTCAGCAAGCTCTCTGTGTTGGCTGGCTCCCCTAAGCAGTGTGATTTACGTATGGAAGACCAATTATTCTAATGCATCGTCACAAATTGCTTATCTGCAAAAAATTCAACCCATTATAAAGATTACAGAAGAAGGTTTTCCCTGAAAAATATACAATGAGCACCTCTTTAAATTAAAGATCCAGTTTGGCCATGTTCCATCAGGCTGCAAACTCACTTTATGGTTCCATTTATTCTACATTATCTCCTGGCAGAAGCAAACGGTCTGATATTGAGTCTCCAGAAAAATAAATAAATATATGTATATATATATATTAGGGATACAACACTACAGTTAGCCCACGGTTCAATACATACCTCTGTTTTTTTAACCACGGTTTTCAGTTTGTTTTTATTTCATGCTTAGGCGATAGGAACATTAAAAGGTTAAGGAAAAAAAATACTATTTTAATTGCAATACTCTTTCTTTATTTTACTTAAAATTAAAAAAGTACAGTTTCCTAGTGTATTTTAGGCCTATAATATAATATATATATATATATATATATATATATATATATATATATATATAAATTAATGCTGGCAGCTCAAATTTATAAATTGTAAGAACACATCATGTAACTGTAAGAGTAAAAAAAAAACTAAGCACTTGTTTGTAAGGAAGATTGGGAATTATACTAATTTCTGTATAGAAGACGTCAAGTCTGTGACGTCACGTGACAAATGCACGAACCACTCAGACCTGAAGAATCGAGAGGTGAACTAACGTTAATCATTTCTGTTTCCTTGAGGTAATGGCTTTTAAAGTTAAAGGGTTAGTTCACCCAAAAATGAAAATAATGTCATTAATTACTCACTCTCATGTGTTCTACACCCGTAAGACCTCCGTTAATCTTTACAACACAAATTAAGATATTTTTGATTAAATCCGATGGCTCAGTGAGGCCTGCATAGACAGCAATGGTATTTCCTCTCTCAAGATCCATAAAGGTACTAAAAACATATTTAAATCAGTTCATGTGAGTTCAGTGGTTCTATCTTAATATTATAAAGCGATGAGAATATTTTTTGAAAAAAAAAAAACGACTTTTTTAACAATATCTAGTGAAGACGATTTCAAAACACTGCTTCTTGAAGCTTCAAAGCTTAACGAATCAAATCATTGCATTGGAGCGCCAAAGTCACGTGATTTCAGCAGTTTGGCGGTTTGATACGCGATCCGAATCACTGATTCGACTCAAAAGATTCATAACGCTCTGAAGCAGTGTTTTGAAATCGGCCATCACTAGATATTGTTAAAAAAGTCGTTTTTTTTTTTTAAAAAATATTCTCATTGCTTTATAATATTAAGATAGAACCACTGTAGTCACATGAACTGATTTAAATATGTTTTTAGTACCTTTATGGATCTTGAGAGAGGAAATACCATTGCTGTCTATGCAGGCCTTGCTGAGCCATCGGATTTAATCAAAAATATCTTAATTTGTGTTCTGAAGATGAACGAAGGTCTTACAGGTGTAGAACAATAATAAGTCCCGCCTTCTAAATAAGAGCCAATCGCCGATTGGTAAAGTCATTGCGTCACTGCAGCGGCCGTTGGAAGCTCCGCTTTCTATAGAAACAGTCAGATGCGCGCCTCCGAAATGAGGCACAAGAGACGCGCATTTAGGACTGCGCATGCGCATTAGGTTGATCCAGCCTGAAAAACACCGTTTTGTCATGATTCGAGTGTTTAGAAACAAAATTTATCAGACAGTTGTTTGCAGATTTCATTGGTGATTTCAAATATGAAATTTAATCGAAAGCTTAGCAAACAGCTTTAGAGAATTTGATGTTTACCCATTCAAAGAGATAGGAGCTGCACTTGGATGCCCGAGAGGCGTTTCAAAGATGGCCGCCGAGTGAAATGACTTGTCTTAAAGGGACTTTGATAATACTCACCCTCAGAGTTGTCGATGTAACTGAAACGTTTAATGCCCTTCTCCATTTTACTGGACGGTGTGACAGCTAACATGGATGTTGTACCGAACGGCTCAATATTATATTGAGAATTGTGCCATCCCTATATAGCCTAAATATGTTAAAACTGTAAAATCCATTTGATTATAAGTGTCATATGCACTTTTAGCAAAGATCAGGTACAAATGATTTCATTTGCAACACAGCTTTATAGTGTGCTAAGACATTCACCCTGCTTTGAATATGTTTTGATAATGTAGTAAAATAATAATAAAAAAATGGCTTGACAAGTTTTTAAAATCTATTTAAAAAGTTTGAAGGATGGTTAATTACACTTAACTAAAAACCATAAAAAAGGTACACACTAAATGAGTCAATCATCAGTCCTTCTCCCAAAACATGTTTTTGTTTTACCCTCATTCACTATGGTAAGCCTGTTTTAAGTGTTTATATTTTAGACCTGACGTGATGGTTTTCGCGGGAAATTGCGTACATATGTTACTCGCCTGTGTGTGTCTCTTCACTACTTTGACGTGTGTCTGGTGTGAGTGATAGAGGTTAGTTGTCACAACGAGTGAGAAAGGTTGACACAGAGCACGATAAATCTTGAACCTCGATAAACATTGGCTTGGCTTTTCAAAGAAGGCGAGAACTGAGGGATTTTGAAATGTAAAAGTGACACGGAGATGGCGTTTTTATTACTCAACAGGTGAAGTATTTTATTGAACAGCCATATATATATCTCTAACAGAGCTATCTGCCATATATATATATCTCTAACAGAGTTAATTGTAAAGCATTATCTATTGTGAAGATCATTTTATTATGGGTTGCTGTCCAGCCGTGCTGGGATTTATTTTCAAGGAAGCACCTTTCAGACTGGCATCCTGAAGATGTGCTGATTTTACTGGTCATAGTTTGGAAGCTTTTGCTGAAAGTATAGTCATTGGAATTCTATTGGATTTTGAATGTTTTTGAAGTCTAGAAAAGATATAATACCCTCAGTCACAAAAGGCTGAAGGTTTTTGATAGCTGGAGCTTGAAATGTTGTGTTATAAATTAAGTTGATGCACCTACAGGTTTCCTCGTTCGGTGTCTCTCAGACATTTCCAGCAGGGGGCAGTCAAGCACAAGAGTGGTTTTGTGTTACTTCTAACATTGAACATCTGTAGCCTCTGATAATGTGCCAGATCACATTTGACATAATAAATTATACCTCCGGTCAAACGCTGCACGTTTCTTTTGAAACTTGCTTGATAAATCACCTGCCAGACAGTGAGCCTCGATATCTTTTAATTGGATACTGACACACACTGTCTGAAGCAAAACTAACAGTCAGCTCTTTAATTTGCTGTTTCACTCAGACTTCATTACTCTAATATCTATATAACAATATGTACATTGGTTTCATAATAATTTGTGAACTGTTATTCACTGATAATCTTCACAATTGTTTATTGAATCATTGAGTTGATCTTCAGAATCGGTCTGATTCGTGCACAAATCATTCAGAATGGTTTTGTGAAATGGATTCACTGAAAAGATTCGAACATTGTTACTTCTCCGTTGAACTCATGAAGTGGTGGGAAGGGTCAAGATTTCATCTTCTGTTTGTCACTCAAATGTATCACTTTAGAAGATTTGTAGGCCTATACAACACATCATGGACCAATTTTATGACACTTTTATGGAACTTTTACATCTTTTTTGAAGCTTGAAAGCTCCAGTCCTGATTAATTATAACTGTATCTTTTTTTGTCCAAAGGTCTTAATAATAATAATAAAAAAACAAAGATATGACATCCAAAGTATTCAAGGTAGTACAACTAGATCTATTTTATTGAATCCAGAAGGTTTTAATTATATTATGCTACATATAAAAGTATTTTAAATATTTTGAAATGTCAAAAGGTCATTCGGTTTAACCGTCCAAAGGCCAATACAGCCATTTCATTTGTGATTAAACTATCTTAAAATGTATATATTATTTATTCTGGCATGATTTTATAACATCATATATCAACATAGTGTAAAATGGTATTACAATTATGTGTAGAAGTCGTTGCTTTGTTATGTCCGGAAAAATTAATTTCATTTATGTCATTCGGAGTAACCAATATAAAGGGACCATTTTGGATCAAGTCATGTAGTCAGTATCATGTGACAGGATGTGACATCATTCAGACACCTGCAAAGGACCACATGGTCATGAAGCAAAGTAACTAACTCTCTTTTAACTATTTGAAAAATTCATGATTTCACTTGCTCATACGCATGTCCCGAAACATCAGGTCATTCGGTACAACCGCTATAAAACATGGAAAATGTTGTTATATTTCAAAAACTTGTACTAAATATAAAATGATTAATTGTCCTTTTGCTAGCTAGATATCAGCCTGTTAGCATTGTTTGAAAATATCGTCATTCGGTATAAACAAAAGTGTCATTTGGTAAAACCGAAATTTTGGTTAAACCGAATGACTTTTTTGGTGACAAATTTTGTCCATCTTGTAAAAAATGACTAAAGGAATGTTAATTGATTATAAAACCACATAATCTCATTGTTAACACTTAATAAAACTTCAAAATTCATTATATCTCCATTATGTTTTTTTTACACTTTTAAAAACCTTATTCATCAATGACTCATTAACAAAAACAACAACAACAGCTTGTTATTCAAAACGTCATACGATTTTGGAGCTACTGAGGGTGAGTAAAACACTTTTTATATTTATTTTGAGGTGAACTATCCCTTTATTATCTCTATCAAACACGTGCAGCTCAAGGCTTGTGGTTTTCCTGTGAACTTGAGTCAACATTTTGCTTCACAATTTTTTGCCTGTTCTGATAAAGATCACTTCAGGACCTCTGACTTCCCTGCAGTCATTCTGCCTTCCAACAGAAATACTCTTGTGTCATGTCTCTATATAACATTGTCTACATCACTAACATGCAGTGCATTCGAGGCCACTGAGAACAACAAAACAAAAAGATTCTGACAGACGGACATGTTTCACACAAATGAACGGGGACTGTAGCAGAACATCCAGAAGGGTCGTTTGTGAGATGCATTTGATGTAACCTCTGTCCTTATGTTGACTTTGCTGTGCTTTGTTTCATTTATGCACCCCGATCGAAGACCAAAATATTCTCCTCACAGTCACTCCATCACTCCCTCCTGTACTCACCATCAGTGGAAAGAGAGTGATATGAATATAAAACAGTAAATAAATAAAGAGGAATAAATTCGGATTCATTGTCCCAGTCTATAGATGGATGCAGTTGGAAATTCTCCTCTTAGAAACCTACTGACCAAACACTGCCTTTGTTTAATACAGTGAAAGTACCTATTTTAAAAGTAGCATGTTACTTCCTGAATAACAAATCTGGTAAATTCACCTCAAATTGGCCTCCACAAAAATGGGGGAAAATCACACACACCAGAGCAATGTTTAGAACAAATGCATATTTAAATTGAAGCTCAGAAGTTTTTAAAGGAGTCCTCGATTATAATTTCACTTTTTTAACTTTAGTTAGTGTGTAATGTTGCTGTTTGATCATAAACAACATCTGCAAAGTTACGACGCTCAAAGTTCAATGCAAAGGGAGATATTTTCTTTTACAGAAATCGCTTTTTAAGGACTACAACAAACGGCTGGTAGAGACTACAATGAGCTTTTTCCCGGGTTAGTGACATCACAAACCCTACAATTTACATAAACCCTGCCCCTGAGAACACACAACAAAGGGGGTGAGGCCATGTTGGGCTGCTTTAGAGAAGAGGAAGAGTTGTTGTAGTAGAGTGTTGTTATCATGCCGTCATTTTATGCCGGACTGCTTCACAAACGAGGGTCAATTCAACGCTGGATTTGCACAAAAGATTAACATGACGGCACATGCTAGTGGATGAGTTGAATCAACTCCACAGCAACTACATAAATTTATCCACTAACCATTCAGAAACGTCCAGTTTCATTCTAAAAGTTGTAACTTCTTCCTGAGTCTCTCCATCAGTGTCGACTCCGGTTTGAACAATGTAAGGCTGAACACCGTTACTGACAATCCTCATTTTGGCTGCGTGAGATTCTCCAGCTTTGTTGTTGTTGAGCGACCGAAGCAAGAGCTGTTAAAGCTCCGCCCTCTTCTGGAAAGGGGGCTGGGAGCAGCAGCTCATTTGCATTTAAAGGGACACACACAAAAACAGCGTGTTTTTGCTCACACCCAAATAGGGGCAAATTTGACAAGCTATAATAAATGATCTGTGGGGAATTTTGAGTTGAAACTCCACAGACACATTCTGGAGACACCAGAGACTTATATTACATCTTGTAAAAGGGACATTATTGGTCCCCTTTAAATGTTTGAGTCAAAAATGACCCAATTTAATTTCTTAGTGCACATTTATGATCTTATTTTTGACAATTCACTCTTAATTTTTTTCTCAAAAAAAAAAAAAAATCTCTTTCACTCTGAAATATGTTGAAATAACCCTTACAAAAAATATTTTTTTTAAATAATACTTTTTTAAAAAGCACTTTTTTTCAGTTTATGAAAGTACACTTTCAAGTAAACTACTAGTTTTTAGTAGTTCTATACTGCAAGTATACTTGTAGGTTTTCTTTAAGTGAACTTAACATACTTATATTATTTTTGCACTTTAAGTATACTACTAAGTTCCAATTTATATAATATTTATACTTGAAATATACCTTTAACTGTACTTTATACCTTTAACTGCACTCGCCAGCAGGAAATAATTTTTGTATTATTTTCACAAAAATTTCACAAAATTTTCATGGCCTCCACCAGAATATATGTTGTATGAATATCCAGCTTTGTTTTAGCTTCATTGTTTTCTTTAATCAAAACTTGAATGTGGGTTAATTTAATTTAAAAATATATATATATATATATATATATATATATATATATATATATATATATATTTTTTTTTTTTTTTTTTTTTTTTTTTGAACAAAAAGCTGGGAAAATTGCGTTTTTGCCAAAGACTGTATCCAGATCGGATTCAGAACAATGATCAAATAACAGAAGGAGATCACATCTATCAATACTCCTAAAGCTTGCACAGTATACCTCTTCCTGGGTTGACATTTCCTTCGGTAATGTTTGACAGTTTTGATTTATATACTGTTTAATGATTGCGTTAGATTACACGCACTTAAGCAATGCTTACTTTGCTTGTTTATGCTGCTTCTTCGCCTGTGTTTTGATCCAGAGATTCTGTACTAGAAGAAGCGTAACAGCGCCCCCTACCGTATAACAGTGAAAACATGGATAACCAGAAAATTCAGTCAATGGCGGGGAAAGAGTAAAGTAGTTTTGAAGTAAATTCCTATGCACACTACCAGTGGACTACACAAAAATTCACATACTCAGAATTATGAACATATCTGTTTTCTTTATAAATCAATATTTTCAAACAAATCTATTGTATTGGATGCCAAAACATGTAAGTTTATAAAACAGTATTTGAAAAAAGTAGTAGGCTACTCAATCAGAGTAAACACAACTACAAGCCAAGTATACTTAGATTACTTAATTATACTTTTTAAGTATATCTCGATCAAAAGATTGAGTACAAGTATAGGCCAAATATACTATAAGTCAAGTACACTTAAGTGTAATTTTAAGTATATTTAGCACTTTATATCAATAGCACACTTGAATAAACTTCTTTTTTGTAAGGGAACAGAAATAAAATGTTTGCAAACAGCCATTTATGTTGACTTTAAAACACACAAGATGTTCAGACATGAATGGTGCTCATGCGGATGATGCAGGTTCAAATCTGGCCTGCAATGTGTCCGATTCCCCATCTATTTTTGTAGATTCCTGTTCAATAATTTCATCCCTTTCTAATAAATTAATTGTAGTCAAGTAAGAACTTTACAGAGAAGTTTTCGTTTTGTAATTCAATTCAAATGAGAGACTTTTAGCAACAGTGCAGATCCCTGGAGTGTAAACTATTGCAGCGTCAGGACAGTGGCTGATTAATATCAATCTATAGGAGAAACATCCTCGGCATAAATATTAATGTTTCTGTGACCTAGAATACTGTCCTTTCTGAAGATGGAATTGACCATGGGCTTTCTCTCCCTCTCACAGAAACAATTAGAAAGCTCCAGAGAGCCTGTTGCAGCAAAAATCAATAGTTGTACGTGCTTATTCTTTTATGTTTACCAAACAGGCTGTGAAGCATTCACTTCCTCAGCTATTTCATTCACTATTCCATTGATTTTGGAAACAATTTAATTTTAACTAAAACCAACTTTAAATAACATTTCTAATGCTTTTCTTTGAACGTACGTACATTCTTCTTCAGTTCTACATCCCACAGCCTTAAAGCAAATCCGACTGTAATGCACTTTACTTTGCTATAATAATAATTCATAATGATGAGGCAGACACTGCCTTTGCTATTCTCCGGCTTAAAGTGCAAAGATAATGAATTATTTGTCATAGAGTGGAATAAAAGTTTCAAGACAAACCTGAATGGAATTTTACTTTATCATATTATTGAAAAAGCTATTGTTTATTCACTATAATTTGTAGCTCAAATAAACAATGTAGCTTTATTATTCTCTCCACAAAGCACTTATGATTTCTGAATAAAACAAAAACAGCACACAGCCGGTGTACTGCTAAAATATAAGTCTTTTGTCCTTGTTGATATATTTACCCTCATTTACATAATACGCAGTTGGGAAAGTGAAGGCTTGTAAATATGTTGGAGACACACATCCAATCCAACTTTTAGTCCATTTCAAATGCAGAAAGTCATCCAATTCTGCATTTACTAATTAATTTCTGTCTTTTGAAGTAATGCCAGATGAAATGTGCTGTCTTCACAACTGCATAGAAAATCAGCTTCTCTTTCTCTTACTTCTATTATTACCTCAATCATCCAAACACTCTTTTCTGGTACAGGTAAAGCATATTTCTAAGAGCCTGTGGAAAATAAATAAATAAAAAGAACCATGTAAAGTTTGAAATTTATCCCCTGCTGTGCCTTTGAAAAGAGACAAATTACTTACCTATGCTATGATTACAGTGTTTTTCAGCTCCGCAGGTGTTTAAAGGACTTTAAAGACCTTCACTCCATTTAAGGAGCTGCAGTCTGTCTTTAAAAGCACAGCAGAACATTTTAAACTACACTTAGAATAATCTCAACGCAGTCTGGCAAAATTAGCTCTAAGCTCACTTAATGTGAGGACTGTGCACAGCAAAATGTTACAATTGTAGCTTACTGAATAGCGCCACCTTGTGATCAATTTGTAAAAGCAAGAATTAGCAATGCAAGTCTAAATTTGTAAAGCACTTTTGTGATTGAATCATTTTTCCTAATACATACCTTTTGCGTGGCTTATTTTATTTTTTGGCAAAATCATAATACTACAGCTGTAAAAACTAACTGTATAAGCTAGGAGAAGATTGAGAAATACTGGAAGGAGCTGTTAATGAGACAAGAATATTGCATTCAACTGACTACACTAAGTTAGATTCATTGCACCATATACAGCCATAAGGTAAATCTTTGGGTCTGTCTGGAATTTTTAGCCTCCGTACAGTATTTAAAGGGGTCTCATTACGCCCCTTTTACATGACAAGTCTCTGGTGTCCCCAGAATGTGTCTAGAGTTTCAGCTCAAAATACCCCGCACATCATTTATTATAGCTTGTCAAATTTGCTCCTATTTGGGTGTGAGCAAAAACACATCGTTTTTGTGTGTGTCCCTTTAAATGCAAATGAGCTGCTGCTCCCGACCCCATTTCCAGAAGAGGGCGGAGCTTTAACAGCTCAACAACAACAAAGCTGGAGAATCTCACGCAGCCAAAATGAGGATTATCAGTAATGGTGTTCAGCCTTACATTGTTCAAACCGGAGTCAAAGTATACATAACAGCTTGGTAAATAGTCACAGTTTACTGACACTATTCCTTACAATTTTAGACCAAATTTAGTAATTTTCCAAGTAAACATTTGATGTGTAATACAGTATAAAGATTATATCCCTCAAAAAGTGGGCATTGTGCTGTATAATTTTATAGGAGTGGAGCATATTCAGTAAATCATAGACAAACTGCAAGTGATTTTCAACATGAGCATGTTTTATAATTCTAAAATATTCCTACACATCTTCGACTCCCTAAGGGTGTAAAGTACCTGAAAATGCACATTGAGAGGGCACTGTGCTGCACTGACCTTTAAAAACCTTCCCACTACTGCTGAAAATCATTGCAGAGCAACCGTCACTCTCTAAAGTTTAATTATGTCAGATGGTTGCTCTGTGATTTAACATACTGAATTTTCAGCTTTATTGCGAAGATTTTGTGAAGGTCAAAGCACCAGAGGCCTCTTAATTTGCATTTTCAGATACTAGTGAAGTGCACACTGCAAGACATGTCTGTAAAATCCAGGGCCTCCCATAAGAAGTAAAAAACAGACTTAGAACATATATTTTTTTATCTTACTAAAGGTAACAGTGACAAATCTGAGTAAATCCACGCAGTTAGGATATGGTAAATTTCGTGAATTAATTATTTACAATCATTCTTGTGACTGAAGTCTGTTTTTATGCTTGTTGTCATGTCTCTTTAAAATATAAACGCCCTAAATCTAATGGTGTGTGCACACCAGAAGCGAAGCCAGTGTTCGCATTGCGTTACCGCTCTAGATTACTCGTGGGATTACTTGTTTTAAACGGCACGCGCGAATGAGGAGTGTCTTCACGCACATCATCAACAACAACATTTCTTTCTGCCATTATTTTTTCATTATCAACCATGTTGGAGATAACTGCTCTCTACCAGTTGTGGAAATCCCAAATACCCCGGAAAGCCAAACACTGATGTGTCTGGGATCACAGCACCATTCAGAGGTGCACACAACTTGTTGTTGTGTCAAATTTCGGGGTGCCTGCAGACAGCGGCAATAATGCTCTCCTCCATTTTCTGACACAACCGGACGTGTCAGTAAGCCCTTCGCTGATTGGCTTGTGCGACAACACCAAGTTGACATTTTTCAACTTGCGCGGAAGACGCAATTGAGGCAAATGATGCGCGTTCACGGCATTCGCGTCGCCCGCCGTGAATTCACGTTGTGTCTTTGCATTGACTTTGTATGTAATCTACTCGCGCAAATAATTAAATTTGCCTCTGGTGTACTCGCACTATAAGACCGCTAAGCGCATGACATTACTGCTTGCTTGGCGCCATTCCGGTGAAGCTAACTTTAGTGGGGGGGAAACGGAGTCGACTCCGCTCGGAGTTGGGAAGAGAAGCCTTTTATGGGGCGTTCACACCAGACGCGACTTGAGCGAATAAATCGCACTATTCGCGCGTATTTGGACGCTTGAACATTTTGAGTTTACTCGCTTCATTCGCGCGGTAAATTCACTTCACGTCAGACGCGAATTCGTCTCTCCCTCTCCTTTAAATATGTGTCCCTCAGACTCTTCCACTTCTTTCTCCACACTTGTCCGCGGGAAAGTAGTTGTAAAATACAGTGAATAAGCTCAATTTGCCAGCTTTAGCTAGCTTGTAGTCTCAATATGTATACTATATATATAGCTCAAATTGAGTAAAGACCGTTTTTTACAACTTACCAGATTGTCTGACCTCCTCACTCACTTTCTTCCAAGCAAGATCCTTTTTATTCCTGTTTCTATAAAAGTATGAAGATGTATCGTACAGCGACGATGATTTTGTCCTCCATTGTTGTTTCGGATTTCTGCCTCCACTCTCTACGTCGTAATCACGTCACTACTAGAGCAAGCTCCTGATTGGTTAACATGGCGCGAATTTTCGCCAAAGTTCAGATTTTTCAACTTGCGCGATTCGCGCGAATCACGCGTTATGCACGTCAAACACTGGAAACGCTCAATTCGCGCCGCAGGATGTTAATTCGCGTCTTTGCATTGACTTAACATGTAAATCACTCGCGCTTAATGCTTCATTCGCGTCTGGTGTGAACGCACCATTAGGCTACAGACTTTTTGAGGGGTAATTTTATCTCTCTCTCTGTCTTTCTATTATATTTATCCACTCCATGTTGGGGCTTTTGTATTCGTTGCCTATATAAATTGGAAACATGCGTTCATTTTTCATTATTACTATTTTTAACATTTTATAATTGTTGTAAAGTCATCACAACTGACTTATGTTGTGAACAAAAATTCAGAAAAAAAAAAAAAAAAAAATCAAAATGATCGTGCATGACATTGTTTTAAGAATACATACAGCAGATAGTTAACCAAAATGCATATTACCGCCACGGAAATACAAGCATTTACATGTGAAACTCATTCGCAGAATCACCACTAGGTGGCGCAAAGGGACGGTTGGCACCATTGCTCAGTAAGGCTGGAATTGTGACATTTTCACATGTAAATGAGGATAAAATAATGAAATAAATTAAACAAGCTCTTTAAGGTGCTTTTGGAGTTACCGACTGCTCCTTTATCATTGCTTTCTGAGACATTATCAAATAATTACTGTGCCACTGCTGAATCTGACTTTTTGCGGGTCTTCAAGTGCCTCAGTCAGTTCACCTTTATTTCTATATTGCTTCATACAATACAGATTGTGTCAAAGCAGCTTCACAGTAATAAACAGGAAAATTAGCTGAATCAATTATGGAAACAACCATAAAAACAGTTCAGATTCTGCTGTAAAGCAGCTCTAAAAGACAATAGTGCCAATTTTAGCTTCTATGTAGTCATCTGCTTCTTTTGCCATGGGTCTGCTGCTTTGTCACCCTCTAAATCGAGTATAGTAGCTTTATTATATACCATTGCCTGGACTGAAAATGTATATATGTTAAATGTATATGATCAAATACCAAAAAAGGTGGGGACCATCAATGAGACTTGAATCAGTTCGAGCACTAAGCATATAACAGTGATGAAATTTTGCAACCTTAAAAACAATTAGCATATTTTCTCAAACTTACCCCCAAAACAAAATATATTTTTCGGCTGCATAAAAACATTTTCATGGAGGAAAAACGAAAATACCTCATCCATGTCAATGCTTGGTTACGTCTTTGTAATGAATGAGGGAACTCATTGAGGAATGAAGCAACACTGGCATCTCCACATTGTCTTGATGCGCGCACATTCATAATTGAATATATCTGCTGTCGCTCTGCCTCGCGTTCGCGCGCATCAGCGCTGGAGCTGACCGTGGTGCTGATCGCCGCGCGCTCTCTCAAGACCGACACTGATATGCAGGAACGGTAGGATCTGAACACCTCTGACACTGAGATTGAACTTGACGCTCCTTCACAACCTGCGGTGTCGGAGGAATCGAGCATGAACCTGGAGTGAGAAGGAAGCATTTTGGAAGTCGATGAAAAGTCAATATTAAACCTGCGGCTGGCATGGACGTTCCGGCACGTGTTTTTACGTGTTTGAACATGATGTCCATCGTGAGATTTTTGCTGTACTTTATTTAAGATGAGTTTATTTGGATGAACTCATAATCATTCATAATGTTGCTATAAACAAAGCTGTTTAGAAGCAAAAGAAGATAATTACATCCATTTGGATTCTTTGACATTTGTGGAGATATGGCTTGCATTCTTGTCCTTGTTAACTCAGTCGGACTGTTGCTCTTCGGTAGTGAAATGTTTCTGGTGGGGGCAAGTAAGTTTATTCTTACTATGAAGCATTTGTCTGATAATCAGTGTTCTGTCTTGTATTGAATGGATACATGTGTAATTCTTCAAATAACATTAACTGAACCCTTGCTGGTTTGCTTGGATGCTCTGTGTTTGGGTCTTTGAGCAAAATCATGTCTTGGAATAGGTTACATAAATATGATTGTGAGAGGTACCTCTAGATAACAATGATCTCCATTATGTTGTATGCTTTTAATATTGCAAAGACAAATACGGATGCTAACATGCTGACCAAACTGTACTTTGACTGGTTAAGATTAAGCTGGACTAAATGATGACTTTTCATCATGATCATTTTGGCCATTTTCAACTTAATATTGAATTTAATTAAAAATAGTCAGAATTTTCAGCATACTCCTGCCAAGTAGTTGTTGCACTTTCATAGTAAGATTTATAGTGCACTGTAAAAAAACAAACAAAAAAACCCCCGGGAATTTACAGGATTAAAGAGTATTATTTTACAATAAATTACTATAGTCAGAAATTTACAGTGAAATTAATGCATGATGGGTCATTTTCTTAGAAATTACTGTGCATCAACAGCAAAATGATGCTTATTTTGCTGTGAATTCTTATGATAAAGTGGTCTTTAACCATGCCACTGTAAGTAATTATATTGTTTAGTACTGTAATTGTTTTGACGTCACCATTATGGTGATCGGTGTTCTGTTTGCTCGGGATCTAGGACGTTGTATATTCATATTCAAATTTGTGATCTAACCAAGTCAGAAGTGACAAATGAAAACATTTGTTAAAACAATGACAAGCTGGAATATAAATTAAGCTAATGGGCTGATTTTAAGTTAGTCAAACTATTCTTAGCATGAATATGATGATTACGTTTTAGCGTTATTTTAGCATGAAAATTTACTAATATCTTATTTCAAATTCATAACTGTTTGTAGATGGATATTTCACAATAGTGATGAAACTGCTGGGATCATGCCCCCTTGGACACTGCATTCCAAATTTCAAGTCAATCGGACTAACAGTTGCATAGTTACAGCTGTTTTCATGTTTTTTTCAAGTTATAGCGATTTTTTTTATCGCGACCAAAGATTGAGCCCGTACACATGTGTACCGAATTTGGTGCAAATATCTCATTTCGTTCTTGAGTTATAGCCATTTTAGTAAAAGTGGCTCCGCCCTCATCGTACGTTTTGGCGCCCCTCAGCGACCGTGAATCAAAATTTCAACTTTTTTTTGATAACTTTTGATATTCAGACTCCAGAGAACATTTCTGCACTGGTTTGGTTCTGATCGGGTGAAAAATCTAGGACTAGTTTGCAAAAGTAGGTTTTGGATAAAATTCAAAATGGCAGAAAAATTTGCATTCCGGAAATGAAATCGGAGATATACATTTTGTTTGTTTTGAGCCAAAGATTACAGTGATATAAGACACTTGAGTCTACGACAAACTGTCTATGAGTTATGAGCCGCTGTAGCGCCACCTACTGGCCAATTGGGGTCATAACTTCTGAGGTTCTCCCCAAATTGAGGACTATCATGTGGCAAAGTTTCAAGTCTCTAGGCCTTACGGTTTGGGCTGCACGATTCGTTTTACGGCGGAAGAAAATTAATAAAAATCCTTACAATTACAATAGGGTTTCAGCACTTCGTGCTTGAACCCCTAAAAAGATAAACTCTGAAGATTGCAAAATAAACCAACAATACAAACTGCTAAAAGTGAACCAAAAATAAGTTCAGCAGCACAAATAAAATACAGCATAACCTATTCATGCTGTATTGCATGCTGGGTACCTTCATAGTACATAATGCATTGAGAAATACAGTATGATATTGTTTGTTTACAGTCATTTTTGTTTTCCAATACTGTAAACTCAAAGTACAACCAAGCTTTTTTTTACAGTACAATTGTAAAAACTTGACTGAAACTGACAGTAAAGTACTGTAGATGTTACAGTAAATTTCCAAGAGTGCAGTTTAATACAAGAGAAGTCCAAATTACTGTGAAAGTAATGCAGTAATTTCAAACTAAAAATTGTAACAGTGTGGTTATGCTATTTATTACAAATAAATTAGTTGATTATAAAAGATTAGTTTGATTATATCAAGATATGAAAATGATATAATTGAAAATTTCCCCATATAATTCTGGTCAGGATAAACATAGAAATCAAGTTGACTTCTGTGACACTATTGCATTGGTTAAATTAAAGATGAATTAAAAGTAAACAGTTCAGAAATGAACCAAAGCCTGCAGTGATTATTTATTATTTTAAGAAATCGCTGTTAACATGTATGCATTTTGGAAAATGCTTTTATCCAAAGCTACTTGCATTGCATTCAGGGTATACATTTTCATGCGTTCTCAAACCCATGACTTTGGCATTGCTAGCACCTTTCTCTACTGTTTGAGCTACGCAAATGCTTAAATCTTGTAAAATCCTGGCAATATTTTTAGAAAACAGCCTTTCTTGTATTCCTCTGGAATTTTTGGTTTTCAAGCATGTAATTGAAGGAATGGAAGCATGTCAGGAAAATGTTTTTCTGATCCTTTCCCTTATTTCCTGATTGAGTCATCTGGGATTTTGTGGTACTTTGATAAGGCAGCAGTTGGCGCTTCTGTTCCCACAAGCAGCATTTCTGTCTGAAATATGAACACTTCCAGTGCTGAAAGTTGCCCCTCAGAAACCAGGACACCTCTCCTTTTGCTAAACAGATTACACCTGTCAGAGAAAACATAACCGAATAGTGCAATATTCATTCTCAGCGGCTCCATATTAAAATAATAATTTACTAGTGCATGTAACACTAAATAACCTTTACACTCATGCATTTAACATAAACACAAACACATGCAAATTGTAGGGAGTCGTGTCCAGTACAAGTACAGCACATTAGATATACTTGATTTAATTTAAAGAGAGGTATATGTGAGAAATTATGATCATGCAGCCTTAAATCTGTCCTAGTTTATGATCCAGAAGCAGCTTCTCTGCAGAGATTTAAGACTGGAATATAATTTAAATTCATCTTGGTGTGTTTACCTCGACAACAGACACCTAAAATGAGCTAGTTAGTGTCATTCAGACCACTGCTCAAAATACTATAGCATATTCCCTTTCGGTTAAACTCACGTTAGATCAAGGCTGAGATTGATGCTATCATATCTATGCATAGATCGTCTGTTCTTCTTTTGTACCTTTTCCTGTTGTGGTGGTTAGCAAACAGCATTGCATTACTGCGTGCGCCCCCTTCTGGATTGAAGTGTGGATCGCCTGTGACCGACTGTATTCATCATCTGACTGTATGAACCAAACCGTGATGTCAGTACCGTGACGGTTCGAGACGAATACAAGCCCGTAGTTCTAAAACTTCTGGGCATGTCGTATAAATCCAGAGCATTTGTGCTGCAATTGGCTGCCTGTTAAAAATGGTCAGATTTCCTACACCTCATCTGGCCCGTGTTGAGGTGACAAGAGAATTGCATCTGCAGGCCAGACCTGGTGTACCGTGGTCACCAATTACATTGACCTTAAACTGCCATACTGTCCAATTCCATCTCTTGTGGACCCAGGGAGTGGAAGTGTTCACGGATCACTGCTAGAGCCGACACAAACCGATCAAATGAGTTTGCATAGCTAGGGACATCATTGTCCGCAGGAAATGAGGTGGTACTGGTGCACGGGGGATATGGTGGAGCAGGAATGCTTGACTGTGTGATCTCATTAGTATTCATTGGTATTTATCTGTAAAGTGTAAGTCTAGCAGATGTACATTTTGATATTTTGGATAGGCGTGCAATGTTATCATACGGATTATGTACAAATGTTTAAAAAACCTTCAGTCATCAATGCATTATTATGAAATTAATCAATTGATTTATTATATTTATAATAAATCAGATTATTTATTATAGCACAGACAAAAATCAATAAATGTTAATGTTACACTGTGAGACCACTTATATTTCAAACTCATAATAAGAGACTCTGCATGTACTGTTGGGTAGCTATGAAATGCAAAAATGTGTTTTGCAAAGGTTTTCAACATTTCCACACAATGACAGAATGATTAACTTTTGTTTGTGACTCTATTATGTGAAACATCAAATGTAGGATACTCGTTTCAGATCTAATAGAAAACAACATAATACATTTCAAGGCCAAAAGTAAGATTTTAATTTAATTACAATTAAATCATGGGCTGTCAGAAGATGTGCAAAAGTTCTACCCTTGATGTTATACAAAATGTGGGGCTCAGTAACCCCTTATGGTTTGTGCATTAGTGGAGGGGATTTTTCAGTGATTCTTTCTGAAGGTTACGACAGCATGGCTACAATCTTTATGAGTGAGTAAAACTCTGAAACACTACTGTGTGTTGCTCACGGACGTGCGACAGTCTGTTTGTTTGTTAGGATTTTCACTGGTGAAGCAAATCAGACATTGTAACTGGCAATATACTGTGTCTAAAATGTAAGTTACTCAATATAATTTTTGTTGCGACTTCTTATGACTATGAGTGAGTCATTGAATCATTCATTCAACCGAACCTTTCAAACCCACTGGGCCTGTTTACACCTGGTCACTTCATGCATTATCTCTGATTGGATAGCTATCTGATTTATCAAAACGATTCCATTTAAACTTGGCCACATAAATGTGTCTCCGCAAAACGGATATAAATCCAATCATTAATTTCCATGCTATATGCAGATTTCATGGAGTTCATGTCACAGAAAGCAGCAAATTTGAGCTGCATTTTATTGATCATCAGCCGATTTCAAAATCAAAGACCGCAATAGAAGAGAGCGGCAACAGCGCTGGTAAGATCATTTAGTCCCATTACTTTTAATGTAGAGGATTGTGTTTTGAGCATCTGCAACTTACTTTCAGTATCATATGCGGCAGTTTGCGTGTTGGCTTGCTGAAGAGATACTCAGCTGCTCATCTGCGGCGATGTGTGCTGCAGTAGTGCTGTCATATCTGGCTACAACATGTTATTTAGCCTATAACACACTCTCACAAGTTTATTTTTTAGCATTTTTGGGAGGAGTTAAATTTACATATGTGGTTTCAACAACCAGGTGCATTTATACTTGTCCAGTTTTATCTGGAATGCGCCCCAGACCACCTCCTGAAGTGGTTTCAGCGATCGGATATAAATCCGTCTCGAATACATTTCGGAGGGAATTTAGACCTGGTCTTTTCACGATCGGATAGCTACCCAATCAAAGAAAACGCATGAAGTGACCAGGTGTAAACAGGCCCACTGATTCATTCATACACCATATTGTGTGTTCAGAGACATGTAGCAGCTCAGCTGACTCTGACTTTGTTTGGAACTATTTTTGTTTGTGGAACAAAAACAGACAAAGTAACTGACTGTCATTGATCAGTGTGGCTTTACAACGTGTGAGGAAAAGGAGACTCAGAATATACTAAGAATATACAGGAGAATAAACAAGGATGCTACACGTTAACACTGACGAGATCGAACAACGAACAGAAAGAACTCAGGACTTAAATACACCGGGAGGGTAATCAACTGAACAGAAACAGGTGTGTGGAACCAATTAACAACCAAGGAAACTAACTAGGGAACACTGACAGGTTAAACTGGGACTGAATACAATGAAAATGAAAACTGAACACATTACACTTCCAATATTGTGTCTAAAACAAGTAAGTTTATCCAACTTATTTTGCAAAGAGGGAGTATGCTATTTTCTGTAAATGTGCAAAACCTCTGATTCATTAGCTGCTATCTGCCTAATTTTTAATGTAAGAACGTAACTTGAATGTGCGAGGCTTCCGGTGTCATTTACTACCAGTTATTTTTAGTTGTAAAAAACAGCTTGTTATGTTGCATGATATTGCAAACTGATATTCCTTACCTAATTATTTTAATGTATTGTCATGATTATAAGTACACTGGTTTGTAGAACAAATAGTTTTACCATTTACTGCACTTTGTAAATCTTGCACATCCACAGAAAATAGCTTATCCTTCTGCTTTGCAAAATAAGGTGGATAGTAGCGGTGTAGTGGGGTTTAGTATACAGTCAGATGACAAATACAGTCAGTGAGAGGCGATCCACACTCCAATCCAGAAGGGGGCATGCGTGGTAATGCAACGCTGTTTGCTAACCGCCAGTACAGGAAAAAGAGCAGAAGAAGAAGAACAGACAATCTATGCATAGATATGTTTACATGTAATCTCTCAACCAGTTTTTTAACCGCAGAAAGACATCAATAAAACAGCTTGAGAATAAAATCTCACGTAGCATTACATTCACCTCAGGGAAGTCATTCAGTGTCCACAGCATGTTAGTTCACTAGAGAAATGAACTCTAGAAGAAGCATTTCACTAAATATATGCACTATATTAGTTTATATATTCATTATATTTACTTTATCTATCAGTAATGTCTTAATTATTTAATATATGTTTAAATAAACATAGATTTAGAAGATAGATCTAGATTTAGAAGTTAATGCAAAACCTGCCTTAAATGCAATTTACATTTTTATTTGAGTGTTGATTATAATATCTAAAAATAAACTGCTACTGAATTTAATGGTTTGGGCTCTGATGTTAATTGTAACCTTTAATATTATAGTAATGTGCAAGAAACATTTTTTTATTATTAAGAAAAATTTTAATTATAATTGAATTTATTTAAAGAGAGAGACACAATTTGTTCAATAAACCACTGTTTGATAAAAAAGAAGCAATTTTATGTTTAGTTTTCTCCCCCTGCTGTACCAAACTGTGATTTCAATACCGAGGTACGTACTGAACCATCATGTTTGTGTAACGTTACACTACTGGTGGATAGGTAGCTAAATAAGATTATAAGAATAACAAAGTGCAGTAAATTGGTAAAACCAATGTGTTTATCATTACCATAATACATTTAAAAAATATGCTAAATAACTGCTAAAATAACTGGAGACGGATGACACCAGAACACTCGCACATTCAAGTTACAATGGCTTTTATACGTCAAAAATAAGTTGGATATACCTGTGTGTATAAACATCATACTTACCATCATGTTGCTCTTGCATCCCATGCTTGAGTTCTCCATCTTGTCCTTGGAAAACCCAATGGCTGTTGAAGTGTGGTGTGGTCTGGTGTTACAGTGACACCTCGTTCTGCCAGGCAAGTGCAGTGTTCCCCTGAGGCTGAGACACGCTCCTCTGCTGATAGAATACCCTGCAGCTCCGTCTGCGAGCGCATTGTCTACCCTGAGAGGATCAGACAGCATTTCATCAAATCTATCATGAAGCACTAACCCCTTACCAGAATCCCCTGCATGCCTGGAGGTCATTAAAGCATGAGATAACATAGTGATGGACAGAGATGTGTGAGCGAGATGCCACATTTAGGTAGTGAAGACGAATGACTTTGTGTTGTGTTCTCTTTATCACATTTACCAAACAGACCTCAGAGGATTCTTTTAAATGTTTTAAATTTGGATGTTCAAGGAATCAATATACACATTTGCAATTTAAATGCAGATTGGGAGGACTTGCATTACTTAAAGAAAAAAGCAGAAAAGTGCAATCCAGATTTTTTTTTTGCAGCCTAAATGTTTATTTTTAGCTAGCAGGATGAAAGCCACGCAAAATTCTGCCTTTAAATGCTGCTGACTCTGTGCACACGTTCAATCTGCTTTCATATACTTGTGGATTGTAGTTGAACTTGCATGTTGAAGGTCTCTTTTGAAGTAGATTTTGGAGCTGCTCTCGGTCATGAAGACCAGCTGAAGTGCTGCTGTGTGTCTGTTTCATGATCACTCTGACAGGATGTGTGTCTCATGTGGCCTCTTGCTTTTTAACTGTACGCTCAGTGTGTTACCCAAGGTGACCTGCGCTCCTCTTTCTGTTATGTAATATATCTGAGTGCATCTGACTTGTGCTTGAGTGGTTGAGACGTGATAGAGATATACGTAATGCAAAGTCTTATTTCGCATAAAATGTATATTGGTTTTATGTGGTTCTTGGCTTTATTAGCACTATAAACATATAAATCACTTCTTGTTAAGTACTAATGGAAGTAAACAAAGCTTGCATCATATTCATCAACTTTTGCAGTGCACGTTTGTGTGATATTTCAATGTCTGACATGTATTTTAGTAAGGATATAGACAACAGTAGTTACTAAAGATTTATACCTTCCATATTGTCCTATATTTGCTGCAACATATGACTTTAAAGTGATAGTCCACTCAAAGATTATGATTTTGTTGTTATATTCTCACTCTTTTCTCACACAGTCTTTCCGCTCCAGTATTATTTTTTGAAACACAAAATGAGCTGTGCTGCAGGATTTAGAGCTTCCATTTTCCTTACAACAAAAGTGGAAGCTGATTTATTTAAGAGTTAAGACATATAATATATGAACAATATCACACGAGTAGCCGTGCAATATAGCTGTATATCAGCACAGCTGTGATTCGGTCGTAGGTAATCACAGCATGCTGATATACAGTCATATCACATGGCTACTCATGTGATATTCTGTTTATACAACAGTTCGATGGAACGAGTGTGTAAATAAATAAGAAATAACAACGGAGTGTCTTTAAAACCCTCTTTTGTGCAGAACTACTTCCTTCCACCATGGATTCAAATCTCAAGTTGACAGTTTGACCAAGACTTCGTTACTAATTCTAAAACGTCACTTTAGAACTAGTAATGAAGGAACGTTGAGTCGCTTCATTGAAACTCATTGTATTTTGTACAGTATTATTTAGAGAGAGTGAGAGTGAGAGCGAGAGATCGCCTGAGCGAGCATTACCTGTGTCTGATATAACATTCATTCTTCAGGTCCATTATAAAAATCTGTTTGAACGTCCAATGAGGAAAGCGATCTTTATATTTGTCCTTTTTACAGTAGGATTTTCCGTAACAGCACTAAAACAACGCCGTCTAATGGCGTATTAATGTAACTTTCACTCAATCCATATTATGCGCTAATGGACCCTTTCTCAATACCAAATACAACAAATTATTTATGTAAAATAATATTTATTGAACAATATTTAAATGAACAACAATAGCCATTATAAATGACAATAGGAAATAAATACCATTGTACAATTCAGTCAAACTTACAAAAGCAGTGCTCTACAGGATGTAAGTTAAATATAGCCTTATTACTAAATGATTAAATGTAACATAGCCCAATTCGATTTGCTCAAGAACAAGTAATAGATTAATAAGACCAAAGATTGCCTCTTTTATGTACCCAAAATTAATTATATCTCATGTTTAACCACTCGAAGCACTGGCCGAGATGAAGCTGTTCTCAGCGGGTACACGAGCACCGAACGGCTGCTGACGGCCTGGAGCTCACATCTCCGAAAACGTCTAAACAAACTGTAAAATAGGTGCTATGATTAAATATGAGTCACATATTTCAGGTCTAAACAACTACATTCTCACCTAAAAAACTATGTTGGATACGTTGGATTTGCTCAGCCACCATGACAGTCACTTCAAGCGGAGTGATACAAACGGTGAAAAGGTAGGAGTGCTGTTATCATTAGAATATTGCATGGCTCTCAGCCAATCAGATTCGAGAACCAGAAAGAACTGTTGTATATAATATAATATAATATAATTTTTGTAGCAGTATCAATCACCCAACAAATGCTTAGAGATGTGTAATGCATTAATTTTAGACTGGAACGAGATTGGGTGGGTACTGTAAATAATGAAAATTTCATTTCATTTATTCAGGAAGTGAGATAAAACATTGCAAATAATGCTGACAGTACCACCATAACTTACGTCTTACTTTATCTAAACAGTTATTTTCCACATCACTAAAGAGCTTATGCCTGGCCATGTATCATAATTTATTTGAAGGTACTTTCAACCCCTATTACTTCAAGGACAATGAGCTCTTGCAGGGGAAGAGTGAGGTAAATGTCATGCCTAAAATGACAAAAGACCTGATGAATTATTTTTCCCAGTCAGTGAAGAATGTTCATTATATTAATATATTATATATATAATATAAGGAAAAAAGAAGGCTATTCATTATGTCATTAGTACATTCTGTACACTTGGCATCAAATTGCACGGTTACTAGAATGTGTTTTGATGAATGTACAAACATTTGCTGCTTTCTGTGAAAAAAATCACCAGTTGTAATCATGAGACGTAATTGAACAGACTCTGAGGTGCAAATACAATTGTTGATGTGGCAGAAATGACCCCTGCAGATTTTCTCCCATGATATCAGTTTATGAAAATCTTTCATTTTCACTTCACTGAGCATCTGCTGGACAGATGGAGTGAAACTGGCTCGGTGTTTAGTTCCAAACTGTAACAACACACTATAACAGTGACTTCTTCTTACACCAATGAACAAAAAATTATTTAGCCTTTCTATTATCTGACAAATGTGTCTGTAAATTGTTTGGATGCTGAAAATATCTTGAGACAATAGTTCTGGTTGAGTGAGTGATTTATTTTAAAAAAATGTTTAGAAACAGGTTTTTATTCAGGAACTTTGAGTGATTGAATCATTCACTCAACCGATTCGTTTAACGGCTGATTCATTCAGGAACAAAAGCTACTGAGTTGCAAGTCAGCTCTAGGTTTGTTTGTAACTGTTGTCATTTATGAAGCAAAACAAAGTAGCGATATTGTCTAAAATCTAAGAGTCTCAGTATTAATTTGTTAATTCTCTCAATTGTGCCGTTTTTCCTTGTGCCTACAGCCGTTCGTACCTTTGTCCACATTCCATGTTGCCTCTTTGCATGTGTGATATTGTAGAAGTATCTTATATAACATATATATCCTCCACCAGTGTAGATGTAGATCTTCATAATAACCCCTTGCACACAGCATTACACGAAAACAACCATGTAGCTGCAAATCCGGAGACTCATTAAAATGTAAGGTTTGATGCATGTGACCCATAGACGCTTTGATGTGCGAGTCAGTCTTCGCCGAGGTGGCCCTCTCCTTCCTCAAAATGATTATCTGTGGTGCAGAGCTGGAGTTAGACCTCTCTCTCCATCCAATTTACACAGCCATTGCTGAGGGCAAGGAAGACCAGCATAATCAGCCCTGACCCCCATTGTGTATGATGATCATAGCTGCATGGAAACGAGTGCTGCCATACTAGTGACCTCCTAGGGCGTCAACACAAGACATTGATTATCAGTCTGATACTCAGTATGATCCTTCAGCATTGTGATGCATTATAGGGTTTGTTGCCGATGGTTAGCTCTGGAGAAAAGCGGACGAATGCCGAATGCATATCCAAGCTCCTCTGCTTCCCTTATATTGTATTGCTTTTTTTTTGCACTTTACACAAATAAATCACACTTTGGTGTTCCATGGTGTTTTTAAAGCATTAAAGCATCAATTATTTGTTGTTGTGAGAACTTATATTATGTTAGACATGTTAGATAAACTATCTAACAGTAAATTCACCTAGCTTTAGAAGTAGGTATAGTTCAAAAACATGTACTGTTGTCAAATATCATCCTCCAAGGGGTACTTGATTATGATTTCACTTTTTTAACTTTAGTTAGTGTGTAATGTTGCTGTTTGAGCATAACTGCAAAGTTACGACGCTCAAAGTTCAGTGCAAAGGGAGATATTTTCTTTTACTGAATTCGCTGTTTAAGGACTACAACAAACGGCTGGTAGGGACTACAACGAGTTTATGACATCACTAACTCTAAAATTTACATAAACCCCGCCCCCAGGAACACGAAACAAAGGGGCGGGGCCATGTTGGGCTGCTTTAGAGAAGAGGAAGAGTTGTTGTAGTAGAGTGTTGTTGACATGCCGTCATTTTACGCCGGACTGCTTCACAAACGAGGGTCAATTCAACACTGGATTTGCACAAAAGATTAACATGACGGCACATGCTAGTGGATGAGTTGAATCAACTCCACAGCAACTACATAAATTTATCCACTAACCATTCAGAAACGTCCAGTTTCATTCTAAAAGTTGTAACTTCTTCCTGAGTCTCTCCATCAGTGTCGACTCCGGTTTGAACAATGTAAGGCTGAACAGCGTTACTGACAATCCTCATTTTAGCTGCCTGAGATTCTCCAGCTTTGTTGTTGTTGAGCGACCGAAGCATGAGCTGTTAAAGCTCCGCCCTCTTCTGGAAAGGGGGCCGGGAGCAGCAGCTCATTTGCATTTAAAGAGACACACGAAAACTCCACAGACACATAATGAGGACACCAGAGACATCTTGTGAAAAGGCATAAAAGGTCCCCTTGTGAATTTGCAATCATGCTCTTTTTTCTTGTGCCTACAGCCGAAAGTATACTTCCCTTGTCCACGTTCCACTCAGACATAACTAAATTACCAAATCTGGCATATCTTAAATTACATTAATTTTTTTAAAACTTATTTTTATTATAATTTAATATTTATTATTAGAAATATGACTTTATGACAGGCATGTGTTACCAAATTTGGCATATTTTTAAAATAAATTTATTGTATAAAATTTTAATTATTTATATTTCTGCTGATTTATTATTGATCAGAAGAAATATGATTATGTTTATATGATTTTCAGGCATTATTTTGTACTCTGTATTTGAAAGTGCCTGTTAATTTTGTATCTTTTCCAAAGGGCCACATCACGAATCATTGTGCAACAAGCCATAGCTTATTTCAAAACAGCTGTTATGTAACTTAGCTAAGAGTCTGTATTTGTTATTGTGGATGTTATTGCATGGGTTTGGGTACAAGAACAAAAAAACCTCCCCTTCCCCTTTTTGCAATCGCCCACACAAACACATAAAGTCCATTAGAGCACTGCTCAGAGGAGATGCAGGAAAATGCTCTCGCAGTTCAGTCTAGTTCACCGCCTTTCTATTTTCTCCACAGCGACAGAGGCATGTGCTGGAGTATTGGATCTGTCACTGTTCTCCTCTGCTTTTTGTGAGACTAATTAGCTTGTCTATTGCTCCCTAAATCATGATCGAGCACCCTACAGCTGAGCTGAATTAAAGAAAAGGTCCCATGTAAAAGTCCCATATATGACACAGTGTGCTGGATTCAATCGATTTCAGAAAGCATCTTCAATAAAATATACAGTCGTGAAGAGAACACTTCTGCTCTATATTCTTTTATTTCCATTTCTGTGTTTTTTGATGAAACTTGGCTGATTTTTTCATTAAATCCCTGGTGATTTCTGCCACTGTCAGATTCAATCACTTTGTCACCTCCTCATTTAATCACAAATGAAGCAGTAAACTGGTAATATAGCAAAAACATAATGAACCCAAGCAACTTTTCAAGATAGCACTTTAAACATGTTGCCCAGGGGGGTTGTACTAGTAGCATTAAGGAAAAAGGAATGTACTGTAGCTTTGCATAAAACATCTGTGGGTACGAGGTTAGCTTTTAGAGAGAGCTATAGACCCTCAGAGCTGGTAAGAAGAGATTAAGCAGTAGAGTAAATGTTTTTCTTCCCAAATCTGATTGGTCAGATTGGAAAGCTTTCTTGGCAAGCAACCCAGACAGTCTATAAAACAACAGCAAATAAAAACAGAGCACAGCAACATATTTCAAACCTGTGGATTATTGTTGTGTTTTCATGGGAAGGTAATAGCTTGTCCATGACTTGTTGTTTGACAGTAGGTTATTGCTTTAGACGTTTTCATGTCTTGGCTGTACTAGTCTATTGCAGCCAATGATTTTTATCATTATCACTCTATTTAATAACATACTGTAGGCTGTGTCCAAAAGCTTAGTCATCTGACTTGTTGCCTCATTTGCGCATGAAGGAACCTCACTAAACTGATTTCGGACAGACTTCTGAGACAGAAGCGTAACATTTTAATGATCTACAACAAAATAGAAAGAGCTTTGGTGATAACTAAGCGAATTTTTAATTACTACAATTCTAATTTCTCACTAGAAATGACATCAAAAGTAGAAAAACTAAACGCAACTTTCAGATGCCGCCATTATTTTTTTAGCTTAAAGGCCCGTTCACACCAATGACGATAACTATGAAGATAATGATAAAGATATAGTTCCAAAAATTGTTCTAAATATAAAAGAGTGGCAGTGTCCACACCATGCTATAATGATAATGTTATAGAGAATGATATAGTTGTGTGTTTTTTTTTCAGCTGTTGAACGATAAAACACTGACAGCCAATCAGAATCCATTCTAATTTAAGGGCTCGCGTATTTAAAATGGCGGATGACATTGCGAAGTCCAGAAAACGCCACCACTGTTTCAAGGATACTGAAATGTATATATGGAAAACAATCGGTCATACCCTCGGAATAAATGGTGAGAAGTATTAACGATATAGGCTATGCTAGGCTAGAAAACAGTGTAAAGTAAAATTACCTCAGGTATCCAGCGCTAGTTTCGACATCGTCTTGCTTTCTTTAAAGTTGCAGTGAAAAAGACTAGGTGTTGTTTTTGTTCCACTATATACTGACTTCTAAATTCACTGTTAGATTAGATCGTTTACATTAGCTAGATTCACTCACAACATAGAATGCCGAGGACATCTGCTGGTTAAAACCGTGTAAATGCAACAGCAAAAACATGTTCAATGACGTTGTACACACTTTGAAACCACAATGCGCAAGATTAGAATATAATATTAATATTATCTATAGTTATCTTTAAAGTTATTTTCTATATAGTTATCATTCCTGGTGTGAACAGGCCTTAACTGTCACAGAATGGGATATCAAAGGCAACGAAGGATACATCTATGCTGCCTTAAAAAAATCAATCAGATGACGGTACCTCAGGAGACAGGAAATTGGATTCGGACGTGCCTTGATGCCTTCCTACCTTGGAACACGTCCTCTGAAGGCAGCATTTTTAAGATTTTGGACGCAGCCTTAGAATAAGTGGGCAATGAGACCTAACAGGTTATATAAATTATTAGGGCTCAAATATTCAAAGTTAATTTCATATTTATCTTGTGTTTCTAGACCGCCCACCCGCTCCGGTTAATGTGTCGGTCATGCACCTGAGAGCTGATTCAGCAACCGTGTCCTGGGAGGTGCCCGAGGGTGACATCATCATTGGCTTTTCCATCTCCCAACAGGTAAATCACTTTTCTACGGAGCCCCTAAAGGGACCTTTGCAAAAATAAAAAATTGACAGAGTTTTGTGTGCGCACGCATTACAATTTCCGGTTTGTGTATGCTAAAACCTATTTCATTTGTGCGTCACTGCCTATGAAGAAAGGAAGAGTATGCATGCACATGAACTAATAAAGATCTATTTGCTCAAAATTATGAAGAAAATGCGAGTATGGATGAATTAATAAAGATCTATGCTCAAAATTATGAAGAAAATATGAGCATGGATGAATTAACAAAGATCTGTTTGCTCAAAATTATTAAGAAAATTTGAGTTTGGATGGATTAATAGAGATCTACTTGCTCAACATTATACAGAAAATGCGAGAATGGATGTGCATGAATTAATAAAGATCTATTTGCTTAAAATTATGAAAACAATGCGAGTAGCCTATGGATGAATTAATAATGATCTATTTGCTCAAAATTATAAAGACAAAGAGAGTATGGACGCGCATGAATTAATAAAGATCTGTTTGCTCAAAATTATGCAGAAAATGCAAGTATGTGCATGAATTCATAAAGATCTATTTGCTCAAAATTATAAAGAAAATGAGAGTATGGATGTGTATGAATTAATAACGATCTTTTTGCTGAAATGTCGCTTTCGTAGGGCAGTTTATGTCACGGCCTTATGTCTGCTTTAAAGCATTCTCTGTGACGGCCGGGAAACCGCAACATGAATGGCTGTGTGCATTGTTCTTTCTGCTAAGTTAAAAAAAGGCTGATACAGTAAAAAAAATAGGCTTTCGTTAGGGCAGTGCGTCATATTTCAAGGACTCATGTCCATTTGAACGAATTTAACTCTGTGGCATCCAAGAAATCATGCTGGGAAATGGGCTCAGTGTGCAATGTCATAATGCCACGTTTAATGGTTCATGAAAAAACATTGGTACAGTAAAAATGATAAAACTTTGTATTTCGTTAGGGCAGTATGCCATATTTATATTGTCCCATATAAAAATACTGGAACTGTAAAATGTAGGCCTACTAAAGTTTCGTATTTCACAATATCAAACCCCCCTTTATTAAACTTTAACGCATCCTTACGGGTGGCAGAGAAACGCTTATTTTCTTCATTCAGTTCTAATAGCAGAGCCATAGACATTAAGGACTTTAGATATAAAGGAAGGCACATGTTTTAAAAAATTTAAATGAATAATTAGCTGGATTCATCCTAGACGAACTGGTCTAAGAAAACCAGATTTTGAGCAAATACAGCTTTATTAGTTCATGTGCATCCATACTCTTGCTTTCTTCATAGGCAGTGACGCACAAATGAAATAGGTTATAGTATACACAAACCGGAAATTGTAATGCGTGCACACGCAAAAGTTTCTCGTGAGCACGCTATACATTTCTCGTGCGGACGCGAAACTCTGTCAATTTTTTATTTTTGCAAAGGTCCCTTTAGGGGCTCCGTAATTTTCAAGGAATAGCCTACATTTACAAAAAAATATACCCTGTCAATTCTAATATTTCTAAGTGTGTGGAGATTGGCAGCTTGTGTGCTTTTTGTAAACAAGCAGAAGAGACTTCTGCACGTTTGTTTTTGATTGCCCTATATCCAAACAATTTTGGACTGACCTTGGCTCTGATATATTTGATTTTGAACAATGTTAGACACTCTTTTAGCTTTAAAGACATTATTTTTTATTATAATTCATTCTGTAAGCAAAATGGGATCCCACCTTTCCCTCCTTCTTTTTTTAATTATTATTTTTATTTTTTTCTTTGTAAAGAACAAACAAACCTTTAAGATTTCTTTAATATTATGAAGAAATATTTAAAACAAATCCCAGTAATTGTGCTTTACTTGTGTATCTGTGTCTGTATGTTTTTGGATGAATATATATTTGTATTGTGTTTCCCTGACTTATCTAAGTTTGTTATACTGTAGTTATGTTTATTCTCAACATTAACTCAACTCAAATTTCTAATCATAGTATTTGGAGGGATATCGCTGACGGAACAGCAGAAATGCAGCGGTTACCCCCCTAAACAAAGCAGCTAAAAGAAAGTTTGGAAAAAGAAATATATATATATCTTATCTTTTTTCTTTTTTTGGAAGAGTACAAGGTAATACCTTTTACTTTCTTTTAGCTGCTTTGTTTAGGGGGGTAACCGCTGCATTTCTGCTGTTCCGTCAGTGATATCTGCTGTCAGCGCGTCTAGAACTTTCATAAAGTTTTCCAACAACTTTCACACCTTCATGCTACCTTTTATTTAGTAAATATATTCCGTAATTGTGAATTTGGTAATATTTAGATGTAGAGGGATTTGTGTAATTTTCTTATTGTAAAAGACTAACATTGTTGTTTACTGAAACTTACAAACTATTAACCAAGTGACTGACTGATTTCACATTCAAGCAATTACAAATATATCAGTCATGTTATGCAATCAGTTGTCTGCATGTCTGTAATGGCTGTGCAGGCGACGCTCACAGATTAATGCATTATTCATTTAGTCAAGGACTTCCATCACACTCCCCCACACCTCCAGAGCCCAAGGACAGAGGAAAGTGCTTTGAGTCTATTCGCAGACTTTAAAGAGCAACCGAGGCAGAGCTAAATGCAACGTTAAGTTAGAGAGCAGAATTATAGCTGAAATGAAATGATTTCGTATTTGGCTCTCAGGGCTTCGAGAAGATCCTTTAGTGCCCTAATGTGTGATTTATATTTATTAGATGATCTCATAGAAAGCGCTTACTGTTACTGTACTGCTGACCTCTAGACTGCATGAGCTGTTTGAAATGTCAGCAAATACCAGCCTAACGCTCTGTAGGTGATGTTTCAGAGTTTGTAAATTCAACAGGAACCTTGAAAAGCTTTTGCCGTTTGGAAGAACATCTAAAAATGTAAGTAGTTTAGATTAGGGATGGACCTGGACTACAAAACACCCTGCAGAATTATTCTGATCTATACCAATCCAGTGGTTTAACTCTTTCAGAGAATGGACGGCAAAATGCAGAGGTTTATCAGAGAGGTGAACACCACCAGCAGATCCTGTGTGCTGTGGGATCTGGAGGAGGAGACGGACTACATCATCCAGGTTCAGTCCATCGGCCTGTACGGAGAGAGTCAGGCCAGCAAACGTGTCCACTTCAGAACCCTGAAGAAAACTGACCGTTTCCCCTCGAACAGTTCAAACCAAGGTAACAGCCCACCCTCACTCCTACACAGGGCTTGACATCAAGTTTCTAGCCACCCAGCATTTTCTCTGGCCACAATTTTGACATTGATACCATGGGCAAAAACTGATATATAGATATTTTTCTCATAATCTCATAATTTGGCAGCAGGTATATTAGGCTGCTGTCACTTTAAGACCTGATGCACGGATCCATTATACTGTTACACATGCGTTTTCTTTCTCAACTGTTTACCTTCACTTAAAACATCACTGTGTTTACATGAATACTCACCAAGACCGGCAATTTGACATTATTTTGTGTGTATTTGACTGTATATAAATAACTAAATTTAGTACTGAGTGGTGTCTATATGTGGCGCACTTTGGGTGTGAGCACAAAATCTGCAGGAACGAGTAAAATTATGCGCAATGTGTGCAATCCCACGCCGAAATTCAAGCTGTCCAAAGTGTCTAGTAAGAGTGACTGTTACACGCCACTGCTGAAATCCACCCGCATTTGGCAGGTTGGCGGGTGTTAATGTCAAGCCCTGCTCCTACACCACATTGGTATATCATTCTTTACACTTGTTTTGACGCAGTGTGTGAAACATAATATGTGAAAAACGCAGTAACCGTTTACATTCTCGGCGGATTCTGCCATTGTGTTCAACAGTTCCCTTTCCTACAACCCAATTAATTATTGATGAACACTTCACGCATGGATGCAGGTAGACCTTGTTACTGCCTCTCATTTTCAGCTCCAATTTCTAATCAGCTCGCTGCCTCTCAGGGGGATATGCTGTATATTTGGCGCTGTGCGGCACGAGCGGGTGATCCCTAATAGCAGTCCCTAATAGTAATATTGTATTGATACGAGATGTTTTTGAGAGATTTTCTCTTCTTTATAAAATCTAGCACAGCACTGAAAACCAGATAAATCAAGCTGCCTTCAACATGAGAGTAGCTATTTTTGCCAGACATGTTGAGAGCAACAAAACATCCAGGCTTGTGCACACCAACGCAGATGGAGCGCTCGAAATTAATCATCCGAGCATTCAAAGATGCACATAGTTCAGAAACATGCTCAATATGTCATTAACGCTCTCCTGCCTTCAACTGAAAAAGCAGTAAGTATATATCAGCAGACATTTTAGACATTCCGTTTGACTCTGGATAATTAGGGAAGTTCATTGAAAACAAATGATTCCATAAAGCTCCAGTTCTGCATTTAGAATGATTTCTAAAGCTTGCATGGGTAAAAATGTAATTTCTTTCATAGTTGCTTTTGTAGGAGTTTGAATTTAGAATCATCTTGGCTTGTCGGCCACAGTCTAAAATCCATCAACCTGAAGAGAAAAGGCCTGTCATTAGAGTTGTCTGGACAGAACTTCACTGAGGCATAAAAAGTATAAATAAGACATTTCTTATTTTTATAGTGGCTTAAATTCTAGGGCCTTTAAAAATATCTCTTTATTTTTCTGGGCTCTAGTGTGTTAGTGTGTAATGTTGCTGTTTGAGCATAAACAACATCAAGTTACGACGCTCAAAGTTCAATGCAAAGGGAGATATTTTCTTTTACAGAATTCTCTGTTTAAGGACTACAACAAATGGCTGGTAGGGACTACAATGAGCTTCTTCCCGGGTTAGTGACAACACAAATCCTAAAATTTACATAAACCCCGCCCCTGAGAACACAAAACAAAGGGGGTGAGGCCATGTTGGGCTGCTTTAGAGAAGAGGAAGAGTTGTTGTAGTAGAGTGTTGCACATGCTAGTGGATGAGTTGAATCAACTCCACAGCAACTACATAAATTTATCCACTAACCATTCAGAAACGTCCAGTTTCATTCTAAAAGTTGTAACTTCTTCCTGAGTCTCTCCATCAGTGTCGACTCCGGTTTGAACAATGTAAGGCTGAACACCGTTACTGACAATCCTCATTTTGGCTGCGTGAGATTCTCCAGCTTTGTTGTTGTTGAGCTGTTAAAGCTCCGCCCTCTTCTGGAAAGGGGGCGGGAGCAGCAGCTCATTTGCATTTAAAGGGACACAAAAAAAAAGTGTGTTTTTGCTCACACCCAAATAGGGGCAAATTTGACAAGCTATAATAAATGATCTGTGGGGTATTTTGAGCTGAAACTTCAGACACATTCTGGGGACACCAGAGACTTATATTAAATCTTGTAAAATAGGCATTATAGGTCCTCTTTAAAGTTTCTAGCATAGTACTCTTGATAAATGTGTAATACTTCTTATAAAACTGTTCAGCAATTGTCTACAGTGCTTTTCATGCAGTCATTATATCATTTTATAGATTGACAGATATGGAAGTTCTGTATCCAGATGTCATGCAGGTAATTAAGTAAAAGATAATGCAGATAATGTCATTCGCACAAAGTACATATAAGTTTATATGTTTATTTTGTGATATTGACTGGCTTTCTGTAAGTTATTCTGCTTGTTATACTTGCCGTGTGGACGTTATTTTGCGCTGAAACTTTTTATTATTTTACATTATCTTCTGCTAAAAACTAAATTTTTCTTCAATTAAATTAAATTTTAATTCATTTTTTAATTAAAATGAAAAAATGATCTAGTTATAAAATAATCTAGTTTTTTTCCAAAAATGCTTGTCACTGTACTTTTTATTCAAGTCCATATGCTGTGATCTTCCTTTATTATTAATTTATTCATTAATTGTTTGAAACTTCTGATCATATTTTTTTCCTTTTTTTTTTTTTTTTTTCCTCAGTGTTCAGTATTAAAGGCAATAGTTTAAGAATAGGTCATAAAAAAAGTCCCATTGAACCACTTACAAGTTCAAAATCTTCTAAATATATAAATACATTTTCTGACACAAATGGCTCCATTTCCTCAGAATGACTATGAAATTTTCTCCCAGAGAAAGAATTTAACAATGTATCATTAAAATACAGACATTTACATGTTACAGCCGAGCACTCGGTTCATGACCCAGTGATTTATTTCATGTTCAGAGGAGTTTCATTATGCAGTCTCTCTCAATGCATCAGTGCATCTCTCTCTGTTCCTATAATAATGAATCTCATCCTGATGCAACAACAGTTAAATACATTTTCCATCCCTCCCTCCTCCATCCTGTGGTGCATAGATTTGAAATTAGAAGCAATAGACTTAGCAGGGAGTATTTGCCATCTGCTTACAGACAGGAAACACAATCCAGCGCAGAGTGCTGCTTTTCAAAGTCAACTTGCCATGATCGCCTAAGGAATCTGACAAATATCTAAACTGATCCGAAAAGGAAAGAAGTCATCTTCATAGAGATAATAGAGAGAGAGAAAGGAAAAGTGTGCCAAGACATTGAGTAATGTATCTTGTTTGTGACTCCAGACAGTTTCACCTGCATCTCTGAGGTATTTTTGGCCGATGCTTCTCATGTGCTGTCAGACTTAGCTGAAGATGATTCCCATTGGACTCAATTACTGTGATACTTCAAAGAAGTGCATCTGTAGAAGCTGAGTCAATATCAAAGACCGGGTCCTGCAGGTCTAACAAACAAACCTGTGCATCCTGATGAGAAAAGACCCATCACAATTACAACCGGAAAGACAATAAACAAGAACAATGCTTTCTCTGTGATGATCAATACAGATCAGCTTTGCCGGCACTTGATAGCGATAGTTCGCCCAAAAATGAAAATTCTGCCAAATTCTGTCATTCTAAACCTACACTGTATGACTTTCTTTCTTCTGCAGAACACAAAAGATGATATTTTGAAGAATGCTGCATGGTAACCCATTGACTTCTATTTCATAAACAAAAAATGACTGAGACATTTCTCAAATTATCTTCTTTTATGCTCCACAGAAGAAAGAAAGTCAGGCTTGGAACTACGTGTGTGTGAGTAAATGGTGAGTAAATATTATAAAGGGATATTTAAGTGAGTAAGTGTCCCTTTAAAGGGATAGTTCACCCAAAAATGACCTTTCTGTATAGAAATTGAGCATAGAAACGTGTTTTCAACCTCTGCCCTGTGAATTGTACTATAAATGAAACAGCTTTGCTACTGAAAGCTACATTAGTTCTCAGCAATAAGGCGATAACTTAACTGTTTTTGTAATTAAACTCACAGCTTCATTAATACTTTGAGACATTGTACAGCCTTAATTTATTCAAATTCATGCAAATAAATGTAATCTTACCCCGCTACTTTATTTCACTTCAGAATTCTAGATCTATACGAACTGTAGATAAAATAACAACATTATTTTCCGGTATATATCTGGTATATATCCTAAGACACTCTTCTCCACTCCTCAAATACATAAAACATTGGCCTATATTAGGGGTGTGACGAGACAGTTAGCACACGAGATGAGACGAGATTGAGTTCACGAGAACAAGACGAGATTTTTACACAATATTTTTAAGAAATGCTCATTGAGATACATGAAATACATAACTAGAAAAATAGTCTGCAGGTGCATTTTTAGCTAATTATCCTATGAATGTCCTTTCAGTTCTACTTTCTGAGTATGAATTATCATATGCAGTAAAAGACGACAATACTCAAGCACTGTAAAAGGTTTTGCCACAAACTCAATTGACTGGCTTCTCTCCTGTATGATTTACAAGAGTCTCTTCAGACCTTACTGTACATGATTTATGAGCTTCTAAAACTTTTGACCTCCTAACTGAACACCTTTCCACAAATTGATCATAGAAATAAAAAGAGTATAAATAAAAATTAAGTGCAAACAATAAGTGCAACCATAATCAAAGTACTCTCTGAACATGCAATTAGAGACCAAATTTTTCTTCAAACATTATACAGAGCTGAGAGATGGTTACAACTACACAGCCCAGCCTAAGATAGCTTTCATACTGTGAGATATTTGCATTCATTAGGGAGCCGCATTCAAAATGCGAGGTATTGAAATCGTGTTTGAATGCGCATTCGCGTTTTACTTTCGCTTTCTATTTGTGCTCGTGTGTACTTTGTGAATAGGGAGTGGCGGTGCAAAACGTCTTTAAGCTCTGTTGTGCAACGAATCCTCCACCATGGTCTTGTCAGTCATCTCGTCATGTGATCAGTGAACTCTGATTCCTGCTGCATTACTTACGGCTCTGCAGCTCGTGTTGGATGAGCTGAATGGGATTGAAGCAAATTTTGTTTTTATAAAAAGCAAAATGACAGTGGAGGAATAAAGTAAGTGTAGCTGTGGCATATTCTATCCTTCTATCCTAATTTCACCCTCACGCTCCATCATGGCAATTTCATGAAACTGCTTTTCACCTCAACGAGAAATCTCGTCACAGTGGCACGAGATCTTGTCACACTCCTAATATATATATTGGTGATGTCACTTGGTAAAGAAACACTACACAAATTCGCAATTTTGTAGTTTGTTTACACAGAGACAATAACGAAATAACGTCCATTCAAAACCCCTGTGTCAAACCATGAAGCATAGTGAAGCAATCAACAGAATCATTTTGGGCAGGAATTAATGTAAACACAGATATTAGATACCAGTCATGTCTAAAGTGAATGTAAACAGGCGGGGGAAAAACGGATATGGTCAGAAGATCAGATCTGTGCAGTGTAAACACAGCCTATAGGTTTTGGAAGAACATAATTAAGTGGCACTGCAGTGATTCTCTGTCATGAGAATGTCCCAGTAATACATACATGTGCAACAGCATCTTTGAACTGATCTCAGGCTAGTGAAACTAATGAGCAGATGTCTTGCTTTGGATCTTTGGGCCAAAGAAGACGTAAGGAAGCATTATGTTGTCTGGCGTAAAGCAGCTCCCTTTTAAAGTACTCTAAAGAGCTCCCCTGTTGGGCTTTTGGAACATAACCAGTTAAATACACAGCACTGCGTCCCACATGAGGCTCTTATCTCCGTTGAGATGTTGTGGAGCACAGACAGTATTCATTTTCCACACATGAGTGAAAAACCTCCACGCTTATCCTTATAAATATTCATGGGGATGATGAGAGGAATGTTTCGCTGTCTTTTATCCTGACTCTTCAGTGAACGGGAGCGAGTGCTCATCTCAATACTGTCAGACCGTTATTGGAAATCACGATGATGCATGTGATCCTTACAGTAATTGGCTGGGCAGAATCTCCTCCCTTACTTTTTTCATTTTATGACAGCAGGTGTCTCAGTGGCAGCGCCGCTTTTATCCTGAAAGGAACAGCAATTGGGAAGAGTGGTGCTCTGGACCAACTCCACACAGGTTAAAAGATACTTGGAGGAGGAAATGGGCCTGAATTCAATCCCTTTAACACTGGATTAATAATGAAGACAGATGGCTGGGTAGATCAGGCTGAGGTTGGATGGTGGTGGTGATTGGGATGCTGGGAAATTGACCAGCTTTGGGATGCATACCGGTACTTGGGGCTAAACAAAAGTCAAATTAATCACATAAGCACTGGCTTCATTCTGCATTGAATTTATGGTCCTGTGTGTGTGTTTTAAGGTTATACTTCTTTTAAAAACATAACACATTTTTAGTGTCTAATTTAAATGAGTATTTTTTTTTTTTTTTTGTGCTTAAATACTTAAGGTGATGATACATGGGGCAACTATATCTAAAGTATCCAGATAAAAAATATTTGTTGCCCATTCTCATTGGCCAAGCAACATCGCTCGGAAACATTACCCGGCAACATTGCTCAAAAAGTTGCTCCATGTATCATCACCTTTATGATATCCCAGGCTACAATTAATTACCCTGAAAAGTGTAAACTCTGTGGGCCCAATTCACAAGTAATTTTGTACAATTTGCACATTTTATGTGTCATAGCTATCGGTCAGAAACCTCTTATCTCCAAAAACAATACTTTTCAGGAAATGGAAAAAAACACAGTATTCTTTAAATAACCAAACACTGCATTGTCAAAGTTGATATTGTGGCTTTTTTTTATGTAGTCAGACACTTGCATGTGTCATTATATTATTAATATTTTACCAAAATCAAGCTCAAATTGATGGAGTTTCAAGGTTTTTGACCAGCGAATTTCATTTGGTCAAGATCTCATGCTATAAAAGATATAGTGCGCAGACTATTAAAGACAGTATTATGATTCGACGACAAATGCCTAGACTAAGATACTCTTCTCCGTTCCTCAAATACATAAAACATTGGCCTTTATATAGTGTTTCTTGAATAAAGACAACACTGTACTTATTCAAAGAACCAGTTCTTTATTAACGATCGCCTTGCAAACAAGCAGAGACGCTCCAAACAGTGTGCGGCTCTACATTTACAATAGAGACGGGGTGAAGATCCAATGGAGATATGAGGTTTAGTCACAAGCTCTTTTTAATACTGTTCATTGGTTAGATATTTGCAAAACCCACAGAAAGATGTAAAGGGTAACCAATAGTAATGATTTATGAAAACAAAATATATAAATGACGAAATATGGAGATACAAGGTTTCCTTCCGACAGCGACGAAAAAGTTCTTACACAAAGGGTTAGTTTGCATGACAACGATGTACTGAAAACAGAAAAGTTTTTCCTTTGCTTTTTTCACGTACAGACGGCAACGTTGTCAAAACGAACCCCGTTCACATGGATCTGCGAAAATGACTAAAAAAGCTGTATTCTTCTGTCAGGCCAGTGGATGGCGATTTCACTTTGTAAAGAAACTCTATGCTCCTATAGACTGAACACGTAATACACATCCGCTTGACGTCACTGTTTTCACAAATTCACGTTTATGCAATTTACACAGAGACGATAACGGTATTGTTTTCAAAAACTTGCACTTTGAAACCCATTTTCAAAAGTTTGAGTTTTCAGGCCTCCAAAAAGCAGTTTTTGTGTAAATGAATGCATAAAAAGTTTTCAGTTTTTAGTTGAAAATGGTGTTGTGTAAATGGATGCAAAATTTCTGCCGGAAATGTATCTCTGAACATAAATTTGTTCTTATCTTTGTTGTAATGTTGATGAATCTGGATTGTTCTGAAATAAATGAGCATGTGCCTATAAGTAACTCATATATAATGATGTTTCTAAGGCCACTGGGAGTATGTGATTTATTTATTTGTTTGTTTCTAAATGTGTTTGTCCTGATTCTAAATGTATTCTATAGATTTGTTTATTTACACTACCATTCAAAAGTTTGGGGTCAGTAAGATTTTTATTTTATATTTTTCAAAGAAAGTACAACTTTTATTCAGCAAGGACAACTTGATCAGTAAAGAAAAGATCAGTTAAGACTTTTATAATGTTAGAAAAGATTTCTATTTCAAATAAATGCTGTTTTTTAAACTTTCTATTCATCAATGAATCCTGAAAAAACAAGTATCACGCTTTCCACGAAAATACCCTAAACTTTTAAACCATATCAACCACAAGAATGAAAACTTCAGAGTTGGATCAGTGATGACTGTATCGGCTATTTTTGACCATTCAGTTCTCAGTACAATAACTCACAGATGATTCTCTGTCTCTTCTGACAGATGACCCGACTGTCCAAGGCCTGGATAAAGCTCGACACCTGCAGACAGGGGAGATGATCATCATTGTGGTGGTGCTTCTTATGTGGGCAGGTGAGAAACTGACGTCAGCTCAAAAGAAATGTGCTGAGTCTATTAATATCATCCTTAACTTCTGTTATGACCGTTTATATCTACTGAGAAAAACTTGCAAACATCACCTCATAAATGATTAAACTTTGAGAGAAAAGAGTCTGAGAAAGAGAGAGCAGATCATAATTTGTCTTGGATTTGCTAATGGTTATTAATTTTTCACCTGAATAATTTTAACATCACTTGAATTAAATGGTACTTAAAATTCTATACATGCCAGCCCTAAAAAGCCTTGTGAAACCGTAATATGCATAAAGCTGATAAAATATGAAATGCACTGCCTGAATCCTGAGAAGGGCACGGGAGATAGAAGCACTTCTGTCCTTACGTAAGGCACTGAGCCAGTCTGCCTCACTGTCACAAAATAATTCATGCGCTCAATTGCAACTGCCACTCCAGCAAACAAGGAATGTCTTTGCACCGCTGAGCTTTGACTATTGAAAGGAATTCTGACTGCCGCTCTCAATCCAGAGAATGCTGAACGTGTGCAACATGAAGAGCAGGGGCCGCCCACACACCAGGGTCCATTCTAGGATTTTAATTTTAGGGGGATCAGTCCCCAAATAATGTTTTAAACACTATTATTTTTAACTACATTTGTGCAGTAAAATTAACTTTAAAGAAAATCTAAATTTCTCATTTTCATTCATGGAGATCATGATGGAAAACAAACACTTTTAACATGAAAATGACATGAAATTACCAATATAACCAGTAGATGGCTGCAGAGGACCACTCTTTAGCTCATTTGCCATTTCCACTCCCTTTTATAGTTCTAAAGCCCTCCTAAAATGGGCCTAGTGACACCTGTGCCCCACACCCTGATTTAAAAGTGACTCGATCAACCTGGATTTACACTCAGAAATGCTAAAAATGATTTAATTGAACCAATATAAAACTAACCCATTTAAAAATTGCTACTTAGTTTGACGTCTTTAAATAATAAACGTAGTACATCTTTTTAGGATTCTTTGATAAATAAAAAGTTCAGAAGAACAGCATTTATTTTAAATGGAAATCTTTCGTTACATTAATATGTCTTTAATGTCACTTTTGATCAATTGAATGCAACCTTGCTGAATAAATGTATTATTTCTTTAAAAATATATATATATTACTGACCCAAACTGACCCCATAAACGGTAATCTATGATGATACATTCAGCACTTTTTATCACTGAGGAGGACGTTTTAAATACTTAAACTTACAGTTTATTTTCATAATCAAGCTATTTACTCAAAAGGTCAAGGAAAAGTTTTAATGATAATTTTCATTGATTGCTTTAATGATCCTATATCAGATTTAAAATTGGGTTGCATACATGCTAAGTGCTGAACTACTTAAGAAAATGGGCCGACATACAGTGAGAGACAGAGGTGAAATGAAGGTAAACTGGGTACAATTGTGTGTTTCTTCAGTATTTGTGTCTTGGATGCTTCAGTGACTCTGTCAGATCTATCAGTCTGTCTCTCCAGAGCCTTGTACAGTTAAATCAGTTGGACTACTGCATGTCACCATGTCTTTTCTGTTTCTGCAGCTGTAATTGCCTTGTTTTGCCGGCAGTATGACATAATAAAGGACAACGATTCCAGCAACAGCAAAGAGAAGGTAAAACCGTCCTCAGAGAGAAGCACACCGGAGCACCACAGCGGAGGTCTGCTGCGGAGCAAGGTGAGAATCTGTGTGCCTCCTTTCTCAACTAAAAATCTGGTATAAACCATACATTCATTAATCACTTATTTATGTCTTTGTAAACCCATATGAAACACAAAGGGAGAAGATTAGCAGAATTACCAAGTATATATTTTCCTGTACAATGAAACTGAATGGAGATCAAGAGCTGTAAAGCTCCAAAAAGAACAAAGCAGGGGACCTATTATGCAAAATTCACTTTTATAAGGCGTTTGAACACCGATGTGTGTCCGCAGTGTGTGAGAACAACCAGCTTATGGTAAAAATCCACTCATCGTAGAGAGAAGCCAGAGTCACTGAGGACATTGTGGTTAAATTTCATTTTTGAAGGAAATGTCCTGAAGAAAATCTGTAAAGTCTTATACGTTTGCGCAAATCATTTTGCACCGGAGTGCTTCACAAATTAGGTTCTTTTCAGCGACTCCTGTTCAAACATATAAGGCTGAACACCGCTACTGACAGTTTCAGTGCATGAGATTGTCCTGTTTTGTTGTTGCCGGTATGCGGGAAAATGAGCTCTTGAAGCTCCGCCCTCTTCTTGAAAGGGGGCGGGAGCACTAGCTCATTTGCATTTAAAGGGACACACTCAAAAACAGCCTATTTTTGATCATACCCAAAAAGTGGCAATTTTAACATGCTGTAATATATAGTTTCAGTGTGTGAGATTGTCCTGTTTTGTTGTTGCTGGTATGCTGGAAAATGAGCTCTTGAAGTTCCGCCCTCTTCTTGAAAGGGGGCGGGAGCACCAGCTCATTTGCATTTAAAGGGACACACTCAAAAACAGCCCATTTTTGATCACACCTAAAAAGTGGCAAATTTAACGTGCTGTAATAAATAAACTGGTGGGGTGTTTTGAGCTAAAACTTCACATACACACTCATAGGTCCCCTCTAAGTTAAAATTAGGTGAAATTTAAGTTTTTCTTGCTTGAGAACCTTGGTCACCATTCATTATCATTTTTATAGCATTATAAAACTTTTCTTCCACTGAAAAAAAGAGAAAATCTCAAAAGAAAGAAAATTTCTAAAGACATGAAGTGGAATTTTAATTTTTGGATGAATTGTCTTCATCTAGAGTCATAAACAGTGTAAATTGAACACACTTTGTAGGACACAAACATTTATCTTCATTCTGAAGTAAATGCAATACTAGCTGTAAATGAATGTGCTGTAACAGATTTTAAACTTCTACTAAAATCTATCACCACATTTCTATCACAGTTCTATATTGTAAATTGCAATGCAAAACAGCTATTCATTTGTAGTTTTCCTCACAATTCCCCCTGTTTTCAAAACACAGATTGAGTTGAAATTGAGAAATCTGTTTCCCTGCAAATTCAGAGCCGATAAATTTCATTAGCGCTTAATGAAAAGCGTAGCATAAGCATTTTGAGCCTAGAGGACAGGGAAAAACAATCCGATCACTTTAACACCTGCAGAAAGACTAAGACAGAATGCAGGAAAGCATTAGATTGCTATCCATCTCACTTTTCACTGCCAAGGAACTGCCAATTAATAAAACCTCTGACTGATCAAACCTTTTTGTTATTTGTCGGATGAAATCTGCCAGCAATGAAGGATGAGAGCGAACACTGTGGCCCACAGCATCAGTCATCAACACACTCCCTGACTCATGTGAAAGGCTTCAGGGTCGCTTTCTGTTGTACAAGTTTTGTGAGATCAACTAAGATTATGGAGCTTTACCATATATTTGCACAATCAACGCTAGAATTCACTGTTTGTTTTTTGGCTCTGATCAGTAGTGCTGAGCACTTTGCAATGGAAAGTGTGTCAGTGTCCCAGATTCATTATTTATGTTTATAAATACAAAAGAAGAGTCAGACTGGGCTTCGATACATATTTCCAGATTCTCTTGAAATCATTTGATTCTGATTCATGTAGGGATATCTCAGTCATATTGTAAAATCTCTCTCTGCTGATTCAAATGGGTGTCTTGTCTTTTTTAACTAGTAATTAAAAGAATCAGCTCATAAGTATTTGCACTGTATGTTTTTGAGTCATTTGTTCATGAATAGGACTACACTTGTTGAGTTTAGTGTTTGTTTTTGCATGCAGCCTGCAAGGACAACCCAACTGAAGGATATTTCTTATTATTTTGCAGTACAGTGTCTTTTTATTGGCTTCAATACAGCCTGTGATTAAATACAAACTCTCAACTCAAGGTAAAATCTGATTTCTTTTACCGTAACGCTGAAGATTCAGCAGTGCAGGAAACATTGATACAGAAAATCATCTAATTTTGTATATTATGAAAACAAAGTTTAATAATTTAATGAAAACAATCATTAACTACCGAGCCCAGATTATTACAAATGCATTTTATTAATTTAATTAACATTTTATTACTTTTTATTAATAATTTATTAGATGCATGCCGCCTGTCTGTTTTTGTAGCGACATCAACTTTACATTTCACGACCCTAAACATGACATGGAACAAAACTAACTGTGATTGGTTGCACTACATGTCAGTCAAACATCCTCTTGGGTGGTCCTTGGCCAATGAAAGCTGCAATAGAGTCCAGACCTTCTGCCATCAGTCTGAAGATCTGGCTACACGAGACTAGGGTTAGGGTAACGCTGATATGTTTTGACATATACACACATTTCTGTTACATTTATTTCTAATGTTCTAAGACAACTGTACAGACCCAAAATAAAAAAATGAAAAAAACATTTCTTTTTTGTATGTCAGAACTCTTCAACTCTAGTTCTGAAGTGCCAGTGTCTTGCTGAGTTTAACAACTTTTTATTTTCAAAGTTTGTGAAAACAAAACTGTTCAACCTGTCTGTCCCACTTTTTGAGCATAGATATGAAAATGACTTTTCCAACTTAAACTGTTAAAAAACTTGAATACTTCAGAGCACAGACTTGAGTTTGGCATCTTTTTAAAAAGGACACTTCACAGATTATTGTAGAAAAAAATCATAAAAGTAAATTTTAAAAAGTTATAGAAGTTTAAGTTTAGGAAATTGTAAAATGTTTATTTTTTATGTCCTATATAAAATATATAATAGCCAAAATATGTTCAAATCAAAGCCAAACGTCTGAATTAGTTCTGTGCCAAATTTTAGGTTGATATCTCAAAAAATGAACTTTAGTAAGATTTTTTTGTGCGCAGTACCAAACTTTTCCACTAGAAGACATCCAGACTCCACCGGTGACCATATAAGGACTCTTCGATTTCCATATATGATTTGAGTGATCTGAACCATATATTTTCATAATATTCATAATAAGTAATCTTAACATTTGATTTGAATTCAATCTCTAAAACATACGGAAAGAACCAGAGCGTGCGTTACAGTATACAAATAGAGAATTTATCACTATTTATCTATTGCTCTGTCATTTCTTTTGAAAATCAGTCACCAAATATGAAAACTAGAGTCGCTTTCAAATGATATATAGTTTGTCAAGATTACTTTAGGTTTAGACTAAGATATTATAGTTATAATTGTGTAATGGCAAACGTCACACTAGTTTGGGGGAGGGGCTTAAAAACGGTGGTTAAAAACATTTTTATAAATCGTAAATTCAGATATTTGTTCTTTGTAATGTGTGAAAAGTATTGATATTAAAAGTTAATTATTTGTACCTTATTGTATTTCTTTTTTTTTTTCATAGTGTGATTTTTAGGGAATTGTATTGAATCCAATTAGGGTCAATTTTGACCCACTCCAACAAGAACATAACATGAGGGTTAAATTAAGATCTAACATTATAGAAAAATATTTATTTCTTCTTTGTAGCATCCATGAAGATAGAGACTGAGATGAAAGTGGAAAATATTATGCATGAAACTTAATTTTAGAATCAGAGACATTTTTCAGCATAATAAGGATCAAACGCCAGAGATACTGACCTACTTCTAAAATAAACCATCTCAGGAAAACCACCATGTGCCTTTGAGCCTTCATGTTCCAGCTCTTCACTTGGCACTTTCTCTGTGTTGGAAATTCAGAGTGATAAAGCAAGGGCAGATGCTTCACATTTCACCCGTTCCTCTGTGTGCCACCATTAGTCCTTATAACACATCAAACCCGGCCCTTATAGACGCGTCATAAAATCAATATCAGACCCTGTGATGATGTCATCCTCTGCGCCAAGACCCTAATGGCCTCCATCTCGACATATTGCACTGCTACAGAGCAAAATGATGCGCATTCATCTCCGTGTGCATTACATCTTACAGCTCGCAGCCATATATACAATAATCTCACGCTGCAAATGCATCCAGCATCAGGAAGGCGTTGATGAAACGAGCCCCTCGGAGGAGAATCACTCTTCTGTTTTTTGTCCTCCTGTCTGTTGCAGTTCCACCAGTCTGTGCCATCCATCAACATCATCGAGGTGTGATGGGAGTTTCGTAGACGTCTGTCGCACCACCCGCAGTATCAGGACGACGGTTTATCGGCCCTTCCATCATAACGCAGTGAAGAATCCTCACATCTACAGCTACACCGCAGCATCGGCCCACCCATACACACATATATCAAAGCAATCTACTGGGACTGTAAATAACATATATTGAAATATTGTATGATGGATGGATGGAGAATTCCCAAAACTTTCCTGCAATATATCAGATTAAATCTGGGATTTTTTCTCTTGTATAGTCAAGGAAGGAAAGTGTATTTTTGATATGGTACTGGTGAAGTATGACAGGGTTTCTACTCTTTAGTTTACTCTAGTTTAGTTTGTGCATGCGTCTCTCGCGGTCTGATAGGATGTGTACAGAAGCAGGTCATTAGATTAAGCTTGTGCTCTTACTTTCATTAGTCTGTAAAACTGCTGGAATTGTGACTGAGCTGCTTACAGACTAGAGCCAAATCTCTCTGCTTGTAAATAGTTTCATCTCTTCACCCTCCTAACCAGTTTTTTTTTTTCGTATCCTAAATATGGCTAGACCTCTGGTGTTGTTCATTTTAGACTGAAAATGTTTGGAAATTTTAAAAATCACTACCTCATCGGTATGGTACGAAACTCTGTGACTTTTATAGCTGTAGCTACATGTGACGACAAGCACGTTTTTGCAAATGCATGAAATAAAATCAATAATTAAGCCACAATGCAATAAAAAAAATGGACAGCAAACTCTCTAAAACATCGTCACACACTCACACACACACAAATGAACTGGTGTGACTGTAACAATATGGCAAAACTGAGCCAGAAGACTCAAATAAGAGATTGAAATCAGGTTGCTATAGCTCTGATAAACCATTTCTGTTCTGCATATGTTATGTGTAGCAAAATGTCTTTGGGCCTCATTTATAAAATGTTGTGCAGAAACCGTCATAAATTTAATCTTATGATTATATCTCTGATGTGTGTACGTGTGATTTATAGAATGAACGTACACATGCACACGCCTCTGTTTCAGATGTGAAATCTATAAATTGCAAATGATCTTGAACTTGCTCGCAGCTGAATGGTTTTAGTTCCCCACATTGTAAACAACACCTAATTAATGTCATTTACATATAAAAGATCAACAGTCATCGTCCAAATCCTTAGCGAGCTGCAAGAATAGTTTAGATTTCCAAAAAACCTGCAGTAATTTGACAATGAAAAGTGTGTACGTCTGCTCAGACCCTGACGTGGCTTTAAGCACTTTTCCACGTCAACAGAGGTGTAAAGTACTTGAATTTAATTTAATTTAATTTAACTTGGCTTATAAATTTTAGTTGTTTTTAGATATAAATACTTACTTTACTTTTTTTATATAGAGCTGTACAGGCATCTATTGGTTAAACCATATTACAGATGTTTTTCTTTTTTTACTCCCACCAGATGGCACTAATCTAACTTCAGAAATGGAATTTTAAAGGCGGTGGGCCCTATCATACACCCGGCACAATGTGACCCAAACACGACACAAGTGTTTTTTTGCTAGTTTCAGCCTGACACAGTTTCCTGCGCTACGTTGTTTAAATAGCAAATGCACTCGCGCCCATCTGTTCTCCCACGGGCGTGCTGGTCTGAAAACGAGGTGTGTTCAGGTGCATTGTTGGCGTGTTGCTATTTTGAGGAACTGAAATAGACTGCGCCATTGACCAACTGAACCCTGGTCTAAAGTCAATGGCGCAGTATTTTTTTGTTATTTAAAGAGCGTGTTAGTAATATGCGCCTATATGCGGGTGCACAACGCTCGTACACTCTGCTTATTACACACACAGGAATGCACAGCAGCACACAAACATGCCAAATATGTTAAAAATAAAATGATTATAATGTAAAAGATTGTTATTGCGTACATAAAGATAAAAATAATGCCTACTGTACATGTCATAATGGATAGTCATTGCATGTATCAGAATTACCTATTTGCTGTAATGACGAATAAAAATTGGCTAATTATTTGGCCAGTCATTGCAGTACACACCTGTATTTAAACTCGCTCGTCAGGTTTAGGGTGTCTATATTCCACCATGTAAATAGCGAATCCACCATGGCGCGAGCGCAACTGGCTTTTAAAGGGAATGTGAGATGACACTCTTATTAGTTTATTGCACATTACACCCAAAACACTCTCATGACTCATTATGAGACTAGGTACAACCGTTTTGGACCATGCGCCAACCATTTTTTCCGTCATTAAACTAGCAAAAGTGGATTCAAACACCTGTGCCATGCGTTTCAGACCATGAGCTTAGATCATTAAAATAGAGCCTATTATGTCTATTTTAAGATGAAATACTGCTTTAATTGAAAAGTTATTTTTAAAAATTAGATTTTTTTTGTATTATTTTCAATGGGAAAAATTTGATCATAATTATTGCATAAATATTAATTAGTAACATGAAATTCTCTCAAAAAAAAAAAAATATTATTGAAACAAAATATATTACATTGATTTTACGGAAAATAAAAAAAGGTTACATTTCAGGTGTTCGGTCACTTTTGACCGTGAACAACACCAGACGGCTAGCACTGCTTATTTGCCCACTGTTTTCCCCCACATGCTTATTTTAAAAACCTGCCAGACTGAATAATGTACATAATTGCTGTGTTGTATATCTAACTGAATTATTGTTTATTATTAAGAATATAAAGATGCCATAATCCTCATGATGAAAAGTGCATGCATATTGTTTTTTGCTCTCAGTTCATGTTTATTCTCTGAAATTAGATGTTTTTATCATCTTCTATTTCTCCTTATCAATTTTAATAAAGATAATGAATGACTTGGAGGAAGCTTGTTTTTTTCTTGCCTTCTTTCTGACATTTTAGCATATTTGGAATTTGAGAGAAGTACTATACAGAAACCCAAACCTATATTGTTTGTTTCAACACAAACAATAAAGTGGGAACTAGTTTATTAGTGCATTCAACCACCAAGCAAAGTACATTAAGAGTCATTAATGTTGATAAAACATTAGGGAATTAATCAAATTAACAATATTTTCAAAATGGAGACAAACATTGTTTTGATACTCAATATTCTTTGGTCTAATGGCAGTAAAATCACAAGATATGATTGTGTTTTTGAACAAATATTTTATTATACATTATTAAATATCAACCAGTTTTATATGCAAATGACCTCTTGAGCTCCATTATGGTTTCATGATGGTTAAATAATAAAAATTAGTATGTGTACAAAGCCAAACATAGATTGCATAGATTTTCTTAAAGCACCAACTTCCATTACTTACTATAAAAAATTATAAAATGAAACACATTATAAAGACAATCACACATTATAGAGACACGGATTGAACAATATTTAAGAAATCATTTCAGATATGGTGAAATAAAAATGTTTTGCTATGGTTGTTGTAGTTGTTAAAGACATTGAAAGTGTCTCAAATCCTTCCACAGAAAATTATTTGATTATTTGAAATGAATAAGCAGTAAAATCAGATCAAACATTAATTATTAAACCACTGACAGTTTCAATATGATTAACCAAAATAACCAGAACTCCACTAACTGAACAGACCTTTAGCTACAGTAAATACTGCTATATTCTATTAAATTAAATGAAACTTATTCCACTTTTAGGAAGATAATGTAAAAAAAAAAAAAAAAAAAAAAAAAAATAGATGTTGAGAGGAAATACTGCATGTTCAAAACTGCACAAAGAGAAAAAAAGCTGACAGAGCTACTGAGGCTCAAAGACTGAACATTTAATGATTTCAGAAAATGATGAAGAGATTTCTGAGTGTGCTTTTTAATATCACTCAAAAAGGGCAGAATGGCAGTATATCACATGTAACGCTGCTGTAAAGATTATTTTTCATTTCTGAGAGCCAAAATCTAATATTCTTTAGTTCAACACTTATAAAGCACAGAAATGTTAGAAGATACACATTTCTCTTTCTATCCAATATCTATTTAACAGAATATGATGTCTATTTTGGTAAAATGAATGTGTGATGATTTTCTGCCCAAAGTTTAACTTAATCAGTGATGATTTTTACACTGTCTGACTGGATTATGTCATAACTTGATAATTATAACATATAATAATTAAAAACAGTCCACAGGTCCTTAAATTAAGAAGTTGCATATATTTAAAATAATTAACTTTAAAGGATTATTTCACTTCAGAATTAAAATTTCCTGATAATTCATCCAAGATGTTCATGTCTTTCTTTCTTCAGTCGAAAAGAAATGAAGGTTTTTGAGGAAAACATTCCAGGATTTTTCTCCATGTAGTGGACTTCACTGGGGTTCAACGGGTTGAAGGTCCAAATGTCAGTTTCAGTGCAGCTTCAAAGAGCTCTACATGATCCCAGACGAGGAATAAGAGTCTAATCTAGAGGAACGATCAGTAATTTTCTAAAAAGAATAAAAATTATATACTTTTTAACCACAAATGCTCATCTTGCACTGCTCTGCGCCATGACGTATGCAAAGTACCGATCCAGTGTCTACAAAGCGAATGTTCAAAGACTAAGTGAAACGGTCTTTACAAAAAAAGGTAAAACAACGATGTCGGGCAATTTTGAAGTTGGAGGACAAAATGAGATTTTCGCCCTACCGCGGTACTTCTGCCTATGTCACACGTGACCTTTCCAACATGATTACATAATGTGTGGCGCATCGCAGAGCAGTGCAAGATGAGCATTTGTGGTTAAAAAGTATATAATTTGTATTTTTTTAGAAAATGACTGATGGTTTCTCTAGATAAGACTCTTATTCCTCGTCTGGGATCATGTAGAGCTCTTTGAAGCTGCACTGAAACTGACATTTGGACCTTCAACCCGTTGAACCCCAGTGAAGTCCACTATATGGAGAAAAATCCTGGAATGATTTCCTAAAAAACCTTCATTTCTTTTCGACTGAAGAAAGAAAGACATGAACATCTTGGATGACATGGGGGTGAGTAAATTATCAGGACATTTTAATTCTGAAGTGAACTAATCCTTTAAAAATAAGATTGGCTGATAAGTGAAACTGTACTGTGAACATAAATAACAATGGTCATGATAATAAATCTAACACTTATGGTTGGAAGCCAGTTAGAGGCTTTTAGACAGCAATATTTTGGATACTAAAAAGAATCTATTAAAAATGTCAAAATCCCATGATCCACAGAAAATAATTTCTGCAATGATTGCTTAAGCAAACGTCCCCTGACCCACGACCCGTCTCTGAAATTCAACAGTGCTTCAATATATTAGTCCTGACCGGTTCTACAAACGTATTTGTAAACGTTCAGCTAGAGTGAAGTTCTCGGACACATGCAGATCCAGTAAAGTTTAATCACACTTGTCTGAGAGCTTTGCAGTGGCTCATGTTCGGCACAAAGCACTCGAGCGATCTGACTTCAGATGAAAGCCGTGGGAGTCGTGAAGAACGCTGCGCTGAAGGACAAACATCAGTTCTCTGTGGAATGTACATTTGGTCTCCCTTTCAAGTACATGTTTGTAGTTATTGTATATTTAAATAACATGACCAAAGTATCTACAATATAGCACCAATCCGTCGAAAAGATTGACTCTCTTTACATTATACAGGTAGCAAATCTACTTACACAAACGCTTGAGTACAGTATGACAACATGCAGTTTTATACATGTTGTATTGTCAAGTTCTTACCCTGAACTTACTGAATTATAATGCAAGTACATTGGCATTCAAGAGTTATGAATCATGCACGTCTGTGATGCTTTATTGTGGGACCGTTTTGAGTGGCGGTGGAGTGAGTCCATCACTGAGGCAGGAGCTGAACGGTGTGTTGTGTGTTCAGGACACGTTCTGATAGGCTGGTGAGAGAGAGAGAGTGTGTGTTTGTGTGTCTGTGTGTGTGTGTGTGTGTGTGTGTGTGTGTTCAGTCGGAGTCCTCACTGCTGAAGGACAGGAGATCTTCCTCCTCTGGACTCACAGCTGCATCCTCAGACATGGTTCTGCTGCGGGACGTCGCCAGTCTGATTGAGGGAACAGGAAGAGTAATCTTTAATATTTCTTATAATGTTTCCTTCTTGTTTTAAACTTTTTCAAACTCTTAACCCTTGTATGCCATTCGTTTGGGATGTATGGAAGCCCGTTTCTGCCACTAAATAAAAAAATAAAAACAGTAATTGTGATTTTTATATCAGAAGTCTGACTTTATATCACGCAATTGCAAGTTTATATCTCAGAATTGTGACTTTATAACTCGCAATTGTGAGAAAAAATGTCAGAATTGTGAGATATAAAGTCGAAATTACTGTTTTTATTTTTTTATTTAGTGGTGGAAACGGACTTCTATAGGGATGTACACTCAAGCTGTTGGGGTCTCCAGAGACCCAGACAATAAAATGTGATTTTCACTTTAACCAGTAGATTTGCTATTGCTATTTGACTAATTAAAAGACATCTTTTCATAAGTTTTTCCAGTTGGATTCATATCTTCATATTATGAAATCACAATTATAACAATAAAAATAACTTTTTTGTACTGAAGTTTGTGCTAAACTGTATTTCTTATCCATTCATGTGTGTGTGTGTGTGTGTGTGTGTGTGTGTTCACTGTTCTCCATCTTGGATGTGCTGTGAACGTCATTTGGGGTCAAAAGACCCCAAATAGCTTAGAAGGGTTTTAAAAGTTTGAAGGATTAAATTGGATTTTAAAACTAAATTCAAAATGACACTGAATGATGTGAAAGATGCACATGCAACAATGCTTTTATCAGGGTTCCCACAGTCATCGAAAACCTGGAAATGTCAGGGACATTTCATTTTCCAGACATGGAAATGATTTGGGAATCAGCTACACTACTGTTCAAAAGTTTGGTGTCGGTACGATTTTTTAATGTTTTTGAAAGAAGTCTCTTGTTCACCAAGGCTGCATTTATTTAATCAAAAATACAGTAAAAACAGTAATATTGTGAAATATTATTACAATTTAAAATAACTGTTTTCTGTTTGAATATATTTTATAAAGTAATTTATTTCTGTGATCAAAGCTGAATTTTCAGCATCATTACTCCAGTCTTCAGTGTCACATGATCCTTCAGAAATCATTCTAATATGATGATTTGATGCTCAAAAAAACATTTATTATTATTATTATCAGTGCTGAAAAGTTTTTTTTTCGTTCAGAATTCTTTGATAAATAGGAGGTTCAAAAGAACAGCATTTATTTGAAATAGAAATCTTTTCTAACATTAATTAGAGAATGATCAATTTAATGCATCCTTGCTGAATAAAAGTATTCATTTTATTAAAAACTTTTGAACGGTAGCATAGATAATAATCTTACAATAATAAATGGTGAGTGAATCATTTGACTTCTTCACAGTGAATCATTCAGACCTGATTCATTAGCGAGTCAGTCTGAATCGAAACTTCCAAAACTTCATGACTCAAAAGGTCATGGAAATTCACTGGGAACCCTGTTGTAAGTTCACTGGGTCTCATTCACTAATTTGCGTGTGAAATTAAAACTGTGATTCATCAATAACTTTCATTATAAAATTAATTCAAAATTACAAAAAAATGTAGGAACTGAAACCACTTGTAAACAAAAAAGACATACTCTTGGTGGCCTTATAAACATGTAAAGATGAAATTTTAAACTTAAATAGGCTATATTTCATCATATAGGCCTATCAGTAAGAGTCTAAGAAAAGGTGTGTCATAGCTCAAACTGTAGCTCTGCATGAAAGACGCAGATCCGCATTTGTACAGCTAATCAGAGGTCTGTAATGTCTGTATAAAAGGTGTTTATTGCGTTTGAACTTGTTTTGTGGACGCCACTCTTGGCATTTTCCGCTGATCTTGCTGCACGTGCTCGCGAGAACATGTCTTTAGAGAGCGTCATGTTTGCTGAGAGTGATGAAAGAAAAGGGTGTGCGGAATGCCCTTATATGGACATGGTGTGGGCGTGTTTTATGTAAATTACCAACTTTGGGCACGTGATCGCTCATTTAGAATACTCCGAATTTATAAAGTTAAGAACAAATTAGGTGTTGTGAATTAGTCGGAAAGTTCAAATGTGCGTATAAATATGAATAGTGTACACAACTGATAGTGAATGAGACTCATTGTGTTGAAGTGAAACAGGAATCTTGTCAGGCAGTGACCATAAAGGAGCCTGAAGTGTAATGATATTAGTTTCTCACTGAGGTTTAGTGATGTTTGATGAAAATGTCATTACGCGGTACGGTTTCTCTCACCTCACTTACCTGCGTCCATCTCCTCCACCTCCATATTGCTGCGTGGCAGGTGAGAGAGAACATGACACACACTGACAGTGAACTATGATTAAACCATCACATCCTCCCAGCATCCCACTGTTCAAACTTTACAATCCTTTTTCAGCAAGTGGAGATCTATTATTAGTTTTTATTGTGTTTTTTCTACATGCTCAGTGAAAGGAAAGAGCTGATGATTTGGATTCGCCTCATCTGAATGCTGGTCCTTTTTGGCCCATTACGTTACTTATAATAATGGATTCCACTGCCGAGATGAGAGTGCTGTTCCTGACCTGCCAGCAATGAAGTCATAGTAATGCATTCACATCACAACCAGCTACAACTTTATGGTGGCTGAGAATGTGGTAAGCAATCATATAAAGACTTGTAACATGTATCAGATTAAAAATAAATTGATTCGACAAGTTCATGCAAACCCATAGAAACAGAGACAGTTAATCTCTCACAAATCTATATATAGGCTATACTGTACATTCACACACACTCACCAGCCACTTTATTAGGTACATCTTTCAACTGCTTCAGCAGGCAAAATCTGCAGCAACTGTGTGATGATATGGAATAATCTCGGAGGAATGTTTCCAGCACCTTGTTGAATCAATGCCATGAAGAATTAAGGCAGTTCTGAAGGTAAAAGTGGGTCCGAACCGGTACTAGCAGGGTGTACCTAATAAAGTGGCCGGTGAGTGTGTGTATATGTACACAGAAATGCTTGCATGAAGATGTTATCAAATCTGCCACTGTTCATGGGGACGAGTTAAATGTGAATAACTCCAAACTATCATTGCATTCATCTCCAGGGCTCTGTTTGAATTGATATTAATAACCGTGTGTGGAGAGACACTCAGAATAAAATGATTCACCATGTCCATTAATCTGAACCAGAGCTGCGATGCCTAATGTGTTTCAGCGCTCCTACTGTGAGCCGAATCTCGCTCCATCTCCGCTTTATGAGACATAATGTCACACCTGAGGGAGCGTGAACACATCAGCTGATTATATGAGGCAAAATATTTTACAAATAGTTCCACATCTGCATACAGACGGCCTCGAAGCGAACACACATGGACGAAATGCTACAAAAATCACATTTTGATTTCAAGGCAGAAATGGCAGAAAATCAACAATAATAAGAAACAAAGAAAGCTTGACGTATCTCGAGGGGAAATTATCTCTTTTTTAAATTCTTTGTTCATACATTTGCTGAGTTGCACTGCAGTTAAAATACTCTTAGCATTAACATACATTTACACCGTTCAATGTTTGGGGAGAGTAAGATTTATCAAGAAACTTTTATTCATCAGTGATGAATTAAATTGGTCAAAATTGTCAGGAAAGGCATTTATAATGTTACAAAGATTTCTTTTTCAAATAAATACTGTTCTTTTTAACTTTCTATTTGTCAAAGAATCACAGTTTCCACAAAAATATAAAGCAGCACAATCATTTTAAACATTGATAATAATCAGAGCAGCAAATCAGCACAATAGAATGATTTCTGAAGGATCATGTGACACTGAAGACTGGAGTAATGATGCTTAAAATTCAGCTTTGATCACAGAAATAAATTACTTTTTAAAATATATTCAAATAGATAACAGTTGTTTTAAATTGTAAAAATATTTTACAATATTACAGTTTTTTTACTGTATTTCTAATCAAATAAACTTTTTTCCAAAAACATTAAAATAATCTTACAGACACTAAACTTTTGAATGGTATACTCCAAAAAATATTTAGTTTTTGTTTTTTTAAAGATGCGTTTCAATTAGTAATAAAATTCCATCAAATTGAATTTAATAACCCTTATTAATCCTTATTATTATCCATATTATGAATTAAGAATTTTAAATGAGTAAAAAAAAAACTAGAGCTTAATAAAAACACCATTTTGTTTATGTGAATTGTATTCATAAATTTAAAAAAAAAATGAAAATATGTTTAAATTTAAGTTTAAGATTTATACAAAATGTTTTATTAAGCTGAAGTTTTTTTTTTACTCATTTAAAATTCTTAATTCATAATATGAATAATAAGTAAGGATTACTCAATTCAATTTGATGGAATTTTACTATTAATTGAAATGCGTAAATCTGTAGTGTAGTGATGTTTTCTTTTCTTTTTTTAAACCACAGTCAGTTCTTTTCTTTTTGTGTATATGTATGTGAGAGTATTTTAAAGGGTAAGTCATGATCAAAAAGCACTATATCTCCAATAAACACTCTCCTGGAGGAACAATCTCTGATTTCACAGACAGTTTTCTGTGCCTGTGTGTGATTAAAAGTGAGCAGAAGGGAACACAAACTTACCTTGAAAATGCATCATCGAGGCCATCTTCCGCATCCTGAAAATAAGAGACCACAGGATAAGCAAACACATCACAGATCACATCTGTATCACACCTGCAGAACCAGAGAGCAACTTGAACAACACCAGCAATCTCTACAGATTTAATCTACTGTATCTTCTGTGACAGTCATTATGAGACCAGCAGACTGAGGACTCTAATTGTGTTTCAGAACCTGCCTGAACACTGAACGAAATTCAATCACCGCTGAAAAAAGTAATTATCAAAGGCACGGTTGAACACTGTGAGAGCTTGATGGATTCAATATGGGCAGCTCTCCGCCTAGTGGTCATATGTTTAATCAATAAATACAGTATTAAGGCAGAGAATGCCACTTAGTGGTGACTGTGTGCTTCATCAACAGGACAGGCCATGCTGACTGACAATATAATGACAATTAGCCAGTGGCAACAGTAATGACCTATTTTGGCATGGCTTGTTTGGTAACAAATCAACTGACCTTCATTTTGGAGCTGATACTCTGCATAACAGTGGCACTCTTTCAGAAAATTAATGAAAATGAGGATTCAGATGATCAGGTGGGCCAAAAGGCAAACTAGATTTAGGTTACCAGAAAGGATTGCCTGGCATTTCAGCCATATTTAATCACATAATATGGAAACGATTCAACATAAACTCCCGGAAAAGCACAACTGTCCTTCTCTGAAGGGATATTTATGTGTGAAATCAGTTATGCTCTGAATGAACTAACCCTCTGCACACAGAGATTCAGATCATTTGCTGCTATAACAGACACAATTGACCGTTCACAAAGACCAATCAAAAATACATTGTGGAGCAAAGAGGACACTGACAACACGTCCACAAGACAGAGCAAATTACTTTTGATATGAAACAAAGTCTCAAATTTAGTAATTTTTTAATAAATTTAAACAATAAAAACCGTTTTGAGGCTCTTTAATGAGACAGATCGCTGTAGCGCCTCAGTTTAAGCAGCTCATGAATCGATCAACTCTTACTACTAGTTAATTTATAGCATCAAATAAACATGAATGAACATCAGAAGGAATGTTGTTTCAACCGCAGAAAGAGTCAGTACACACCATTTTTCAAGTTCATGTCCACCAATGTTAATCTACTAAGGCTTTGTCCCAAATGGCACCCTAAACACTCACGGTCTTCCTACGAGTCCGCACTGTCGGGAAGATGCTGCGGAACCTGCACCGGTGCGTGCTTGGAAAAACTGCAGCAGGGGTGTCCAATCCCTTGAGGACAACGGTCCTGAAGAGTTTAGCTCCAATTTGCCTCAACGCACCTGTCTAGAAGTTTCTACTATGCCTAGTAAGACCTTGATTAGCTGGTTCAGGTGTGTTTAACTGGGGTTAGAGCTAAACCCTCCAGGAGCAGGATTGGACACCCCTGCCCTAAGGTCTCGTGGACTTAACGGACACGCACAAGTCCACAAGACCAAAAGTGCTATGAAGTGTGCCATTTGGGACAGGGCCACATGCCTTGTCCAAATACCCACACTTGCGATCTTGGCCACTTGAGAGCGCGTACATGTGACAGGAAGTAAGTGCGCAAGACTGTCCCATGTCTTAAAAATGCCCAAGTGCAGTGCCCTTAACGTATACTAAACCCACACTATGTTGAATACCGCTTGTGAGTGTATCCCATCATGCATTATGTTCGGGAACTCACGTGCCCCGAAATCGCGAGATGTCAATGAAAACGTTAAATTCAAAGTTAAATTAATTAGATATTACATATAATTTGGTAGTAAAACAAAGTGTTGCACATTTTATTGGTGCAAAGATGAGTAGGCTATGTGTATTTTGTACATCATTTGCAACTTAATTAGAAGCACCACAATTTTAATATTGTGTCTTCTGTTAGTTACATAGCGACCACTGAACAGACATTTAGAAGTGTATTTTAAAATGCAAAGTATTGAAAATAATAATTAAAAAAATAAAAACTCTATAAACACTTACATTTTTTGCGACACTATAAGTGTGTCCCATCGGGTAATCAAAAGTTCTACACACACTTGCAGTCTTCATGCCTACTTGAACACTTGGGCCAAATACAGGAAATATGTCATGTAAGTAGACAAGTGGTCAAGTGCAAAGACTGCAAGTGTGGGTATTTGGACAGGGCATAACTCCCCTGACTGCTTTGTTGGACAAAATGGTGGATTCTGCGTTATGATTGGTTAGATTGCCTGTCAATCAAACTCCCGGCCAAGGGTCAATCAAAAGTCTGGGCTCAGAAATGTATTTATTTATCAAAAAAAATTAATACTTTTATTGAACAAGTACGCATTAAATTGCTCAAAAGTGACATTTATAATGTTACAAAAAATTTTGATTTTTAATAAATACTGTCCTTTTGAACTTTCTACTTGTCAAATAATAAAAAAAGTATTACAGTTTCCAGAAAAAAATTCAGCTGTTTTCAACATTGATTGTAATCAGAAATGTGAGCACCAAATCAGCATATTAGAATGATTTCTGAAGGATCATGTGACACTGAAGACTGGAGTAATGATGCTGAAAATTCATTTCAAGTGTTGAGAGACTTCTTTCAAAAACATTTAAAAATTCTACAAAACTTTTGAATGGTAGTGTGTGATAAAAAGATGAATGACATCATACCCAGGAGTCGTGTTTGATTGGCCGTCTCCTGGTGCTGCTGCGTGGAGATGGTGAAAGGAAGGAAGGGTAGAAGGGCTTCCTCAGTTTGTGCTCCATCAGAGCCCGAGTCTTCTCCTCCTCTGAGTAAAGAACAAAAATGAAGAGTACTCCCATGAATTTAACAAGATTAAGACAGACATAAAGCAAACCATTGTGTTTAAACCAATAAATGTACCTGAAACACTGTTTGGTTCAGATTCAGGCTGAGATTCAGGGTCTGAACAGGAGTAGCATGTGCGAACTTTCTTGCTTTTGTCTGCAATGGAAAAATCAAGACATAGGAATATGTCGTATATGTGCCATATATAGCCCAAATAAACAAACGTGGCACAAAACCTCACCTTCCTGTGCGATCTCCCACATATCCAGAGCTACTTTAAAAGCTTGAGCAACTGTCAGAGTCACAGCCTGAGCCTGTGGAGGACACGTGACCGCACAACATCAGACAAGAGTTTGAACAATCACTAGATGGCGCTAGATACCAGCTATAGATACAGATCAGGAGGAAAGGCTGTGGCTTACACAATAACCAGTTTGTTAATTAATTAATATGGAAACACAACAATGGTGATGAAGGATTGCAATTCTATCAAAATGGAAAGGTTTTAACAAACAACGTTACTGTACATCCAAATATGTTCATGATGTGCATCTGAAGACACTTACTATTTTCTTTTTTTGGCACAGGAAGGCATGGCACTCCAGAGTTTCATTGAACTGGCTTTGGGAGACGTAGGCGAAGACCTTATCCTGAGTTTTGTCTGTTGTGCAGTAAGATATTCTGCAGAGGTGAGAAATAAAAGACTCACATAATTAAATAACATTTCCAGGAATGAATAATGTACTGGCAGGGTCTATCAAAAACTTCAATGGAAGTGTGTGAAAATCACCAGCTTTGTTTTACAGAGACAATGCAACAAGCTGTTTGAAATTCAGTGACAAAAAAACATCTTCTGTAATTTATTGAGTCAATTCTAACTTTTAACTGCAGTAATAATTGCATCCAGCCATTTAAAGACTGCAATCTCTCAGATCCATATTGGTTTAGAGAAAACTCTTGGTGAAGTCAGTGGTCGTTTAAAGAACATATTTTTGTGTCTTTTCATTTTCAATTTTATCCGGTCAATCTTTATTTATTTATTTGTGAAGAGAGCCAGGGACCAACAACACTGTAGATTTCACAGCCAATGAGATTTTCATCACAATAACATAAATATGAACCATAAGAAATGTAGTAGAATGTGGACTAAAAATGTCACTTTAGGAAAAGAACTGAATTTAGAGCACCAAATCAAAAGAGCTTTTGTGAAATAATGAGGTACATTAGTGAAGACAGAGCGCTGATCTCACTTCATCTACAGTTGTTAGTGCACTACTTCTGATGCACGACCTAAATAGAAATACCCAAGACTCTCTATTCCCTTTCTCCCTCCTCTTTCTCTCTCTGAACATGGGGGGTGTGGTGAATTATCATTTATTCCAGTCTGCGGTGCATTGCGCGACTTCATTATTGAAGAGTGTGAAGCTGAGAGGGAAGGAAACTGAAAATGGCCTGAATTTAGCGTGTTTGTAGCTCCTTTTGAACAGAATTAAAGGAGGAGGACATTTGATCTTAAGCAGCCTCAGCTATACTGACATGATGAACCGTTTTCTTTTGTGGAAATCAAACAGGAAAATCTGAAAGTACTGTAACTCCATGGAAATTCATGAAATTGAATGCATTACAAAACAAACACTTATTTATGTTTTATAGAAGGATTAGTTTCGGTCCTCAAATTTGATTGGCTGAGTGACATTATAAGAGAGCAGCTGTGTTTGTACCACTTCACTTATCCGAGTCACTGAATCATTCACTCAACCGATTCAATCAAAATCACTGATTCATTTTGAAACGTAACAGCACTCCTGTTTGTCGCTGGAAGATGCACAATTTGGCAACATTTGATTTTGCTGTTGAATGACTTTCTTCACAAACGCTGCATTCCAATTTGCCTACTTACTATATCCTAAAAGTATTATGTACTATGTTTTTGTGAAGAAAAAGCACAAACTTTTGAGTGTGTAGCAGAAGAGTAGGCAAGCTTTGCCTTGTCAATCTTGTCAAAGTTAAAATCCTCCACATTCAATTCAATTTCCTACCGTTTTCTGGGAGAAATATAGTCACACGGTGATCTGCCAGTCATGGGACTTTTATGCAGAGACTCTCCTAATGTTTGCATAATGATGTATTTAAAAGTTAATGACAAAACGCATCGTTATAAAAGTTCACAATGCTGTTGCAGATTAAATATAATGTGGATAATATTGAATAAATATCTTTTCGTCAGGTTAGATAATGATTATCACTCAAACCCCTTTATTTAAAATGCTCTGCTTAACCGTCAGTCTCACACATCTGCCATGTTTGTAGTTTTTTTAACACTTTTTATTCATGTTTGTAGTTCTAATCGAATACTCGTCCAACGCGCAGTGGGTTGTGGTCAATATTAGCTGTTAGAATGCATGGATCTGCACTGCGGACTCTAACCGGAAAAAGTAGACCATCCAGGTATCTTTGGAATACTCATTTCAACATACTATGATTTGGGACACTAATTCTAATTTCGAATACTATGTAGGACATGACAAAGCAAATGGCAATCTTGTGTCTAAAATTTAAGGTGCTTAATATTAACTTTTTAATTATAGGGCAATTTTATTTATTTTTATTGTCACTGTGTCCTCATACAGTACAGTAGGATCTGATAACAGAAAGGTCTATGAATGGGAAAACAAAACACAAAGAAACTGAATCCAGGTCAAGTGAAAAGCAGAGATACAATAAAGTGGCAATGCACATCCATGTGAGTTTGGCCGTAACATGAAAGCTGTCTGCTTTTGGAGCCTTTAGGCAAGGAGACACACGCTTGTTAAACTTCAACAAAAACATATAGAGCCTCAGTCAGGTCACGTACATTGTAAATAGAAGAAAACATGGGCCTTCACATAAACAACTCAAGGGTAACAAACATGACCTTGTGGCCCTGACTAGCATAAGAGCTTCCAAATTTTCCAAATGCTGCTGATTTCATTAGAGAAGTAGAGAAGAGAGTAGAGAGCAATGTAAGGCGAATATATATATAAATATAGTTCATTCTGATTCTCGAATCTGATTGGCTGATAGGTCTTTCCAGCCATGCGATATTCTACCAGTATCACCACAGTAACCATTTTACCGTTTGAATCACTCCGCTGTCCGCATTCTCACAGCGAGTGTCATGTCCGACGAGCAAACCCATCATATTTGTACAGATACGACTGTTATTGTATCACAGAATGTAGTTTTAAGAGTTTTTTAGGCAAGAATGTAGTTATTTAGAACTCAAATATGCGACATATGTAAACATAGTGCCTATTTGAACATTTGTTTAGATGCTTTCGGAGATGCAAGCTCCAGGACGTCAGCGACCGTTCAGCGCTCATGTACCCGCAGAGAACAGCAGTCCTTCAGGAATTTGCCGCTGACTCGTATGTTGATAGTGTTTAAACATGAGGTATAATTCGTTTTGGGTATATCAAACAGGCAATCTTTGATCTTATTAATCTATTGCTTGTTCCAGAGCTAATCAATTTGGATTAAGGGCTATATTAATATTATTGTTGGTCATTTAAATATTATTGTTCAATAAATAATATTTTATATAAATAACATGCCATATTTGGTATTGAGAAAGGGTCAGTTAGTGATTGATGAATTTCAGCGAAAGTTACATTAATATGCCATTAGATGGCGGCAAAGACTGTATTTATGAGTCAGTCAGTCGCAAAGACTTTTATTTTGAAAGGGACTGAAACAAGGACGTTGTTTTTACTTTAAACAACATTTTACAAGACGCAACTGGCATGCATTGACTAGTGCTGTCATGGGAAATCCCCTTAAATGTTAAAAGGACAAAGCTATCGCTTTCCTCAGAGGACATTTAAACTGATTTTGTGATTATGAATATAAGATTGACCTCAAGAATATTAGGTAATACACTCACTTTAAGTCGATCTCTCTCTCATAATACTCTACTCTATATACAATAAGCTTCAATGAAGCAACTCAGTTCGTTACTAGTTCTAAAGTGATGTTAAACTACGCCCGAATCACAGCAATAGAGCGATATCGCACTGCAACGTTACTCGTGTGATAGGCTATTGCTTATATAATTTATAATGTTATAAATATATAAAACATAAAATAAAAAAAATATATGTAGATACATAAAATTAAATATAACATTTATGAAAAAAGTCCTTGAATCCGGAAAAACAACAAGCCCTTTCTTATTACAGCCATGGCAGTGGCACGGATTGCTCCCTCAGTGATGCCCTACTGACCCCCCTCTCTCCGAACACATTACAGTGGAATATGACATTCCCAGAATGGGAAAAAAGCCAAAGTGGCTTTAATCTTTTCATGAACCCCCATACAGTTAATGCGGGACCGTAGTGAATCTCATTACACAAATGCTGTGCAAGATTTGTGGCTTGGGAAAATAAAGTCTTACACACAAATATAGATGTTTTCTTTTTTAGGAGACAAGCTGGCAGTAGTGAAAGTGATGTGTGAATTTGGATACAAAGGCACGTAAAAATCCTAAATTGCAGCGAATATTGATGGAAATGAAACAAAAGCAGAAAAAAAAATGCACTTCAAACCTTTACAATTTCTGATGTAATAAAGCTGACAGCTCCTGCTGAGCAAAGACAAACAACATCATCTCCTATTTTTCACTAAAAATAGAATGGCTGTGTTTTTTCTTCATTATTTGTATATTCAGCTGTGGAGAGGGGGATGGGAATCAAAGGAGTGAATAAAGATGAGGAAAAGTATTCATATCATCAGCAGCACTAATATGTTTCCTTCTTTTCAAACCCCCACCACTTCATTCAAGATGCTCTCATTTATTTCACTGTCAGTGAGAAGGCAGAGAATACCCATGATTCTGTTCTTCACCCTCCAAATGGTTGTCCAAGACCCCCTCAGGGTCCCGGTTGAAATAGCATTTATTACAGCATTCCGACTGAACTCTGATTCCATGGTCCCCTGGTACTTGTGTTTATTCTCCAGCCTCCTTTGAAAGTCAAACGGAGTCTGTGTGATCAAAGTCTACACTGATTACATTCTGCTGTATGAGAGCCGTCGCTCCAGGGTGTTTTCTCTGGCTCTACCTGGATCAGGCTAATATACAGACACAAAAAATAAGCAGAAACTCTGTGCAGCGGAGAGCAGTTTGTCCTCGACGTGAGCTCCCAGAATTCCTCTGTCTTACACAGGAATCCATATGTCATCACACTGAAGAGCCAGAAGCCCACAGAGCCTCTCTGAAGAGAGCGGCAGGACAGAGACGGGGATGGAGGACTTCCAGGTCCAAGGACAGAGTGTTTTGTGTCAGACCTGATGCTCTGCTGCTAAAAAAATTAATTAGTGTTTTGGTCTTCATTAACAGTAAAAAATATTGAAATATTCTTAAAACAAGATACATTTATGTTACGACTCACGAGAATGTATCTAGGTTTAAATTTATATTTCTTACCCCTATGGAAAATATATTAATAAATAGTGTTTAGAACTAGACATAAATAAGAAATAATATAAAAAAACATATCATGAATTATAAAAGTAATATGCAGTTTTGCTTCCCAAATCAATTTATTTTGCTTTAATTACCATTTTAATTTTACATTCACTGATATTAAGACTATAGAGAATATTCAGTATCTTCATCAATTAAATGTATTTTTCTTGCTTTAATTTTTTCTCCCTGTTATAAGTGTAAATCTCAATAAATATTGCTAGAACAAGCAGAAACTAAAACAGAAATAAGAAAAAAAAAAACTTTAAAAATTCTCGAAGTAATATATATGCAATTTAGCTTATAAAATAAATGTATTTTGCTTTAATTACCATTTTAATTTTACATTAACTTATATTAAAGACTACAGATTATGTACAGTATATTTTAAATTAAGTTTATTTTTCTTAATTTAATTTTTTTTTAATTTTTCTTAAAACAATTACATTTTTTTCTGGTGTAAGTGTAAACGTAAATAAATAATGCTTAAAAATAATAATAAAATTTAATAATAATAAAAATACAATTTAATAAAAATGTAATGATTTAAATTATTTTTTTTCATCAAAAATGACTGATTTTTTTTTATTTCAATGAAATGAATGTACTATATTTTAGTTCGATAATGTTTTTTTATTTAATATTTTGTATTTTTAGGCGATTGTATGGTACTAAATTATATTTACAGTGTAGTTATAATCCATTTATTCACTTTTTGAGCATAGACCTGAAAATGAAATTTCCAACTTAAACTGTCATTAAACTTTAGAGCACAGACTTAATTTTGATCTCTTTTTGGCAAATTATTGCTGATTTAAAAAAAAAAAAAAAAAAAAAAAAAATTTTATGTGTATTGTAATGAAAAATGCACAAAAATACTATTTGCAATTTCTATATGAAATATATGCTAAAAAACAAAGTCAAGTCAAAATCAAGAAAATCAAAGCTATAAATCTAATCAAGTTGTGTTCCAAATTTGAGGTTGATATCTAAAAAAAAAGAGCTTTCAGTAAGATTTTGTTTGGCCTCAGTACCAAAAGTTTCCTGTAGATGAAATTCGTCTTCCATTCATTTCCAATGCACTCATTTTTGACGAGGGAACACAAGTGTGACTATTTTTTTCAGGACCATTTAACCTTTTAGAATCATGTCCATGATTTGTGTATGAGTGTGTGTGTTTTTATGACATAACAGGACACAAATTTGTATAATGACATGGGTATTACAAGGAGAGGGTGATTTATGAGGACATTAGCCCATGTCCATGTTTCAAAAGGCTTATAAATCATACAGAATTAGTTTTTTTTTTTTTTTGAGAAAGTAAAAATGTTTCCTGTGATGGGTAGGTTTAGGGGTAGGGTTGGTGTAGGGCGAGAGAAAATACCATTACGCCTTTAGAATGTCCCCACAATTCACAAAAACAAAACTCTGTGTGTGTGTGTGTGTGTGTGAGTGTGTGTGTGTTCACACTTCACACAGCAAGTGCCAAAACCTTTACCAAGTTTTGTACTATTCCAATTAAGTAAATTTCTAAAAAAAAAAAAAATGTAAAATTTTTTAGTCAAACATGACCGAAGAGCACCAGAGGGTTAATAATAAACATATATGCAATTTTGCGTCTCAAATAAATTTAGGCTGCTTTTACTGGAAAACAAGAATAATTTTTGCATTGTAAAAGAGAGACAGAGTGTGTGTGGTTTATGTACTGTATGATACAGGAGAGGATTAGAGATTCCCATGATTCCCGTGACCGTGTCTCTGGTGTCGCTGATAAGGGGATCAGGGCGCTCCTCTCTGAACTCTAAACCCCCTCATGCCCACTGAACAAATCACCTCCTCTGACACAGTCAAGATCAACCACAATCTCACATTTATGAATACCATCCAAGCAAATCACCCCTTGCATCAATATTTGTTTGACACACTCAGATGTTAATGATTCACTGGTTAGTGCTCTCACTGCAGACCTTGACCGACTGAAAATCTTTAAATGACTGATCTGGAGGGAGTGAAGCAGGGATGCTTATTGCAATAATTGACTCAATGGCTTCAAAAATCCTGAGAACATACAGAACAAAGATACGCTTTGTCAGGTGCTTCATGTGGTTCAATCAGCTGGGTTTGACAAAAATATTATTTAATATGTCATAAATATAATGCAAAAAAATAATATTTTTGTTATAAAATGTATACAGATTTTATAATAAATCATACAGTAAATCATGTTCAAGGGTTAAATCATGTAGAAGTACACTGTTCAAAAATCTGGGGTCAGCAAGATTTTTTAAACATTTTCATTCAGCAATTAAATTGATCAAAGGTGATAGTAAAGACTTTCACATTGTTAGAAAAATTTATATTTCAAATAAATGCTGTGCTTTTGAACTTTCTATTCATCAAAAAATTCTGAAAACAGTGTATTTCCACAAAAGCATTAAGCAGAATATTGTTTTCAATGTTGATAATAATCATAACTGTTTCTTGAGCAGTAAATCAGCATATTAGAATGATTTCTGAAGGATCATGTGACACTGAAGACTGGAATAAATTACAGTTTACAAATTACAGTACTATATATTCAAATAGAAAACTATGAAAGCTTGTTTCCGCCACTGAATAAAAAAATAAAGGTATAATTACGACTTTTTATCTCACAATTCTGACTTTTTTCTCAGAATTGTGTTATATAAACTCGCAATTGTGAGTTATAAAGTCAGAATTGCGAGAAAAAGTCAGAATTGCGAGTTTATTTTTAGTGGCGGAAACAAGCTTCCATTGAAAACAGCTATTTTAAATTGTATTAATATTTCACAATATTATTGTTTTACTGTATTTTTGAGGAAATAAATGCAACAAAAACATACAAAACCCAAACTTTTGAACAGTAGTGTAGCTCATTTTTTTCCTTTTTTGATTTTTAAGTATATTAAGGATGTTGTGTGATTTTAGTTTTACCTGTAAATGGAAACGTCCTCGACGAGGTCGTTGGTCTCTGTGTCTGAGATGATGATTCCCTTGGGGGAGACAGTGAGGGTCACTTTCCGAAACTTCTTTGCGCTGGCCCGAGCCTGCATGTGGTTGACAAGGATAAGCAATTTGTGTGAACCTCGGACAAACATCTTTGTCATAGCCAGCTTTGAAATGTCACTCATAACTCACTGACCATAAACAATAACCAGAAAAGGTCAGAGAAACCTGTGTGGGTTATTAAATCCAACTTCACAGGTACAAGAGCTGAAAAGAGATGACGCGTAATTGATCAAATTCATCTTCTGCCTTGTTTAAGTGGTGTTACTGTGATATGAACACACTGTGCTGGCAGGAAGAAAAGAGGCCAATACGGATGAGGACGAGGGGAAATTATGGTTGAAATGCAGAGGAGGAGAGAGAGGGACTCGTCAAGGACAAAGGAAATCAGGCAAAGCATATCTGGAGGGTCTTTCTCCCTTCCCAGGAGACAGTAAACACTGAATTAAAGCACAAATGAAACTCATCTTACAGTCTGACAGTCAGTTTGGAGAGAAAGTTGTCATTCTGATTCAGTTGTGCTGATGAAGGAAGAAAAAATCTCTTTTTCATTTGCTTTGTAAAGAACAAGGAGTTATATTGTGTGTTTAAATAGGAAACAGGCTGTACTGAAAGACTGACTCTTTTGTTCTGTACAACATTTTATCATGTCTTTGTGAGGTCCTAAAACTATTGATCAAAACGCTTTTGCTTTCTGTCTTGTTCTGTTTAACCCTCTTTGAACACTTGTGTTGTTCGCTGTCAAAAGTGACCGAAGTAAAATTTTATTTCAATGTAATATATAATTTTTGCTCAATAATATTTTTTCGTTTTTCTTTTGTATTTTGAGAGAATTTAATGGTACTAAGTAATATTTATGCAATAATTATGATCATTTTTTCCCATTGAAAATAATTTTAAAAATCAATTTTTTTTTTATTACTTTTCAATTAAAGCTGTATTTCATGTTAAAATAGAGACAAAGGGCCCTTTCATACACCTGGCGCAATGCGACGCCAGGCGCGACGCAGTTGTTTTTTGCTAGTTTCAGCCTGACGCAGTTATCATTTTCACGTCCTGTATATTATTAATATTAAAAGTGTTTATTGGGTAGGGTTAGGGGAAGGTTTTATTCTCCCAATAAGGCAGCATCCATTTAATAATTTTAAAAAATATAATAATTTATGCTCTATGATATTATTGCATCCTGTTAATGTACAAAAATTTCTGAGGTGCAAATAGTATCTGCCAAAATAAAGTATAGATAGTATCTAATTACTATTAACTCTTATTGCAAAAAATTGATACTTTTACATGGTGTAAATAGCATCTATCGCTAAGAAAATGCTGCTATTGTCACTTAGTGTAAATAGAATATATAGATATTTTCACTTAGTGTAAATAGCATCTATTGCTAAGAAGATATGCTATTTTCACTTAGTGCAAATAGCCGCTGCCAAAAGAAAAACATCTGTAATGCCATAGTGTAACCACTAGATGCCTGTATAGCTTTATATAAAAAGGCTTATAAATTCACTAGTTGTTTTTTAGACATAAATACTTATTTTTATTAAGTTGTGGATTGGATATATATTTAGACATTCTCAAAGACTACTTTTTGTCAAGGTTTTTTTGAAATATTGACTTGAAGTATCAGTTTTTGCATTAATTTTACTAGTCAAACCTGAACACAGAGAGACATTTTGTTACACATAACATCAAAATTCAACAAAAATGGAACAAAAATGAACAAAAATGGTTTATCAGAGCTGTAGCAACCTGATTTCAACCTCTTATTTGAGTCTTCTGGCTTAATTTTGCCACACCAGTTCATTTGTGTGTGTATAATAGTGTGTTGTGTGTGTCTGTGAGTGTGTGTAAGAGTCTTATCATTGCTGTGCAAGTTTTTGCTGCATCGTGGCTGATTTGTAGATTTTATTCACAAAAAATTCTCGGTATATTTCCCATTTTTTTTCTTATGGCGATCATTTTTGACTGTGAACAACACAAGTGTGACTTTTTTTTTTAAAACCATTCAGCTTTTTTGAAACAAGTCCACAATTTCCAAACATTTTTTTAGGTCTAAAATGACCAAAGAACAGCAAAGGGTTCGGTTTGATTCTAATGAGAACCATCAATAAATTCTTTACAAAGTTTTTCTTCTGAAAAAATATTTTACATTATTAATAATTTTATACCACTACAAATTGGCAAAGGCATAAAAATGATTTAAGTAAGATTTTGTGCCAACTTGGATCATGATCATTCCTCACTATTCCCGCTTCACTCCGCTGACTGACCGTGGTCACAATCCTCCTGATGGCAGCCGCTGCCATGTCTTCTCCTTTAGGTTGGCCAACCAGAGTCATGCCCAGATACTTCACATTGAACACCATCCCTTCCAGGAGAGTCTCCTTGGTGTCCGTCCAGTTCTCTGGGAGCTCTACAACACAAAATAAAACATTTTTCCTTTTTGAGTGAACTATTCCTTTAAGAAACAAACTAAATGTTCAAGGCTTCAAATATCAAAGGCTCAAAACAAACTGCCTGAAATGTGGATTTATTGATCAACACTGCAGGATATCACAAGAAAGACGCCTGGAGGCCATTATGAAATAATTACTTCTTTGATGCAATAAATAATGATCAGCTGCATTGGCAAAACATGTTTTTCATTTAAATACATCCATTGAACATACATGGCAGGTTTCACACCTTTCCATTAGGAGAAGTGGGGCTCATTCCCATGTAAGGAGAACTGTGCCACACACTGAGCTTTAAATAGCTTTCTGGTCCCATTTGGGTCCAATACAAAGCCCTGCAGGAGAGCAGAGCTGGATCGAAAGATGTGCAGAATGAACCTGACTACAGGACATCCACTGCAATTCTGATGCAAAAATCTATATAAAGCAAGCACTGAAGTGCTGGACCTTAACCAATGGTTATATCAGTGTGAATTATTGATTATTATGCTTTCAAAATGACAAAGATTCTTTATTATTATTTCATTTTTATATAAATTTCTTATGGTAGAAAAACCTTTAGAACTGCAGGGAGAACTGAAAATAGTTCCTCTTTGATCATTTATATTCATTGTGACAGGTAAGACAAAGTTTGTCTGTTTCTATATATAAATGATATTAATTATAATAATGTATAACAATAACAATTAGGGCTGTCAAGCTATTAAAATGTTTAATCTAATTAATTACATGATTTGCTGTTTAATTACTTGCAAATTAACTGCACATCAAGTTTGGCTGAGAAATTTTCCTAAAAAGATCATTTAAAGTCATTATTGTGGTAAATGAGAATAGACATTAAAAAAAAAGTTGCTTTAGAAAGAAATTATTTTATTTGATTCAGCATAGAATTTATTACACACAAACTTTTAGGCCACAACAGCCATGTAATAATGCCATGAGATTAATGGGTTTTTGTCACATTTCTGGTTGTGGTTCACTTTTATAGTTTCATGTCTTTTATTTTGTAATTTCTGCAGTTTTCCCACGGAATTGAGCTATTTTAACATTGTTGCCGTGGGTTGTTTTTATGTCCGCGGGTTGAAGCGACCCCAAATAACATGATATTTATCCTGTGGAATGCAAATTTTACCAGGGGACACACCGCCTGCGCAGACCGATCGGCGTATGACTTCAAAGTACCGTGAGAGCGTTTGGAAAGCATAACTTACTTATGCTCCTTATGCTTTTGAATCGCTCTCGTGGTACTTTGATGTAATTCACTGATCGGTCTGAACAGCGCCGATGCATCTCAAACAAGCCTTTTGACACATGCTCCAGTGTCATGAAAAACCCAGAGTCCCCCCAGGAATCGGGCATCCTTTAGGACCCAGGTGGTAATGCCTGATCAAAAGTTATCTTTATGGTTATAATTAATCTTTTTCACTTTTGTACGATGTTTATTACATTACGTGCACAAACAACATGCTTGAAATATAAAATGAATGCCTATGTATTGCATAATAAAACAAACTGGAAAAAGATATTGGAAGCAAAAACATACCCTAATATAATATAAGCTAAGCTAGCAGGCTAATTGGGTAGACGTATGCTATGCTAGTACATAAGCTAACTAAAAACAGTAAGAACGAGAAATGCTTGATTTCACAACCTATAGCTTCAGTTATATACTAGTATATGACAAGGCCGTAACCATGCCTTGAACACTGGGGGGAACCTTTTTTTTTTTTTTTTTTTTTTTAATAAAGCATAAAGAAAAAAAACAGTGAAGAAATCGCTACTAGTACATGCTATATCAGCTATGTACAATAACAAATGTAGAAAAAAAAAACATTATGATGTCCAGAAACCAATTTCAATAGTACATTGAGAACTCATGTTTAATGTGATAGTCTCATAATATAATATATTGTTAGTTCCAAGATTCTTCAATTTAGTGAATAAATACATAGATCCGCAACAAATATTTGAATTCTCTAGTGGTAGAATTGCTGTTAACAGTATCAAAGGTTGCATGTTCTAATCCGCCCTCGTTTTTTTTTTTTTTTTTCCTCATTAAAATCAAAGATGTCCATCAATGGTTGTATATCAAGATCAGGGACACGTTTGTGTGCATTTGTTTTGTGATTTTACCAGAAAAATAGAACCTCCGCAACAACGTTAAGCGATCGATTGACGTGCCAGTCTGTGCTGTGAAGACTGTGTGCACGAGCAAAAAGAGAACGTAAACCCCGCCTACTTTTTTATTTGATTGGCCATCTCAATCATTTTGACATTGACGAGCGCTCTTAGACCACTGAGGCAGACCACTAAAAATGTAACTTTTAAACCTTTTTGTCATCCTAACCACATGCAGAGTGTTGTAATGAAGTGCAGCAGAGCAGTGCAAGAATTTCAAATATTGGGGGGGACGATTTGGCCATTTCTAATTATTGGGGGGGACTTGTCCCCCTCAATGTCTGTGGTGGTTACGGCCCTGGTATATGAACCATGTCATTTAAAAGACATTTATGGTCATTATAATGCATTAATCATAACGTGATTTTGCAGGAATTATAATCAGGCGCTAAAAATTTAACTACCCATTAAATCTGTTGAACCAATGGGATCACCCGGGGTCCTAAAGGAGACGTGATTCCTGGGGGGACTCGATTTCTCGCCACACCGGACCACTGATTCGAAAAGGTTTAGAAGCTTCATGAAGCAGCTTAGAAATCGCCAGTTTTAAATAAGTATTAAAGGGATAGTTCACCCAAAAATGAAAATTCTGTCATCATTTTTTAGTACTTTAATAGTACTTAAAGGGCGGGTATCACACACAGTTTCCACCAATCTCACGTTAATCTTGAGTACATATAGAGTAACAATGCATCCTTCATATCTCCGAAAAGTTTTTAGTTTTGTCATATTTATAAAAGATAGATACGCTAAACCGAGTCTTTCCGGAAAAAGCAGAGGTCCTGGAGGCGTGTCTGCCGTCAGTGCCGTGGGCGGAGCTAAAGTGTCACGAGCGCACACAGCTTCTGCGTAGAGATCGTCTGCTAACTGCGACATCATTATAAATACAAAGGGAACAAAAGCGTTGCGCGCTGATTGCCAACAGAACAGAGACATCTGATGCAGCTTTACTCACCACCCGCGATCTGTTTACAAAGTATTCATCACCAAAATCCCGGGAACAAACAAACATACATCCACAACTCCGTTGCTGCCCCGGAAAAACAAACTTCATCCTTTGTTCCCTTAACGCTGGGTTCTTTGGGAAGCTGAAAAAGGTCACAACCAAAAACACACTCCTTTGTTTACAGGAGCTGCGTCTCATTTCGGAGGCTGCATCCTCTGGAGATCACATTTGAAGGCTGAATACTTCATTAAGGATGTCATATTTAAGAAAAGTATCCGTAATAAAATTGACTGATATTCATTGTGAGGTGTAAAGTACTGTAATTTCTTTCTTACGTTGCAATCTAATGGTTATTTTTCTTAAATGAGACAGATGATGTATGCAGCCTTCAAAGGGTGCAGCCCCTGAATTGGGACACAGCCATTGTTGAAAAATCTCTCGTCTTCCGTATCCCTAACGAAACGCGTTGATGGGCGTGCTCTTGCTCTTGCTCTGGGTGATGTGTGTGCGCACGCTTATCATGGAGACGTGCCTATACAAGGAATCCTGCTCTCTTTTGACATCATACAGGCCATACTCGGAAAAAAAAACCTGAAACCTGTACCAAAACGGGAAGTAACAGTGTAAATAAGTCAGAATGCATGAAATAGCATTACACCCCCCCCCTTTAAAATAGTGCCTCCTTGATCATTCATATTCATTGTGACAGGTAAGCCAAAGTTTGTCATTTCAAACATCAATAAACTCTTTACAAAGTTCTTTTTGTGACCTCCAGTAGCAAAACAAAAACAGAAAACAAAAGCATTTAAAACAGTGCCTACTTGATCATTATATTCATCGTGACAAAAGTTTTCAAATGTCTAAAACTATATAATACAGATCTGTTACTACTCAGTAAGTGATTACTTCTAAGGCAGCTATGGAGGACAGAAACTCGTTTAATCTGCCTGTCCCGTGTCCTGTTCTGACAGCTCTCCTCTGAGCCATCTGGCTCTCCCAGAAGCACCAGCTGTTTGAGGCCAGGAAGACAACACCACCATCACGGCTTTCTCAACTGTAAATCAATTATTAACCTAAGAAGACACAACATCTATCTGAGCACTTGATAGGCAGGAGGACTAACACTCAATGCTCACTCAGAACTGCAGCCGTCTCTAAATGACATGCTGTAGCCCATTAAAGATGAGCCGCGGGCCATGGAAACATAACAGAAGTAGCCAAAAAGCTTTAAGGGTGACTTGCTGGCATGTATAATCTCCCTGAGCTGTTGCAGCACATTTGTCCTGCTGAAATCCCGGAAAGTGGGAACGCTGACACACACAAAACTTGGGCCACAATAAAGCTGCAACTAGTATCGCTCTGTAACTTGAGGGATGGACCATACGTTCACCAGGCTGCTGAATGAATAATTGATCCGGTTTTTTGTTGTTGATGCTCCAGGCCTTCGCTTAGATTAAAGTAGGACATGTTTATGTTCAGAAAACTTTGCAAAGGTTATGACAATAAAGTGAAGCAAATAATGCAAAAGGGCCATAAGGGCTGATGGTGATTGGATTCTTACAGGCTTAGCCAAGAGCAGGTTGCAATGTGAAGAAAAAACAGCCCTTATTGTGTGTTTGGTGTAAAAGCGGCATTTTTAACAGCACATAATTTGACGTCTGGGCTGGTGCATGTGTCTGGATGATAGAGTGATCCGATTTGTGCACACATGAAATGCGATTACCAGAGACGCCGAGACTACTGTAACCGCATTTGTGTCTGCGCTAGACAAAAGCTGCATGGCATTTCTCCAAACTGAAGGTTTCTGTGATGCAGTGCTTAAGCTTTTGATGTTTTAAATCAAAAGAAATCTACTTAAATATGTTGTTTAGCATATTATTACTTTTTCCAGAAGCGTTTTGAACAGTTGGGTTGAAACCTAGAACCTCCCGGCAAACACAGAACGTTCCACTAACCACTAAAGGTTCACACCAAGAACTAAATATTAGCATCCACACAAACTCATGATATCGTTCTGTTTATTTTAAGCGCTCTCTGCAGTTTCGTCTCTTTAAAGCAGGATTGATTCTGATTGGCTGTCAATGTTTTTATGGTTCATCAGCTGAAAAGAATCGTTCTGAAAGTGATTCCAACTATATTGTTTCTCTGTGACGTTATCGTTATAGTTAAGGTGTGAACACTATTCCTTTTCATTCCTTCGAACTATATCTTTATCATTATCTTTATAATTATCATTCTTAGTGTGAATGCTCCTTAAAGTCCACCTGTAGTCAATAATTTTATCCCTTAAAACTCATCTTTGGTCACCAAAATGACATATTTAAACATTTTTTTCATGTGAAAAAAATGTCATGCCTTTAAATAGCTTAAATGTAACTACACCCTTGCCTCATTTAATATACATGGTTCAATGAATATGCAAATTAGCCCCGCCTCCACTCGCTCATGCCAGCTCAACGATCCACTCACTCAACTTACTGTAGTAAACGCTGAACAATGTTATCGCTCTTTACAACGTCGGACACATGACGGTAATAAATATGATTAGCGTTTTGCTTGACTACGTTATCAAACAGATAATAATGCGTTGCTAATGTTACAAACCATGTTCCCGTTCGCCATCTCAGAGTCAGACTGCTGCCTTCTAACAATTTAGTATCCCTACAAATGCTTTGAACAACTCAGAACGTCAGTGGAGAAAGGCATATAGTTCATCATAACATCGTAATATACATATTATGCTAAATCTACACGATTTTTCATATCAACAGGCTTATCTCAAGACTTCCCTGCTATTTCGCTGTTAATGATATGCTAAAACCCGCCAGCACATTGACATGATTGGTTACAAGGTAGTTTGTGACATCAGAAAGACGATTTCAAACCCCGGGTTTGAGGCTGTCTTTTTTTCACTGCAGTTTTAAGGAGAAAATACTCAGCAATGGTGTTGACTGATGAATTTGCACATGGTTTGTCTTAAAGCACATTAAAAACACCACATAGACATATAAACAACATTAAAAACTTGATTTTCACCACAGGGGGGGTGCTTTAAGTGTATGAATCCTGTTTGGTTATTTCTTTGGGAACCAGTTTCTAACATTCTAGGAATGTTTTTGTGAGCTAACCTAATGATGCCATGAACTGCTCGGAGATGCAGAGGTTGAGGATCCAAAGTAGTTTATTGAAGGGTAATCCAAAGACGTAACCCCAAAACAGTCAAAAGGTCATAAGCACTGGGTAAACAGTCCAAATGATAACAGGGCACAGGAACACAGGGAAATCCACAAGAGAAAGGCAAACAGGGTCGAAACCAATTGAGCACTTAGAAATGCAGTGCTGACACATACAAGACTTCGCAATTAATGACTGAGAAAACCAGGCTTATATCGGCAGAGCTAATGAGCAACAACTGAGTGTAATCAGGCATGATGAGTGTGGGCAATGGATTATGGGAAATGTAGTCCTTGATTAAGTGGCAATAGTCTGGGGTAGAGTGCCCTCTGGTGGCTATCAAGGGCACTCCATCTGGTGATCGTGACAATAAGAACTTATACACAACGTTCTTTAATAGTTAATTTTAGGTTTTAGTTTTAGAAACAAATCTCCTCAAAATGTCGCGGGGAGGCTTTTGTGTACTAACCTAATAAGAATTTAAACAAAACATTTTCTAACATTTCTTGATGCTGGTTTCGGAAGTATTTTTTCCATTCATTTTTTCCATAGAGATTTAAAAAAAGCCATGAACCAAGACAATCAACTACGAGGTGAATCAAAACACTACAAACTTTGATTTAAAGCAAAAAGTATTCAAAAATCGGACAAAAAATACAAAGGTGCAAGACTGTGTATGATTTTAGTGAGGGAAAGTACTACAATCCCAGCAAGCATTGCAAACAGCATAGTTCAATTAAAAATGATGGAGAAACATAAAACTACTCATTTACAAATGCTATATATATATATATATATAAAAACAATATTTTTTAAGTTTATTGCAAAATATGCATATATATATATACAAACATTTAAGTATTTTGAGAGCGAAGAGAGATCGACTCGATTACACCATTCACATTCATGGCAGTGGGCGGAGCTAAAGAGATCTTTTGGCGCGTGTTGCTTTTTTCGACTCTCTGATTTGTGTAATTTTCTGTACAGCATCATGGGTAATGTAGTTTTTCAACAGGAATTTCGCTGTTAAAGGGATAGTTCACCCAAAAATGAAAATTCTGTCCAAACAGTTGATGGACCCCATTCATTTCAATTGTATTTTTTCCATGCCATCAAATGTTTGGTTTCCCATATTCTTCGAAATATTGTGTTTAGCAGAAGAAAGAAACTCAGATTGGAACAACTTAAGGGTGAACAAATGATGACAGAATTTTTATTTTCCCTTTAAATATGATTATTTTAAAAATAAGCTGAAATAATGCAGAAATACCATTGATTAACAACCTCGTGGTTTTTTCTTCCAGAACCCGACTGTTGCCTAAGGGAGTGCTTCCACTGACACATTTGATAATCGAGCACATGGATGCCATGAACCACGACACTGAAGGAAAGCAAGTGAGACGGTCAGCCACAGACATCGGCTTAATGGTCTAGTTTACACTCAGAAGTCACATGAATACACAATCATGTTGAATCTCAGTGAATATAATGACTGCATTTCCATGATGAGATGATTAATTAAAACAGGAGCTCACACATGGACACACGGGCAGGACAGTTGCCCGTAGCAACGAGTAAATCAAATTCCTGGAATGATTCTGCACTAGCATTTTTATGCGTCATGTACAAATGGTTGAATATGAAACACATCAGACTTGAATGGTTTTCTCTTCTTCAACGTGCTGACAGCAGCTGAATAAAAGGCCTCTGATCTCTGCTCTGCCATTTAGTGTCTAAATAATGAGTGTTGGTAGAATCTAGGACGTTACCTTCAGAGTATATAGGACATGAAACGGCGGAGAGGGAGGCAGAGGAATTGGGGAATAGAACCGATTCTATCAGCCATAAGTGGAATACACACTTTAAAATAAAGTTGCTATAAAAAAAACATTGTTTTGAATTCCATTTTGTGCAGTATAGTTCTTGATTTGGCTATATGAGTGATTATGAAGGGTCTTCATGTTCCATTCAGTACCTGGCAGTGTCTTCAAAGGTTTTAATCTCAAATCAGACATTGTTGATTGTGTTTAGAACCTTTATTTCTATAGAGTGACAGAGATTGTTCAGTTACAGGTGCATTGTTGAGGAGAAATAGCAGGAAGGTCTCAAAGTCTCCATGTTTAATTTTACGTTCTCAGACCCAGAGCTGTTTGAGCTGTTGAACATGCCATATCTTCATCAAATTTCTCTGCTCAGGACAACCACTGTGGTGTCAGACCAAGCTCCGTTGCTTAGCAACAAAAGTCATTGAGCATAAGACAATCCTACAACGGGGGATGTTAGCATGTAAACATTAGCAGTCACAATAGTACACAATGAACTCTAAAAATCCTCAAATTATGGATATATAACGATATAAAAATTTTTTTCTGAATGATTAATCTATGGAAGCTTGTTAACTGTGACTTTTTTTTCCTCACAATTCTGACTTTTTCCTCACAATTCTGACTTCTTGCGATTCTGACTTTTTTCTTGCACTTCTGACTTTTTTTCTCTCGCAATTCTGACTTTTTCTCGCAATTCTGACTTTTTTCCTCGCAATTCTGACTTTTCTTGCACTTCTGACTTTTTTCTCTCGCAATTCTGACTTTTTCTCGCAATTCTGACTTTTTTTGCAATTCTGACTTTTCTTGCACTTCTGACTTTTTTCTCTCGCAATTCTGACTTTTCTCTCGCAATTCTGACTTTTTCTCGCAATTCTGACTTTTTTCCTCGCAATTCTGACTTTTTCTCGCAATTCTGACTTTTTTTGCAATTCTGACTTTTTTCCTCGCAATTCTGACTTTTCTCTCGCAATTCTGACTTTTTCTCGCAATTCTGACTTTTTCCTCACAATTCTGACTTTTTCTCGCAATTCTGACTTTTTTTGCAATTCTGACTTTTTTCCTCGCAATTCTGACTTTTCTTGTGATTCTGACTTTTTTTGCAATTCTGACTTTTTTCCGCAATTCTGACTTTTTTCTCGCAATTCTGACTTTTTTTCTCATAATTCTGACTTTTTCTATAATTCTGACTTTTTGCAATTCTGACTTTTCCTCACAATTCTGACTTTTCTTGTGATTCTGACTTTTTGCAATTCTGACTTTTTCCGCAATTCTGACTTTTTCTCGCAATTCTGACTTTTTTCTCGCAATTCTGACTTTTTTTTGCAATTCTGACTTTTTTCTCGCAATTCTGACTTTTTTCTCAGAATTACATGATACAAAGTCGCAATTGTGATTTAGGAAGTCCAATTCTGAGGGAATTGCGAGTTTATATAATGCAATTCTGAGAAAAAAAGTCAGAATTGTGAGATAAAAGTTGCAATTACCTTTTTTATTTTTTATTCAGTGGTGGAAACAAGCTCCCATAGATATCTTCTGTGTAATAATAAATCAAACATATTTTACTGTGCAGTCCTTTCACTGTATATGCATAATGTTGCAACCCCTAACAAAAATCATGATAAATTCAGAAATTGCTAAAATAATAAAAAGAACATACAAAAACAAAGCTTTTCAGCAAATAAAAGACACTCATATGATGCAGAAAAGCAAAGAGGATTCCTTCTTTTTTATGATTTTAAAAAAGTTATAATTGTTATAGAATTATATATATACACTCTCTGAGTGTTTGGGATGGTAATGGATATGACAGTGTTGATATGATTGGCCTTGGTGGAATAGATCTGCTACGCTGCTGCTACTGTTGATGCCAATACTGCCAAAACACACACGACATGCTGCTGTGAGCAAGTTAGACATGCTGCTGCTGTACAATATAGCGTACATGAATTACCTGTAGCAGTAGCAGATCTATACAGGTGGAGCTGGGGAAGGTGGAGGGTTTCTGAAAGCGCGCTGCACTGCTAAAGCAAATGCTGACCAGTATTTGGAGGTTGAGCAGCGAGCTCATTGTCTACTGATACAGCAGGAACCAATCAGCAGTGCCCTATAGAGAATGACTGAGTTAAGGACCTTTCAACCTATCATCTGGAGTTTCATGACAGATCTTTGTATTTACATCACAGGGCTTTTGCAGAGTAATATAAATTCAGAGTCAGGGTGATCTTTCACTGCAACTAAATCTTATGTTTAAAACAGCTGAATAAAACAAAATAATTCTTTGAAAACCTTCATTAATCACTGTTCAGTTTTTTTCCCCAAAGTGTTCTCAGTCTGCAGAGGCCTGTAGTTACGAGTGTTATCACTCATATGCAAGACGGCACAAATGGAATTAATGAACAGAAAGCAAAATCTGTCTTACAGTATGACTGAGAAGAAAGACAACATCTCCTGCCTCAAGGCGACAGGGGAATATTCTTCCAAAACTGAATGAATTAATGACTTTCTGCTTGACTTGCCAACCAATGGGAACTAATACACACAGACTGCCTTATCAACATAGCACATGTATTTATACATACTGTATATGTTTCTTTATCTATGGGCCACTTTAGGCCCTGTAGACATTTACAAAATAAAAGTTTTGGGTCAGTAATTTTGTTGGAAAAGTTTTCTATTTTGAACAAATACTGTTCTTTTTAACTTTTTATTCATCAATGAATCCTGAAAAAAGTATCACAGGTCCAAAAAAAATATTAATCAGCACAACTGTTTCCAACATTGATAATAAATCATCATATTAGAATGATTTCTGAAGGATCATGTGACACTGAAGACTGGAGTAATGATGCTGAAAATTCAGCTTTGATCACAGGAATAAATTACATTTTAAAATATATTAAAAAGCCATTAATTATAGAAAACCATTATTTTAAATTGTAATAATATTTACTGTTTCTGCAAAGTCTGTTGCTCCATCATTATCATTGTATGTGTGTGTATATATATATACATACAGTAGAACTTTCAAAGAAAGTGTCTGAAGTTGAAGAAACATATGCTGTCGTAACTTCAGTAATGAGCTGCATGAATTATACTTTTACTGCTACAGTTTTTCTTCCTTCTCAAATTTTAATAAATGTTCACAACAAAGCATAAACATTTATCATACAGACATTTTCACCTCAAATCCTCATACATAAAAATGTGGATTATTTGCCTTTTGATTTCAAAGTAATCCAAATGCAATACAAAATGTTTCATTCTCAAAATCACAGAAGCGTTGAGTCTTATCGGCAGCAAAACAGGCTTCATGCGCTCAGGTTCTGTTTACACTGAACAGCACTGAGATTTAGTTTTAAGAAAATGTAAACATGTTTTGTACATCACAAAGGGACTGTTTCTCTTCAGCCGTATCTGAAGCCAGACGCACTTCTGTCTGAAATGATCTGAATACAACCAACAGTGCATGAGATTTATAACACGGACTGTATTTACCAAGACATAAGAACAAATACAGGTCTGAGTTCTGGTACGTTTGTAATATGACTCGTCCTATACTCTATAAGTTATGGGTGCTTCCTCAGCACTTTTTATTTATTTATTTATTTTTTGTCCTGATAAGGGAGCAGGCAACATATCGGCTGTTGGTCACCTATATGCAAAGGTCATGTTTGAAACCATTAATCAAGGTCTGCTTTTCAAAAGGGATGCTTTGCTAGATAAGAGAGGGCAGGCACAACGCAACACGACTCTTTTACAAAATGGATGAGAACACATAGTTCCAAGAAAAATGTTCATGGAGAAATCCATATATTGACAGACCCATATGAGATGGTGAAATCATAGCTAAACATTTTATATTGCAGATGATTTGTTGTTATGCAGTATTTCACGATCTAAACCTTCATACTATGACAACATTGTGCTTCAGCCGCTGGTGTTAGATTCATTTATCTAATGGTCCAGATAACAGTTTAATCTAATTGTCCAGTGAATATTTAGACACAGCATCAGCAGCGATACCTCCTGTAAGAGCTCAGTAATACAATAAAACTGTGTGGGTTTAATATGTTGATGTCGGCTGGTGTGTGTCACGGGCCTCAGCTGGTGTGTGCTGTAAGTGTGTCCCATGAGGGTTTGGCACTGCTGATTGGTGGGTTTTGGTTGGTTCAGAGCAGGTCTTCTGAACATCCTGCCTGCACTCAGTAATGGCTGAGGTTAAAGGTCAAAGCACTGAAGACACTGCTTTAGGATAGATGAAGTGCATGCTGAAATGAGCACTGCTCCCAGCATGCCTTCTGACTGACTGAGGAGCATTACAGTATATTTAGGGTCTGAATTTATTCACTAGATAACACATTTCTTGTCAGATTGTTGACAGATTTTAAACAAGGACTTTTTAACCATAAAAATACAAAGGATTTGTTTGGGTTCTGATAGACCCATGGCCAATGGAATAGCTTGAAAATATACTTAACATTGAAGATTGATACTTCATGACCTTTTCATTTATGAGCACTGATAGAAACTGCTTCAAGTGTCCACCATAAGAAAGGTTACAAATATAAAAATAAAAAGAGATAAATATTTATATACTCAGATATTCTGACACGTGTTTAAACTGTGGAAATACAATCATCATTTATTTTGATTCATTTTTTTAAAAAAATGTTCTACAATGTTTTAGCTGGAATACTCATCCCAAAAAAACCCAAAACAGAATGGTCACATTTATGAAAAATAATAATAATAATAATAATTGTAATAATGTTTTTATAATATATTTATAATAATATTTATAATGTTTTATAATGTATATATAGATAGACAGAACATTATAAATTTATAAATATTATTATAAATTCAGGATGATTGGGACACTTTTTGCCATTAAGATGGCTTGGGGGAAAAAGTGTCCCAATCATATACACTACCAGTCAAAAGTTTGGATACGGTAAGATTTTTAATGTTTTTAAAAGAAGTCTCTTCTGCTCACCAAGGCTGCATTTATTTAATTAAAAATACAGTAAAAACAGTAATATTGTGAAATATTATTACAATTTAAAATAACTGTTTTCTGTTTGAATATATTTTATAAAGTAATTTATTCCTGTGATCAAAGCTGAATTTTCAGCATCATTACTCCAGTCTTCAGTGTCACATGATCCTTCAGAAATCATTCTAATATGATGATCTGCTGCTCAAGAAACATTTATTGTGTACAATATTTTTTTTTTCAGGATTGCTTGATGAATAGAAAGTTCAAAAGAACAGCATTTATCTGAAATACAAAGCTTTTGTAACATTATACACTACCGTTCAAAAGTTTGGGGTCAGTAAGAATTTTTATTTTTTTGAAAAGAAATTAAAGAAATTAATACTTTTATTCAGCAAGGATGCATTAAATCGATCAAAAGTGACAGTAAAGACATTTACAATGTTACAAAAGATTATATTTCAAATAAACGCTGCTATTTTGAACTTTCTATTCATCAAAGAATCCTGAGAAAAAAAAAAATATTGTACACAAATATTTTGTACAATTGTACACAATAAATGTTTCTTGAGCAGCAGATCATCATATTAGAATGATTTCTGAAGGATCATGTGACACTGAAGACTGGAGTAATGATGCTGAAAATTCAGCTTTGATCACAGGAATAAATTACTTTATAAAATATATTCAAACAGAAAACAGTTATTTTAAATTGTAATAATATTTCACAATATTACTGTTTTTACTGTATTTTTAATTAAATAAATGCAGCCTTGGTGAGCAGACGAAACTTCTTTTAAAAACATTAAAAATCTTACCGTGTCCAAACTTTTGACTGGTAGTGTATATATATATATATATATTTATTTAAAAATCTAATTTATTCCTGTGATGGCAAAGCAGAATTTTCAGTCTTCAGAAATCATTTTAATTTCTGATTGATGATTTGCTGCTCAAGAAACACTTCTTATTGTTATCAATGTTAAAAACAGTTTCTGCTGCTTAATATTTTTTTAAATATGTTAAAGAGTGATACATTTTTTTCAGGATTCATTGATGAATAGGAAATGAAAACTTATCTTTTTATATCATTGGGGTCAATCTTAAGAGAACATGAGTGTTAAAAATAATTTGTTTATAGAAAGGGCAAATGACGGCAAAAGTGATGCATTGAAATGAAAGAGCAGAACACTAATTTGCATATTTCTAAATCCTCCCTTTCATGCTGATATGTAAAGTACAACAAAAATAGTTTCTTAAAGAATATCTTGCTTTATATAGCTCAAATGCCAATCCCATGACAGCTATAATAAGTTATTAATATGCCTTATGCATGCATAAATATGGTTGAAACTCATAAAAGACAGCTCATGAATGTGATCAGCTCCTGTTTCAGGTGTCAGGAGCCGTCTGAATCCCACTGAGCCCGACTGCACAGATAAAAGAGCATGTGTATCTGCAGACAGACAGACAGACGATGAGAGAGTGTCAGTGACAGGGTTCACAGGGGTAACGCTGGCAGCAGGGACGCCTAAAATAGAATAAAAGGCTGTTTTTTTAAACAAAGGAATATTTTTTTAAGAAACCACAGGTGCCTAAAATCAGCAGAGGAAAAGAGAGCTGTCAGATGAGCAAAAGGACAGAAACAGAATGATAAACGAGAAGACAGACGGAACGAGTGTCAAATTTTCCTGATGCATGTCCAGGTTGTGAAACATGGATGACACGGATCTCTCTGTGGGAGGAAGAGACGGCTGATTCTCATGCGTTCAGTGTGCGCTTTACTCAATTCTGTCTCTACGTGACACTGCCTGTTTACACGCTGTTACAGCTGACTGTGGGAGAGATATGATGCACGTTTATATTAGCAAAAATATAATTGAATAAGAATATAATGTTATCACTTAACTCAAACACATTCCATGACTCAACTGAGGGAAATATTTTTATATAACTAATATCAGTGCTTCTGTATGCCTTCAGAACCAGTGCAATCTAATGTATAATGCTGTTTAGTTTAGGTGAACATAAGGAGAACAAAGAAAATCAATATTTGGGAGGACCGTATCATTGACCGCTCTCACAGAGATAAAGCAGGTTCAGACTAATGAAAAAAACCAAAGCAACTTCAAAGAAAGACACGAAAGAACCTCTAGTTATTTTTTTAGATGAATTTAGAGCAAAGGTGTGTGTTGTTGAATGTCATGAGGGGAAACTCACTGGATAAAGATATGCAAATTTATGCATTCATTAATTATACACTGTAAAATGAGCTTATTTCTACATTATCAGAATTTCCCTAGTAATGTTGTTCACCTGAGAATAAAAACACCAGGTTTTACACAGTCCTTGATTCTGATTGGTCAGTAGCAGCACACATTTGTATGAAAAAAGAGAGAGCAAGAGCATTGATATACATTGTTGTCATGGGTGATCGTGAATATTAGGAAATAGGAATTAGGACCGTTGTTGAATGCCATGATTGATCTGAATCAAGTATTTCAGAGAACCACGTAATACATGTAAGTTTGTAAAATGAAGACTTGTATTTCACCATCTGTCAGTGGCAGAATACTGATGCTACTTTCATAACGGCATCTCTCTTTGATACTATTTAGAAAGAAATTAAACTAGAAATTAATCACTTGGTACTTCATAGTTAAGTGTATGAACTAACTTGTCCACAATAAAAGTCATGTGGAATTAAATTAAAATTGTAGTATTGTTGCAATGCTCATCTTGTTGCTAGATAATTATAATCATGATAATATTTGATAATATTCACTCATTTGAGTATTATATGAGTAAATAATTATCATTTAACCCTCTGGTGCTGTTTGGTGTCGGTCAAAAATGACCAAAATATTTTTTTTATTATTTCAATGAAATGATTGTACTATATTCGATAGTTTGATAATGTCTTTTTTAGGGGATTTTATGGTACAAAATTATATTTATGCAGTAGTTATAATACATTTATTCACTTTTTAGCATGAACCTGAAAATGAAATTTCCAACTTTAACTGTCATAAATCTTGAAAGCACAGACAAGTTTGGTCTCTTTTTAAATGACAACGCTAGGCAGATTATTGCTGACGTATTTTTAAAAAAAAAAAGTTAACTTGAAAAAAGTAATTAAACATTTATTAAAAATGCACAAAAATACCATTTTCAATTTTAAATGAAATATATATTTTCCTTTACACGTTTTACTCAGCCATAAATCTAATCAAAGCCAAATTTGAGGTCGATATCTTAAAAAATGAGCGTTCAATCAGAAATGTTTGTGCGCAGTACCAAACGTCTCCACTAGATGAATTTCGTCTCCCATTCAGTTCTAATGTGGCCTTTTTTGACCACAAACAATATAAGTGTGACTATTTTTTTTTTTCAGGACCATTTAGTTATTAAAACAATTAATTTAATTAATTAATTTAAAAAAAATCATTTCCAGGTATTTATTAATTTCTGATCAGCATGTTACTTTTGTTTTGAGGAAATTAATACTTCCACATATACTATATCCATATATCACAGTGCCAACACATCAAATTACGAGTTACCAATTACAATAGATTTCTAACTGTAGACTGTAACATGAATGTGAAGCTGTATTGTCGCCTTTGGCTTGCTTAGTTGGGGACACTTGACATTTGACTTGACATTTGATATTCAACAGTGCTTTGGCATTGACACTATTCTTTAAGAGCTGCTGTGCAGCCAAAATTATATACCAGTTATCACTGTAAAGCTGCTTTGACACAATCTGCATTGTAAAAAGAGCTATATAAATAAAGGTGACTTGTAAAGTATGGCCCTGATTCCTTGTTAGGTTTTAGTGGATTGTGTCTTGAGTGTGGCCATATGCACATTGTGCATCAGTTTCTCTCTCCAAAATCCTTTTCTCTTATTTTATTCATAACCTAGAGGGAACGAACCACAGGGAGTCTCCATGCTCACAGACACTAAGGAGAAATAATGACAAAGACAGAAGGATTGAGACAGAGAGATAGGGAGAGAGAGACCTATTCTGAGCTCCTGAGGGACTGTGCTCTTATTTGCTAGTGATTTGAGAGATAAGTAACAAGAAAACAAATCAAAAGAAGAGGGGAAAACAGAGAGACTGGTTGTTATTTGGTTTGAAAAGAAGGCACAGGAAGCAAAATTTCTCTTTGCTGACAGTTGTGAGCGTTGGCAGTTCAAACTGAATGCATTTATATTTGATCCAGGAAAAAATAATTTCAAAGATACTGTCAAAATGTAATATTCACTTTAGAGCACATCAAAACAGCACAGCTCACTGCTGTCAAGCATATTCACATCCAGAGCATTGAGACAACTGTTTGGCCGAACTTAAGTTTCCAAATATTGAAATGGGTTTTCTTAACCTTAAATTTAACTTTAACTCTACTCAAATACCTTGAGTAGTTAAAAACTTCCAAACTGAGAGAGGCCAACAAAATAAGTCAGTTAACTAACAATTAGAAATTGTGCACATTAATGACGGGTTCTTTCAAAACAAGTGCTTCGAAAATTTTTCAGAATCTTTTGTTTTGAACCAGTGGTTTGGAGCATGTATCAAACTACCAGGTAATTTAGGTAAACAAGGCTTTGTGACATGATAACTGTTTCATAATGTTTAAAAAATCCCAATGGTTTGCCAATCTAAGTGAGTCCATGAATCACTTCTCAAACAGAAGGATGTACACTCCTGAGGGTGTGTTCTTACTAGTACAGTCCACTGGAGACTTGTAGGCTAGAGTCCTCCTCACCTCTTGACGTTTACTGACCCGACATCGAGCTTGATGTCATTTTGTTTACCATTGTTTACATTTACTATATAGAATACTGTCTAAAAATATTAAAAATGATAACAGTTCTAAGGGTTTACTGTCAATCTGCGGTGTCTGTTTTATGATATACATGCTCCAGCAACAGTAATATTGCAATTTATGTCGGAAGTGCAAATGACAACATGCAAAATCAAAACAGGACTTCATACTTTTGTTATGAAATAGCGATCGCGAGATGAATCCAGTCCGTCGCACTTGGGTAAAATGTTCATGACAAGCATTCATTGAAAAACATCCAACAGCACTTTTTGTCCACAAAAATGTTAAATCCGTGAAATATTGTCCATTGTTTACATCAGATTTTCCCTGAATGATCTGCTCTCCTTCATTGTTCTTCAATAAATTATGCAATCTGAGCACCGAGGGGAGGGTCTATGGGCGGGTAAATGTGTGGGTTTTTTCAGATCTTTCAATCTAATGGACAAAATAAGCTTGTATGATTTACATATGAACGCGCCCGGAGATGATGGAAAACATACGGAGAACAGCAGCTTTCATTTCTGCTCTGACAGAAGACCAGCAGAACACTGTGAGTGTGTGTTAGAAATCAGCAATGGTGAGAGAACATTGTGCTTGGTATGTTTTTTGTCTTCAAACCAAACGCGTCTGACAAATTTTAAATCCTGTCTGGCTGACAAAGTTTAAATCTGACAAAGTTGAAATCTAGTCTGGCTAGCGCACGCTTACCTTATGCGTTAGGTCAGTAGGAGGAGAGTAGGCGGTCTTTTGTGGCTGTTCGAACACATTCAACCACACAGTGTTTCCACCACAAAAACAATCCGGTCAAATGCGTTTTCAACAACCTCTGGAAGTGGTCGAAAGTGGACAAGCTCAAAACGTTTTACACCCCGTTCACACCTGTATTTAGCGTCCGATCGACCAAAATGCATCTTAATACCAGGTGGAAACAGCGCCAAAAATGCATTCGACCTGAATGCTTTCATAGTGCCTACTCTCCGCCTACTGACCTAATGCGTAAACATTATGGGAAGTGCGCTAGCCAGACTGGATTAAAACGACTGAAGCCATAAGTTTGGTTTGAAGACAAAAGTCAAAGTCATTGTACTAAGCACAATGTTCTGTAAACATTTCGGTTTTCTAACATGCACTTACCGTGTTCAGCGCGGTCTCGCGGCTGTGTCAGAGCAGAAACGAAAGCTGCTGCTCTCCATGTCTCCATTGTCTCTGGTCAAAAGTGGACAAGATCAAAATGTTTTACACCCTGTTTACACCTGTATTTAGTGTCGTCCACTTGTGATCCGATCGACCAAAACACATCTTAATACCAGGAGGAAACAGGGCCAAGGATGCAAAACGAAGGCTGCCTTCCAAGGATATAGTCCTGTTCCTGGAGATCTACCTTCCTGCAAAGTTCAGCTCTACCCCTGATCAAACACGACTGTACCAGCAAATTAAGATCTTCAGGAGAACTTGATCATTAAAGTTGCAATGATCTTTTCTTTCCTATTGTGATGCATATCCGAGTGAAACGGCTTCTTGAACAAGAAAAAATGTATGGCGGGACTTGATTTCCTCATGAATTGATTGGATGGTTGTGGTTTGCTATTGCTGTGATGTCATGTGAGTGACAGGTTGCCCCGCCCTTCAGCCAGTAAACATGTCATCAAAGAGAACTTGTTAGTGAGAGGGGAAGCTATTTTGATTAAAGATCATAAGGGCACATGAAATAAAAATAATGATATGCACAGATAAATCAGAATAATATTACAGTATTGATTATAAAAAACAAAAAATAAGAATTTAATTTTGGTTTCATGGTGACTTTAACATAACTGAACATTAAACACTAACCAGTTCCCAATTTTCTCATCAAAAGCTCATAAGCGCTATGCTATACATCAACAGCACAACAAGTATTCATATATACTCCTAACGCAAATGGAGTAGAGAAACTTCTGTTAAACAAATTTCATTGGATTGCGCACGATTGAGTTAGATTCAAGAATGTGTTGCATTATTTCATTTTAATTAAGTAAACTGAACAAGCAGCAAATTTATGTTAATTAAAACAATGCAGTATGAACATCTGTTTCTTTATTCAGGCCCTGATTCACAGGCGAGGTTGATTTTGTCACCTAAGGCAGAAGGTCTAGTGTCTTTTTCAAGAAATTCAAACCTTGTTGTTGAACCTGAGCGGACTGTGCTGAGACACAACTAAAGTCAGACAGGCTGCTACGCTCGCTGTCATCGTCTGAGGGAGATCACAATAACAATGTCTGAGAGTCACTGAGGCCAGAAGTAATAAAGGAGTGTGTTTATTTCTCTCTCTCGTTCCCTGTGTGCCTTCCGGCTCAGTACTGATTCCTCATTAACGGAGAGGAAAGATCGTTTCAGTCTTGTCCATTGGTGGACACACTCTGAAATGAGCAGCAGGACATCCTCATCAAACAGCACCACACACTCTTGATTTAGAAAAATGGTTGTGTGTGTGTTTTTCACCCTGTTTGTATGAACGTCGGTGCTTATTGTTGTGGAAAGAGACTACAAAGCTTTCATTACAAGAGTTCCCATCTGAAAAACACGTCCAGTCAAGAAGCATACAAAATGGCTTATACCTTAACTCTTTACAGCACATGAAAACAAGAATTCACAGAGGAAACAACTGCTCATCAGCCAACCTTCAACATACAGATACGCTTCAAACTCCCCTGATACCAGCAGAAATAGAAGAAACTTGAACAGATTTATACTTATTCCAATAATATTCAAGCATGTAGCAAGACAAAATCAAAATATGTGTGAAATATCAATATAAATGTCAGATAAAATTAATATAAAGAATATGCTATATGATATTAGCTTTATGCTGAATGAATAAAAATGATAAACCTATATAAATGATAAAATGTAAAGAATGTTAAAAGAAACAACATACCAAGAATCCCTCACTTTCTAACAACAGAACTTAATACAAGACAAATCAAAAAGTGAGAAGAGTATAACAATAAAGAATGCAATTTCTACTTTTTCACAGGAAATCCTTAAAATGAACTCACATGCACACTTCTTTCATTGATTTAATGTTGTATAGAGTATACAGGGTATTTTTTCACATATGTATACAGTATGTGCACTACCGTTTGGGGTCAGTAAGATTTTTTTAAATAAATTAATACTTTTATTCATCAAGAATGCATTAAATTGATCAAAAGTGACAGTAAAGACATTTGTAACTTAAGATTTCTATCTCAAATAAATGCCGTTCTTTTGAACTTTCTATTGGAAGTGGTCAAAAGTGGACAAGCTCAAAACATTTTAGACCCTGTTTACACCTGTATTTAGTGTCGTCCACTTGTGATCCGATCGACCAAAACACATCTTAATACCAGGTGGAAACAGGGCCAAGGATGAGAATCAATCCACACAAACATAAAGCAGCACAACTGTTGATAATAATCAGAAATGTTTCTTGAGCAGAAAATCATCATATTAGAATGATTTCTGAAGGATCATGTGACTCTGAAGACTGGAGTAATGATGCTGAAAATTCAGCTTTGATCACAGGAATAAATTATATTTGAAATATATTAAAAGAGAAAACAATTACAGGTATTGATCAAATAAATGCAGCCTTGGTGAGCACAAGAGACTTTTTTCCAAACATATTACTGACTGATGTGCAATGTGTCTTTAATAGACCGGTTCTCTGTTAGTGAACACTTCCCTGTCCTGGTCACAGCGTGATAAATTTGCTGACATCCTTCCTGTAATGGGTTCATCCAAAGCCATGTTTGCTTTACTTCAACATGGATTGACACAACTGTCCTTTCAGCTCAGAGGGTCTGACGTATTGATTTATGATTAAACAGTAAAGTATTAACTGCCAGTGCATTATTTTTTTCTTTAATAAATTGTTTTCTTTATGTCTACAAACCTGTTATTTCCCAACCAGGGGTTATTACGATGGAAATTGCACAAGCTTGCAGTGTAAAAACAGGGAAGGGCATCTAACACTAACAGCAACTAATGTGACCTTTGGAGCTGTCAAAGTTATTTTAACGACACAATGAGAATTGATAGTGACTTCTCTGTGCATCTCCTGACTTTAAACACACCAACAATTACAGCATCTTCAGGAGCCCAGTCGTCATATTTTAGCTTGAACTTTCTGTTTTGGCAACATAAAACATGAAATTTCACTTTTAATGAGCGCCAGTGAAAACTTTGACCTTCATCAAGTCAAATGCACACTTGAGACACATCAGCACCGTCCCATGAATATTCATCACATCAGCACAAAAACAGCTCATTATTCACTTGTTTGTGTGCTGCACCAGAATCTGCTCCCCTTTGAGTTCAAAATATTTCATTCATTTCACTGTAGTTTTGTAAAGAAGCACAAAAAGCTGAATTTTCAGCATCATTACTCCAGTCTTCAGTGTCACATGATCCTTCAGAAATCATTCTAGTATGCTGATCTGCTGCTCAAGAAACATTTATTATTAGGGGCCGAGCACCGAAGGTGGGATGGCACCTACTGTAATCGTTGACATTCTTCTTCTTATTATTCTTCCGCTCTGGAAGCACACAGATAGAGGACAGTCCCAACATTAACTACAGCAAATTTGGTGTCTCTAGATCAAACTCTCTAGCGCCACCACTTGTTCAAACTTTCACTCATGTTTTACTAATCGCTTTTGATCCAAAAGGGCTAGAAACAAAATTATTTTTTATTATTATTTCAGTGAATTTTTGTCAGCCTTTTTGCATTTTCAAGCAAAATGCTGTATTTTTTGAACGCATTAGCGTATCATTACGAAACTCGGTATGGGTCATCAGCATGATGCCCCGAAGGAGCCTAAGAAGATTTGAGACAGCACCACCTAGTGGTGAAATCAAATATTCATAAGCTCATAACTTTTGATGTTGTTGACTTATTTTCTCCTTAGATTCCTGAATCCTTGCCAAGTCCAGCGATAACTAACATGCTAGGTTTCAGCTTATGGTTTGTGCAATGATTTAGCGTTAAAACAACGTTCACGAAAATCTTCAAAACTGTTATGTCCAATCGAGACGAAACCACCATAGGAAATTTGGAAACAATGTTAAAATGCCCAAATGCCAAAATTTTGATAGTAAGTGGCAAAAAAATGCAATCAAAGTCGTGCATGGGTCATTTTTTTATGTACTCATACATATGCATGTCTATAACTCCTAAACGAAATAAGATATTTTCATCAAATTTGACACACTTATTTATGGGCACACTCTGAGGACACATAAGAAAAACGCCTGTTGGTGCCACTATAACTGAACAAAACATGAAATTACCACTAACTACAATAAAGTATATGAAATAAAATGCTATATTTTACTGATGTTTTTACTTATTGCTTGCTTCTTAGTGCTTGGCCCCTTAATGGTTGCTTGCAGCTATATTTATTATTAATTTAATATTATCAATGTTAAAAGCAGTTGTACTGATTAATATTTTTTGAAAACCATGATAAAAAAATTTCAGGATTCTTTCCTTAAAGATCTAATAGCATTTAATTGTAACAGAAATCTTTTGTAACATTGAAAATGTGTTTACAGTCACTTTTGATCAATTTAATGCATCCTAGCTGACTAAAAGCATTCATTTCTTTCATTGCATGTATAAAAACAAGTGAGACATTCTTCAAAATATCTTCTTTTGTGTTCAACAGATGTAAAAATGCATAGTTTTATGACATGAGGGTGAGTAAATGATGACAGAATTTTCACTTTTCCTATTTACTCTTCCTTTAAAAATCTATCTGGCATTTAAATCATCTTCGGACACTGAAATATGTTTCTCTAGTCCTTTGTAATAAATAATACCAGTACAGCAACCAGCAATTTTAGTCCTCAAGCAACAATTAAACCTTGTGTACTTGATCCTCCTCACTCTGTCTCTGAAATACAAATGCATTTAGAAACAGACAGACATTACAGATCAAATCATTAAAATTTAATCTGAGGAGGGCACATCTAAATTCCCAAGACATAGTTGTTGACTTTAATAATTAATTGTGCTAATTTTCTTATTTTTTTTAGCAAATATGCATTCTCTCAGCAGCAAGAGACAGACGGATTTCCTCCAGCTGTATTCCTGGCACACAGTTCAAGTGGGAATGGAGATGTTTTCTTTCCCAGAGTGCCTCGTGAACTTCAGAATGACAGTGTATTGAGCCTCAGGCTCCTGCCTGTCACCGCCGATGTGACACGGGCTGTCTCATAAAACCACTGCCCTCTTTTCCACACAAGAGCTCTCGATTCTTCCTCTGACAGAACAAAAGCTGACAGGACCGGCCAACTGATTCAGTCATTAAAACATAAATGAGTGAAGTGTGACTTGGAGTCAGTCAAAGTGTGAAAGTCAGAAGTGTGATTTATTTTGTACAGTGTGGCCAGATGTCTCTCTGAGTCTGAACACATTTCAACACATTTCATAAAGCCAGTCAACCTTGAACAGTTCAGTCAGTGGTTACATCTATTCCATCTAATTGGATTTTCTTATACACATGGGAAAAAGTGAGAAACAGATCTTTTACAATAACCAAACTGTTATCTACAGGGTCAATACTGGGTAACAGTATCCGATAATATGCAATGATGGAATATTTATAATAGTACTGTTATTATATAATAATATGTAGCACACAAGTGAATATCTCACACTATGCAGAGACAAATAAAAGCAATATGTACAGTTAAGCAATCACCAAAACCATTTTTAGAGTAAAAAGACAAATGTTCAGGGAGTTTCATGTGCAGCAGTGTTATGGTAGCATCGCGTGAACAGCAGCACTGATGCAGTCAATGTAAACAGATGAACGCAGGATACTCACTCTCATGCTTGGACGTTCCCCATGTGTGCCGCGGAACTCCGGGACTTTTGATTATTGCTCTCCCGGCGGATTTTAGCGCATCCATGCTGGAGGAGGTGTGTGCAGAGCCGGCGCAGAGCTCTTCTTTGGTGCCGACTGTGGGAACGGGGAAAGTAGAGTAACATGCAGCGAGTAATGGAGCGAGTGGACACGAGCAGCCTATAGACACTCCACACAGTCCTGTATCTGTACAGTAACATTAACCCTTCACTGCCCGTCTGACAGATCCACGAGCTGTTCCCTTCACATCCGCTGACGATTCATGACTATAATAAAGTGTGAAGAACAACCGTGCAAAACTATTCATCTGGTTCATTCCATCAAGGGTGGCTGTGACCGATGTAAACAAAAAGACTTTAACAACGAAAAGCTAATGCAACTTTTAGGAGATATCAATTTATTAATTTTAATCAAATGACTTAAAAGCTTGACATTTTTATTTATTCCTCCTACAGTATATTTTCCATAATAGCTAAGATTTTATTTAAAAAATATTTGAATATAATGTTTGAACCTGAAGTGTCAACCCTGTTAGCATCATAATTAAAATGAGAGTATAATTCCATAAACACTAAATTATAAAATAACATTTTCAGGATGTAAACGCTTTATATTTTTAGTGACTTTATCTTATGTTTTGTTTGGTTTGTCAGTAGGGGGCGATCTTAAATAGTCAACCCTGTTACCTTGATTTTGTACAATAAAGGACTTTTCACCATTAAAATGTGGACATTTGTAGAGGATTAATGATTTAACTATTTCAGTAATAATCCTACAAATTTTGACAATCATTTTATTAATTTTAAACAAATAAGTTTTTGTATTTCTATTTATAATTCCACATAATAGCTAGTATTTTTTATTTTTAAATATTTGAATAAAATATTTGTACTTGAAGTTTTGTCCCCATGTGCGTTAGGTGTCAACCACCATAATTCCCTCTTATTAACATGATGTATACTTTAAAGAACATTTAATAGGTTAATATTTTTAAGAACTTTTTTTTACTATAAAGAATATTTTGTGCAATGAAAAGGTTCCATGCATGTTAAAGGTTCTTTGTGGAACCATAAGAACATGTTGAGTGTTGAGAAAGGAATATAAGCCCAGGTAGCTTTAACAATATCCATTCAGTTAGTGTACAAGCTTGACCACATACTTGAAAATAAAAAATATATATTTTATCATAAAAACAACCCAAATTTATAATGGGTTAACAACAGCTTACATATTTTTCTTGAAACAACTTTGAGCGAGTTTGACAAAGGACAAATTGTGATGGCTAGATGACTGGGTCAGAGCATCTCCAGAACTGCAGCTCTTGTGGGGTGTTCCTGGTCTGCAGTGGTCAGTATCTATCAAAAGTGCTCCAAGGAAGGAACAGTGGTGAACCGGCGACAGGGTCATGGGCGGCCAAGGTGGGGAGCGAAGGCTGGCCCGTGTGATCCGATCCAACAGACGAGCTCCTGTAGCTCAGATTGCTCAAGAAGTTAATGCTGGTTCTGATAGAAAGGTGTCAGAATACACAGTGCATCAGTTTGTTGTGTATGGAGCTGCCCATAGTCAGGGTGCCCATGCTGACCCCTGTCCACCGCCAAAAGAGCCAACAGTGGACACGTGAGCATCAGAACTGGACCACGGAGCAATGGAAGAAGGTGGCCTGGTCTGATGAATCACGTTTTCTTTTACATCACATGGATGGACGGGTGCGTGTGCGTCTCTTACCTGGGGAACACATGGCACCAGGATGCACTATGGGAAGAAGGCAAGCCGGCGGAGGCAGTGTGATGCTTTGGGCAATGTTCTGCTGGGAAACCTTGTGTCCTGCCATCCATGTGGATGTTACTTTGACACGTACCACCTACCTAAGACCATGTACACCCTTTCATGCAAATGGTATTCCCTAGTGGCTTTCAGCAGGATAATGCTCCTGCCACAAAGCAAAAATGGTTCAGGAATTATTTGAGGAGCACAACAACGAGTTTGAGGTGTTGACTTGACCTCCAAATTCCCCAGATCTCAATCCAATCGAGCATCTGTGGGATGTGCTGAACAAACAAGTCCTTTTTTTAACAAGGTTGCTTTTTTTGGATGTTGCTACTGTTCTGTTCTATTCAAATGACAATAGAAATATAAAAACGTTACCAAAAACAAACAGAGCATCTTCATATTATGTCTCTGGACCAAAATGAGTTTCAGGTTTAGTTCGTTAGTACGATAACAGCCTCTGTTAGAGTTCAACATAAAGACTGAGATTCTGTATCGACTCTGTACTGCTTGGATTTCCTTTTGGACTAGTCTATCGATCTAATCTGTTTTTGGAGCTCTAGCGCCCTCTGTCTGTGCCTTATAGAAATGCTGACAAAAACAGATCAAATAGAATTACTTACATCCGATTAATAGGGATATATATATATGTATATGTATATGTATATATATATATATATCGAAGGGGGTGGATTCTGGAATCCACTGCCGCTTCAATATGTTTCTTTTGAGTGATTTATAATCAAGTTATTAATCAATATTTTTCCTTCTAAATATTAAAATATTTGAATGACTTCTTCAGCGTATGCTAAAGCGTTTATTTTACTTTTCTTTTCCATCTTCAGTCACTGGAGTGTCTGTACCTCTGTGAGTGTTGAGAACATGTCATCAGTATGTTTTGGGTTAGTATTCTGTTCAGCCAACTTCGACCTTGAAGAAGCTGTGTATCTGTGCTAATATCCTCTGTTATAGATCAGTATTGGTGAAATGAACAACAACTTGCACCCTGGATGATGGAATGACTTGTTTTTCCCGACAAATCGGCGCCTAGAAGAGTAGCTTTATGACCTCGGAGGTCCCTCTGTGCCTAAACCAGTTTTTTCTGTATTCTATGGAGACATGCTTATGTCTATCAATCCACGTGTGAACAATTTTTAATTTTATGTATTTCTTAACCAATCAGAATCATTCAACCTGAGGTAATGGCGGGCTCTGTTAGAGTATATAATAATTGCTTCTGTATTAAATGTGTACGCAGAGCAGCCGACGAATCTCCTTGTGAGTGTTGACTTCTATTGATGAAACTGCAAACTATTCTCAGTAAAATTTCCTTCAATTTATTTTTAAAAAAAATATCTAGCTTTCGCCGGACCGCCTTCCATATTCAGCTGACGTCACATCAGTTACGTTTTTTTCGTAAGTTGAACAGGGAAGGCGTAGGACGTAGCGTAAGCTATTTGAACTGCAAGAGTTTAACACTTTCTTCCTAAATTGAATACAGAAAGTGATCTAGCGGAAACTAGATATTTTACTTAATAACTTGTTAAATATGGATTTTTTTTTTTTACACAAACGCATCGCTTCAGAAGGCCTTTATTAACCCCCCGGAGCTGTGTGGAGTACGTTTATGATGGATGGAGACACTTTCTTCAGCTCATACTCGTTGGTATCGCTCACTGCCATTGTAAAGCTCGGATGCGTCAGGATATTTATTAATATAACTCTGATTGTGCTCATCAGAAAGAAGATAGTCATATCCACCTAGGATGGCTTGAGGGTGAGTAAAGCTTGGGCTTCATTTGAAAATGAACTAATTCTTTAACTGTAAATTCCCCTAAAATATATAAACGAGAAGAAAAACATGACACCATTCAATACAAATCATTTTACTGACATACTGTTCCATTCACTGTTCCCAGTCTGCAGTGCAGCTATGAAGGTTGAGCTTTGGGAACTCCTGGAGATCTTTTACACTTTAAACAGGGCTGTCCGCTGTGGATTTTGAATAGGACAGGGGTAGAGGCCTGATCTAGCAGTTCCTTCATTGATGCAAAGTGTCAAAAATACCAGTAAAGAAAGTCTAGACATTATGCAACTGTTGGCTCTGGGCTACCAGTACAATGTATTACTTAGCAAGCTGAAACTGTCAATGCAGATGTTTGAGATTAGATGCTCTCTTTAGTTAATGGGCAATTAAAACTTTTAATTAAGTACTCAATAACAGCAGGAAAAAACAAACAAATGCCTTTACTGTGGAAGTGAAGAGAGAAAAACAAGGTAATCAGTTTTCTAAGCAGCACTCGTCGTCTCACGATGTTTACGTTCCATAAGATCATCAGTTTTGACCTAAGATTATCATATTTAGGACGTAACAGAAACAGCATGACGCTGAGAGCTAATTCTAGACCTAAATCCCACATATTTTTCTGCTCCTTCATGAAAATGCAACAGTTATGTAAAAAAATTGCATAATTCAAATGAATGAATACCATGAGGGAAAAGCCCATAGCATTAGCCCACAGCACACTTATCTTCAGCCTCCATTTCACCATGTTGTTGGTCACAGGACAACTGCGGCAGAAATAACCATGCTATTAGTCCATAGCTTATTACGTTTCTTTTTTCCCCTACGGATCAGTCAGGGGACATGAACCATATGGTCATTAGATAAAAGGGTATAGCTAAAAGGAAAGCGAGTTGAATAAATTAAACAGACCAGCATCCAAATAGGCGATGTTTTCTATAAAATTGGTTAGCACTCCTCATACTTGTTGACAAACATGCGCTTGGTCGTTTGAGTTTTTATGATCATCTTTAATCCCATCCGTGGCGTTTTGGCAGCTGCCCTGGATGCTCCATCTCTCTATTCTTTGACGCTCGCTGACTCTCTGCATTTGCAGGCCGAGGCTGGAAGCCCCTCGCGGGAGTGCAGGTGGGCCGTGGAAGCAGTGGTTTCCCAGGAGTCGCTCAGACGCTGTCTATCTCAGGAACTGGCATGGGGTCGGCGCTCCCTGGCTGCTGAGAGGCACACAGAGGTTCACAGGGCTGGCTGAGCGACTCTGCCGACAGGCTCTTGCTCGACAGAATACTGCTTAGACTCGGCTTCCGGCTGCCCCGTGGCTGAGCCTCGATCTCCACACGCACCTCAATATTGGTCCCTTCCCTGCTGGAAACAACAAAACACAACTTTAGGAAACAGGAGTCGATAAATGTGAAGCTTATTTTTTTTTAAAAGCACAATATGTCATTTTCACCCCTAGAGGTCGCTTATTCAAAACAAAGGCGTAGCTTGATGACGCCATCAATGAATGTGGAATCATGGGAGATGTCGTCTTCACCTCCACAGCAGATGGAAAGGAATCTGACGGACTCGGCAGAAATCATGTTCACCGATAAGCTAATGTATTAAAGTTTAACATTATGATGGTATGACGCAGGGCGGGTCGAGAGCTGCGGGAGTGGAATGAGGCCGCTAGTTATATATGGTTAAAACAATAATACTAAATACATTTGAGTGTATTTAAAGTTATGTTATAACGCTACTCTGTGCGTTTAATTGTTGCATTTTGCAGTAATCTAGATCGATATTAGTAAAACTGGAAATCGAGGGTAACGCGGATATGACGTTATTGACAGGTGACAAAATGACACGGTCCGTGTCCCGGTTAAAATTGCTGATTTCTCTGGATTTAAACACTGCTGGAAACGTTTAGGATAATGTAAGTACACAAGTCAACAACATATAGAACTCTGTTCTAGTGGTTTTTGGATATTTTAATCTAAAAATATTACATACTGTGCCTTTAATCCTATATAATAATTTTTACACAAATACATTCAAAGTAAAATCTTGCATACGATGGTTTAAATACACGTCTTCTATGATGATCATGTTTTAATTTCTAAATTAAAATTCATTTTGAGGAAGTATAAAGTATAATACAACTGTCCTGATATAATGAAGAAAAAAAAAGCCTAAATAATTGCAAAAAAAAGTACAAAGTTTGGCATAATCTTTTAGTATTATTTCTTAGGAAAAATAGACAAAAAGTATAAAAAAAATATACAAAAGTTTGGAGTCAGTAAGATTTTTTTGTAAAGAATTTAATACTATTATGATGATTACATTTAACTGATCAAAAGTGACAATAAAGACCTTTATAATGTTAAGATTTCGATTCATGATACAAAACTTTCTATTCATCAAAGAATCCTGAAAAGAAATGATCATGGTTTCCACAAAAATCTGAAGCAGTACAAATGTTTTCAACATTGATAATAATCATAAATGTTTCTTGAGCAACAAATCATCATATTAGAATGATTTCTGAAGGATCATGTGACACTGAAGACTGGAGTAATGATGCTGAAAATTCAGCTTTGATCACAGGAATAAACTACAGTTTACTATATATTCACATAGAAAACAGTTATTTTAAATTGTAATAGTATTTCACAATATTAATGTTTTTATTGTATTTTTAATCAAAATAAATGCTGTCTTGGTGAGCATAAGATACTTTTTTTTTGTTTTAAAAAAAACATTAAAAACTGACCACAAACGTTTAAACAGTAGTGTATATATTTTAACAGTCCTGCTTACTTCTTATTAATATTTGAAAAATGATTGCCTGCAAAATCAAGCCATTTCCTGACCTCAGAGCAAATGTTTGTGTGCTGCTGAAGGCATACTCCTCAGCTCCATCCACACCGTCTGACTGAAGCACCTGCTCAGTGCTGTCATCATGTCCATCATGAGGGAGTTCAACAGAGCCCTTTGTTCCAGACGGGACCACACTGGTGCTGGGAAGCGGCATCACTTCCTCCACATTCACACTCACTTCCTGTACGCTTCCGTCGGTCAGAGCTGGGTTGGGCTGGCCGGTCCAATGATCACTGACTACATGAGAAAATAGAAGATCTTCAAGAGAAGTTTAAATGTCATGAGATCAGGCCAAACTGAGAGCTTAATATTGCAAAACTAATCTTTCTGCACTGCAGTTACAATGTTTGCATAATCAAATACAAACTCATACATAAAGATAAGCAGTTTATAATAAAGCAGGATCATGTTCGAGCAAACAGTGTTATGTACAGTATAGTGCTGGGTAAGCAAATTGTAGCTTCCCAAGCTAAAAAAAATATTCATAATCTGAAGCTAAACCTCTTTTAAAAGAGAAGTTAGCTATATGAACAAGTAGTTAATTACAATGAATAGATAGCTACTTCACAGACAGACACATAGTGTGGCCCAGATCTGTTATATGTGGATCACACGTGGACCGGATGTGGGCCGACATTATGTTGCTGTCAGGGTTTAGTTATCCACACTAAAAGTTCCTAACAAAAGTAGCTAACTACAGTGAACCTCTTTAAGGTGGTTAAACTACAGCAAAGATACTCTTAAAAGTAGTTAGCTACACTAAAAGATCCTAGTAAAAAGTATCTAACTACAGTGAACCCATCTTCTCTGAACTTTGGCTAATGTTCTGATAAGGTTTTCTCAAAGTTCTAAACAAATGTTTTTCCATTTACGTCAATAGAACCTTCGTTCAAAGTTATCTGGTCGTTAATAATGTTCTCAAAACGTTAGCACAGAAACATTATTTATACATCGTTCATGGAATATTTTTCATTAGTTTGTCTAACATTTTTTAAATGTTACTACTTGTTTCAGAATGTTTATAGAACATTCAAAAGTAACGTTCCCATAATGTTTGCAAAATTATAAAATTGAATGTTTCCTTAATGTTCGTATAACCAAGAAAATGTTTTTAAACCAGTTTAAAAAACTTGACCTGTTGAACATTCAGAAAACATTCAGAAAATAACGTTTTCATAACTGCGAAACGTTCTTAGAACATATTTTTGCTAGCTAGGAAACTATTAAAGGGGACCTATTATGCCCCTTTTTACAAGATGTAATATAAGTCTCTGGTGTCCCCAGAGTGTGGATGTGAAGTTCAGCTCAAAATACCCTACTGATAATTTTTATAGCATGTTAAAATTGCCACTTTTTGGGTTTGCGCAAAAAAACCCTTTAGATGCAAATGAGCTGTTGCTCCTGGCTCCCTTTCAAGAAGAGGGCGGAGCTTCAAGAGCTCATGCTCCAGCATACCGGCAACAACAAAACAGGACAATCTCATGAACCAAAAATGTCAGAAAGGGTGTTCATGTGCAATTTTTAACTAGGAAACTCTTGTTTACGATAATTCAGATAGCACGTGAGGGCAGCATCAGTTCAGGATACAAGGTTTGAGCACCAAGCGCTGGTATTGACCCATCTTTCGGAATCAACCTTTGTGAAAATCCAGCATTTTCTTCAAAAATTAAATTTAACCACGATGTCTTCAGTGACTCAGATGGCAGGAGTCTATGGAGACTCTTATGTTCATTGGTAATTAGCCCAAAAATAGCCCAATGTGATTTTCTCCATTGGGCGGCTGAATTCTCCACTGAATTTGTACGTCTGGGGGATGTTTTAGGGGTGTTTGAGCACAATCATACGTACGGGGGTGGAAATCAACATTTTTACCCAACAACTTAAAAGTAGCTCAGGACTCGGGGCTGAGTCTATGCTAATATGGCAGATCGTCACCGGCTGTGAGCAGGGCTTCTCCATAAGTTCAAACACCTTATAAAAGTGATTTTTGCATAATAGGTTCCCTTTAAAGGTAGTTAAATATAGCCATTATCTGGCACAAAAACAACAAGAATCTCAGTGCTTAATTTGAACAGCTAAATTTACATTAATTTCAACTAATACAACTACAAAAAAAAAAATCTATATCTGAGTGAAACATGGTAACAAAGGCAGCTGCAGATGAGCTCCTCTCAGGCTACTGAACAACTATGTAATTTAGTAGCGCCTCAACTTTTCATTTGTTAACTGGACTTACAATTGGCCAGATCTTCCAGCTGTATGTTCCGTACTTCAGGAGGTTCAGTTTGTGGCCGGCACCAGCCATTACGGCACAACGACATGGGCACGACCCCGTAGACATACGTCAACATGAGAGGCACCCCCACACCTTGAAACACAGGAGATTTACTCAATTAGAATTAATTATGAAGTTATTCCAAAAGAGTATTATTATTAATTACAGAAAATGTATAAGTGTACAAGTCCCTACTGTGTGCAAACGAATACATCAAATCACAGACATATTTACCTCAAAAGTGAACTTATTTTCAGATGAATCTGAAGGAAAAGGGCAGTAATTCACATAATGGCAGCGTAAATACACAGAAGCATAATGCTAGCAGCAAAGACAAGGACAACACGCAATAAAGGAGACAAAAGGCCATGATCCTCCTGTTCTGGATGAGAACAGTGTGGCATTGTTGACGGGGACATTGTAGGGGACAAGGCCCCTCTGTGGCTCTCCTGAAGAGAGGTCAGAGCTGCAGAACAGACAGGGCTATTCAGAGGGGAGAATGAGAGGGAACACAAGCTCTGGGCTTGCGAGGAGAGCAGAGTGGTGAATGTGCTGCGCTCAGGTCTTCACGCTACGCCATGGAGATCGCTCTGACATTTTAGTTGCAGCCGGCTGCTGTAATCTTCCCCTCCCCGCTCCAACTCTCACAGGAGTGCCAAAGCAGAAGATAGATGAGTCATCAGAGACGACCGGGGCAGTCGCTGTGTGTGTGTGTACGTGTATGAATGAAACAGCTGCATGCACATATGTAGGCTAAAATGTGTGCAATATGGGTGTTAAAGGATTAGTTCACCTACCCCCACTCAAAAAAAGGTTATTTACCCTGAAGTAATTCCAAAGCTATATGATATTCTTGCTTTTGTAAAACACAAAATGAGAAATCTTTAATAATGTGCCAGTTGCTCTTTTCTATGGAAGCTTGTTTCCGCCACTGAATAAAATATAAAAAGGTATAATTGCGACTTTTTATCTCGCAATTGCGAATTATAAAGTGAGAATTGCAAGATATGAAGTCGCAAATGCGAGTTATAAAGTCAGAATTTAGTTATAAAGCCAGAATTGCGAGATATGAAGTAGCAATTGCGAGTTATAAAGTCAGAATTGAGCTATAAAGTCAGAATTGTGAGATATGAAGTCGCAAATGCGAGTTATAAAGTCAGAATTTAGTTATAAAGCCAGAATTGTGAGATATAAAGTCGCAATTGCGAGTTATAAAGTCAGAATTTAGTTATAAAGCCAGAATTGTGAGATATGAAATCGCAATTGCGAGTTATAAAGTCAGAATTTAGTTATAAAGCCAGAATTGTGAGATATGAAATCGCAATTGCGAGTTATAAAGTCAGAATTTAGTTATAAAGCCAGAATTGCGAGATATGAAGTCGCAATTGCGAGTTATAGTCAGAATTTAGTTATAAAGCCAAAATTGCGAGATATAAAGTCACAATTGCGAGTTATAAAAGTCAGAATTGCGAGATAGAAAGTCCCAATTGCGAGTTATAAAGTCAGAATTGCGTGATATAAAGTCGCAAATGTGGGTTATAAAGTCAGAATTGAGTTATAAAGTCAGAATTGTGAGATATGAAGTCGCAAATGCAAGTTATAAAGTCAGAATTGTGAGTTATAAAGTCAGAATTGCGAGATATAAAGTCAAAATTACGACAAAAAAGTCCGAATTGTAAGTTTATAACATGCAATTGTGTTTATAACTCACAATTCTGACTATTTCTCACAATTTTGAGTTTATATCTTGCAATTCTGACATTATAACTCGCAATTCTGGCTTTATTTCTTGCAATTGTGAGTTTATAACACACAATTTTGAGTTTATATCTCACAATTAAGTTTATATCTCGCAATTTTGAGAAAAGAAGGCAGAATTGCGAGATGTAATCAGGATGGTCAGGATGTTCTTCAGTTCCCCTTTTGGGCTCCACATAAGAAAGTCGTACAGGTTTGGAATGACATTAAATGATTTTTAGTTGAACTATCCCTTTAAACGTGTTTGTTTTCATTTCTGACTTTCTCATTCAAGGTCTCAGCTGAGAGGCAGCCTTGTGTGTCTTAAAGGTGCAGTAAGCGATTTCTGAGAAACGCTGTTGAAAGTGGATCGGACCGGGCGCTACAACAAACTTGTAGCCAATCAGTAGTAGGGGGTGTGTCCACTCATGATGGGGAAGGAGAGAGAGTGAGCAAGAGGGAGATTTGAAGAAAGACTGTAGAAAGAGATGTGGCTGAGAGACATTACAAAAGAGAAAAAGTCAGAGAAATATCACTGGGGAAAAAAAGGGTTATGATCAGGCTAGAGCTTTAGGACCCACATTAATATAAGAAAAGCTTTCCAGTGCTGGAGAGACCTAAGCGGGAAGGCCTGAAAACAGACGCCAAGGTCCTTTCTGCTCCATACGTGAGTAACATTGGTTTTGAGTGTGTGCTGCTGCCGACTAACAACCAACTCGTATACTTGTATATACCAACTTGTATATACTCTTCTGTGCTGTGTTTATTTTTTGTCACTTGTCATCTTCACTTTATTGTTTGTGAAGCTTTATTTTGCTTCGCTTCTGCTATGATAAAGAGATATCCACTCTAACAGTTTGGGGGCGGAGCAATGTGTTTGTTTGGGTTGATTTCAAATAACAGCAGTGTTCAACAATGATTCTCTGAAATCACTTACTGCACCTTTAAGTAGCTTCATTTGTCTGAACTCATGGCAGAACATTCAATACAAAGAAATAACACTTAAGTCAGCACCTTTACATCGCTGTAACCCAACAATACAACCACTGAAGTGTTTGTTGCTATCTTAATATCCCCATTCCTCATATTCACATTCAATAACATAAAAAAAGATAAACACTATTGTTTAAAAGTTTGGAGTCAGTAAGATTTTTTTATGCTTTTTAAAGAAGTCTCCTATGATCATCAAAGCTGCATTTATTTTATCAAGAATACAGTAAAAACAGTAATATTGTGAAACATTATTACAATTTAAAATGTTTTCTATATATTTTATAAAGTAATTTATTCCTGTGATCAAAGCTGAATTTTCAGCATCATTACTCCAGTCTTCAGTGTCACATGATCCTTCAGAAATCATTCTAATATGATGATCTGCTGCTCAAGAAATTTTTATTATCAATGTGGAATGTTGTGGGAACTGTGATTTTTTCAGGATTCTTTGATGAAGAAAAAGTTCAAAAGAACACCATTTATTTAAAATAGAAATCTTTTGTAGAGTGATGCATGATATATATCGGCCACCATATCGGTATCAGTGATATATGTTCATTTTTTATTGAATTTTTAATGTTATCGTTAAGGGCCGATTTTTTTGGCCAATATATTAAAGCTGATAAATAATGGATTATTTCCTTCAGCTGAGACACTTCAGATGCGCATGGTTCACCATGATGGATTTTAATGGTTTAAGATATGATTGAAATCACTTAAAAAAGAAAATTATCATTTATCTGTATCAGCCAAAATTTTCATATTAGTGCATCCCTACTTTTATAACAATATTTCTCTTCTTTACAGTCACTTTTGACCAATTTAATGTATCTTTGCTCAATAAAAGTAAAAAAGTGGCCCAAACTTTTAAACGGTAATGTATATAATATAAAACAAAACATATAACATAAAACTACCTCTCAAATATATTTTACACAGTGCATAGCTTGTAAAGTATTCATAAATATAATAAGTACTACACATGTTAAATACACAATATTTCACATGTTCATCATTTTATATGCAACCAGCAAAGTGTATGGATGAGTTTCTTACCAACAGTAATGGCCGCTATGACTGGAGACACAAAAACAGACATCATGACCCCACTGGCCACGGTCAGATAATGCTTACTTCCTGAGATATTGTTTTTCTTACAGCGACCATGGACCTGAAAGTCAAGCAAACAGACACAGACTTAAAGTCAACATGAAACGGAAATCATCCTTTCTTTTTTGTGACATATGTCCAAGTGAAACTGCTCCTCAAACAAGAAAGAAAAATGTAGTGCGAGGCTTGATTTTGTTTATTGGGAACTGGTTGGATCGTTGTGGTTTGCTAATTACTGAGATCTCATGTTAGTGACAGGTTTCTTGTGATTAAAGATTACAAGGGCACATGGATTTTTTAAAAATAACGATATGCACGGATAAATCATTTACAATATAAACTGCAAAGTTTTTAAGAGGCTCAAAATGAAGCATAACATACAAAGGAAGTAATCAAATGAGTGTTTTCTGATTAATCTGATTACTCTAAGAATATCCTGTTGTTGAGCAAAATTGACTCTATAAATCAATGACACTCTCTACTTTCTTTGCAAACATTTTCAATATCATATTTACCTGCTGTGTGAAGAGGACAGGTCTGGTGGATTTACATAAATTTACATATATGCATTCGGCAGCACTTTTCTTATGATGAGCATACAGCCAAGGGCTGACCTTGTCTTTTTACCCTGCTAGAGCTATTAAATGCTCACTGGATCCATTTCTCCACAGAGAGGACAGACATAGCAGCTCACTTTGAGTTAAATAATGCAGTCTTTACCTTGCGGCCCATATAAATCGGGATGCCCACAATGATGACCGGTATGGCAATGCCTGCTATGAGTGAGATCACCACCGGAGCCCCGAGCAGCATGCCGACCTGCCACAAAACCTTTCGGGTCTGCGACCACGGCTTCTTTCCCCAGAAAGTGCAGCCTGAGGGACTGTAAGGAAAAGAAGTGGAAGTATTTTTTTAATTTACAGTATCATAATCACACACAGCTGTGGCATGTACATGACATGAAGTTAAAGATGAGACGAGGAATATTAGCCAATTAAAGCTAGACACACACTGTCTCATTGGATCAATATTTTATGATCTCATCCTCGATTAGCCTCATGCACTGCCTGGGTGAATTACAATCCTCTATGGTCAGTGTCACTTCCTGTTTTGATCTGTGTGGCAAAGTGTTACAGGGTTCTAGCTTGAAAGCTATTTTGAAGTAAATATTTGAAGACAATGCTTTATTATTGATGAATGCTCATAACCGGTGTTGGGGGAAACGCATTACAAGTAACATGAGTTCTGTAATCAGATTACTTTTTTTCAAGTAGCTAGTAATCTAATGCATTACATTTTTCAAACCACCAATGAAAGAAAGGTTTGGAATGACATGAAGGTGAGTAAATGATGACAGAATTATGTCTGTCATTTCATAAAATCTTTCTCCGGCCAGTTGGAGCCGAATGGGCGTTCATTAAATTAAGAAACCTGCTTCTGGCAAATCATGGGGGTTGGGTTGCATGGACAGGGAAATATGAAGCGAGATTTGTACTGATTAATTGACAAAAGTCGGCGCTGGCCGACATCCAAGAGCGGAAAAATCTATTTGAAATCAGCTTTGGCGCAGCGATAGCGTACTGAAACTGGTAGCAGCAAAGTCGCTTTTTCAAAGATCAGACCTCTAAAACGCCTCAGCTTCTGCAAGACCTGTGTTGATTAAGAGTAATTAAGCAAATCTGATAATCTGCAACGTTCATGAAGTCGGCTACAAAAGCAGCTCGGCACAAACTCAGTATTCCAGGGCCAGAGAAACATATTTGACATTCTTGTGCAGCAGAATTACCCCTGTTTAGCTTGGACCGAATGTGTCAGAGAGTAGCTTAATAACAGATCACAAACTCTGGTGACTGCTGGTGATGAATGTGGGATATGTGCTTGCAGACAAATGTCCTGTATTGGCTGTGAAAGCTCTGCACACTGGATAAATATTCTGTAAATGTTTATTAGAAAGTATATAGTAGGTTACAGTAACTTAATCAATTAATAAATGCAGGTAGATTTCATAACAGTATGAGTTTCTCTGACACACATCCACGGACCAAATTTTGCATACAAAACCGCAGGCACATTCAGAAAATCACCTCTTCTAAACTATGTTCATGGTTAATGCGATTCCAAGGGTAGCACTTTCTTTAAATCAGTCTGCCGGGAAATAAAGTGTTTAGAATGTGCAGAATTGATACAACGAGCATTTGAGAGGAAGAGTTTTCAATGTTAGAGGCATCAAATCTCCAGAACAATTTGAGTCTGCAAGTAAATGAGATATTTATGATCAAAACTGTGTATTCACCCCTTTTATTGTCTATGAAATATACATATAAGATTTTTCATTTTTATTCAGGATTCTTTGGTTCAAAACACAGCATTTATTTGAAATCTTTTGTAACATTATAAATGTCTTTACTGTCACTTTTGATCAGTTTAATATGGAAGCTTGTTTCTGCCACTGAATACAAAATAAAAAAGGTAATTGTGACTTTTTCCTCACAATTGCGAGTTATAAAGTCAGAATTGCGTGATAAAGTCGCAATTGTGAGTTATAAAGTCAGAATTGTGGGATATAAAGTCACAATTGCAAGTTATAAAGTCAAAATAGTGATATAAACTCGCTATTGTTAGTGTTAAAATCAGAATTGTGGGATTTAAACTTGCAATTGCGAGTTATAAAGTCAAAATAGTGATATAAACTAGCAATTGTGAGTTATAAAGACAGAATTGTGAAAAATAAAGTCGTAATTGTGAGTTATAAAGTCAGAATTGTGGGATATAAACTTGCAATTGTGAATTATAAAGTCAAAATAGTGATATAAACTTGCAATTGTGAGTTATAATGTCAGAATTGTGAGATATAGAGTCGCAATTGTGAGATATAAAGTCAAAATTGTGAGATATAAAGTCAGAATTGCAAGATATAAAGTCAAAATTGTGATATAAAGTCGCAACTGCGAGTTATAAAATCAAAATAGTAATATAAACTCGCAATTGAGTTATAAAGTCAGAATTGTGTGATATAAAGTCGCAATTGTGAGTTATAAAGTCAAAATTGTGAGATATAAAGTCAGAATTGCAAGATATAAAGTCAGAATTGTGTGATATAAAGTCGCAATTGCAAGTTATAAAGTCAAAATAGAGATATAAACTTGCAATTGTGAGTTATAAAGTCAGAATTGTGAGTTATAAAGTCAGAATTGTGATATAAAGTCACAATTGTAAGTTATAAAGTCAGAATTGTGGGATATAAACTCGCAATTGTGAGATAAAAGTGAGATAAAAAGTCGAAATTACTTTTAAATTGTTTTATTCCATGGTGGAAACAAGCTTCTATAATTGAACGTGTCCTAACTGAATAAAAGCATTCATTTCTTTTAAAAAGCTTTAAAGTACATAAAATCTAAACTGAACCATGGTTGGTTGCTTCACATGTCAATCAGACCGTATGTTCCTGTCTAAATGGGCTGCTACAATGCGGACGAGACCTTAGCTGTTAGCCATTAGTCAAAGATCTGTCTACGTGTGACTACTCTTACTGTAACCTGATGAGCGTGTGTTGTGTAAGTGTGTACCTGAGATAGTGCACATCAGTGATCTCCTGCATGCACAGCCAACAGAACTGACAGGCACACACTGTACAGTTCATTCTGTTGCAGCTGCCATCGTTAGTCTTCATGATGTAGGCACCGCACCGCGGACAGGGCTTGATCTCCTCTGCATCTAAAAGAGCGAGAGCAGAAACAAACGTCTTAGCTGGGACACCAAACGGATATTAGGCTAGTCCCTCAATCTTTGAATCATACCGCCGGGCTCCTCGTTGAACACGTAGAGTGTGGAAACATCATTGGCTCCTGACGTGTGGCGAGCGCGCTGACGTCTGGCTTGGTCGCAAGTCTGGTCTGGGTGCCACAGCTGGCGGCAGTGGTAGCAAAACTCCGTTTCACAGCCTTCCCGGCCACAGCTTAGCTTAGGACACTCCGCACAGCCGTAAGCTATCACCGCATAGCTAATGAATGACAGAAACAACACAATAAAACAATAGTGATTATGCAGTAAGTAAATTATTAGGGCTGGGCAAAAAAAAATCAATTTTTTCAATTAATCGTTTTTTTAAATGTTTTTTTAAATTCCATATTGATTCTCAAAAGCCACAAATAGATCTTTTTTCTGTATTTATTTCTGCAAACATTGAACATAATGGGCCCTATTTTAACGATTTAAGCACATGCTCTGAAGCGCATGGCGCAGGTGCACTTAGGGCGTGTCCGAATCCACTTTTGCTAGTTTAACGACAGAAAAAATGGTCAGTGCGCCCGGCGCTATTTACATGGTGGAATATAGACACCCTCAACCTGATGAGTTTTTAATATTTGACATGTTTGTGTTCTGCTGCGCGTCCCTGTATGTGTAATAAGCAGAGTGTTTGTGCGTTGTGCACACATTACTAACACGCTCTTTAAATAACAAAAAAAATACTGCGTCATTGACTTTAGACCAGGTTTCAGTCAGTCGTTTTCAGTTCCTCAAAATATCAACACGCCAACAATGCACCTGAACACACCTCGTTTTCAGACCAGCACGTCCATGGGAGAACAGATGGACGCAAGTGCATTTGCTATTTAAATAATGTGGGCGCTGGAATTGAAAATGATAACTGTGTCGGGCTGAAACTAGCAAAAAACACTTGTGTTGCGCCGGGTGTCGTATTGCGCCGGGTGTATCATAGGGCCCTATATCTGATTGACGTTAATCTGATTACTAACCTTCTCCACTAGATGTCATCCTCTTATTTACATTGTGCAATGTTACAGTGGGGGCCGTGTCATTCATTCTGTGCTTAACATGGCGGATACAGGTGCGCCTTTCATGAGACACTAAAGAGAACTGGCGCGCTGTGTGAGAAGTTTTGTGTACAGAAAGCTGTGTGTCTCAGACAGCGTGCAAATAATAAAATGAATTTTCTTTCACTTCTCCTTGTGCTCGAACGGACAAATTCACACAAATTTCTCTCAAAATGCCCGCCTTGGCAAGTATCCTAATAAACATAGATGGTTATAGCTTAAGTGAATGTAAACAGTAGAGAAAGAACACATGTGTGTCAGTATATTGGATATTGTGCAGCTCTTAAAGTGACAGCAGCCTAATATTCCTGCTGCTGTCTGTTTTTAATGTTAATCAAACAACAAAAGACAAAGAAATCACTCTTTGCTCTTCACTGAATAACTTTTTAAAGGTTTAACCTTTATTTAATTTGTACAGTGAAGATTATTTGCAGTGTTATTTTACATTTGATTACTTTATTCAATTTCTGTACCTGAAAACTACTGTTAGGGCCCTATCATACACCCGGTGCAATGTGATGCCAGGCGCAACTCAAGTGTTTTTTGCTAGTTTCAGCCTGACACAGTTAACATTTTCACGTCTAGCGCCCACGTTGTTTAAACAGCAAATGCACTGTTCAGGCGCATTGTTGGCGTGTTGCTATTTTGAGGCACCTGCGCCATGTGCTTAGATCGTTAAAATATGGCCCGACTTACTTGAAAAACCTTAAAAGCACTGATTATTTCATTTGTATCTTTGTTGTTATTTATTTGTGCTATTGGTTGTAGTTTGATTATTTGTTCTTTTTTTATTAATGATTGTTTGTCTTTAATAATCTTTGAAATTTATATTAGTTATTTTAGCTATGGTATTGAAATTGGAATCGAGAATTGTTAAATTTCACTGGTATCTAAAATATTTGGTGTCATAACCTTATTTATTACAATACAAGGATACATGGGTCAACTATTTTATGCATTTATTACTCTTTTATGGTGGGGCCAGTGAAAACTGAATCATTGAAATTCACTGAATCGAATCGAAAATCGAGAATCGAATCAAAACGAATTGAGATCTTGTGAATTGGAATCGGGACATCTGTATTGATACCCAGCCTTATAAATTATATTCAAAATAAGAACAATATGCAGCTTGTTAATCAATATTTTAATCACTCATCATTTGATATGTGAACATAAGCCACCATCTATCAGACGCCGGTGGTTACCGCCATCATCATTGATTCTGTGTGCTTCGGTCTCAGTAGTAAAGAGAGAGGATTCTCTCGGCCCCATGTGGAGCGACTGCAGGTGACACCTAATACTGTCTTGTTGACAAGAAATGCCAAACAGCTACAGATTCCCATCACTACCCCGATCTGGTAACCATTACGAAACCTAAAGCCAGCCTCCAGAACTATACATAATGCAGCGGAGAACGTGCTTCATGCTGCGGCGCGTGTGACACAATGATCTAACACTTTTTTACTCTTGCTCATTGGTTTTAGTTGTTAAAGCAGGACTACAAGCTGCTATATGACTGAGGGGGACCTAGTGACCATTTCAGTCAGGCTGGTTAGAGTTGATTGACCACCTTGACTATGCTGGTGGACAGCTGATCTAACTAACTACCAGCAACATCCAAAAAAAAAAAAAGAAAGAAAGAAAGTTTGACCACATTAAACTTTTTTGAGAGATCTTTTTTTTTTTTTTCACAAGAACTGAATTGAATTTTATTCAATATAAAACAGTTTCTTCTCACAAGCAATTCCACTAAGTAATAATATTATGTGGTGCCTTTATGTCAGCAAGTTTGTTTTATGAAACACACATTGCGACTAAAAACATACTGTAAAAATTTCAAGTGGGGATGCACAATATATAGTATTGTATCAGTTATCGGATGATTAGGTTATGTATTATATATAACGTTAATATTACAAGACACTAATAATTTAATGACACTGTTATATGTCATCTCAAATATCCATTTTTCATACTTTACATTATAATGTTGTGATCCGTAAATTTGTAGCATTTCATTGCTGATTTTAGTTTTTAGTGTCTTTAATTATTAAAATATTATTAAAATGTTATTTTTTTAAAATTCAATTTTTTATTAAATACAAATATACACTACCAGTCAAAAGTTTGGACACGGTAAGATTTTTAATGTTTTTAAAAGAAGTTTCATCTGCTCACCAAGGCTGCATTTATTTAATTAAAAATACAGTAAAAACAGTAATATTGTGAAACATTATTACAATTTAAAATAACTGTTTTCTGTTTGAATATATTATAAAATGTAATTTATTCTTGTGTTGGCAAAGCTGAATTTTCAGCATCATTACTCCAGTCTTCAGTGTCACATGATCCTTCAGAAATCATTCTAATATGATGATTTGATGCTCAAGAAACATTTATGATTATTATCAATGTTGAAAACAGCTGTGCACTTTTTTTTCAGGATTCCTTGATGAATAGAAAGTTCAAAAGAACAGCATTTATCTGAAACACAAAGCTTTTGTAACATTATACACTACCGTTCAAAAGTTTGGGGTCAGTAAGAATTTTTATTTTTATTTTTTTGAAAAGAAATTAATACTTTTATTCAGCAAGGATGCATTAAATTGATCAAAAGTGACAGTAAAGACATTTATAATGTTACAAAAGATTATATTTCAAATAAATGCTGTTCTTTTGAACTTTCTATTCATCAAAGAATCCTGAAAAAAAAAATATTGTACACAATAAATGTTTCTTGAGCATCAGATCATCATATTAGAATGATTTCTGAAGGATCATGTGACACTGAAGACTGGAGTAATGATGCTGAAAATTCAGCTTTGATCACAGGAATAAATTACAGTTTACTATATATTCAAATAGAAAACAGTTATTTTAAATTGTAATAATATTTCACAATATTACTGTTTTTACTGTATTTTTAATTAAATAAATGCAGCCTTGGTGAGCAGACGAAACTTCTTTTAAAAACATTAAAAATCTTACCGTGTCCAAACTTTTGACTGGTAGTGTATATATATATATATATATATATATATATAATAGTACAGAATTTAAAAAATGGCCATTTATCGTTTATCAGCCATAATGTAAAAAACAATTATCTGCCAGTATCAACTAGAATATAAATATAATAATCTTAAGTTAAATTTCTGCTTTATTTAAAATCAAAGTTACAAACTGCCAAGATAAATTCACTGCACTTTTTCTACCACTTTGAATATAAATTATAGATTTAAAAAAAAAAAACCCATTTAGATATTTTTAATACTATCAGAATTTGGCAGCAGGTATATTAGGCTGCTGTCACTTTAAGACCTCACGCAGGGATCCATTATACTGTTACACATGCGTTTTCTTTCTCAACTGTTTACGTTCACTCATTTTGACATTATTTAGTGTGTATTTGACAGTTTAAGCGCAATAAGCAGCGATAAAGAACTCAATTTAGTACTGAGAGGCGCCTTTATATGGCGCACTTTGGGTGTGAGCACCAAATCTGCGGGAATGAGAAAAATTATGCGCAATACGTGCAATCCCACGCTGAAATTCAATATTCATCCAGAGCAAATGAAACGAGTGAGTGAGGGGAGGAGGGTTTGTGTGTCGACTCGCTGTCGGAGAGAAGAGAGAGAGAGAGCAGCTGGTATCGTGTATCTATTCTGTGGAAAATGAGTATGGAAGCGTTTTAGATGTTTCAGTATTGATATGTGTTGAAAAATCAATATTTTTGACAACACTACATTGCACTTAGTTTATTATTTCAGATGCCTTTTTAAAAGACTATAATTGAAAAAATGTATATATTATATATGAAAGTGGCTATTAAGAGGGACTGCGTTACACGCCACTGCTAAAATACACCCGCATTTGGCGGTTTGGCGGGTGTTTATGTCAAGCCCTGCTCACATTTCTGTGCTAACCTGCAGTCTGGCGCCGGGCACCAGCGTGTGTCCGGGTCAGCAGCCAGAAAGCGGCGCAGCTGAAACTCTTCGAAGCGCTCCAGCAATGCACCGTCATCCAGGATGGCACGGACATCGGGCAGAGCAAGCACTTCAGGGCACTGCGGGCAGGCGATACCCACACGGCTCTCCGAAATCTCGATGCGTAGGTATTGGCGCAGACAGTCGGTGCAGGCACGGTGCTGGCAGGAGGACAGGCGAGGGAAGTGGCCGCGTGGTTGACTCAGGAGGCAGAGAGGGCACTCGACCAGGTGCTCGAGCAGCTGATCCTGACTGGAGGAGGACAAGGACAGGACACCCATTGAGCCGCTGCTCCCACACTCCACTCCTCCCTTGTCATCTCCCACTCCACCTCCATCCCTTTTTCCAGGATCTCCTCCATCCCTACCGCCCTCTAATCCAGCTTCACTGTGAGCCCGGTCCTGAGAGGAAAGACAAAATGACTGAGGGCAGTAATGAAAGTTATGACTTTTTCTCAGTTGTTATATTAAGTTATATTATGACACTGTTTCTTGGCAACAGGAAAAATGAGATGCTCCTAATAAAACAAATTAGATAAAATGGTTTGAGGGACGTCATACATCTAATTTTTCACTGCGTGTGAACATGGAGGTGCCCCACTGGAAGTGGTCCAAATGGCGGCCCAAATGTCCAGTGTGGGTACAGTTTTATTTTCAGTGTACTGAAAGAACATCTTTTACATTTTGATAACATTTCCTTTTGTGTTCCAAGACGAAAAAATCATGTGTTTGACAGACGATGACAGTTTAAAGCGAATGAAGGAGCGTCTTGAACGAATTTTAGACTTGTGAGATTTCTGCCACATCGTTGTAGACACACTCTTTTTATTTACGATAAATATGCCATATGCTGCCTTCATGGGCTATCGGAAATTTGATAATTCCCACTTCTGAAGTCATGATTACAAGATAATCTAAATGGGAGGGCGTTCATGTGCAATTTTTACCTAGAAAACTTGTATTTACGATAATTCAGAGAGCACGTGAAGGCAGCATTAATTATATATATATTAGGGCTGTCAATTTAACGTGTTAATTTAATTAATTAGTTACGCAAAAAATAACGCGTTAAAATTATTAACGCATTTAACGCACTTGCCCCGCCCCAGACCTACGTAGGTCATCTGACATTTCATACAGTTGACTGATGATGAAGCCTATAGTATGCAGTTATATGCCTCTAAAATTCAAGATATTGGGGCAAAAATGTCCCTGTATGAGTTTTTGTCTGATATTTATAAAATATGATATAGTTAAGCAATATCACACGAGCAACGAGTGCAATATTATACGAGTGCTGTTTTTGTCCCGAATAGCAAGTGCAAATGTGATACTGATTTTATACAACAGTTCAATAAATAAAAAGTTAATATTGTGTTATATAATATTTTAGTCACAATATTGTCTGTTTTTGTTACCTATAGAACCATAGCAGAACCTATGGAAGCTTGTTTCCGCCATAAAAATAAAAAAGGTGATTGCGACTTTTTATCTCACAATTCTGACTTTTTTTCTCAGAATTGAGTGATATAAAGTCAGAATTGTGAGATATAAAGTCAGAATTTAGTTATAAAGTCAGAATTGCAAGTTATAAAGTCAGAATTGCAAGATATAAAGTCAGAATTTAGTTATAAAGTCAGAATTGTGAGATAAAATCAGAATTGCGAGTTATAAAGTCAGAATTGTGAGATATAAAGTCAAAATTGCGAGTTATAAAGTCAGAATTGTGAGATATAATCAGAATTGCAAGTTATAAAGTCAGAATTGCGAGATATAAAGTCGCAATTACCTTTTTTATTTAATGGCAGAAACAAGCTTCCATAAGAACGGTTCTGCGTCTCCGAGCAACACAGCGATGTTTCTGAATGAATTCGCGTTTTGAGCCAATCAGTCAAGTGAACCAATGATTCAACAGCCCATTCATAAAGAGAGCCATTTACTTCATTCCTGAATGAATCAGCCATTTGAACGAATCAAATGAATGAAGGCAGTTTTAGTTTCTTATTTAGAGTATTATTTCATTAAAAAATATATAATTTAATTTTCCATATTAATAAAACAAAAACATTAAATGTATATTTTCAAAAATCATTCATCATTTACGTTGTAGCCTAAAAGGTTATGTGTAATAAATTCTGTGTTGAATCGAATAAAACATTTCTTTGTAAAGCTACTTTTTGTAATGTCTATTTTATGCTTTTCTCATTTAACACAATAATGACTTTAAATTATATCTTGGGGGTAATTTCTCAGCCAAATTTGATGTGTGATTAATTTGCGATATATATTTTTATTTATTCATTATTTTTTTGGAAGTTGCATTCAAAATCCACTTTGCTCGACAATCTGAGGAAGCATGTTTGATTGGGCATGATGCTTCTGAAAGGAAGTCGATAAAGTGTCTACCAGGTAAAACAAACCATTTCAGCAGCTGCTTACAGAATACAGAGATTAAATTAAAATATATTTAAGAGTTACAGATGGTATAAATATATAAACGTCATCTTACTTGTTCCACGTGTTCATGCTCATTGGGTGTGAGAGTGATGGCCACTTCCTCCTTGTTCAATGTCCCGACGGGCTTCTCAATCCTGGGGTCAGATTTGGGCTTTCGGCTGAAGAAGCTGAGGAAACTGAGGGACTGTGACTGCTGCTTGGGTCTCTTCATTGTTCAGAGCTGGACCGTCCAGCCAAAACAGCATGAGCGGATCGTGCTCCTTTTGTTTGTGCGTCTCTGTTTGTTGCTTTACGGTCTGATGCTGAACATTGGCAAACAGACCATTGTGAGGAAGTACGAAAATCGTCCACAACAGCGTTTCCTGATCGAGGTCATCCTTGTTTTCTTCTCACATGAAATGTTTTATGTTCCTTTAGTTATCCAAACAAACCACAGATGTTCATAACTGAAAAAAAAAAACCCCATATGATCAGTATTAGTACATTGTGAAAGTTAGATTGTTGTAGAAAACATCTTGTGAAATTAATCTCCCAACTGGACCACAGTCTGTTACATTCATATCAACAGTCAACATGTAATCAACAAGTAGGAGATGCAAGACAGACGAAAAATGGTAGAGACTGACTTCTGTGTTCCCTGAAGGATTCAGAGGCTCTGATGTGGAGGATAGGGTTTACTTTCACTTGTTAATGCTACTCTCCTCCACCTGACTCCACATCAGATAAACACATTACTTCAGAACATCATGTTCAAGCATTTTAAAACTGAACAAACATATCTGGCTTCAAAACTTAGAAATGTTGTCTTAGCAACTAACTGAAAAAATAAGTTGAAGTTAAAGGATTAGTTGACTTCAGAATTAAAACTTCCTGATAATTTACTCACCCCCATGTCATCCAAGATGTTCATGTCTTTCTTTCTTCAGTCGAAAAGAAATGAAGGTTTTTGAGGAAAACATTCCAGGATTTTTCTCCATATAGTGGACTTCACTGGGGTTCAACGGGTTGAAGGTCCAAATGTCAGTTTCAGTGCAGCTTCAAAGAGCTCTACATGATCCCAGACGAGGAATAAGAGTCTTATCTAGAGAAACCATCGGCCATTTTCTAAAAAAAAAAAGAAGAAATTATATACTTTTTAACCACAAATGCTCATCTTGCACTGCTCTGTGATGCTCCACGCATTACGTAATCACGTTGGAAAGGTCACGTGTGACATAGGCAGAAGTACCGCGGTAGGACGAAAAACTCCATCTCATTTTCTCCTCCAACTTCAAAATTGCCCAACACCGTTGTTTAACCTTATTTTGTAAAGGCTGTTTGACTTAGTCTTTGTACATTCGCTTTGTAGACACTGGATCGGTACTTCCACCTACGTGACCTTTCCAACATGATTACGTAATGCGTGGCGCATCACAGAGCAGTGCAAGATGAGCATTTGTGGTTAAAAAGCATTTATTTTTTTATTTATTTAGAAAATGACCGATGGTTTCTCTAGATTAGACTCTTATTCCTCGTCTGGGATCATGTAGAGCTCTTTGAAGCTGCACTGAAACTGACATTTGGACCTTCAACCCGTTGAACCCCAGTGAAGTCCACTATATGGAGAAAAATCCTGGAATGTTTTCCTCAAAAACCTTCATTTCTATTCGACTGAAGAAAGACATGAACATCCTGGATGACGTGGGGGTGAGTAAATGATCAGGACATTTTAGTTCTGAAGTCAACTAATCCTTTAAGCTACAAAAATGACTAAAACTAAAGCTGAAAAAATGAAACTAAATAGAAATGTTTTGAAAAAAAAAAGAAAATGACAAAAGCACACAACAAAATTACTAAAACAAACTAAAATTAAAAGCTAACAAAATAAACAAACTAATTTAAAATATTAACCTAATGAATACTAAAATAGTATATAAATAAGACTAAAATAAATAACACTCCATCTGACATATTGTTCATAGTTCTTTTGCTATCTAATAAGAATACAAACTAAATGATTCAATAATAATAATATAAAACTAAGATAAAACATTCAGAGCTTTACAGATAAACATTCTGATGTGGTCTCACATTAAATCTGATTAAACAGCAGATTAAATTCAGAGATCTGGCCTATAAAGCTACTTAAAAAACTGTACTTTATGGTCATTAGAAATAAAGAAAAAATCAATGACTTATTCTAGTGGTAAAGAGTCTTAATAGTAAAACAACTACATTTCTTACACTTTTTAAAACAGTCTCAGGAAAATCACGGATTTGTTAAATGAGAAAAACAAAAATCCCACACTCTAAAAAATAGCCCAAGTTGGGTTAAATATTTAACCCAAGCATTTGGGTTGTTTTAACCCAATGGTTGGGTTAAATGTTTGACCAACCTGCTGGGTAGTTTTATTTAACTCAACTATTGTTTAAAAAATTACTATACTGCTTGCTTAAAATGAACCCCAAATAGGTGGGAAATTAACATTTATTTAATCAATTAAAATGTATTAATAAGTTTAATGACTAATAATTAAACAATAAACATTTATTAAAAAACTTATTAATAAATGTTCACCTTTTGATTATTATTGTTGCCTCTAGTAATTATGTGTCTGATTTTTAATTTCCAACCTATTTTGGGTTCATTTTAAGCCAGTCATATAGTAATAGTTAAGTTAAATAAAACTACCCAGCAGGTTGGGCAAACATTCATTTAACCCAACCACTGGGTTGGTCCATATTTAACCCAACTTGGATTGTTTTTAAACCCAGCATTTTTTAGAGTGCATGGGCCCAAAAAAAAAGATCAATATTTTGATCTCAGATCAGCAGCATTACGTAATGAACGTGAGGCTCTGTGTCCTCCACTGCTGCATCACTCAACACAACACAATAAACACGACAGACCCTTATTATCAAGGTCATTCAACACTCAAGCAGGGTTTTAAACGCACTGGATCGAGCTTGAAGCATGAATAAAAAAGGTTATACAGTTGTAATGGAGGCTACATGATATATTAAATGATTACAAGGGTGCATTTAGACATTCTAGAGAGTCTATTTGCATAGATATCACTGTGATCTGAAATAATTTCCATCAATGCTATATTACATGCATGGAAAATAAATACTTTAATCATGCATAATGCAGTGCCAGTGGACCTCTGCGATGAGACAAAGCTCAAATGTGTTTTATAGCTTCTCTGGCCATAGAGCAGAATCCTGTGGCTGAGATCTTTGGATTGGCTTCGGTGTGTTTTCTTTTCCCTGGACTATTCCTGGACATGCACTCAACGGCTCTCGTGTTTAACCACATTAAGCAAAGTTGGGCAACAACTTGGAAAACCCAAAATATCAAAAGCCGAAGCAATGCTATCATAGCTCTGTTTACAGTGATATCAGGCTCTGATGAAGAGGGAGGGGATCCCATTAACACCCTGACTAATAACTCTGATCAGGAAAGCATCGTGGCGAAGCCCTTCAGGACGTTATATGAGGACACACCTCCACATTCAGGGCCAAGAGAGCATCGGTGATCCGACATTTACACCAACTGTTACTTTAACGATACATTATATTACATACAGAATAACACACACCTCAGAAGACCTCTCGATTGTGCAGGAATATGTCTGTTTATCGCTCCTTTAAATTTCATTAACTGCAGTTCGTTGTCTACGAACAGAATGTGTATTATTAATTAATCAGAAGGTCTGACCAGGGCATCACAGCACTGCAGGGAGTGGCAAGGTTATTACGTATTACTGTCCACCCCTGCCAAATAATACACTTTTAAGCGTAAATGCAGCTTATGATACTCAAAAGCAGAAGACAAAATCGTCTTCTGAGCAAAAGATAGCGCACAATAATTTAATGAAATCAGCCTCTTACCTCCGCTCAGTGCGTTATCAGCTCAGCACCATCGGGTTGGTTGGCTCCTCCCACCGAGCGGCTGAGGACGCGCGAGCTCTCGCGGCTCCTCCCACTGCTGTAAAACGTCGCCTATTTGGTTTCTTTGAGCGTCTTGCTGGACCCTGTGGTCCGAGATTCACCGCATGACGTTGGCGAGGAGATCCCCTTGAACCTCGAGGTCTCCTCCTCTGCTGCTCGAGAGGATGTAACGGCCCGCGGGAGAGAGCTGCCGCTGCTGCGGTGAGCCGGATCGACGGATCGACGGATGACGTAGAATCACTTACTATGCCATTTGTTAATGAAACAGAACCTGATAGCGATCTCTTCCCCTGAAAACTACAACAAAAGGCTGAAAAGGCGATATAAAAAAGCTACAAAAGGCTTAATCTGTTGTCTGTTCTGTAATTTAGCAAATATAAATGTGCCTATTACATAACAAGATAACGATACTAATATATACGTATAATTAATATAAAGTTAGGACGACGTCTGTGTATTATGGACTGTACATGGTACAATTGTGTGATATGCAGACACCTAAATCTAACACAAGGCTTTCCTTTATTTTAGCTAGCCTATATTAAAAACATTCCATAAAAAGAAAAATGTAGAAACAGAAAGGCAAAACATACCCGGAAACGCGTGACTATAGGCTATAATATAATAGCCTAGCCTAATATAATATAATATATTTTATATTATATTATATTATATTATGCTGTTGTTGTTATAATATAAGCAAATAAAGAATAAGTAGGCTATTAGTTATTACGCCCATAAAAATGAATCAAATGCGCTAAAAATGAATAAAAAAGACCCTAAATCTAACACAAGGCTTTCCTTTATTGTAGCTATATTAAAAACATTACATAAACATTCAATAAAAAGAGAAATGTAAAAACAGAAAGACAAAAATGTACCCGGAAATGCATAATATAATATAATATTGCTGATGCTGTTGTTATAATATAATAAGCAAATTAAGAATAATTATTAGTTATTATTATGCCCATAACAATTAATTAAATGCACTAAAAATGAATAAAAAACACTAAATCTAACAAAAGGCTTTCCTTTATTTTAGCTAAAAATATTCCTTAAATATTCCATAAAAAGAGAAATGTAAAAATAGAAAGGCAAAAACGTACCCGGAAACACATTACTAATATAATATGCTATAATATAATATAATTTAATATAATAATAGTTTCTGCTGCTGTTGTTATAATATAATTTATATAATATTATTACGCCTATAAAAATGAATGAAATGCGCTAAAAAAAAAAAAAAAACTAAATCTAACACAAGGCTTTCCTAGCTTTTAGCTAGGCTATATATATTAAAGACATTCCATAAACATAACATAAAAAGAGAAATGTAAATACAGAAAGGCAAAAACATACCCAGAAACGCGTAACTATTATAATATAATATAATATAATGTTGCTGGTGCTATTGTTATAATATAATAACCAAACAATTATTAGTTAGGCCTATTATTACGCCCATAAAAAGAATCAAAAGCGCTAAAAATGTATAAATAATACCCTAAATCTAACACAAGGCCTCTTAATTTTAGCATTCCATAAAAAGAGAAATGTAAAAATAGAAAGGCAGCAGCAACGTATCCGGAAACGCGTAACTGGGAAACGGATATACGCAACGTAGCGGAAGAAAAATGTATACAATGGCAATTTGGAAATCAATTAAGTTATGAAAAAAGAGCATTAATTGCCTTTCTTTGTGGTCGGTGAGTGTGGAATGGCGGACTGAGAGCAGCAGTGCACCGTCAGACGCCGCTGTTTCGCCTCGACGGAACTGTGATTTGACGTGTCAGGCAGAAAGAGAAGGTATATTTATGACATCTGCTGAGCTTGACAGTATAGCTGGAGTTGAGTGTTTAGATTTGTGTTATGTATCGACAGAATAAACGCACAGGCTGGGCGGAAAGAGTCAGGTTATTCAGGACGTGTACATGAATACAGACTGCATTCTGTCGCACTACGAGTTTAAAATATCCTGTATGTGCTATAAATAACGCCAGTCTTATTTATGTTAAATGACACTGTAAGATTAGCATGTCTGTTAGCCCTAAATGCGCCATGTATCTGTTAGAGGGGTTGTTGTCGTGCATGTCAGTACAGTGACGGCTGGTGTTTCATTGTTTCAAAGGATACTTTGGAGAATGAGTTGATTATTGGCGAGGGAATCCAGAGGAGGTTGCAAATAAAAAGGCTGACTGGAAGATGCCAAGAAGAAAACAGCAGAATCCACAACCTGTCAAGTGTAAGCTGCTTTTTCATCTTGTACTGTCGGCTAAATGATTTGTTTCATAAGTTTTGCTTTCGTAAGTGTTTACTCGTTTACAGAAAGATGATTAAAACTGGTCATGTGGTCTTGAGCCATGTAAACTTGCACACATCTGTCCAAAATCACCTGAATGTAAGCAGATTCTTTGATACAGTAATAGCAGGGACAGACTGTGTGGTTATATTATAAGCTATATATTGAATTTGAATTAAATTGTAATTATATTTATTGACAGGTCTCACAGAAACATAACAATTGCACTGCCGTCTGTTTTGATCATCTTGATTTTGAATTGTGCTTCCAGGTGTCAGACAAGATTCTTCTGATGATTATATATGTACCCGGTGTAATGAAATGTATTATGTGGCTAACAAAACTAGAGTTATTTCTGTGTTTGTGTGCTTGAGCTGAATTTAGCTGTCTGCACTGTGTAATTCACTTAATAGGAAGTAATTTTAGATTTTTAGTCATAGATGGTGACTGTCATGGTAGATAATTGAATAATATTTTACTTGCTTTAAACATAACCTGCTGCTGAAGTATTGGTTGTTCATTGTTTGTTCTTTTCTTCTCAAAAAGTGGTCATTATTTTCAGTCTCGCCCAGTAGATGGCAGTAAATCTGCAGTAAAGCCAGAGCCTGTTAGTACTGCATAATGGGCTGCTTATTTTTCCTTTTTGTTATATGAAGGTCACATTAAAGTCTTGGAAACATTTTACATTGCCTTCTTTATTTATCTTTATATAACTTTTCATGTATAGTAGCTGTTTTTTACACTTGGAAATCTGAAAATTCATTATAAAAATGTTATTACAGTTTTAAAAGTTAAGATAATCTCACTGTTGTGGTCATTTTCACCATGACCAGCAGTTTTGCTACTAATAAAGATAAAACAAACTATAAAAATGATTTTTTTAAAATATAAAAATAGTTTATATGAAATATGATACATGTGATGTGTAAAGAAAAAAAAGATGTCACAAATTATGTTATTGTATTTCTAATAATGCAAAAATAATTAAAATATAATTTAATTGGAGCCAATAATTTTCTTCTGAAAATGTTTAAAATGACATTCTAACCACAGAATGCTGTTAAACACAATACATAAATTGTGACTTGGTTGAAATGAAATAAAAAAACAAAACAAATGATGATAGTTGATTAATTGATTTCTTGTTGATTAATTGTTACAAATGAACATGATCCCACAAGATGGTGTGCAGTTTACTGTAAATCTTTGTATAATAAATGGAAGATTCAGTATTCCTCTTATGAAGTTTGCATCTGATGAATGGGTTTCACGTGGCTTTTACATCTTTTGAAACAACAAAAAATATTAAAGTTGCCTATTAATAAAATAAAATAAAAATAAAGAATAAAATATAACAAAAAATAAACCGTAAAAAAGTAAATGCAATAGTAATATACACACACATTAATATCAACAGGCATTATCACAAAGGTAAGGACAGAAATGGCTCACATACAAATATACATAGGTCAAGGTGCATGATGATCTTCCAGTGGACGCCATTGCTGCTGTATTTAACCATGACCCTTTGCTTTCAGTGGATTCTGAAGATGGTTTAGGCACTGTACGTCCAGCAAGCCTTACCTTTGAGAGCGACTTTCTCCTGGGACAAGAACTCGAGTTCTCAGATCCTGACAATGACAGCAAGATCATAGGCCTTGAAAAGTTCTCAGGTGAGTTACTGTACGAGTTTCCGAGGCTGACTTTGGTTGGGACGTGTTCCTGTCATCCAAATTCTAATCTGTGCCACTGTTTGAATGCGAATTGTGCTAGTTTCATTGGTACAAACCAGTCTCATGCTAAGAAAATCATAAATATATTTTTTTTTATTACAAAGACCAGATTTAAGTCAGATTTTGGAAACTAGCTCGTATTACAGGGTTCCCACTGCCACCGAAAATCTGGAAATATTGAGGAATTGTAAAATTGTATAACAGTTAGAATTGAACAAAGAAATTTCAAACCACTTTTTTTTTATTTGTGAAAGCAATTAATTACTTGACTATGACTATGACTATGACAGTGCCTATAGAAAATCATCATACCCCTTTGAAATAGGTACTTTATTTGTCGTACAGCATGAAATCAAAACCCATTCCCAAAAAAAAAAAAAACCTTCTCCAGCTGTATTTACAAATATTATCTTACAACATCAAAGTAATGAAAGAAAAAGGCAAATTTGGAAAATTAATAAAAAACTGAAGAACTAGAATAACAGGGTTGGAAAAGTCATCAGTCCCCTGAAATGAATGCATGTTGGGTCATTTTCTTACAAATTACTGTTAATCAACAGCAGCATGATGCTAACATTACAGTAATTTACTGCTCTTGTTTTGCTGTGAAATTCACATTATAAAGTCTTTAACAATGCCACTGTAAGAAATTATATTCTTTACAACTGTATTTGTTGTGAAGTCACTATTATGGTGATCAGTGTTCCGTTTGCTTGGGAACTTGGACCTTGTATAGTTACATTCAAATTTCTGATCTAGCAAAGTCAGAAGTGACAAAAGAATACATTCGATAAAACAATGACAAGCTAGAATATAAAATAAGCTAATAGCCTGATTTTAAGTTAGTCAAACTATTGAATATGATGATTTAGTTTTAGCGTTATTTCAGCATGAAGATTTACCAATATCTTATTTCAAATTCATAACTGTTTGTAGATGGATATTTCAGAATAGTGATGAAACTGCTGAGATTTATCTTTGAAAGGTGTGACATCATCTTGCAACACAAGACTTTTTTTCTTATAAGCATCACTTAATGATGAACAGACATCAATACATCAAAACTACAAAACACAGCAATGGTGACGTTCAACAAAAAATAATAATAAAAATAAACTCTGAAGATTACATAATAAACCAAACAACACAAACCGTTAAAAGTGAACCAAAAATATGTTCAGCAACATAGATAAAAAAAACTCTACAGCATAACCTATTCATGCTGCATTGCATGCTGGGTACCTTCATAGTACATATGCACTGTAGAAATACAGTATGATATTTGTTTACAGTCATTTTTGCTTTCCAATACTGTAAACTCACTGTAAAACCAAGATTTTTTTTACAGTACAATTGTAAAAACTTGACTGAAATTGGCAGCACTGTAGATTTTACAATACATTTCTGAGAGTGCAGTTAAATACCAGAGAAGTCCTACTGTGAAATTACTGTGAAAGTAATGCAATTATTAACCTGGAATATACTGTAATTTCACTCTAAAATTTTTAACAGTGTTTAATTGCAGCCATTAATCTTTTTGGATATGTCTGTACTAGCTTTGCACACCTAGGGTGAATATATGCTCATTCTTCCTTGCAGAATTGCTCAAGTTAAGTCAAATTCTGTGGTGAGTGGCAATGGACTGCTCTCTTTAAAGGGGGGGTGCAACGCTATTTCATGCATTCTGACTTATTTACACTGTTGAAGAGTTGGATTCTCATGCTAAACAAAATTTTCAAAACACGAGTTGGACGTATGATGGGGTATTTCTGTGCTAAATGACTACTTCCGGTTTCGGTACAGGTTTCAGAGAGTTTTATTCTAGTATGGCCCTTTATCACGTAATAAAGGGCGAATTCCTTGTATAGGCATGTCTCCCTGATAAGCGTGCACACACATCACCCAGAGCAAGAGCAAGATCACGCCCATCAACGCGTTTCGTTAGGGATACGGAAGACGAGAGATTTTTCAACAATGGCTGTGTCCCAATTCAGGGGCTGCACCCTTTGAAGGCTGCATACATCATCTGTCTCATTTAAGAAAAATAACCGTTAGATTGCAACGTAAGAAAGAAATTACAGTACTTTACACCTCACAATGAATATCAGTCAATTTTATTACAGTTACTTTTCTTAAATATGACATCCTTGATGATGTATGTAGGCGTCAAATGTGATCTCCGAAGGATGCAGCCTCTGAAATGAGACGCAGCTCCTGTAAACAAAGGAGTGTGTTTTTGGTTGTGAGGGAAAGATTACATTTTTCAGCTTCCCAAAGAACCCAGCGTTAAGGGAACAGAGGATGAAGTTTATTTTTCCGGGGCAGCAACGGAGTTGTGGATGTATGTTTGTTTGTTCCCGGGATTTGGTGATGAATACTTTGTAAACAAGTCCCAGTTCAGCGCTGGATTTGCAGATCGCGGGTGGTGAGTAAAGCTGCATCAGATGTCTGTTTTGTTGGCAATCGGCGCGCAAGTGCATAAAATGTAAACAACACGAACGCTTTTGTTCCCTTTGTATTTATAATGATGTCGCAGCTAGCATGGGATCTCTACGCAGAAGCTGTGTGCGCTCGTGACACTTTAGCTCCGCCCACGGCACTGACGGCAGACACGCCTCCAGGACCTCGGCTTTTTCCGGAAAGACTCGGTTTAGCGTATCTATCTTTTATAAATATGACAAAACTAAAGACTTTTCGGAGATATGAAGGATGCATTGTTACTCTATATGTACTCAAGATTAACATGAGATTTGCAGAAACTGTGTGTGATACCTGCCCTTTAAGTCCATCCACAGATTTTCTATCGGATTTAGGTTGGCCACTCAAGGACATTCACCTTCCTATCCTTGAACCATTGCTTTGTTCTTTTAGGATCAATGTCGTGTTGGAAGGTGAATGACCTGCTCATCTTCAGCTGTCTAGCAGAGGGATGCAGGTTTTACTCAAGAATTTGGATGTACTTGGCAGCATCCATTTTCCCTTCAATCAGCAGGGACTGGGCGATTGGTCAGGATTGAAGAGAAAATGGATGCTGCCAAGCCCAATCTAGGTGTGCAAAGCTAGTACAGACATATCTAAAAAGATTATTTCAGGGGACTGATGATTTTCCCAACCCTGTTATTCTAGTTTTTCATTTATTTTTTTATTATTTTTTTTTTTATTAATTTTCGAATTAAATCATTACTTTCATTACTTTGATGTTGCAAGGCAAAATTTGTAAATAAAGCTGGAAAAGTTTTTTTTTTTTTTTTTGCAATGGGTTTTGATTTCAGGCTGCATGACAAATATTTACTATAATTAAGTAACTATTTCAAAGGGGTATGATGATTTTCTATAGGCACTGTATATGATGGCTACTGACAAATCTTGAGGATTTAAAACACACTGTATGCTTTAGATGATGAATTGCTGGCATTCATGAAGGGCCATATGTGCTCAATATGGGTAAGGACATTAACTGCAAAGACTGACGTGTAATGTTAGCGCTATTATGCAAACATGCTGCATTTTGTCTGTCAGCGAGCGGTGTGGTCTTTCATGTACAGATGGGAGAAGAGAGCCTACCACCCTGGAAAATTTCTCTGGTTTTGGCATTCTGACAGAACATACAATTTCAAAATGGCAAATCAGGAAAAAATACAGTGTGCCACAACTATTATATAAGGGTCATCAAGATAGTCATCACCATCAAGGACACATTATAATAAGGCATTTAGTCGTCATCATCATCATCTCCTCTCAGGGTCTTTATCATAGTTGTCATGATCATCATCATCATCATCATCATCATCATCATCTCCCCCTCATCATCATCAGCAGGACCATTATAGTCATCATCATTATCATTAGGCTGGGTAATCATCCACCTGGGGTTTCCGAAACGGGCGATATAAAGGCCCGTTCAGACTTCAGACTCACACATTTCTACACATTGCATGTGCACGAGGACGACGCTTGCAGAAGGAAACCGCCGTTTCACAGAAAGACAGTGAGCAGAAACACCATAGCCTTGTGTTTTATTGGAGTTCCACCTTTTATTTGTTTCTGTCAGAATTTACTTAACATTTGTCCGCTGGCTTAGTGGGTAAGTATACATGCGAAAAAATATTTTTCAAAATATCTTCAGCTGTTGATATTTTGTGCAGAATTTGTAGTTTTTGTACTTTTGAGACAATTATAGATGTATATGATCTTGCATGAGAGAAAAAAAAACCATTTTGTGTGCATTAGTAACTCGTAGTACTAAGATACTAGTGTTACTGACTGTCAACTTTACATACTACAGATACTGAAATAGTGTCTTATTCTTTTGAAATTTTTGTTGTATTTGAATGCCTGCGCACTGTCTCAGATTGCAGAAAACATATCTGTACAGCTGCATAATGTAATGCAGTGTCCTGCTGTGGTCCTGTACAGCTGACATCAGTCTGCCTGGCTTCCCCCTGGGAGACGAGGAGAGCTCCCCCTTCAGCCGCCTCAGTATGGAGAGTGACGCTGACGACCTCCGCGCAACCGAAAGCGAGCGTGAAGAGAGGGTTTCTGAGTCTGCCTTTCCCTCTTACCTCTCTTGCAGGGGCTGTGGTCAGCTCCTGGAAGACCCCCTGGGACCCGGCATGGACTTGGTGGGGCCCTACTGCATGCGCTGCTGCAAAGGGAATGCGGACGGCGTTGTGGACAGGAAGCTCTGCTCAGGCTTAGGCTTACAAGCGGAGTCTAGAGGGGGAGGGAATGAGGGCACTGGTGGTGAGGATGGTACCCTGAAGCTCCACTCGTGCACGCTCTGTGGATTCACTTCGCGCTACACTAACCATGTTAAGAGGCACATGAAGACGCACAACGGCGAAAAGCCATACGGGTGTCCGCTGTGCTCCTATGCGTCGGCGCAACTAGTGAACCTGCAAAGGCACTTGCGCATACACACCGGAGAAAAGCCCTATAAATGCAATCACTGCACATTTGCATGCAGTTCCTTGGGGAACCTGAAGAGGCACCAGCGCATGCATGCAGCCGTAAGCCCGGGTCAGAGTGCCACTCAGGCGGTCAGTGGCAGCTGTTTAAATCACACTACTGTGGGTCAGAAGGAAAAGGAAATGGCTCCTGCCCCCACTGATGAAGGTAAGTAAGGTTCTGTCACCTTGAAAGAACACTGAACAGAGTTTTACAAAGAGTTGTAATTCAGCATCCTTCAGTTGCAGGTGCTGTGCAATCTGTCTCACGTCCCCACGTGGGAAGAGATGGGAACTACTTGCAGACCTTTGATGGCCTCAGGCTTGCACAGCAGTCATCGACAGGGGTGTTGCAGTCAGGACAGGCTCCTTCTGAACCCCCCATGTTCTTCCCCTTCACTTGTCGTCTATGCGGCATGGCCCTGGATGACGAGGATGGATCCTCAGCCCAGATCTGCGCCAAGTGCACCCTGGAGATGCTGACTAAGGACACACCGGGTTGCCCCGCTGAGCGAGGGGACAAGGTCTACACCTGTGCTGCCTGCCCCTTTCTCACCCACTACCCAAACCACCTGGCCCGCCACATGAAGACCCACAGCGGAGAGAAGCCATACAAGTGCCCGCAGTGCGACTACGCCTCCGCCCACTTTGACAACCTCAAGCGGCACCATCGTGTGCACACTGGGGAGAAACCCTACAAGTGCCACTTGTGTGACTATGCCTGCGGCAACCTGGCTAATCTCAAGAGGCACCAACGGGTGCATTCGGGTGCCAAACCCTTTCAGTGTGCAATTTGCAACTACAGCTGCAATCAGAGTATGAACCTGAAGCGGCACATGTTGCGCCACACGGGCGAGAAGCCCCATAAGTGCCAAGAGTGTGGCTACACTACTGGCCACTGGGACAACTACAAACGACATCAGAAGAAGCACAGCCTGACTACAGAAGGCTGGGTTAAAGTGCAGATGCCTGGAAATGAGGAAGAGGTGGAGGACGAGGAAGAGGTGTAGCTTCTTATTGCAAGACAGTCGTCCATATGAGATTTTACTGCTTTGTTGATTGTCCTTCTTTTCTTTTGTGCCCAGAATTATTTTTAGAATTGTTCACAAGCTGCTACATGAAATCATGCACAAATTTAAAGGGATAGTTCACCCAAAAATGAAAATTATCCCATGATTTACTCACCCTCAAGCCATCCTAGGTGTATATGACCATCTTCTTTCAGACGAACACAATCAGAGTTATATTAAAAAATATCCTGGCTCTTCCAAGCTTTATAATGGTAGTGAATTGCGCTCCTGATTTTGAAGTCCAAAAAAGTGTGACTCCAGGGTGTTAATAAAGGCCTTCTCAAGCGAAGCGATGGGTTTTTGTAAGAAAAACATCCATATTTAAAACTTTATAAACTAAAATAACTAACTTCTGGCGGATGGCCTACGCAAATTGACTTACGGCGAAAGAGTAACCTCTGACCCGACGCATGACGTATTGACGAACGCGGAAGCGCAGAGGATAGAGCAAAACAAAACACCGGTCACAAATTAGAAGTCTAAAACGAGAATTTTTAAAGAGAAATGTTGCCCAGCCACGGTTTGTTTGAACCGTGAGAGGGGTCTAAGCTTACGCTACTTGTACATCCTACATCATACGTTGCGTCAGAAGTTACTCTTTTGGGCGTCTGCCGGAAGCTAGTTATTTTAGTTTATAAAGTTTTAAAGTTTAACCCATCGCCTCGCTTCAGAAGGCCTTTATTAACCCCCTGGAGTCGTATGGATTACTTTTATGATGGATGGATGCGCTTTTTTGGACTTCAAAGTAAGGAGCCCCATTCACTACCATTATAAAGCTCAGAAGAGCACGGATATTTTATGATATAATTTCGATTGTGTTTGTCTGAAAGAGGATAGTCTTATACACCTAGGATGGCTTGAGGGTGAGTAAATCATGGGTCAGTTTTCATTTTTGGATAAACTATCCCTTAAACGTTACCTGAATGTCCTAATGTAGGGGTTGTCAAATCCTCCTCCTGGAAGGCCAGGAGACTCTAAATAAACATGCTGAAGCAGCTAATCAAGGTCTTCAGGCTTATTCAAAACTTCCTGACAGGTCTGTGGGAGCCGGTTGATGCTAAACTCTGCAGGAAGGTGGTCCTCCAGGAGCAGGATTGGACATTCCTGATTAATGCCTTTGAACAAGGCAAAATGTTTGTGTTACCCAAAGCTCTCTAAGAGCGTTCTGAGCCTGATTGTGGTTCATTTATCAGTGCCAAACAGACACTACTGCACCACTCTTCTTTAAGCCTGGCGCAACGTTGCATGCACTTAAGTTTACCTTGTTTGACTGTTTTGAGGTTTTATGTAATTGATCATTTTCATTCTTCTCATCCATACTGGTGAAAATGCCTTCAAAGATGATCTTTGATCATATTGTTTTTGCTTTCAATAATTCTGGGGGATTGTGTTGCCTTTTATTGTTGTATTTTATTGATTGTGAAAAATGCCATTTGTCTGAGTTTACTTGAAGCAAAATGTTGCATAGTGGATTTGTGTCATGCTGAACATAGAGCTTTTATTTTTGTATGTGATTTTATTTTTTATCTCTTGAGGAATGTTTGGCATGTATTTGCCACCCTTAGCTATACTGAAGGACGACAGTAAACGTAAACCCAATTATGCAGTTAAACCTTAAAGTTGCCAAGAAATGACTGAACATTGAAATCTTGTAGGTGTGTGGTGCTTTTTTCTTGTTATTATGCAGTGGTTTCATTAATGCCTTAAATATTCTCAAATAAAACCATTTGTGTTGAAACTTCTGCTTAACTTCTTCATCTCAATTCACTTGTCATCTTTCAGTCACAAAACTTAAGTTACTAGTTGGCAGCAGGAAGTGATGAAGATGCTGAGACAGGCAGTATGTAATCCTCACACTTTCATAATGAGAGCTTTAATCCTTCCTGCGCTCTGCTGTGAACAGCACCAATAAACATGCTAATGAAGACAGAGCCCCGGGCAGCACCAGAGCACTAACAACTCTTGCAGTGATCTTCATGCTGTTAAAACTCATTCTCACATGAATCTAAGTGCCGTTTTGAGCCCAAAACTTACATTAAAAAGGAAATTTGACAATCTAATCTTTGAATGACGATTCAAATTATAGGAGGAAAAAAAGCTACTACATGCTTTTATCCAGGATCATTTGCGGTAGGTTTCCTGTGTGAGATTTTACCAAAGTCCCTTTAAGACAAGTCATTTCACTCGGCGGCCATCTTTGAAACGCCTCTCGGGGATGCAAGTGCAGCTCCTATCTCTTTGAATGGGGAAACATAAAATTCTCCAAAACTGTTCGCTAAGCTTTCGATTAAATTTAATGTTTGAAATCACCAATGAAATCTGACAACAACTGTCTGATAAATTTTATTTCTAAGCGCTCGAATCATGACTAAAAAATGGCATTTTTCAGGCTGGATCAAGCTGAAAGCATGCGTCGCATCTGACTGTTTCTATAGGAACCGGAGCTTCTAACGGCCGCTGCAGTGACGCGATGACTTTAACAGAAGGCGATTGGCTCTTATTTAGAAGGCGGGACTTATTCCGCCATGTTGCGTGTTGTACTTTCTCCCATTCATAGTAATACGAGTGCACCGTCTTTCTATATATAAAGTCTTTGATTTTACTAGCTAATCATAGAAGTCAATGAGACATACAGTATGTGATAATCTCACATGCTGAAATACCCATCATACTATTGTTATCGAACCAAGGAAGAGAAAACAATTCACATACACAGAGTAGCGTTGTTTGGCACCTAAATTTATTGAAACCCAGAAGGCTCTAACTTCCATTCTTGGATTTAAAATGAAGTGATGATTTAAAAAATAAATCATGCTCATAAGCTTTATGAGAGATGTATAAGATTTAAGAGTACAGTTGGTTTACCCTTTCATCCTAGATGATGATGATGCTGGTGAACATACTGAACATGGCAATCACAAATTACAGTCATCAGTTAAAATATAGTCAGTCATACAGCACAAAGTATGAGAACATGAAAACAACCTTCGCATTAAACATTCCGCACATGGGAGGAATCATCTGGGATGAAGGATATGGGCATTTCATTCAGTATTCAGTATCAATGCAGTCAAAACCCCAGCATAAATGTGAGATACAGCCATTTCCCAAGCACCATGTGATCACAATCCTCTGAGATGATTGCCACAATGAACTGGTCAGAAGTTTGGACACATTACTATTTTGAATGTTTTTAAAAGAAAATTCTTATGCTCATTAAGTCTGCATTTATTTGATTAAAAATACAGAAAAAAAACAGTAATATTGTGAAATATTATTACAATTTAAAATAATGGTTTTCTATTTTAATATACTTTACAAAGCTGAATTTTCAGCATCATTACTCCAGTCTTCAGTGTCACATGATCCTTCAGAAATCAATCTATTATGATGATTTATTATCAGTGTTGGAAACAGTTGTGCGGCTTATTTTTTTATAACCTGTGCTATTTATTTTAGGATTCATTGATCAATAAAAAGTTAAAAAGAACCAAATTTATTCAAAATAGAAATCTTTTCTAACAATATACACTATCCGTTCCAAAGTTACTTAAAAAATTACTGGGGACAGTATATTTTTTTCCTTTTTTTCTGAAAGAAATGAATACTTTTATTCAGCAAAGATGTGCTAAATTGATAAAAAATGATAGTAAAGATTTATATTTTTAGAAAAGATTTCTATTCTGAATAAATACTGTTCTTTTTAACTTTTTATTCATCAATGAATCCTGAAAAAGTATCACAGATTCCCAAAAAATATTAATCAGCACAACTGTTTCCAACATCGATAATAAATCAGCATATTAGAATGATTTCTGAAGGATCATGTGACACTGAAGACTGGAGTAATGATGCTGAAAATTCAGCTTTGCATCAGAGAAATAAATTATATTTTAAACAATATTAAAACAGAAAACCATTATTTTAAATTGTAATAATATTTCACAATATTACTGTTTTTTCTATATTTTTGATCAAATAAATGCAGCCTTATTAAGCATAAGAGACTTCTTTCAAAAACATTAAAAATAATAATGTGTCCAAACTTTTGACCTGTAAAACACACACACACACACACACACACACACACAAAGGAAAAATGAAAGTTTGGAATGATATTCTTCAAAACAAAGTGTACAAAGACAATCACTGAAATTTAAATGTGAAATTTGTAAACTTCTTTTTCAACAATTTTCTACAATTTTGTAAACACTGATAAATGTTAAGTTTTTAATTTTTTTATACAGCCTGGATTATATTTGATCAACTGTACTTGTTTGTAATATACTAAAGATAATACAGGTATTAGTAAATATTCAGAATACTTTTTTTATTTGCATGTACATTTATAAAAGTGACATTACTATGGTTTTACTTTTTTGTGCAAAATGCTTTAGTGAACTATAATTTTGGCATTTATGAGAAACCTTTTTAATATATTGGTTTGAATAACAGAACACAGACAAAACGCACAAAAACAATCAACTGACAGACCTACAAACCTCTTGCAAATGTTCCAGGATGTTTTCCCACAGTTAATATCTCAATAAATACCCAAGCCATCTACCTTTCTTAATACTGTGCAAAAAAATCACGGGTTCAGCTAGTGCAAGCGGGCCTGCCGAACACACCGAAAACAAAGCGAGATTCAGGACACAGCGGAGGCCAGAATGAGAGAACTTGTGTCCGGCGCTACATTTAGAGAAGTTGAACTGTAAGGCGGTTAAATCAGCGCAAGGCAGAGAACAAACAGGCCACAATAGAGAGGGTGATTTTCATCGAGGATATGCCATGAATATGCAGTAGGCATCAGGTGGAGTAAGCTGCGAGATTACCTTTCCTGAAAACACAGGAATCTGCAGACATCTACAGAGTTATAGGTCAATTTGTCGCTACTACACAAGAGGTTGAGCAACATTGGCACACTGCACGATACAAAGCAGAACTCTTCTCTATTAAATAATAGATTTTATGGTGACAGGAATTTGTGCCTACAAAATGACATGAGAGGAAAAGCACAGTTTTGTGTCTCTAGTAAGGAAGTACGATTCAGTGAAGCCCGTCTGCAGAAGAAACTTTCATCACAGCCTAAATTAACATGCAGTAACTTGCCCTGAGGTGCTTATGTAACCCTGTATTAATATAACCTTTGAAATCTCCAATTATGCCTCAAATCTGAAATTATCTGATTTTTGTTACTTTAATTGAGGACTGAATCTGAATCTCTCATAAAACTAATGAGAGACTTCATAGGCCATTTCAGGGACCCTTAATGTAATTCTTTCAGAAAGGGGTTACAATATTGCAGAACCGGGCATCTATTAAACTACACTCAACGCAGAGAAACCGCTAAATGAATCCGACTCCTTCAGTCCAGTCTATGAGGACGACTCCATCACAGGTCATCGTCCCCTATTCCTTCAAAAGCGTAGTTTCCATGGAAATCATTGCCACTGATGTCACTGGCTGAGTTGGAAGAACTAAGTCCTCTCAGGGAGACAGAAGACAGCTTGGTCTGTGGAAATAACAGGAGATAAGTGTAAAAACTCATGTTTTTGTTAACTAAAACTACAGTCTCAGAAACAGCTAGGGGTGGAGCCACAGTGGATCGAACTTGTTGGTCCAGCACATCCCACAGATGCTCAACTGGATGTAGATCTGGGGAATTTGGAGGCCAGGGCAACACCTTAAACTCTTCATCATGTTCCCCTTTAACAATAGCCCCTTTCACACTGCATAGTTTTAGGAACTCAGTTATAGGAACCAGTGTGGTTCAATGAGAACTAATTTCTCCACTGGGCCTTTTTCCTGGTTGCATTCGCACCGGCAGTAGGAACTCAAATAATAAATAATACTAAAATAACATAGGTACAAAACAGTATAGACAATATTTACATTGCAAATTGATTATAAGGAAATGAAAAACAGAGACAACTCACAGAGAGTTTGACTACTTGTTCACGGCTGGGATCAGGGGAATCCTGAAAAACATTCATGCAAATCGCAAATTAACAATGCTTCATCTTCCATATCAAACGTAGAGTTTCCATTAGCAAAAACCTCCATGCCCACCAGTAATGGAGGAGACTTCACAGCTTGCTGACTGTCAGACCGCTGGAACGAGCCGTTCAGTCGCTTCTTCTGCATCTGCTGGAAACACATCAAAATCACAAACTTAGAGAAAAAGCGAGAATGCTCCTCAAATACACATGACCATGTTTATTCTCATAAAACACATTCCTGGTCTTACTTTGCAGGATTCATCGATGCATATTATTACAGCAAAAAAAAAAGAAGTTTCATAGTCTTTCATTAAAGTGCAGTAACTTGAAAACAATAGTTGTTTTTGCTCTGAAACAACTTAAGGCCTTTTTTTTTTGCAGCGCTCACTTTTGGCAGTCTGAAGAAAATCCAGTTTCACATATGCTACAATATGACACATTAAGCCTATTATCCTGAAAGGGTTTATCATGCCAGTCTCATCTAACAAAAACAAATTCATTGTGACTCAAACTCTTAAACGCACATCAACCAACTGAAAGATATTCCCAAAGATATTTGACAGGTCTTTACAAGGCGGCAAACATAGACCTACTGACCTTTTTAATGCTTCCGCCAGATTTTTTCACCATCAGCTCATCCACCATAGACTGCAGACAGATACTCATCATGATGGCCTGGGGGAAAAACAAAGTGTCCCTTAGTCCGGTGGTCCTCAGTGATCACTTGTAGCATTTAAAATAATAGTTTTTTTATTTTTAGCATATTATTTTTCATTTATTTAGACAATAGTGTTAAATTTCAACATTCTGCGATGGATTCGGCACTGACCTGTGGACTGGTGATGGTGACCCACTGCAGACGGTCTTTGCTCATCAAGTACTCGAAGGCCAGCTCTAGTTTCACGTCACATTTACTGGAACTGCTTGGGTTCGCGGTACCGTTCGCCACTGGCACCTGCTGTAGAGTCAAGCCAGGTCATCACAAATACGATCATCATAATCATTGTTATTTGTGTTGAGGCAATTACAGCGGCCATAACTCCTCTACATGGCAATTACCTTCAAAAATCAATTAGTCATCATTAGCTCTGCTCTAAATGTCATCGTCCTCATAATTACATTGCATCACGAGGACAAAACACAAAAGTGTCTCATTAGAATCGTCTCAGATGACATAAAACAGTCAACTTCTTTACACAGACACGGGAAACTCTCTCATTCCCATTATAAAGATGTGGCTGTGCAGTCCCAGCATCCTCAGCGTCCGGTCTTGGTCTCAGAGGACGGCCGTTCTGAGCTCATTAGTAACACATCTCTGCTATTCTAGGGCAAAGACCACTGCAGAGTGGAGCAACTTCCACTCGCTAATGAAACGCCAGAATCCACATTCAGAATGATTTCCATCATCTTTCCTTTGTTTCCTAATTCTAGGAATTGCAGAAAACCATGAAGGCATACATTTTGTGGGAGTCCCATGAAATAAATATGAATGTATAGATAGACGAGTGTCTGGTAGCTGACTGTTATACAGTAAGTGAGCAGAGAGACAAAGAGCACAGTCTCTTTTCCTGCTGTAAGTGGCTTTTTAGTCGTCCTCATTGCAACTTCCCATTTTCAGAAATAGACCGACCAGACATGCCTGAAGGGACAGTCATAGAAAGAATTTGGAGAAGAGTCTGGAGATGTAAAAGGAAGTTTTCCTACATCCGTACTGTGAAAAGTAGTACAGATAATTTGGAAAAATAAGGGGGTTTCATGTTAAATTTGAGCATTTTGAACAATATAAAAGTATAAAGATTTCAATGAACCAGGCTAAAATAAAATTAACTATTGCTTGCCTGTTTAATTTAAAGCAAACAAACAAAGAAAAACGGTGTCTAATTATGTCTAAAAAAATAAGTGGTTTTTTTGTTCAAAAACGTGACCTTATTTGACTTCACAGGGTCAAGAGCCTCTCTTAACTATCCACATACTTTAGGAATGGACTCTGGAACTGTGCAACTGCTAAATGACAAGCTTTTGTGCAAATTCAGCCAACCAGACTCTGCAAGACACTTGAAATGTCTAGTGTTGATAACAACATACTAAACAGTGCCAGTTGTTTTTAATCTTAAGCTTGTATGATTTTGCAGTTAGGTTCAGAATATTTTTGCCTGTTACGATAGTCACTGTGTCAGATTATGCGATTTTGACTTTTAAATTGTTGTCATGTCGTGGACAAGAAACATATCAAACTACACATTGGTTTTACCTATACCCAAGTCTGCGCAGTAGTGAGCGTGAAGTTGAGCCGCGGTATCAAGGCTCCGCCCACACTCCCACAGAATCGGTTCGTACAGTTCACTGCAGAACAACTCGTCATGTCGGTGTGAAATAAACAGTTATGGAAATGTAAAAATTAAAGTTAAAGTCCTGAAAATCCAGAAAAAAGTCCATTGGTGCCTCACAGAGAAGCTATCAATCACAGCTGTCAATCATGACGTCAAACCCACGTTTTTATAGTATCAACTAACTTACTAAAACCAAACTTATTAAAAAAAAAAAAACAAACACTTGAACTTACATCAGCGTGATAAAAACTGCCTAAAATGACACAAAACATCTTTGGAAAAATTGTTTCGTTTGTATCACGTCTCATTCGATTACATGGAGAGGGCGGGGTTTATGACCTATACTGCATCCAGCCACCTGGGGGTGATCAAAATGTTTTGGCTTTACTTTTCAGGACTTTTGCAGCACACTTAATCAGGGACGTTGTGAAATGCTGTAGACGCGGCATCGGTTGTCGTCCACTATGACACACTCTGTTTACGAATCCCCACTGACACCCTACATCAAATAGATTGTGCCAAAATCAAGCTGATATCGTTTAGTCTGAGCCTGGCAGAAATGTGTGGTTACATTTACTATTGCTTTGCAAAATCCAATCATTTGAATTGGAATCCGCATGATCAGGAGTTTTGCTATTACATTCATATTTAGACATTATAAAATCACTATTGTAACACTTTAAATCTCTTTTTTTGTCAGTTTATGGGAACACACAACAAAGGGGGTGAGGCCATGTTGGGCTGCTTTAGAGAAGAGGAAGAGTTGTTGTAGTAGAGTGTTGTTATCATGTCGTCATTTTACGTCGGACTGCTTCACAAACGAGGGTCAATTCAACACTAGATTTGCACAAAAGATTAACATGACGGCACATGCTAGTCGATGAGTTGAATCAACTCCACAGCAACTACATAAATTTATCCACTAACCATTCAGAAACGTCCAGTTTCATTCTAAAAGTTGTAACTTCTTCCTGAGTCTCTCCATCAGTGTCGACTCCGGTTTGAACAATGTAAGGCTGAACACCGTTACTGACAATCCTCATTTTGGCTGCGTGAGATTCTCCAGCTTTGTTGTTGTCGAGCTGTTAAAGCTCCGCCCTCTTCTGGAAAGGGGGCCGGGAGCAGCAGCTCATTTGCATTTAAAGGGACACACACAAAACGGCTTGTTTTTGCTCACACCCAAATAGGGGCAAATTTGACAAGCTATAATAAATGATCTGTGGGGTATTTTGAGCTGAAACTTCACAGACACATTCTGGGGACACCAGAGACTTATATTACATCTTGTAAAGGAGGCATTATAGGTCCCCTTTAATACATCACTACACAATGGAAAATTTTTGCTAATGCGACCACACCTTTAGACTTTGTATTGTAACATACTTCTTTCATCAAACTTACAGATGAAGTGACCCGCCAGCATCTCATCCGCGTGACTTTGAAGCTGCCCTCTTTCATCTGTTCGCTGGGCAGTTTGACATGAAAGTTGAGTTCATTGTTGCCGGCACCGACTATAACATGACAGCCCTTCTCTGGAAAATCTGTGATGCAGGGATCAAACTTGATATAGCCGTAGTACTTGAGTGTCTGAGCCAATCTGATGAACTGTGGGAGAAAACACAGACGAGATTAACGAAGATTCAACATTACACATTCAGGTCTGAGAATGGACTTCAGCTTTTATAGAAGCAGTCAATTTCTTTCCAGCTCACAGACACTAGGGAGATCAAATAACGTGTTGTGGAGCTCAGCCGTACCTCCTTCTTTGAGCCCTTTTCCTGCAGGGATTTCAGCTGTCTGTGCTGCTCTTTGTTCACAAGGATCCATCCTCGCTCTATGTCAGACACCGTCTGAGTGGAAAAAGAGGGGGAAAATTGCAGTTTCTTTCACCCTGAACTTGACTTTTGAATAAATAATGTGTTTTAAAAGGAGATTTGTGTAGTTTTCGATGAGATCTTCAATCCCAGCTTAATATGCAGTCAGTTTAGTTTTTATTTCTAGTTTAAGTTTAGTTTTCATGCAATTTCTAGTTTCAGTATTTAGTTTTAGTGATAGCACTTTAGAATAGTATTCAATAGTTAATGCATTTGGTGTCATGAACTAACAATGAACAATATTTTTCAGCATTCATCTTAGTTTGTTACTTAAACTTCCTGTTGTTCATTGTCCATTTTAATACAGTAATTTTATTGGTAACACTTTACAGTAAGGTTCTTTTAGTTAAGATTAGTTAATGCATTGACTAATATTAACTAACAATGAGCAATACATTTGTTACAGTACTTATTAATCTTGTTAATATTAATAAAAATACAACTGTTCATTGTTAGTTCATGATCATAATGATACAACTTTTGATTTTAATCATACATTAGTAAATGTTGAGATTAACATTAACAGATTAATAAATGCTTTAGAAATATTTTGTTAACTAATGTAGTTAACCAATGCTAATTAATGAATTCTTATTGTAAAGTGCTACTTTTTTTATTTTATAACTTAAAATGTATATATAAAATTACCATTATCAGTTATTATTTAATGTATTAGGGATCATAAACTTACATTATAGATTAATAAATGTTAGTTCATGATACCTACGAATTGAGTACTATTGTAAATTTGTACCGTTTCAGTATTTTATGGCATTGGAAGTTAATAAGCACAGTAAAACACAACTGGTATTATTTTAAAATGTTTAATTGTTTAATTTCTCAGCAGTCCAACTTATTTTTGGCCATTTTTATTTTATTTTAGTTAGTGTTAGAGTTATGAGAATGTATTTTAGTTTAGTTCCAGTTTTTCTTAGGTTAGTATGTCTTCTTATTCCAGTTAATTAAAATGTTTAACTTACTATTCAATAAAAACAACAACACTGGCAGAGACAACTGTAATTAAGCCATTTTTGGATGATTCCCACAAAGTGAAAACAAATGACCAATCAGAACACGAGCCACATTATTTGCCAGAACCATTATGCACATTTTTGTGCGATGGACCACACACAGAGTGCCTTTAAAACATGAGATTGTTACCTGAGCATATAACAAGTTGAGTCCCACACGGTCGTCCATGACATCACTGTCGTACGCGGTGTCCCAGTAGCTGAGAACAGGACGGGAGACGATGATGATTTGAAAGTTATTTCAGGGACATGCTATAATTTACCTTCCTGCTCTTTGATCACATCTGATGTCTGATGTATCATCTAAAACCATTAAGCAATTCAGTGACTTTAAATCATTGAGTTTTACTGCATAATCACAGCCTTATGCACACATGCCTGAGGATCTGACCCAATAGTCTAGAAAACATTCAATTAAATCAAGTTAAACACAGAGTTCTGTCCTGTTATAAAACATCTGCCTATATCTACACTACCAGTCAAAAGTTTGGATCGGTAAGATTTTTTTTAAATAAGTTTCATCTGCTCACCAAGGCTGCATTTATTTAATTAAAAATACAGTAAAAACAGTAATATTGTGAAATATTATTACAATTTAAAATAACTGTTTTCTCTTTGAATATATTTTATAAAGTAATTTATTCCTGTGATCAAAGCTGAATTTTCAGCATCATTACTCCAGTCTTCAGTGTCACATGATCCTTCAGAAATCATTCTAATATGATGATCTGCTGCTCAAGAAACATTTATTGTGTACAATATTTTTTTTTCAGGATTCTTTGATGAATAGAAAGTTCAAAAGAACAGCATTTATTTGAAATATAATCTTTTGTAACATTATAAATGTCTTTACTGTCACTTTTGATCGATTTAATGCATCCTTGCTGAATAAAAGTATTCATTTCTTTAATTTCTTTTCAAAAAAAAAAAAAAATTCTTACTGACCCCAAACTTTTGAACGGTAGTGTATAATGTTACAAAAGCTTTGTATTTCAGATAAATGCTGTTCTTTTGAACTTTCTATTCATCAAAGAATCCTGAAAAAATATATATTGTACACAATAAATGTTTCTTGAGCAGCAGATCATCATATTAGAATGATTTCTGAAGGATCATGTGACACTGAAGACTGGAGTAATGATGCTGAAAATTCAGCTTTGATCACAGGAATAAATTACTTTATAAAATATATTCAAACAGAAAACAGTTATTTTAAATTGTAATAATATTTCACAATATTACTGTTTTTACTGTATTTTTAATTAAATAAATGCAGCCTTGGTGAGCAGACTAAACTTCTTTTTAAAACATTAAAAATCTTACCGATTCCAAACTTTTGACTGCTAGTGTATATGGAAATACGATCTTAACAAAAGCTGCTGCAGTGTATTTCTCCATTCGCCTAGAAGCAAATGACAATCTGGCAAAACAAGCAATCTTCAGTATGTCAAAAACGATTCTCATCACGCTGTGGGCAGAAATGGTAAATACGTTTGTGCTTTTACAAACTCTACTCAAAGATAAAATCTTGCATAACAATAGATATTGTCCACATATCAGCCAAGACTGGACACCGTTAAATCTCATTTGAAAGCTTTTAGTGGTTGATGCTTGAACATTTTTAACCCTAGAATGCATAAAGGGGGTCAAATTGAACTGGCATGCTGTGATTTTTTAAAATATTTTATTAATGAAAACATTTATTTATTTGATATTCTAGGTATTCTTTAAAAAAAAAAAAAACCTTTCTGACCCTCTTCAATGTCAGTTTTCTTAGTCATAAGAATGCATAAAGGGGGTCAAATTGAACCGTATTCATTTCCTACTGAATGTAGTACATTCAGACTGCATTCATACTACACACATTCGTGTTTGATAATACTTTATTTATACTATACACACTTTAGATGCAGTAGAGAAAGGCTACAGGAAACAATGGTCTGTGAGAAATGTGGGGAGTGAGGAATATACTCTAAAGTACAATTGCATTTTAAAAAGAATAAATTTCAGCTTTTCGTAATGAATATATACAAGGTAAGTAGACAAATAAACATGTTTGATATATTAAAGTCCCCCTGTAGTCAATTTTATCCCTTAAAACTCATCTTTGATCACCAAAATGACATATTTAAATGTTTTTCCTTGAAACAAACAAACAAACAAAAACTTCATGCCTTAAAATAGCTTGAATGTAACTCTACACCCTTGCCTTATTTAGTATAGGTGGTTCTATGAATATGCAAATTAGCCCTGCCTCCACTCACACACACCAGTGCAGAGATCCACTCACTGACGATCACACTTGACATGACACCGCAGGTTTGAGAATGCCTTTGCTTCACTGCAGTTTTAAGGAGAAAATACTCAGCGATGGTGTTGACTGATGAATTTGAGATGGATTTGATTTTCACCACAGGAGGACTTTAAAACATTTGTTTATCATGAATTATTACATTACTAGGACACTTTTTATTTTATTTTTTTTGAAGAAAACCATTAATATCAATACGGGTCATTTTACCCCCTTTTTGCATTCATGTAGGTCTTTTGGTTCATGCATTGAGGGTTAAAATATACATGACTGGCAGCGAGCAGAAAAAAAAGGCATGGGAACATATTTTGTGAAATGTCTATTTTTCAAAAAAATGTACACTACAATTCAAAATGGTTTTTTTATGTGTTTGAAAGTCTCTTATGCTCACCAAGGCTACATTTATTTGATCAAAAATGCAGTAAAATTAAAAAGTAAAATATTAATATTGTAAAAAAAAGTAATATTGTGAAATATTACAATTTAAAGCTGCAGTCCGTAAGTTTTGCCTCTTTGTCGCCATCTCTGTTTGAAACCTGCAATGGCAGTTATTTGTGGAATTATCATCTTTACGTGGGTTGTGCATCGGCACGGCTCCTCAGCGCAAACGAATCTAATGTATGGCTGTCAGTCACAACACCGGTGGAAACTGTACTTCAGAATCACCGATTCTATGTCTTGGAAGTATGACCAAAATAAGAATTTTCACTGGAAAATGTCATCTGAACAAGTAACAAATCTGTCACTTTTGTTCTGACCAACTGAGAAAAAAAATTTATTACAATAAATCACGCTGCCAATGGTGATTAAATCTAACGATCACTTAGCTCGGATCACGTCAAATTGTGCAAATTATTATTCATGTTATACTTTGTTCTCAAATTGTTAATGTTAACAACATCAGCATTGCGTTACTGTGTGTATTTAGTGTGTATTAGCGTTACCTGTAGATTTCAATTTCTGTACAGTCTAAAGTTAATTTGTCATACCATACAATCCGCCATCAAAACGATAAGTTTAATTATTGCAGCTGCTGTGAGAAAAGGCTATAAATGATCCGCTACCAGCAGCATCCTCACATGCGATATAGCCTATTAGCTGGGACTCGTTCTTTATGTAAACAGACGTGACGTAATGACGCAAAGATGAACGGCTGAATGCTTGAATTTCCCGCGGAAACCCACCAGTACCACCCGAATTAGAAAACATTATTACAAGCTTACTGTTGTGAATCGGGCTAAGGTAAGGAGATAGTTTTGAACACTGGCTGGTTATGTACTTGTTCAAAAATTGATTTTAAATCATTTTTAACCAAAAAAAAGTTACGAACTGCAGCTTTAAAAGAGCTGCTCTCTATTTTAAGAAACATTTTTTATTATCACCAATGTTGAAATTTTTTTTTGCTGCTTCATAGTTTGTGGAAAGTGCTGTCACTTTTGATCAAATAAATGCATCATCTTAATTTACAGTAGTGCACCTTTTCATTTATCTCAATTAAAAACATATCTGCGCTATTATACCCCTTTCCTTTGTCTGTTAGCAGCCAATCAGAGGTGTGTTTCCCCAAAGAAAATATGGTCACAAGTTCAGTCGTTACCAACAGCGATCAACAGAACTTGCGACCATAGTTGGCTAACGATGCTTTTGGGAAACGCACCAGAGCAGCCAGATCGACATCCCGTTCCTGATGCAGTGAACAGGTGGGATCTGGCTGAAAGCTGTCTGTAATCTCTTGTAAAGTAGGTCAAGAGGCCTGCGGTTCTCCTGAGGGGACTGAAAAGAAACACACTTTTTCCAAAAGTATGTGTTAGAGGTGAAAGTGGAACGATTTCAGCAAAATAATCCCTGCTAAGCTGTGCTAATATGCTAAAATGGGAAATTTATGTTCACATAACACCTTCACACCTGCTTCCACTGCACATGGTGAAACACATGGTGTTCTCTATGCCCATGCTCGTGGTTTTACATAAATAATCTCCCTTGATTCTTTCAAATTATGCCATTACATAAACCGTGCACTCCAAAGGGCATTTAATGAATATGCTGCTGTTCATAAACCACTAGGAACATCAACATTTATAAGCTGTGCGCGGATTGGCACTTTCCTGTGAATAAATAATTAAGGTTTGTATTGCTTTAAACTACTTCAGAGCAGTTCAGAGTTACGAAAGAGACGTTTGAGTTACAAAAGAGATGTCTAAATCCAGCTGTCTTCAAGTCCAGAGTCTAAAGTGGGAAATACGAAAATGACTGCTGCACAGAACAACAAGACCAGAGCGCTGAGGTGACTATCATACACTCCTCTACAACAGGAAGACAAAAAAGTGTTTCTCTAGTATTTTAAACAGGGTGAAGATGGAGCCTTGTGGGGTGCCTCTTCCTAAAGCAAATATCCATGTGTTGAATAGCCCTTTGAGAGGACTTCAGTCTCACCATTAAAGTTATACTTCAGGAAGCAAGCATGAAGTTTCTGAGAAACGTTTAAACTCTGTAAATCTGGAAAGTTTAAACTTTATTAAAGGGATAGTTCACCCAAAAATTATAGTTCTGTCGTCATTTACTTAACCTCATGTTATGACAAACCTGTATGACATTCTTTATTCTGTAAGACATGAAAGGTGAATTTTTTAAAGATTATTATTATCCATTTAATAAAAGCAAATAAGCACTGTAGCTATCAAGGTCAAAAATAACAAAAAAACACCATAAAAGTATCAAGAACATGGTCCGTGTGACTTGTGGGATACATTACAGCCTATCTGATAACACTGTGTGAGAAAAATAACAAAATTTAACTCATCATTCATTGAAAATCTTCATACTGTAGCTCTTCTTGATGCAATTATGAAAGTTCATGATCTTTTCAATGAATCAGATGATTCATCAGTTTTGATCCGTTCTTAACAGTACTGCTATCATATGGCTATCGTAGACATGAAATTATATTTTTATAATGCTTTTACATCCTTTTTGAAGCTTAAAGGGGTCCTTGATTATGATTTAACTTTTTTAACTTTAGTTAGTGTGTAATGTTGCTGTTTGTAACTGCAGATGTTGTTTATGCTCTAAGTTTAATGCAAAAGGAGATATTTTCTTTTACAGAAAACACAACGAGCTTCTTCCTGAAATTTACATAAACCCCGCCCCTGAGAACACGCAACAAAGGGGGTGTGGCCATGTTGGGCTGCTTTAGAGAAGAGGAAGAGTTGTTGTAGTAGAGTGTTGTTGTCATGCCATCATTTTACGCCGGACTGCTTCACAAATGCGGGTCAATCAGAGGTGTAAAGTACTTGAGTAAATGTAATTAGTTACTGTACTTAAATATCTTTTTGGCTACTTTGTAGTTGTACTGAGTATCAAAGATATTGGCAACTTTTACTCTCTACTTGACTACATTTTTGAGCAAGTAAATGTACTTTTTACTCCACTACATTTGTGATGAGTAATGCAATTATAAATTACATTTTTCATGCCACCTAACTTTTTCTGCAGCAGTTTGTTTCTGATATATTATGAAGTGATATCGCCATCTAAGGGCATTGAAGGTAATCTATCCTGTGCGTTTTGCCTTTACTCATCCAAAACAAAGTCTACAAGGCTACTTTACGTGAATGTGAGTGCATTAGCAGGTAGTTGCTGATTGCAGGTGTTTGATTTATTCGATGAGGAAATGACTGCAGCTGGTGATGAGGCTCAAACCAGCACATACAGTAGACTTTGACTATTTAATTTTACTTAACATTGTTTTATTTATCTGCTATATTGACAAGACCTTTTTGAAGTATATTGGTTTACTTATGGCCTTCCTGTGCACTTGAGCTCAACTGAGACTTGAGAGTTTGTAGACGTTTAAAAGGTTGTTGTGTCGACCTTGATTTATTGCAACATTGAGGTGTTCAGTTTTATTTTGATTTTAGAAAATAAACTTGATTTCTCATCTCACAAATCAATTGTTTCTTATTTTCACTGGCATGTCTCTCAGGACTAGTGCATCTCTGAGCCTACATTCAGCATAAAATACTTAAGTACTGTTAAAATCAGATACTCTAAGACTTTTACTCAAGTCGTATTGGAATTGGTTACTTGTAACTTGTAGTGGAGTCATTTTCGATGTAAGGTATCGGTACTTTTACTCAAGTATGGTTTTCAGGTACTCTTTACACCTCTGGGGTCAATTCAATGCTGGATTTGCACAAAAGATTAACATGACGGCACATGCTAGTCGATGAGTTGAATCAACTCCACAGCAACTACATAAATTTATCCACTAACCATTCAGAAACGTCCAGTAAAAGTTGTAACTTCTTCCTGAGTCTCTCCATCAGTGTCGACTCCGGTTTGAACAATGTAAGGCTGAACACCGTTACTGACAATCCTCATTTTGGCTGCGTGAGATTCTCCAGCTTTGTTGTTGTTGAGCGACCGAAGCGTGAGCTGTTAAAGCTCCGCCCTCTTCTGGAAAGGGGGCCGGGAGCAGCAGCTCATTTGCATTTAAAGGGACACACAATAAAACGGCGTGTTTTTGCTCACACCCAAATAGGGGCAAATTTGAGCTATAATAAATGATCTGTGGGGGATTTTGAGCTGAAACTTCACAGACACATTCTGGAGACATCAGAGACTTATATTACATCTTGTGAAAAGGGGCATTAAAGGTCCCCTTTAAAACACTAATATGTTTTCAAAATATCTTCTTTCAAGCTCTGCGGAAGTTACAAAGTCATATAGGTTTAGGGTAAGTAAATGACAGATTTTTTTTATTTTTTGGTGAACTATCCCTTTAAACAGGCTGTTTTTGTTATAGAAGTATTTTAAGAACGTCAAATCACTTCATCCCTGAGCTACATAAATACATACTCTTGTTATATATACTCTGCTATTAGACATAATGCTCAACAATCACTTCCAAAATGAGTTTTGTACCTTTTACGGAGGACGATATGGTAGTCGGGACTATGCAGGCTGGTGATGGACACGTAGGGCAGCTCAAATTCTTGCAGTTTTCTCACGTCTGGGACACCGTGGGAGGTCGGAGAGGTTTGGATGAGGGAATGAGAGACCAGATGAAATGTGTGAGTGCCTTCAGACTCAAGGACATTTGGAGAGTAATAACAATGACAACAAACAAAGTGAGATGGGGGAGAATCCATCTGGCTAAAGCCGTAAAGGGCACAATAACATGTTTATCACTTTGTGCAAGAGAGGAGGAGGAACAGAGGGAAGGAAGGAGGGAGGGAGGGGGAGAATAAATACTGCAGCTGTTAGAAAAGACGTTTTCTCTAGAGTTTGGAAAGAGGGAGAGATGGAAGCCAGGGATTGAACTGAAATGAGCATTGAGCTTTTAGAAACATTAAAAACAGGAGTGTGAAAAGAAGAAGAGACGACAGTTAGATCGATAGCATAATGCATGCCGTCACAACTGTTCATTCTACTCTTTGGCTTACCCTTTCAGTAGTCTGACATTAGACAGCATGTTAAGACAAGAACGGCATTATGTAATGGGAGTATCTTAATAAATACATGTGTACTACATCATCACCATGTTTCTAATTGCTTTGTATGGTTATTGCATTTAGTTGTCACTGTAAAGACCATAAAAAAAACTTTTATTGTTATTATTATTATTATAAACACTGTCATGATTAGAAATTCTATTGTAATTGTTAAAATTTCCAAAGATCAGCATTCTGCTAATTCTCCAAACCGTAAGTTGTTGAGACTTGAAACTTGACCGTCTACAATGACGGCAAACCTCGCCCCGATCGGACTGACAGGGCGCTACAGTGATCAAAAGTATGAAAATCAATCATAAGTGTAGATTCAAGTGTCTTATATTGTTGGAATCCTTAGCTCAAGACGGACAAAATGCATATCTCGGATTTGATCGTCGCTCTGGTGAAATTTTTAACTTTTGCAAACTAGTCCTAGGTTTTAGGCCCGATCGGAAACCAAACCAGTGCAGCAAGATTCTCTGGAGTATGACTGTCAAAAAAAAAAAAAAAAAAAAAAAAAGTTGAAATTTTGATTCACAATCCCTAAGGGCTGCCCGCCAAAACGTTAAAAGTGGGCGGAGCCACTTTTACTAAAATGGCTATAACTCGTGAACAGAATGAGATATTTTCACCAAACTTGGCACACATATGTAAGAGCTCATTCTGTGGTCGCGTGAAAAAGGATGCAGTAACTGGCCACTTGGTGGAGCTATAACATGGAAAAAAACATAAAAATGGCTATAACTACGCAACCCAAAGTCTGATTGACTTGAAAATTGGTATGCGGTGTCTTTGTCCGAGGTGCCAAGACTGCCTTTGAGGACATTCACGTATCTCAAAAAACGTGTTCGGCGGCAACCAATGAAGTTTGAGCAGCTGTCAGACAAGGTTAACGGAGGCCGATCGGAAGGAAACTCGCTGGGCCTGTTTGACCCACGGCCACCGTGGGGCACCTTCGTGTTTTTCACATGCTTAAAGGATTGTATATCATGCGATTTTTCGCACACGCCAACGACCTTCATACCAAATGGTAGAACTTCTCATTCTGAGCAACTTTGCCTCTAGGACCGCTGTTATCCAACGAATAGTTCATTAAATATTGCAGATTATTTCAAAAACCAACTAGTCCTAGGTTTTTGGCTTAACCTCGATAACTGTTAAAAAGCTTTATAAACCATATATTTCCTATGGTAAATTGCTTGTATTGGCTGTAAATGATCTTTTCCCATCTATGATAGAAAAGGTTACACTGAATAATTATATTCAGATTCATTTCCAGAATTTATAGCAACAACAACAATAATAATGAAGTAGGAATTTTATTTCTGTTTTTAGCACAGACATTCTTTGGCACATATTTGTTGATCTTGGCTCCACCATCAGTCAATCGAAAATCAGGTTCTGTTTGCAGGCATTTATTTTTCTCACTTTTTTTCCCCAATGCATATTTCTGCCAAGTATGGGCAGGAAGCCAAAATCATTTTTGGGAAGGATTCTTATGGGGACTGTTTTCCATCATATCTGACAGAATTAAGCCTGTTTCAGGTAAGGATCTAGCAACCGAGTGGGAGACACATAGCGTCACTCCTCAGGGATGCGTGATGATTCAGTGCTAAAAGTAGTCGAACAATGACAGCTCGTATAAAAAAAGTAGACATGGAAAGTTCCACAAACAAAACGACAACGTTACATGCAGACAAGGAGAGCGGCTGCCAGACATCTGCATAAAATCAGAGAAGACATACCCTCCAGTTTCAAGAACTGGACCGAGTCTGTGAAGTCTAAAGAAAAATAACAACTCCACTTCCAATAACGCTACTGCTCTCCTAGGAATTCGTCCTTTGAAAGATTTTCAGTTCTGTAACACAATGACGGCAGAACTGGAAAGAGAACAATCAAGGAAAAAATAGCCTATTCTTAAAAATGAATTTGCCATAACACGTATTGCACAAAAAAAAAAAAATGAAAGAATCTGGACTCAGGAAATTCGTTTATTTTGTCTCTAGGGGGTGTTCGTAGAAAAATAATAGATGCACTCTTGGTCATTCGAAAGGCCGCTTGGAGCCAGAATATTATTAAATACGATCCAGAGCAAACAACTCCTCGCAATGCGTGTATAATCGGTTTAATTTCAGATGGAGCATGTAATATTTCTCTGCACAGTGTATTTCAGCCCATACACAATCAATCAAAACAGTGACAAGCGATTTGAATACTGCTGCTGTTGCATTTACTCCTGCCAATATAGTCTCGACAAACATTGTTTATAACAGACTAATGAGGAAAGCACATCTATTTCTACTGAAGCAATGTTTCATGTTGTCTTTCAACCTCTAGGCAACTATAATGCAGTATTTGGTCCCCTCTCAGAGTATGTACTGTGTTGTTTTACAACAAAGCTGATAAAGGCAACATGTTTCAATGCTTGCAGAGAAAATAATGATTATTGGTTATCTGGTAACATTTCTAATTTTACATTTCTTTACATTAGTTTTTCTGTGCAAAACTCATCATCATGAGCTAGGGTGTTGTGGGTGGTTGACAGGGTGTTGTTATGAAGTTGTGGTTTCAGTACATTGCTGTGCAGTTGCTGGGGTGTTCTGGGTAGTTGCTTATTGGCCCCTATGGGATTTTGTTTGTTTGATCGTCGGCAAGATGAAAATCAATGTGTCACTGCTTAAAACAGGGTTTCTCAATTGGGGGTTCCTGTGGGAACTTCTGGATCATTTTATTTTCACATTTGCATGATTTCTAACATTTTTGTGGACATACGTTTTCAGCATTTACCAGACTTGTAATGAGAAACATTTATAAACCTAAAAAAAAGTTGAAAAATTTCAATTACCAGTCTCTAAGGGTTCGAAGTGGGTGGAGACACTTTTACTAAAATGGCTATAACTCATGAACAGAATGAGATGTTTTCACCAAACTCAGCACACACATGTAAGAGCTCATTCTGTGGTTGCCTGAAAAAGGACGCGGCAACTGGCCACTTGGTGGCGCTATAACATGGAAAAAAATATTAAAAATGGCTATAACTACGCAACCCAAAGTCTGATTGACTTGAAAATTGGTATGCAGTGCCTTTGTCCAAGGTGCCAAGACTGCCTTTGAGGACATTCACGTATTTTAAAAAATGTGTTCGGCGGCAGCCAATGAAGTTTGAGCCGCTATCAGACAAGGTTAACGGAGGCCAATCGGAATGAAACTCGCTGGCCTGTTTGACTCACGGCCCTGTGAGAAATTCTAAAGAAAATCGGCCACCGGGGGGCGCCTTCGCATTTTCCATGTGCATAAACTAAACACATGTCCCTTTCATACACCCGGCACAATGACTGAACACGTAATACGCATGCGGTCACCTTTTTTAACAAATTTGTTTTTGTAGTTTACATTGAGACGATAATGGTAGTTTTCAAAAATGGTTTTCAGAAACCAGCTTTCAAAAGTTGTGTTTTCAGGCCCTCAAAATGCAGTGTAAATGAACGGCCAAAACACATTAAAAAAATTCCTTTAATATGGTTGAAAATTTTGTCATGTTAACTTAGAGGTCTCCCTGCAGTTTTTCGCCAAAATAAAAGCTTTAGGTTTTAACATTTGGCAGTAACGAATTTAAGACATAAATATTAACATTGTAAGTTGTAAAGTAAAATAAATTATTATAATGATTAAATATGTTTTATTGTACAGTACAACTATTTTTTATAATTAGAGAATAATAATATTTATATACTAAAATACTAAAAAATAATCATATGTAATTATCTTTATTACTGAAAATTATTGGGTTCCTTAAACACCAATGTGATGCATGCATCAAAATAAACACTTATTAAAAAAAAATACCCACATGTTATGTGACCATTAACTGACAACAGAAAACCATGAACATGTTAAGGTGTTATTAAATTATTGACATATTCAAGTCTGGAGCCTGAACAGTACAAGGCGGGTTATACACAATGAGTTTAATACTTATGGTTTGGGTTTAATTCAATTCCTCCAAGTATTAGAAATAAAAATAACAATGTTTGCCGAACATGCATTACAGGCCTACAGCAGAGCTGTGTGTGCCATGCCAACAACAGCTTGACCGAAGTTTCATCTACTTGACCTTAGTTTACTTTTAAGAAGTGTGGGCGGCCATCTCAACAGAACACAGACCCTCTTTTGAGCTGCCAGGACTGCATTTAGATCCAGTCCAGAGGAAGTGTGTTGACTTTTAGATACCATTTAATAACAGCCAAGCCACTTTCCAGCTGAAGCCAGCAGGCCACATCTTATGATGGCAAATTTCTGTTAAAAAGGTCTGAAAATTAAATGGGTCAGGTGTTATACTCACACGTGCAGCCCCCATCCCCCCGCTCCTGAACCAGGAACAGGCTGAAATATCCCACCAGCTCATCGGGAAGGTCAAGCTTTGAGGCCACAGCCTGATGAGGACATTAAATCATCATTATGATTACCCACAAGAGATGAATGTAATCCAATTCACAAGATATGCATATGTATTCATAGACAAAGCACACAAACTTCATAAATAATGTGTGTGAATGTGAATTTTCTAAATGTGAATTTAGAATAGACGAGTAAACGCCCTTGCTATGTTACCATGCTTTTATTGGACAGCTTTTCTCTCCAGTGAAACTATGAGAATTAGAAATTGTGAACTCAATTCTGATCTTACATTTCCTCCTCCCTAATGTTTTACTACTGTAGGCTTCATTTCACATTTTATAATTCCTTTTTATATGATGTGCCATTTTTTAAAGTGTTTTCTTTCACAGGAATGCTGTGTGCTCAAATGTTAAACATTACACCCATGAGGTCCCATGATCAAGTTACTCTTCACTACATTTAAGCCAGGTTTTATGCGTAACACTTGACTTTCTCGCTTCCATCAGGTGCTAAAGGGCGCTTTGGGCCATCACTGAGGTTGAATAGCACAGCAGAAAGCAGTGCATATGGGTGCAGGGTGCATTTTAATGAGAGCTCGGATCAGCTTTGGCTCTGTGTGGTGCACATGGGAAAGCTATGATCCACAAAGAGCTTCTTAAAGCCCTTAAGACTCAAGCTGTAATATGTGTCATGCTGATTGGAGAGCAGGTCTAAGTGAAGAATCAGTGGAGAAATACAAGATGTTCTTTTGTTACACAGACTAAGACTTGTACAGCATTATATTAGTATTTAACTGCATTAAAAAGGAACAACAAAGAAAGTTTATATTAGAACTGTCAATCAATTTAAATAGTGATTAATTGCATATTTTTTGCCTTCTAGTTAATGCATTCCATTCTTTTGTAAGAAAATACAAATAAAAAAAGCATATGCCAAGGTCATGGCTTTGATTCACAGGGAATGATAAACTGAAAAAAAAAAAAAAAAAGTGTAAATTACAGTAAAAATAGTAATATTGTGAAATATTACTATTTAAAACGGCTGTTTTCAAAAATCATTCTAATATGATGATTTGGTGCTCAAACATTTCCTGCCATTTTTTTTTTTTTTTTTTTTTTTACAGAATTTTGATGAATAGAAAGTCTAAAATAAATTTATTTCAAAGAAAATTTATTTTTATTGCATTTAATTTAATGCATCCTTGCTGAATAAAAGTATTAATTTCTTACTGACCCCAAATTTGTGAACAGAGGTGTGTATAAAGACACAAAGGTCTCTTTTCTGATCTCATTTGCAGAAATGCAAATCTGCAATAACTGAATAAAAAAAAAACTTTTTGCCTGTTTTTTTAAATTTAAAATGTTGTATTTACATTTAAAATTGAAACATTTGTTTTAAATGTATCATTTACACATTATTTGAAATAATTTATTATGTATTTTGAAATTATTTCAAATATCATACATTTTTCACACATATACATTTAATTTTTTCATTAAAATGTTACATTTTCTTTGCAAAGAAATTTGCAATAATAGCTGGACAATACACAGGAAAGTAATTGCACATTATTAGCTTAGTTTGTATCATAAGACTTTACCTTGTTGAGCGATAAACAAATTTGTGTTCACTTTGAACGTCCTAACTAATACAAATCCTAAATCAGAAAATTGTCTATGTCCTGTTTTTATGCATGTCTGGTCTTGGCCATATGAGTTTACTTACCGTATGTAACAAGACATGAATGAACAGGATATTCATGTTAGCTCACAATTACAATGAAAGGTGTCAGGAAAGATATTACAATCCAAAATGACATAAAGGCATAAACCTGGCAGTGATTATGTGCTCTGAGAAGCAGATGAGTGCTTTGGTTACAAAACAACGTTCTCACCTCCAGAACATCTTCAGTCTGGTCAGATGTGAGGATGTTGACTTTGACCTTCTGGCCATTGGACAAGTAGATTTCCAGCTGCACCTCCTCAGTGGGGATCTGCTGGGTCTCCTGTGACAGAGTGAAACAGTGATGTGCTTTTTTGTACTTTTTATTTTCATCTTTCATTAGTGTGTAATGTTGCTGTTTGAGCATGAAAAAGCTCTGCAAAGTTATAAAACACAAAGTCCACTCCAAAGGGAGTTATTCTTTATATCAGTAACCACTCTTTCTGAACTCGATCGTAGTCTTGAAGTTTTCTTCAGAGAACGTACATGTCACAATATTCCTCATAAATACAGTAAATCCTGCCCAAGGCATACACAAAATAATGGGGACAGGGCCTGGTTGAGTGAGTTAGTAGTGTGTTGTCGTCATGTCCAAGAGATGCTGTTTTATCCACCCCAGATCGAATGCAGTTATGGTAAGGGACGGGACATTTCCAAAACATGCTCAAAGCGGTTGACCAATCACAACACACTACTCGTTCTCCATGTTACCTGGACCAAGAACTTAACATTTATGTGGCAGCAAAAGTCCGCTGGATGACGCCGGCAGACTTTTGACAACTTGAGAAAACTACAGATTATTACTTCCGCATTTTTGTATCTCCGCTCATGGACAGTCGGATCAGCAGAGGGTTATTAAAAGGTGCAGTGTGTTAGTGGCATCTAGCGGTGAGGTTGCTCAGCCCTCCCTTTCCAAGCACTTCAGAGAAGCTACGGTGGCCGACACAAAGACAAAGATGTCATCGTCTGAGACAGCAGAGAGTAGCAAGCAATGAGGTTTCTTCTTACTTCTAACAAAGAAGTTTTGGTTTCTAATAAACCAGACGATGACTACTACTACTACTACTACTACTTCTTCATGCGTATTCAACGTAGTTGCAAGCTGCATCTAAAAACACCAACGAACATAGTGAAGAAACACGCTCTGTAGAACAGTTTGTCCGTTTGGGGTCACTGTAAAAACATGCCGGCACAAAATGGCGACTTAACATGCAAGGGGACCGCAGTGTATTTAGATAGAAATGGCTCATTCTAAGGTAATAAAAACATAACAGTTCATTATGTAAGGTCTTTATACACCACTCAAAACGTAGTTATGTATATTATATTGCATTTCTGTCAATAGATCCTCCTAAATTTTACATATCCTTTACGTTTATTGTGCCATCTAGTGGTGACGCCAAGCAAAACGATTTAAAGGGGAAGATTTAAATGTCAGTTTCTCTCAATTTTTCCCCTCCGTTTGGCCTAAAACACTGTGTTCAAGGTCATCCAGTTTGAAATTGTTGTAGCTGCTGCCTACAACACGCTGGATCCTTCACTGGAAAACGAAACGAACTCTCTCCCGCTAAACGTTTACTCTTTGAATTCTTGCACAATATAAGTCGACACCATTATGACTAAAAGTTTGCTAAGAAGTATTTCCAACTAAAGCATGGCGTATTTAACTCTGTATCTATAGCAGACTGGTGGGAGTGGCCTTGGATGGCAACATGCCCAGTGCATTATGGGTGTTGAAGTTTTCCTACCTACTTTTATCTGCTTTCTGTAGTCATGTACATGTAGACATTTTTTGCTTATCTATGGTACAGGCAGCCAACTTTTATTTAAAGCCCAGCAGTGAAATACCCCTTTAAATGTTTTGGGGAAACACCTCTGTGCTGAACTCTAATTCAACTTCTGATGCTTCCTGTTCAGCTGATCTCAGAGGATTCTGATGAACATGCAGTACTAGTATTATTAATCACACCCTTTAACACTGAGAAGTTTCATTTCCTGTGTATTCAAGCCTAAATGTCATGAGGGCATTTTTATTTTAGATTAAATATGCTTTGATTGCTGTGTGATTTACTGTATACTTTCAGGTTTATTGCAAGATATAGGTGTTGAGATAGGACTGGTGATTTGGTAAGAAGATAATGGAATGAAACAAAGCCACAAGGCTCAAAACGCTACAGTCACTGTTCTTTCACTGTCCTATATTTCACTTTTTGCAAACTCATCTTTTTCCACCCCCTTCCTGCATGTTTCATCTCCCACTGAGGCAGAGGGTCTCAGAGCAGCAGCTGATCTTTACAGAGACTGGAAAATGAAAACCCAAGGCCAACTCTAATCTCTTATTCTGTTCCTGCAGACTGCTCTCTGATGGGCAGCTGGGGGACGAATGGGATCGGACTGCAAATTTACCAATATCAATGTGGGCTGGGGGGGAATGAATGTGATTCAGGCAACAAATGTAGTACAGGATGATACAGGAATGTGAACTGAGATAAACATGATCCGGTTCTTCATTCATCACACAAGAGAATTTCTTGAGGAGGAAATGAGATAAATCAGACCCACCAATATTTAACCCTTTAACTGGATGGCTAGGAACATGGCTTGATTTTTCTTCTAACATTTTTTTGCAGTGTTTTGAATGCTTAGCATTAATAGGAGAGGTGGAGGAAGTTATTAAAGGGTTATTTCACCCAAAAATGAAAATTCTGTCATTCATTTCTCACTCTCATGTTGTTCCAAACCCATTAGACTTTCGTTCATCTTTGAAACACAATTGAAAATATTTTAATGAAATCTGAGAGCTTTCTGTCCCTCCATTGACAGCTACACAACTACCACTTTAACTCTTCAAAAAGTTCATAAAGAGATCGTAAAACTAATCCATATGAATTGAGCGGTTTAGTCCAAATTTTCTGAAGAGACTTGATAGCTTTATATGACGAACAGATTTAATTTAGGCTTTTTCATCAACACACACAGTTGTGGTAAACAGAAGCTCAAACATGTTTGCTCGACATGCAAGAACCAAATTAGGGAGGGTGAGTAATTGATGACGATTATTCATTTTTGGCTGAACTTTGACAAGCAACTGTGTCACTTCTGTATTTAGACACCATAAAAGTTGAAGACATATTAGAAATTAGGCTAAAGTTAAATAAAGAAGCTAATAGCAAAATGGCAAGAACATTTTTGAACATGGAAAGGGAAATCTAATCTAACATAATTCAGTTATATTTTCAAGGGACTCCTCTGAAATGCTTAAGTGGTAATCATGCGACAATACCAATATAATTTTATTCATTATTAGGTTCTCGATCTGTAAACTTAAAAACAATAAAGGTTTCAAAAACAACTGTAAACAATAAAGCTGACATATGTACACTACCAGTCAAAAGTTTGGAAACATGACTATTTTTAATGTTTTTGAACAAAGTCTCTTATGCTCATTAAGGCTGCATTTATTTCATAATAAATACAGAAAAAACAATAATATTGTGAAATATTATTACAATTTAAAATTATGGTTTTCTATTTTAATATACTTTAAAATATAATTTATTCCTGTGATCAAAGCTGAATTTTCAGCATCATTACTCCAGTCTTCAGTGTCACATGATCCTTCAGAAATCATTCTAATATGATGATTTATTATCAATGTTGGAAACAGTTGTGCTGCTTAATATTATTTTATAACCTGTGATACTTTTTCAGGATTCTTTGATGAATAAAAGGTTAAAAAGAACAGCATTTATTTAAAATATAAATCTTTTCTAACAATAAACACTACCGCTCAAAAGTTTGGGGTCAGTAATTTTTTTTTTCTTTCTTTTTTTTGAAAAATTAATACTTTTATTCAGCACGGATGTGTTAAATTGATGAAAAGTGATAGCAAAGATTTATATTGTTAGAAAAGATTTATATTTTGAATAAATGCTGTTCTTTTTAACCTTTTATTCATCAATGAATCCTGAAAAAAGCATCACAGGTTCCAAAAAAATATTAAGCAACACAACTGTTTTCAACATTGATGATAACGGAGTATCAAATCAGCATATTAGAATGATTTCTGAAGGATCATGTGACACTGAAGACTGGAGTAATGATGCTGAAAATTCAGCTTTGCATCACAGAAATAAATTATATTTTAAAGTATATTAAAATAGAAAACCATAATTTTAAATTGTAATAATATTTCACAATATTATTGTTTTTTCTGTGTTTATTATGAAATAAATGCAGCCTTAATGAGCATAAGAGACTTCGTTCAAAAACATTAAAAATAGTAATGTTTCCAAACTTTTGACGTAGTGTATGTTTACAATATTTCAAATAGCAGCAGTTAAACTACTATATTTACAATTATCACAATTAATTTTCAAATTATAATAAATATTTAACACTTTCAGTAAATAAAAAGAATATAGAAATTCTACCTGTTGAGCTTTTCTCAAAAAGCTGTTGAACACCTCACTGGATCCCAGGATGGGGTCCTGACGCACTGTGGGGAGAAAAACTCATTGTTAAAGGTTTCAAGCTAATGTAAAAATGTAGTTAAATAAACTGAAGCTACTTATGGAGGTAATTATTTTTACTTTTATACTCTTACATCAGAATAGCATGCTATTTGTGGAAACACATAAACATACAATACATAATGAAGAAAATAAACATTCAACTAAACATTTATACTAAATGTAAGATTTTTATTTTATTTTTTTTTTTTTTTAAAGAAATTAATACTTTTATTCAGCAAGGATGCATTAAAATGATCAAAATTGACAGGAAAGGCTTTTACATTGTTACAGAAGATATCTATTTTAATTTATTTATAAATGCTGTTCTTTTGAACTTCCTATTACTCAAAATGATGTTAACTGTTATACAATACAGACTTCTTCTTTAAAAGTACCACCATAACTTCCTGACTGATAATAACCTCAGTGTTGTGTAAAAAAAAAAAAAAAAAGCCGCTGGAGGCAAACTGACCAACATAAACTATAATGTTTACTTTTACTTCCAATATAGCACACGAGCAAACAACCGCAAGACATTTGCGCAAACTAACGAAATATTCACTCTGAACAGCTTGTGTGTTTGTGTCGGTTAATTTTCCATAACCATGTTTCTCAGTGATGTAACTGAGGGGAGCCCAAGCCAAGAGCAGCTCCAGACTGTGAGCAAATAAGCTCAACAAGGCTTAGCTTGTTCGATGGAAAGTGCCAGTGCTGGAATGGATTACAGCAAACGGCTCTTGGTGCTGCCAGCTCTGCTGATTTCCTTTTGTGTGCAGAAAACCTCAACTATAACCTGTTAAATGACATGCATGGCAAAACTCTTAACGCTGTACAATATCACTAGCTTGATGTTTTCAGGAATGACAATGTAGAACATTAACAAGCTTTGTCTTCTTCAGGAAGAGCAGAAATGACATGTAAAACCCCATGTGAATGATTAAGGCTGACAAACATTTTCTATACTGTGTTGTTGACACTTCCTATTGAAACAGGAAGTCTGGGTGCACTTGTTTTTTTAAATAGCCAACAGGCATGAGCCATGATTTGCTGTTTGCAGTTGCAAGTGGTGTAAGAGGGAGGGGCTTTCTCGTTCTACAGAGCATTCAATTGGATAAAAATCTGTGTAGTGCAGGATGAGTCATCAATATTTCTGCTCCATTTTCTCAGAAAACTGTTAATTTTAAATGCCTTCACTACTGTTAAAAAAGTTTGTTCTTTTTTCTTTGATAGAAGTAATACTTTTATTTACACTAAAAATGCTGGGTTAAAAATGGACAAACCCAGCGGTTGGGTTAAATGTTTGACCCAACCTGCTGGGTAGTTTTATTTAAAATTACTATATTGATCACTTAAAGGATTAGTTCACTTCAGAATTAAAATAATTTACTCCCATGTCATCCAAGATGTTCATGTCTTTCTTTCGTCAGTGGAAAAGAAATGAAGGTTTTTGAGGAAAACATTCCAGGATTTTTCTCCATATAGTGGACTTCACTGGGGTTCAACGGGTTGAAGGTCCAAATGTCAGTTTCAGTGCAGCTTCAAAGAGCTCTACAAGATCCCAGACGAGGAATAAGAGTCTTATGTAGAGAAACCATCGGCCATTTTCTTAAAAAAATAAACAATTATATACTTTTTAACCACAAATGCTCATCTTGCACTGCTCTGTGATGCGCCACGCATTACATAATCACGTTGGAAAGGTCACGTATGACATATGCGGAAGTACCGCGGTAGTTTTCTCTTCCAACTTCAAGTATATAATTTTTTTTTTTTTTAAAGAAAATGAGCGATTGTTTCTCTAGATAAGACTCTTATTCCTCGTCTGGGATCATGTAGAGCTCTTTGAAGCTGCACTGAAACTGACATTTGGACCTTCAACCCGTTGAACCCCAGTGAAGTCCACTATATGGAGAAAAATCCTGCAATGTTTTCCTCAAAAACCTTCATTTCTTTTCCACTGAAGAATGAAATACATGAACATCTTGGATGACATGGGGGTGAGTAAATTATCAGGACATTTTAATTCAGAAGTGAACTAATCCTTTAAAATGAACCCAAAATAGGTTGGAAATTAAAATATTTATTAAATTGCTTATTAATAAATGTTCACCTTTCACAATTTAAACAATAGTTGAGTCAAATAAAACTGCCCAGCAGGTTGGTCAAACATAAAGTGATCAAAAGACATTTATAATATTACAAAAGATTGTATTATGTGTTTTTAATATTGACAATAATAATAATAATAATAATAAAAAAAATGTTTCTTTGGAACAAAATCAGCATTTTAGAATTGATCATGTGACACTGAAGGCTGGAGTAATGATGCTGAAAATTCAGCTTTGATCACAGGAATTTCAAAAATATATTAAAAGAGAAAAGTTCTTTTAAATTGTAATAATAAGTCACAATATTACTGTTTTAACTGTATTTTTGATCAAATAAATGCAGCCTTGGTGAGCAGAAGATAAAAAAAAAAATCTTACCAACCCTAAACTTATGGTAGTGAATATCTGTTAAAAGTGAATGTTTGTCATTTTTAGGAGAACGCTAGCATATAGACGAGCTCAGTCATTGACCACAAGCCACACAGATAATTTTGATTGTGAACTTTTCAGGTAAAAGGTGTTTCTCACCAGCCTGCATGTACTTCTCTAGCTGTTCTCTCCTCTGATCGACTTCAGCCGGTGTGAGAGTGAAGATCTTCTTTGGAGGAAAAGCCGGCACCACATTATTTCCATATTCTTTTTTTATCTGAAAGAACACAGAAGAGCAGTTAATTTGAAACTGATAAGGTAAAACAGAACGTTTGTTTATTCTGAGAGGACAAAATGAAACTGACCACTGCCTGCCCTTGGCCGCGGTGAACTCGAGCCTGCTGACTGTGGGTCTCTCAGGCCCCACGCTAATAAATCTGTTTACACTTCACAGCATCTACTGAAATTATGCCTGCTGTTGCTCCATCTGTGTCACTGGCATTTTATGCAATGTCACAATAACAAAAAAATATATAGAAACTATATCAGTGTTGCTATCGTTAACTAAAACAAGTGTTTAGAGGTCCATTTTAAGGGTTAACTGCGAGCCTCACACCATGACAGCCTCTACGGATTGCATCATATGACCACGTATGATCCGACTGGGCCCTGTTACCTAGCAACAGCGGCTTTGAAACAACACAACATGCTCTTAACGGTGAGATCACTGAAGTTCTCTTTCATTCATGAGGAAACACAGAGTTTGTGAAATTGGTAGGTGTAAGAAAGGTAACAGGCAGATCCTTTCATGAGAATGATGCTTCACTTCCAAATATTTGGAATATGTCTGACCTCTTCAACACTGGTGAATTCGCTCACAGCTTTACTATTTGGACGAGAAAGTAAATTTGTGTTTCACAAGCGAACTTTGTGATTCTAATCCAGTCCAAATCAAACATTCCTGTGTTTTTCTCACACAACCTCAGTAAATATTATGAAGCAAATTACCAATGTGTTTTTGGCTAAAAACTACAGTGAGCCTGATCATGTCCAAATCAGGACAAAATTTAACAGACATCCCATAATAATAACTGTAATTAAAATATCTTAGAAAGAATCCTGTCTGAATAGTGCTGAAGTAACAGAAATTTATTCTGTCTCACATACAAAACTGACTTAATTCAGAAAACTGTTCATTTAACATCACAATAATCCATTTTCAAACATATATAATAACCAAAAATGATCCTCTTGAATCAAGCTCAACATTACATATTCAATAATTTCACATTAGTTACTTTAAATTCATGGTTAATACAATAATGAAAAGCTGTGGTTTTTGTGGTCTTTGAAGTTTAAATTTAAATATCCACAAAGTATTTCACTGACTCTCCATCCCAACAAACACAAGAATATATTTGAATAATTTAAAGGGGACCTATAATGCCCATTTTACAAGATTTAATATAAGTCTCTGGTGTCCCCAGAATGTGTCTGTGAAGTTTCAGCTCAAAATCCCCCACAGATCATTTATTATAGCTTGTCAAATTTGCCCCTATTTGGGTGTGAGAAAAAACACGCCGTCCCTTTAAATGCAAATGAGCTGCTGCTCCCGGCCCCCTTTCCAGAAGAGGGCGGAGCTTTAACAGCTCAACAACAACAAAGCTGGAGAATCTCACGCAGCCAAAATGAGGATTGTCAGTAACGGTGTTCAGCCTTACATTGTTCAAACCGGAGTCGACACTGATGGAGAGACTCAGGAAGAAGTTACAACTTTTAGAATGAAACTGGACGTTTCTGAATGGTTAGTGGATAAATTTATGTAGTTGCTGTGGAGTTGCAACTCATCGACTAGCATGTGCCGTCATGTTAATCTTTTGTGCAAATCCAGCGTTCATTTGTGAAGCAGTCCGGTGTAAAATGACGACATGTCAACAACACTCTACTACAACAACTCTTCCTCTTCTCTAAAGCAGCCCAACATGGCCCCGCCCCCTTTGTTGTGTGCTATTGGGGGCGGGGTTTATGCAAATTTTAAGCTCATTGTAGTCTCTACCAGCCGTTTGTTGTAGTCCTTAAACAGCGATTTCTGTAAAAGAAAATATCTCCCTTTGCATTGAACTTTGAGCGTCGTAACTTTGCAGATGTTGTCTATGTTCAAACAGCAACATTACACACTCACCGAAGTTGAAACCAATATAATATAACAGCTACTGTGTCTACTGTAATTTCTAATTATGTTTCATTTCCTCAATTTCAAGGAAGCGGTACATTTTCAGAATACATTTCATGGTCTCAGACAGCATTTCACAGCACTGAGATATTAACTGGATGATTTTACAGCCAGTGATTCAGAACTAGCTGACTAAATATTGTGTTTTGACACAAACAGCTTTTCATGTGTCCTGGTGTGTGTTCACCTGTTCATGGAGGCCCAGGAGCTGGCTGTAACGTACTCGACAATGCAAGACACCGTTCACATGGATGTTGTAAGCCTGAAGAAGAAAGAACAGTTGATTAGTCTTTATATACACATTATAAAAATAAACACTGAATAGATATTCATATACACTAAAACCATGTGCATTATTTTAAAAGAATCATTAATTTAAATAATTATTTTATCACTCTGGAACATCAAATTATTAAATAAATTCTAAAGTGAAACACAATTAGACGCTGAAATAAATAAAAAAAAAAAAAAAACAATATCAATTATGTACAGTCACTTGGTTAATGAGAAACTTTTATATCATAACAGCTCGTTTGAATGGTGGCGTCTATTATTATTTTACAAGGATCATCTGAAGTGTTATTGAGCCTAGAAACCAGTTCACCCTTTTCTTCTTCCACCCAAAAGATTTCCAGCTGTTGCTGATATTGCATCCACGCCAACAGATACAATCAGGAAGAAACAATAATCATATTTTAATACGCACAGACTTCTTGCCACCATTTATTGTCAAAGGAATGTGAACTCGCTGGTTTTTGTCTTATCTGAAACCGCTATGTGTATAAAGTTAAGGAACACATTTTTGCACTATTGTCTGACTTTCTGATTAGTTGTTGATTTGACTACTCATCACTTTACATATCTTTAGATGTTGACATATTGGTCCATTGTTCTTTATGAAGTAAAAAAGACTGAACTATTAGCCTTCTTAAATTACAGAAAACATGCAATGTATCAACTAGACACAAACCAAAACCTCTGTAGGTGGTACAGAAACTTTCAAAAAGAAAGACTTCAGAATGGAAAAACAATATGAAGGGTGCTATTTCAAAGACACTAAGTTTTAAAAACATTTCTTGGGCATTCTTGTGGCCTTTAGAATCTGCAATCAAACTAAGTAAGTGACATACAATACCGAGCGGTTGTGACCCAAAAATATTCTACTTCATTCTGGTTTGTTTCAGGACAGGAAGATGATGCTGTGTAATGTTCTCATCTTACTGTGGCAAACTATAAGAATGGTCTCAACTGACCTCACAGAATTCACACACTGGAAACACCCCGGCGGATGCGTTCAAGACGCTATGACCCAATTATTGACATCACAGCATGAAACCAATGAAACTCATACATGCAGGTCACCAAAGCTAGAACAAGCCTGACAGTGGTAGGATGAAACTACCATGCCCTTACTTGTCTCCAAAAAAAAAAAAGGAAGATTGAGTATGCAAGTCTTCAGGAAGTACAAAACATACTTGTTTTTGCCCTTTTGTTTGAACAGGAAGCGTGCCATTTAAACTGCAGCCCACTCATTTTTGTGGCTCTTCTGCAAAGTATGCATCTTCTGTGAAATAAACGGCTCCAAAGTGTACTACACAACTTCCGGCCTAATACAGACCAAGACAATGTTACGCTTTAGATGTCTTAAGAAAACCACCTCCATTCGTGAGTGAAAGCTGAAGGAGAGAGAAACAAACACTCATTCTCAAGATTTAAATCAGTGAGTTGACTTTAGAAAGTAGTGCTGTCAAATCGATTAATCACAAATAATCGCATCTAAAATAAGTTTGTGTCTGTGTGTATAAATGTGTATAAATACTAATATATATATATATATATATATATATATATATATAATAAAAAAAATAAGTAATATATATAAATATAATATATATACACACACACACATATTACTGTATGTAAATAAACTTTTATGTAAGATGTGATTAATCGATTTGACAGCACTATTAGAAAAATTTAGCAGGGTCGGTGTTATAATTTAATTAAAAAGAAAAACTATTAAAAATATTTGTTAATTGAAATAAAACTGAAAATTGAAATAAAATTTTTATAATATTTTAAATTAATTAAATATATATATATATATATATATATATATATATATATATATATATATATATATATATATATATATATATATATATATAAAAGAATATATAAATATATATAAAAGAAAATGTCAAACACACAAAATAAAAGTTTTAAAAATTAAAAATTAAAATATATAACAATTATAAAAAATTTAAATCTATAAATAAAAGTGAATTCAAAGTATTTATGAAAACTATTATAATGTATAAATATATAAAATAACACTTGAGCACTGAACCTGTACTCTAAAAAATTCTGGGTGAAAAACAACCCAAGTTGGCTTAAAAGTGGACAAATGGAAATTTTTTAACCCAGCGATTGGGTTAAATGTTTGCCGAACCTGCTGGGTAGTTTTATTTAACTCAACTATTGTATAAAAATTACTATACGGTTGACTTAAAATGAACCCAAAATAGGTTGGAAATGGACATTTATTAATATGTTTAATAAATGAACATTTAATTCATAAGTAATTAATGAATAATAAAATTGCTTATTAATAAATGTTCACCTTTTGATTATTATTGTTTCCTCTAGTAATTATGTGTCTGATTTCTAATTTCCAACCTATTTTGGGTTCATTTTAAGTCAACCATATAGTCATTTTAAACAATAGTTGAGTTAAATAAAACTACCCAGCACGTTGGGCAAACATTTAACCCAGTCACTGGGTTTGTCCATATTTAACCCAACTTGGCTTGTTTTTAACCCAGCATTTTTAAGAGCGTGTCTTAATCTATAAGACACTTAAAATTGTGCCAAACAACAAGACAAATATCTAGTCACCAAGAAAGTGAAACAAAAATATAAGCGCAGTTAAAGGTGAGTGTGAATCACACATCTGGCCAGTTTAACTCTCAGTGGCCTTGAAAGACTCGTCTGTTGAGAGCGTCACTGACAGTCAGTGTCTCTATGACGGAGAAACGCTCTGAATCACTGTCACAGATGAACACAAACAACTTCTGCAGTCAATCCGTTAGGAATGATTCACAATTAATCTTCACGTCAGTGCATGAAAACCACTGAGGTGTTTTAGATGTACTGAGAGCATGTGCACAGTAGAGCTCATAAATAATCTCAGCTTTTATTCAAATCATTTACTGGCTGCACATCTGCACTACATCTGCAGACACCTCTACGAGAAGACTGGACCACAATGTCTGTCCTTAAACAGAATACGCTTAGTAATCAATCCACACAGTTCAGTGCAATACAGACGTAACCTCAGGAGATGAAGCTGTCTGTTATGGATAGGCTATAGACAAATGAAGTGTCATGTCTTCTGTTATACTGTTATACTGATTAACTGTTCTGCTGAAAGGAACGGCAGTCTTGCACTGCATATGGCTGAGGGAGAGAAGCCAGAGGAACTGAGACATTGTGAATCCAATTCACACGACAACAACTCTAGAAGATGCTAGCTGGAGTCTGAACAAACATTCAAACAGAAATACTGAAAGTGACAAAGCTTCCTAAACTGACTGCACCTTCAATGTGATAATTCCTGGTCTTTGTGCCCTTGTTGCTATTCACTAAGTCATATGGTGTCACAGACACTGTTTTAAGCTAAACTTATGAATGCTGCATCTGCTAATACATACATACAAACATATATATATATATATATATATATATATATATATATATATATATATATATATATATATATATATATATATATATAAAATATGTGTATTATTAGGTATAAATACACATACATGTATTTAAAAATATTTACATGAATATTTATACATTTATATTTATATATACTTTATATTATATATAAATATTTTATACATAACTATAATATATTTTTGTTAAATATACATGCATGTGTGTGTATTTATAAATACATAATAAATATACACAGTACACACATATATTATGTAAACACAAACTTTTATTTTGGATTCAATTAATATATATATATATATATATATATATATATATATATATATATATATATATATATATATATATATACACACACACACACACACACACACACACACACACACACACACACACACACACACACACACACACACACACACACACACACACACACACACACACACACACACACACACACACACACACTACCAGTCAAAAGTTTGAACACGGTAACATTTTTAATGTTTTTAAAAGAAGTTTCGTCTGCTCACCAAGGCTGCATTTATTTAATTAAAAATACAGTAAAAACAGTAATATTGTGAAATATTATTACAATTTAAAATAACTGTTTTCTGTTTGAATATATTTTATAAAGTAATTTATTTCTGTGATCAAAGCTGAATTTTCAGCATCATTACTCCAGTCTTCAGTGTCACATGATCCTTCAGAAATCATTCTAATATGATGATCTGCTGCTCAAGAAACATTTATGATTATTATCAATGTTGAAAACAGTTGTGTACTTTTTTTTTCAGGATTCTTTGATGAATAGAAAGTTCAAAAGAACAGCATTTATTTGAAAAATAATCTTTTGTAACATTATAAATGTCTTTACTGTCACTTTTGATTGATTTATTGCATCCTTGCTGAATAAAAGTATTAATTTCTTTAATTTCTTTTCAAAAAAATTAAAATAATTCTTACTGACCCCAAACTTTTGAACGGTAGTGTATAATGTTACAAAAGCTTTGTATTTCAGATAAATGCTGTTCTTTTGAACTTTCTATTCATCAAGGAATCCTGAAAAAAAATACACAACTGTTTTCAACATTGATAATAATCATAAATGTTTCTTGAGCAGCAAATCATCATATTAGAATGATTTCTGAAGGATCATGTGACACTGAAGACTGGAGTAATGATGCTGAAAATTCAGCTTTGATCACAGGAATAAATTACTTTATAAAATATATTCAAACAGAAAACAGTTATTTTAAATTGTAATAATATTTCACAATATTACTGTTTTTACTGTATTTTTAATTAAATAAATGCAGCCTTGGTGAGCAGACGAAACTTCTTTTAAAAAAAAATTAAAAATCTTACCGTGTCCAAACTTTTGACTGGTAGTGTATAATATATATATCATATATTCACTTAGGGAATTCAAAATGAAAATGTTACAAATCACATCTTGCACTACATATATTTTTAACAAATATTAGCCATACTCCTATAACAGACATGAATATTCATATACACTTAAAGCTGCTATCTGTAAGTTTTGCCTCTTAGTCGCCATCTCTGTTTGAAACCTGCAATTGCAGTTATATGCGCAATTATTATCTTCACATGCATTGTGCTTTCGGCACAGCGCGTCAGCGCGGATGAATCTAATGTTTGCTGTCAATCAGCACACCGGTGTGGATACTGTACTTCGGAATCACAGATTGTATAACCAAAGTAGGAATTTTCACCGGAAAATGTCATCTGAACAAGTAAGTAAGTGCCACTTATGTTCTGACCAACTGAGGGGAAAAGCATTAGCCTACAATAAATCGCACTGCCAATGGTGATTAAATCTAATGATCGCTTATGATTAGCTCATATCGCATCAAACCGTGCAAATTATTATTGTTGTTATCCTTTGTTCTCAAATTGTTAATGTTAACAACATCAGCGTTGCGTGACTACGTGTATTTAGTGTGTATTAGCGTTACCTGTAGATTTCAATTTCTGTAACCACTCCGCAGTCCGAAGTCTTTTGCTTTTGTCTACAGGTGAATCTCCAGTTGTCAATAATGATTGTCATTTGGACCTTTCTGGATTACAATCCGCCATCAAAACGATAAGTTTAATTATTGCAGTTGCTGTGAGAAAAGGCTATAAATGATCCGCTACCAGTAGCATCCTATGCATAGTATAGCCTGGACTCCTTCTTTCTGTTTACAGACGTGACGTAATGACGCAAAGACGAACTACTGCATGCTCGAATTTCCCGCGGAAATCCACCAGTATCGATTTATTATAAAACATTATTACAAGCTTACCGTTGTGAATCGGCTTAGGTAAGGAGATAGTTTTGAACACTGGATGGTTATGTACTTGCTCAAAAATTGATTTTGGATCATTTTTAACCAAAAAAAAAAAAAGTTACGGACTGCAGCTTTAAAAGTAGTTACTTAAAAGTAACACAACACTTTTATTTTAACTAAAACTTAACGTTTTATTAATCTGTCTGTTCACTATAAAGGATTAATTTGGATTTGTTCATTGGCACTTTTATGCAGGTTATTAATGTTATGAGTCTTTGAATCGCTTACTCAACCGATTCACTTATCAACACCGACTCTTTTACAACTGAAAGAGCTGTTATACTTTATTAAAATTCTAGAGTGTTTAAGCATCATATCCGTTTTTCCTTCCAATGACAACAAAGCAGATCTATAATTTCCTCCGTATTTTATCACCTGTGAATGACTAGAAAAAATGCTAACAAACCCAATAGCCTAAACAGGCCAATTTTACTTCTTGTTCATTTATAGTCATGATTCGTTTCAGTGTATAACAATTCTTGTTGTTGTTCACGACACTGACTCATGTGACGATTGTTCCTCACTTTCAAGTCAGTCAGCAGAAGATTCGCTCGCTTAAAAGATTCGTTCTTAAAAGCAACACTATTCAACAATGTGTCCAAATGTAAAAGCTGGACGAATGTTTATTTGACCTCCAGTACACTTACCACATATGAAGATCCGTTTTCATCGGAGCGGACCTCCGTCTCGGGAATTGAGAAATGCATTTTCTACAGTAAGATTACACGTCTTTGACGAAGTTGAAAATGCTGTTAAAAGCGAGAAGGTTCACGGAAAGCACTCGGTGTTGGTTTGCTGTCTCGCAGGGACCAAACTGAATGACGGCGAGCTTCACTCGCTCTGACTCCCTGTGTAGTCCTCTCCAGTCCGGTCCAATCCAGAGTTGAATTATGCCAGGAAAGTTCTTTTTTGCCAAGTGGATTATTTAAAAAAAACTTTCTTAATGTTCAGGGCTGAACTTTTCCAATAAACACCTAAGCAGCAGCCATGTTGCAACTGGAGGTAATTCCACGTTCATTGTCGGCAATTTATCGCCAAATCTGTCCTCTCACTTCCTCGCGCACTGTGAAAGAATGTGGGAAGCGAGTCTGCAGAACACACAAGTGTCGTCGCAAAGGCCCACGATCCAATTAACTTTCAGATTACTCCACGTAAAGGTGCTCCGCGGTTGTCTACAGCCCCCGTTTGAACCTACATTGGTACATACGAACGAGTAAGGAGAGGAAACACATGAAGAAACTGTTTGTCGCAGCGTGCATTTCGAGATACCGATACAGTGCTCGTACTTATTAGGGCGTTCAGACGAACACACATCAGTCTACATTATAGCGAAACCTTCCAGCACTCCGCTGTAATGTATTCAATATGTATCTGCGCTCTCCGAAGCGTTGCAACAGTCTGGATCAAACCATTCTCCTCCGGCGGGGGTGTTATTGCGTAAAAAACGTTCATTCGAGATGCTTTGGCACGAACATGTTGCAAGCGTAGTTTGTAGTAAACAATTTCTTCATTACGACTTAAACTTGTATTTAATTCTGGTATAATTTTTTTGCACTTAATAGTAAGTTTAACAACAAGCTCAAAATGGCTCTGTGATACTACAGCAAGTTAGCGTGCAGTTAAACGGAATATATTTAAATATTTGCTAAATAATAGTGTTTCTGGTTAAAACACATTGGTCACCTGAGGTATCTTGTATGAAAACAATCTGAACTCTGAAGTAATTTTAAGGTTAATCTTCTCGATTAGGTGCTTTAATTTCAGCTAATGACTGTCAGGAGGTCAAACTTTTTTTTTTTTTTTTTTTTTTTGAGTCGTTATGTTTTCAATTTTATATGTGGTTTATATGTATAAAACCACATTTTTGCAGTTTATTTTAGTAATAAACATTACATAAAATAGGCCTAAAGTTACTAATTTAGAAAATTAATTAAATTTTCTAGTAATTTGTTTATTAGCCCAAATAACGTCATAGGGCACCATAGTTTGGAACCATGTTGTTTTGTAATTAAGAATAAACTTATAATTCCCATATATTAAAGAAAAATATAAGATGGTCCATAATGTTATCTCAATTTTATAGAATTTTCCCTCTGAGGTGGGGCAGTCCAAAATCCCCGTTTAAGGGGGAGACATTTATTGTATTAACGTATTTAAAACTACTTACATTTTATTTTATGTTAGATAATAGTTAATTAAACATAAATTCATTAATTAATAGGGGATGTATGCCTGTATTGATTTAAAAAGTAACTTATCCGTATTAGTGGAATGTGCTTTTCAATAACCAAACTTAATAAACGTAGGCTAGAATTTCTAAACTAATATTGGAGGTATTGCGACAAGGATCTAGATCACTCAAACAAAGTCGATTATGTAAAAAACATCTGTGTTTTGACTCGAAATTTCACAATGAGAAATGCAAAATATTTGCGCCGCCTGGTTGTCATGAATGGGGTCGCGGCCCTTGAACGTCACATGATCATCGTGTCACATGACTTAGTTTTTGGCGAAAATGACAACTGGCGTTACAACATATGCGGTATCTACTGTATATTTATGTTCTGTTTTATTTGTTTTATTCAATGTATATGTCGACAGTCAGGATATTGATGCGCAGGTGAGACGATCGACTAAATCTAACAGTTATATAGCGAAAGGGTTACAATAAACATGCTACAGTGTTACATTGTTGTTATCTGTCATCGATGTTGTAATTATAAACATATTTCACGCACGCAATATTTTGAAACCTTTCACCTTTGTTTTCGTTAGTTATGTGAGATGTGCGAAGGGTCTGTACGACAAGACAGTCCTGTCTGGGATTTCTGCCTAACAAAAGGCCATTTTAAAGGACGCTGCTGTTATGAAAATAATACCAGCAATGTAGACACCATTATAGGGTAGGAAAACTTTCTAGTATTGCACATATTTTTTAATTGTGACTTTCCCCCCTAATTATAAATCTAACTGTATACAATTATCTGTACTGTTTTAGGCTGGACCTGTCAAACTGCTCTATCAGTCATGTAGAGCACCTGTATAATTCATTCACAGCAGTCATTATGTACGTACCGGAGCTGGATTTATCTATAATATGTGCACTTGTCATTGTTTAGCACTAAATGCAATATCTAAACTGTTTTTACACAGAGATCTCTCCAACAACCCGATCTCCAATCTGAGTGATTTCATATTTGAGGGTTTCAGCCATCTTACCCAGCTGTAAGTTGTATATTATATTATGTTCAAACATTTAAGACATGGGTTTTCAAACTGAGGTCTGAGGACCCCCAGGGGGCCAGAATTGATAGGGGTCCAGTGGACAAGTCTTGAGAAAAAAAAAAGTGTAACAAATATATAATAAAAATAAATGTAATAAAATAATAAGATAAATAAATTGATTAAAATAAATTGCAATTCTTAAAGTAAATACATAATAAAATATTTAAATAAATACATAATACATCTAACAGTACAGTGCTATAGTATAGTCAGTGAAAAAATGTAATATCTAAATATTTTCCAAATAATTTTACACATTTATATAAAATTTTCATAGTATAAATCAGGTCTTTATACATGAAAAATATGTACATTTTAGGATGGAGGTCCCTCACACTAGGATGATGATATTGGGGGTCCATGGCATCTCAAAGATTGAAAACCCTTATTTAAGCTTGTTTCCACCACTGAATAATACGAAAAGGTAATTGCAACTTTTTATCTCACAATTCTGACTATTCTCACAATTGTGAGTTTACATCTTGCAATTCGGACTTTTTTTTTCCAGAATTGCATGATATAAAGTCACAATTGCATTATAGTCAGAATTGCGTAATATAAAGTTGCAATTGCGTCATAAAGTCAAAATTGTGTGATATAAAGTCGCAATTACATTATAAAGTCAGAATTCTGTGATATAAAGTTGCAATTGTGAGTTATAAAGTCAGAATTGCGTTATAAAGTCAAAATTGTGTGATATAAAGTCACAATTGCGCGTTATAAAGTCAGAATTGCATTATAAAGTCAAAATTGTGTGATATAAAGTCACAATTGCGTGTTATAAAGTCAGAATTGCGTTATAAAGTCAAAATTGTGTGATATAAAGTCACAATTGCGCGTTATAAAGTCAGAATTGCGTTATAAAGTCAAAATTGTGTGATATAAAGTCACAATTACATTATAAAGTCAGAATTGTGTGATATAAAGTTGCAATTGTGAGTTATAAAGTCAGAATTGCGTTATAAAGTCAAAATTGTGTGATATAAAGTCACAATTGTGAGTTATAAAGTCAGAATTGTGTTATAAAGTCACAATTACGTTATATAGTCAGAACTCTGATATGAAGTCGCAATTGTGAGTTATAAAGTCAGAATTGTTATAAAGTCAGAATTGTGTGATATAAAGTCACAATTACATTATAAAAACAGAATTGTGTGATATAAAGTCACAATTGTTATAAGTCAGAATTGAGTAATATTGTCACAACTGTATTATAAAGTCGGAATTGATAATGCAATTCTGACTTTATATCTCGCAATTCTGAGGAAAAAAATAATAAAAAGTCACAAATATCATTTAAATTGTTTTATTCCGTGGCGGGAACAAGCTTTCCTTAGCTAACACAGAAAGGTAACTTGACAAATCTTTACTCAGTTTACTACCCTCAAAACTGGAGTGTCCGGGGGGCAATGCATCATGGGAGAAGGTTGAAGTGAAAAACAAAGCCAGAATCTGCGAAGGACAGAAAAATGTTTGCAATCAGACGGTGCAGATGCGTAAGTTATCGATAAACTGGGATCTCAGTCTTTAAAATGTCTTTCGATGCACTTCTTGAACATTGTTTGTCTCTTCAGCCTGGAATTGCCCTGAAAACTCGTTCTGCAGCCCATACGGACCAGGGTTCTTTGAGTGCAGTTGTCTCCATAATTTCCACGGATACAAGTGCATGAGACAGGTGAGACTCCCGACAAATCATCCTCAACAGGTCGGCCATTGCTCTTTTATTGCACTCGTTCATTATTTGTTCTCCATTGCAGGGAGAGTTTCCCATTGTTAAGGTGCTTGGGATACTCACCGGATTCACAGTTGTGGTTTCATCTTTACTCTGGTTCACACAAAGACGAAAGGTCGAGACCACTTGAATTTAACAGAGAAGCGGCTGTTGAAGTGACAGTGCCACAAAATTCATCAAGTTTACTGAAAATAATGCAAGAAGAGATTCATACACTGGAAGGTTAATGAACATTTTAGTTTCTTGTTTTTTAAGCTTGACAAAGCAAGTTTACATGACATTCTTTTTTTTAATAACTTTCCCTTTGTTTTGACCCTTAAATCTTTTTATTTATAGATTTTATAAAATGAATACTGACATATTTTCACAGCCTTGAAAAGACTGACCTTGCTGATTATTTCTGACAGATGTTTTGACTCTGAGATATTTTAGTGATGTCTTCATTTTAAAGATATTTGAAGTGTTTTCATTTTACAAAGGAGGGAAATGAATTTCATTTGTGAAAAAAAAAAAAAAAAGTATATTGTTACTGCTCTATCCAGCTGTTTACAGATGTGACATGTTAGATACTAACCGATGACCGATGAAAACTATATGCTTTTCATTTTTTTTTTTGGAGTAAAGGGAATCTGTTTCATCTGCTTAAATGAGATTAACACTATTAGTATAATACTGACATACTAAGTTACTTTATGCAAATCTCAGTTTTGTCAATGTAGTATTGTGGGAAGGAATTCAGCATGTACCTCAGTACCTGAAATAAAGATTGGTCACAAAAGAATCAGCAAACAACAGCTTTTTTAATATCGAAATTATTTATTTTTCTGTAGCCTTTCCAAGGTTTTGGTAATACAAACAAAACCCCTGATGCAACATGTTAAGCTTTTGCACGGTCTTACATTTTCTTTTTCCCTTTTTTTTTCCACATCTATGAAAGGATTTCAGCAACTATCCAAAAAGGATGATAGATATTATAAATGTTTATGTCTATGCACTGACCATCATGATGGGCCAAAACTGAAAGTAACAGACATTTTCTTGAGATTTGTGGATCTGACACAAGAACGAGAGAATCTGACATTCATGATCTTGTGTACAACAACTCTTAAAGGATTAGTTCAGTTCAGAATTCAAATGTCCTGATAATTTACTCACCCCCATGTCATCCAAGATGTTCATGTCTTTCTTTCTTCAGTTGAAAAGAAATGAAGGTTTTTGAGGAAAACATTCCAGGATTTTTCTCCATATAGTGGACTTCACTGGGGTTCAACGGGTTGAAGGTCCAAATGTCAGTTTCAGTGCAGCTTCAAAGAGCTCTACATGATCCCAGACGAGGAATAAGAGTCTTACCTAGAGAAACCATCTGTCATTTTCTAAAAAAATACAAATTATATACTTTTAACCACAAATGCTCATCTTGCACTGCTCTGTGATGCGCCACGCATTACGTAATCACATTGGAAAGGGCATGTGTGACGTAGGCGGAAGTACCGATCCAGTGTCTTCAAAGTGAACGTACAAAGACTAAGTCAAGCAGCCTTTACAATTACAGTTTTCCGCCCTACTGCGGTACTTCTGCTTACGTCATGCGTGACCTTTCCAACGTGATAGTCGTGGACGTGCATCACAGAGCAGTGCAAGATGAGCATTTGTGGTTAAAAAGTATATAATTTTTTTTTTTTTTTTTTTTTTTAAAGAAAATGACCGATGGTTTCTCTAGATAAGACCCTTATTCCTCGTCTGGGATCATGTAGAGCTCTTTGAAGCTGCACTGAAACTGACATTTGGACCTTCAACCCGTTGAACCCCAGTGAAGTCCACTACATGGAGAAAAATCCTGGAATGTTTTCCTCAAAAACCTTCATTTCTTTTCCACTGAAGAAAGAAAGACATGAACATCTTGGATGACATGGGGGTGAGTAAATTATCAGGACATTTTAATTCTGAAGTCAACTAATCCATTTAAGTACTGATTTGAGAATTTTCCATTAGGTGGATTGAAATGGACCTCGTAATTTCTTTTAAGAAACTGGAATTAGACCAGTTACACAATTTAAAATGAAACATTTGAAATGATCCCAGCAGTGAGGACATAAAACCATAGCTTTATTTGAAAAGCTTGTTCCATTTCATAGATATGTTTGTTTCGTGCCAGAAGTCCTGTGAGCACACACTCTTTCATGTGCAGATGTGAGAGGGAAGCAGAACCGTGCTCATCTGCTCTTCACTGATCCACGTTCTTGACTCGCAGTACCACAGGCACGGAGGTGCAGGGGATCATGCCCAAGTCAGTAATCACAAGGTCCACAAAGTCTGGTGGCGTCACGTCATACACCAAGTTCAGAAGCCCCAGTGATTTAACAGTCTGCCAATTCTCTAGATGGGTCTTCCCATTTCTGGTCACAATCAGGTCATCAGGGTCATCTGTAAAAATACATAGCGGTTTATTTTTTTTGTAAATGGCTCTAAATGTTAGTAACAAAAATAATAATTTTAAATAATTTAAAAATACCTAATTCATTGGATACAAAAGAGTCCGTCTGCACTCGTTCACAGAACTTGTAGGTCTCACAGCAGACCAGCACTGGTACATTGTAGGCCTTCGCTACCAGAGCAATCTGGGAAGTTCCCACACGTGACATCACATATCCATTGGCAAGAAGTGCATGGGCACCAAGAAATACCTTAGATACCTGGAAACAAGAGTGCAGAGTCCAAGTACTGATTCAGCATTCATGGAAACAACATTTATAATGACAACATAAAGGCCAGTTAACTGTAGTACACTATTCAAAAGTTAGACAGTAACATTTCTACTTTAAATAAATGCTGTTCTTTTGAACTTTCTATTCAAAGAATCCTGAAAAAAATCACCAGTTTCCACAAAAATATGAAGCAGCACAACTGTTTTCAACATTAGCTGTTTCCATTTAAAGTTGTACTTTTAACTTGTGTGCAAAATTGGAACTTTTGCGAATAAAGCAGCGCTTCAGTCTCATGTTCATGAGAACAAAAGCATTACTTTCTGGGAAACTGGTGCAAAATATCAGTAATAAAAATGGAAGCTGCTGCAATCGGGATAATTTTTCCTACATCTTAAATGAGTTGCGTCTCAAAGCGGCAGACAAAATTAAATAAACGCTGTCATGTTCCCTTGCGTTCGGACGATGGCGTTTGCGAACACAATCATGTGAGACATTTCTGGGAGGGAATTATACCCAATCATTCTGGTGACAGACTTTGGCTCAGGTGTTTCAGAATGATCAAACCATCATTTGAGATGCTGCGATGCGATTGGTCCGCTGGTTAGTCCAGTTATCCAATCACATCCTCTGTTAAGGCAAAGTCACACTAATTTTGTGTTGCACTTCGAGGGATTTATTTCTAAAGGCGGGTGCACACGGTGCGATTTTGGCCATGATTTGGTCGTCTAATTTTGAGAATCCTAAAAGATTACGATAATCTTAGGCAAAAATCCGTAGTCTTTGATCGCTATTTTGACATGTTCACCGACAGCCGATTAATGACCGCTGCGATCAAATTTTACCTCCGACAAAATTCTGGCAGTGTCAGAAGATTTGGCGCACAGTCCTGCAGTGTGACTTCTCCTATGACGAACGTCAAATCGTCTTCGTTTTTCAAGACAAGCCGTGAACAAAATTAACGCTAGAGATTTCTTTGTTAGCCACCATTTCAGTCCTGTGTGTAATGCAGCTCACCGCCACCAAATGTGTGTGGGTTGATGATGTAAAACTCTGGACAAGTTTTCAAGCGGGCGTCTGTTTTTAACTCGTTTTGAATGTTGTACAGTCTGACATAAATGACAGCTGAGATCCCACAGTGTGACATGAGGATCATGTTCGTACAGTCTGACAAGCAACAATCGTATAGGACTATTATAAAACGCACAGTGTGCACCGGCTTAAAATGTGTTTCCATCATAGTTTATGCGCAAGTGTTCTTATCAGATAAAAAAAATGACAGCAATGACATTTCCTCTCTGAAGATCCATTAATGTACTAAAAACATATTTAAATCAGTTCATGCGAGTACAGTGGTCAGTGGAATCAGTGTGTCGAATCACGATTCGGATCGCGTGTCAAACCGCCAGACTGCTGAAATCACGTGACTTTGGCGCTCCGAACCGCTGATTCGACACGCTGATTCATAACGCTCCGAAGCTTCCTGAAGCAGTGTTTTGAAATCAGCCATCACTATATAAGTCGTTATTTTGTTTTTTTTGGCGCACCAAAAATATTCTCGTCGCTTTATAATATTAATATTGAACCACTGTACTCACATGAACTGATTTAAATATGTTTTTAGTACATTAATGGATCTTGAGAGAGGAAATGTCATTGCTGGCTATGCAGGCCTCACTGAGCCATCGGATTTCAACAAAAATATCTTAATTTGCGTTCCAAAGATTAACAAAGGTCTTACGGGTGTGGAACGGCATGAGGGTGAGTAATAAATGACATTATTTTCATTTTTGGGTGAACTAACCCTTTAAGATGCGTTTTGGTCGATCGGATCTTAAGTAGATGAGGAGACACATTCCCGTTTACACCTGCTGTTTAAATCCGTCTCTTTTGTCCACTTTCAACCATTTCTGTCCTGATTTCATCAAAGGGAGGGTCTACAGGTGGGTAAATGTATGTTTTATTTTTTTAGATCTTTCAATCTAATGGACAAAATAAGCTCGTGCAATTTACATACGAGCGTGACCGGAGACGACGGAAAAACACACGGAGAGCATCAGCTTTTGTTTCTGCTTTAAAAGCCAAACGCTGCGAGTGTGTGTTAGAAATCAGGAATGGTGAGAGAACATTGTGCTTGGTACGTTTTCCATCTTCAAACCAAACTTGGGTCTTCATATGATAAAGTTTAAATCCCGTCTGGCTAGAGCTCTTCCCATAATGAGGTCAGTAGGTGGAGAGTAGGTGGTGTTTTGCGCCGTTCAAATGCATTTGACCACATGAGCGTCTACACTACGAAAGCAATCCTGCCGAATGTGTTTTCAACTACCTCTGGAAGTGGTCGAAAGTGGACAAGATCAAAACCATTTTAGATCCCATTTACACCTGTATTTAGCATCGTTCACTTGTGATCCAATCAACCAAAATGCATCTTACTACCAGGTGGAAACAGGGCCTATGAGTGTCATTATCAAATGTATACCGAGTAGTCATCTTTGTCATCCCTTTGCTCTACTAGCACCACTGTGTACCTTTAAGAACAAAAGTACCAAACCATAATTAAGTTGTATTTTTAGCTACTGCTGATGTCACACACATAATCAATCCTTGGAAGGTATGAGCACTTTGGAAAGAAAGCACATTACCTCACAATGAGCTAAAAATAAAATGTGCTTGCAAAAAAAAAAAAATCCCAGCAAGTAACAGGCTTTACTGAAAGGAATGACTCACTTCAGGCAGGATGTAGGACAAGGCAGATATGAGCACATAAGTACATCGGATGCCTTTCTTCACCAGACGCCTCAGCGCCTCTCGGCCCTCCAGCCTGGGCCGACTATCCACGACTATGACTCTGAACTTTCTCTCTTTTTCAAAAGCTTTGCACAGAATGTGATTGACGAGTGAAGAGCTGGAAAAAGACAAGAAAGGCACTTCTGAAAGCATTAATCCAGACTATTACAGGATTACGGCAACTCAAGTGAAAAATCTTACCAGCCATAAACAAGAATGACGTCTCCATCACTTATCTTCTCAATAGCATACTTCGAAATGGCTTCAGAAGCCAAAACGATCTTCTCATTTACGTAACTATCAATACATTCCTGCAGTTTCCTTTTTGCCTGTTGAGAAAACGCTGCTTTTAGAAACTCAATACTGAATATAAATGTCTCTGAAGTGACTCTGAAAACTCTTACCTCCTCTTCTTTGCATTGACTGGATATATTTGAAATTTCCTTCTTGATGTACTTGATGGCATTGCCCATGCTGGCTGAAAGAGGCCGACACTGGCTGAGAAAACTGTAGGGTTAAGGAGGATTGGCAGTGTCTGTTAAATATCCGTTTCCAAGCAAGAGTTCAAATGAAAAAAAAAAAATCTACATCTGAACATCAATTTTCACAAGGAAGAAAGAAAGTAAACCTGATATAGGGCGACAGCTTGTTCACAAGGTCCCTTGACAACTCCTCGTTCGGAGGTGTGCTATAGTCTTGAATAACCTAGAAAATTATTTCTGATTAATTAAATCCAAAAGTTAAGAGCTTCTAACCAATTGTATGGGTTTTTATTATGAATTACCTGTTTGAAGGCATGTAGTAGAGCCACAGATCGAGCATTGGATCCTGCTATGATGCCCTGAGAGTACTGCAGACCCAACCGAACAATAGATGGGTGAATGACCGTGGCAGGGATGCTACAAAATAAACCATATCAAACAATACAGGTCAAACAACTAATTCATTTAGGATATACAAACTTAATTTTAGGGATGTATGAAAATTGACCGATACCGATAATTCTTTATATTTGAAAGCCGATAACCTATTGGCCGATAAATCTAAATCCAAATTTTTAGATAATTTTTAAGAGCCTGATTACAAAAACAAAAGTTTCACCATTTAAATCCATGTCCCAATCACACAATTATAATGTTCTTGTTATAATTTTATAGCTTATATGACAGACTTACATGTTGTACTTTATTTACACTGTATTTTCCTTTTTAAAGTGATTTCAATCATATTTCAAGCAATTCAAAACCATCATGGTGGACCGTGCACATCTGAAGTGTCTCAGCTGAAGGAAATAATCCATTATTTATCGGCTTTAATATATCGGCCAAATTTTCTTATCTGGCCGATAACGACAACATTAAAAATGAACATATATCGGCCTCCCTACTTAATTTCTAATGCGTCTATCCCAAAAATAAATAATTAAATAAGTTTAATTGTAAAAGCATACATGTATTTTTTTTTTCGACTGAAGTCCACTTATAATGTTAGTAAAGTTTTTATGCCATATTTGTCATGACTATTTCCAATCTCTCTGAGATCTACAATTAAATGGCCTAAAGTTGTTTATGAAGCTTAGATTCAATTAATTAATTAAAAAAAAAAAAAAAAACTTTCTATTCATCAAATAATCCTGAAAAGAAATTTTATCATGATTTTCCACAAAAAGAAGAACTGTTTTCAACACTGATAATAATCATAAATGTTTCTTGAGCAGCAGATCATCATATTAGAATGATATTAGAAAGATCATGTGACACTGAAGACTGGAGTAATGATGCTGAAAATTCAGCTTTGATCACAGGAATAAACTGCAGTTTACTATATATACACATAAAAAACTCTGATAATAAATTGTAATAATAGTTCACAGTATTTTACGGTTTTACCATATTTTTAATCAAATAAATGCAGCCTTGGTGAACATAAGAGACTTCTTTCAAAGACATTTTTAAAAAATCCTACCAACCCCAAACTTTTTAAAAGTAATGAATTTTGTCAAAGGATAAAAACAAGAGATTTCCCCTTATATGACCCCTTTAAGGTAAAATTATAATAAGCAGAAAATAGGGTTGCGCTGATAGACGATGCCATCATCCATCGCCGATGCTGACAGACATCACAACGTTGAGCCGGCATCGTGATTCAAACTAAACCACTGATACTCAAACGGCGGACCATGTTTCCACCCGGACCGTGAGACAGAACGGTAGCATCATTTTACGGTTTCTAGTTGAATTAAGCAGCGCGTCAAAACAGCGGTGCGGATCACACCACAAGCATTCAGGATCGTTTGTGGTATTGATATTTCAGCGCTATATCCTCTAGTAGTTTTATCTGAAGCCAAATGTGCTTCATTCAAGCCCTTCCAACTCCGTGTGCGTTCTCTCTTTCTCCGCCTTATTAACAGTGCGAGTCCACTGGTGAGTAGGAGAGCGAGCGTTTTTAATTAATTCCAATAAATTAAATCCCCCCACCCCAATGTCATCGTCCATTGTGATGTTTCACTGTAGACATCGTCCAATGCCAATTTGGTAGACATCGCCCAACCCTAGTAGAAGATACATCGTTACATTACCTGATTTGCTGGGTTGGAGGGTTTTTTCGGCTGTACTGGTGTAGATGGGAAAACAGGCTGACCTTGTAGCCATAATCGGACCTCAAAGGAACCTAAGAGAAGAGCAAACAACAGCATTCAATGTGAATATTTTGTTCCTTCAGGGACAGATGTTCTGGAGGTCACATCCTCCCTCCTCAGGTCAAGAGCTGAGGCTGCAACAGAACACATGAAGACATACGTGACGTGCACAACTGAAGAAGGGCTCCACAGACGACTAAGAAAGCTTTACGCTAGCGTTATAAATCTACACCTAACAAATAACAAATGGAAAAATTATAATTAATCAAGAAAAAAAATAATAAACACTCGAAAGTTCACCCACATATGACATCTAGCTCATCACATGAACACAACGAAGATAATCACCTCCAACGGACATTAAAAGCAAATTAGAGTCAACGACTTTCACCAAGAATAAAAATTACATTAAACAAAGAAAAAAATTCAACAATTCACTGCACACAAAAGTGTGGAGCCAGACCTGGACTCCAGTTATATTTAAACCGCATCCCTGCCCTGACTTCTGTAAGACATGGGAAGGACCGAGGTTAAAAACGCTGCAAAATGGATCTCACAAAACACCTGGATCAATCCATCATCCGTCATCGGGCAGTAATCAAGAGGCAAAGCGGGACAGCGTTGATTTGTCTCACCTGCTGTCTCTCAAGCTTTTTGGCCAACTTCTTCAACGCAGCGGGGTCGTCCACCTGAACGTGCTCCGGTAACCTTTTCACTACTAACAGGAAATAGAGAAAGGAAATAAAAACAAGGCTGTGGAGAAGAGTAAAACTGATTGAATAGTAATAGTAAAACTGTAAAATTGACTGAAAACTAAAACGGCACTGAATTACCTGGTTGGAGCTCATTGGGGGAAGTTTTAAGCTTGTTGGAGGTGAACTGCTGCCCCCCTTCCTTCTTGCCCTGTTTTGATACTCGTTCTGTGTCCTGCCGTGCCCGGCGCTCTGCTCGCAGCTCTGCTTTGGTCTTCACAGGCTTCTCTGCGGCCGCAAGAGATTCAGACGCAGATGCACTTACAGGCACAGGAGCCGCCACTGAGGTCAAAGGGCACAACAATTAAAAACGCCCAAAAATAGACAACAGATTAAAAAGGCTATTAAAGGTGCAATATGTAAGATTTCTGTCCGCTAGAGGCCTATTCAAAACAAAGGCGTAGCTTGATGGCGAGTTTGAGCGCGGAATCTTGGGACATGTGATCTTCACATCACAGCCGGTGGAAACAATCGGGATAGGACTCGGGAAGAAATCATGTTCATGGATGCGATTATTAACCTTACTGTAGTATGAAGCAGAGCAGGACCGAGTGTTGTGGGAACTGAACGAGGACGCTGGAGCGATTGAGCAACACACGCCTCACGAGCAGCGGGACTTTTATTATGACACAGTCGCCGGCGCCGCTTCTGCTTTTCCGGTCATGAGTATGAGGTAACACAGCTCTGTTTGTTATAATAGATACATTTGAGTGTGTTGAAAATGATGTTATAACGTTACTCTGTGCGTTCGCTCGGCGATTGCTGTGAGACACTTGTTTGAGACACACTGCAGTAAGATAGATCGATTTTAGAATATATTAAATGCTGGATGGCTTGTGCTGATAAATGGCATGCAATTCATTTTAAAACGTACTGTATGATGGAGAAAATTCTGTATTACTGTTACTAAAAATAAAGCTGCATCTGATTATGCTATGTTAGCTACTTCACAAAATAGTGTTTTTCTCTGAGGCATGGGAAAGCATGGTACTCGCAAAAAATCAAGAAAATTAGATTTAAATAATAAGACTAAACGTGTTGAGCTATATAAATCAGTTTTCTGCCTATAAACGTAACCAAACAGTTGTTCCCTTGTCTGTTAAAACATGTAAATATTAAAGCGTCTTTGGTGTTTCCATGGTTTCTACAAAATAAAACTGGAAACCGAGGCTAACGCGGGTTTGATGCAATTGACAGGCGACTCCTCACACGAGCCTTGGTTAAAATTGCAATTTTCTCACGATTTACAAATAGCTGCAAACATTTGGGATACTCTAAGTACTCAAGTGAACAAAATATATAACACTGGCCTAGTGGTTTTTGGATATTTTACTGCAAAAATCATACATATTGCACCTTTAAAGGCACAATATGTAATTTTCGCTGCTAGAAATCGCTTTTAAATATCAGTCTAAAAATAAATTATTCTTGATCCGACTCGTGACTCATGATCCGCTCTTGCTCACGACATGAAATTTCTCCGTACTGTACTAGGTGTTGGTAGCCATTAAAGAAAACGTAGTTTCATATTTAAGTTTAAATAGGCCTATGTTATTTTTTAAATTTAATCTATTTGATTATGAAAAGTGAACAGCATGAGTAAGAATCAAACATCCTTTAGAAGGTCTACATGTAGAGTTCTGTAGAAGCATCCTTCATGTCCACAGAAACACACCTAAATTTAATGATTAAAAAAAGAGGTTTAAAGTTCTGGATACACTTAAAATCTAGTCCTGAAGACACTCTCCATTTTAAAGCACTAAAAACACAAGAACTGAGTGCTCAGAAAAGTCATCTTTGTGCAATGGTGTCAGAACTGACAAACAAAGCGTTCAAAATCACTGCCCCTGAAAACCCTGCAAGAATTAAAGAAGTTATGAGTAAAGAGAAAGAGACATACATGCAGCATTGGAAAGAACAAACCAAAGAGCAAAGTCGTCTCCAGTGTTATCTTAGACTAAACAGAGAGTACAGTCTGGCTGAATATCTCACCTCAGTCAGGAACACAAACACACAGGAATTTATTAACCAAGTACAGACTCAGGGACCACCAGCTGGCCATAGAAAGAGGGCGACATAAGTAGACATGGTTACCTAAAGAAGAGCGAGTCTGTAATGAATGTAGATCAGGGGCAGTTGAGACGGAGGCACACTTCCTCCTCCACTGTGATAAATACACAACCTTAAGAGAGTCTCTGTACTGTCTAATACAGCATATTATCCCTGAGTTCCAGTCACTCCATGAAACTGACAAACTGAAAATATTACTTGGTGAAGGACCTTCTTCCTCTGTAGTAGCACACCATATTTATAATTGCCACAAACTAAGAGGTACTAAGTGAACACATCCATATTATAATACTATTAATATGTGTATAAATATATATATATATGAATGTATTTTATATATGTTCTTGTTTGTATGTTTGTTTTTTGTTTTGCTTTATGCAATGCTTTGGCAATATGTACCTAAATATGTCATGCCAATAAAGCAATATGAATTGAATTGAACTGATAGGATGCATCATAAAATGCACAATATATCGGGAAACATAGATGGGTCAGACATTGACCACTTCACCCAGTTTTGTAGAAAGCCTTTCTTTTAAGTGAATTTCGTTTTGTAAAAATTATATCTTAATTTTAATCAATGTTGCATCAACCATTTGCCTGGATTTAATAAATAAGAAGCAAATATAGCAGACAATATAATCACGACATGGAGGCGCCGGCGCGATCACTTGCACGTGAACTGGAGTGCGTCTTATAGGCTGAATGAACTGAAACTCAGCGGCTGCTTGCCTCACAGACATGAGAAATATATCTATAGAAAGCTTGAAATGTCTACTTCTAAACGAAATAATTCAAAACTAAAAAGAAATAGGCTACTCTCTGATTATGTAATCCGAATGAAATGTGCATTCTCTCTCTAAGCGCGTCCACTATGCAGGGATGATGAGAGTCAGCAACGTCAACTTCATCTTTGCAGCCGACACTGATTCAGAAAACATTACTTTATTAATATACAATTAAAATGTCTCCTTGCTGTTTTTGTCACATTCATAATCATTACTTTTGCCGGTTCTTTATGGCAAGCTTTATGTGTGCGCTTGAGTGCTATATAGCCTCTATTATGTAAACGCTCATTATTATGGTTTATTCTCTCCTGTATTTAAGAAATTAAATTAATATGTTATTAGTCAACTAATGGCTTAAATGAACTAGTCGACTAGAAAAAAACTTATTTCACATATTTTCGATGTCACAAAGGGTATTCTAGTTTGAGCTCGCGCTCCACTCGCATGATCTGACACACACACACACACAGAGCCTGCATCGTACATTATTATCAGTTTAAAATTATATTTGTGTATGACTAACCTGTACTATTTCTTTACAACAAAACGCTTTGCAGGTTTATCATCTCTAGTCACACACCATTCATCATCAGTTACAGTAGCATGTGTCCCACCCCAACACACACTCCAGAGAAAAAACTTCGCAGGTCTCATATGGCTGAGAGAGAGCCTACTCGGATGAAAACTGCATTAGTGAGCTCAATTAAAGTAACGCAGCGTTTTTTTTGTCAGTAGCGGTAACGGCACTGTAACGGGGGAAAAGGTAATTAGTAACGCTGTTTATTTATAACGCCGTTATTCCCATCACTGGGGGTAAACTGGGGGTAACGCAGCACTATTTATCATATTAGATACATTTGAGTGTTGAAAATGATGTTATAACCTTTCTCGCCGGGTACTATGAGACACTTGTTGCACACTGCAGTGAGCTAGATCGATATTAGTCATGGTAAAACATGGTACTCGCGGTAAATCAAGAAAACGAGATTCAAACAATAAAGACTAAATGTGTTGAGCTTTATAACATGATTAGTTTTCTGTCAATTAATGTATCCAAACAGTTGCTCACCTGTCTAATAAAACAATTAAAGCGTTTTTGGTGTTTCCATGGTTTCTACAAAATAAAACCGAAAATCGAGGGTAACGCAGGTATGATGTCATTGATAGGAGATGAAGTGTCAGTGTCCTGGTTAAAATTACTTATTTCTCTGGATTTAAACATTCTTGGAAACATCTGGGATAATGTAAGTACACAAGTCAACAAAATATATAACACTGTTCTAGTGGTTTTGGGATATTTGAATCCAAAAATCTTACATATTGTGCCTTTAAAATACTCTATTTAAGCTAAGAAATAAAAACAATGGCAGTAAAGCATATAGTACAAAAAAAATAATAATAATAATTTGCATTTGCAAACTCTAAATATTAATCTAGTCTCAATCAGAGAGAAAAATACCAATACAAACATAAATAAATAAATAAATACCTTAAAATTAAATCAAAATTTAATTCGTTTTAATAAACTTTATGTTGCAGGACAATAGTTTTAAGCAGCAGTACAGTGGACTGAAGTACCTTTATGTGTCGGGCTCTGTGTGACCGGCTTTGATGGAGCTTGAACAGATGCTTTCTCTTTCTCCTTCTCCTTCTTCTCCGGAGGACCTTTGTCATCTTTTTTACTCTTTTTATGTTGCTTCTTCTCTTTCCTAAGGCGTTGCTTCTCTTCTTTGGTCAATTCCTTACCTTCAGTCTATAGATAAAAACAGAGAGAAATCACAGTCTGCATGACTTTAAATAACCCGTTGTATGGGCTGTGCTTAGGCATCTAAGCTGAGAATGTGGCTGTAATGCCAAAATGCTGTCCAGGTAGACAGCTCACTAGGTTTTGAGACACAGCCAAATAAACTATGAATATTGTGAAATTATATAAACATTAAAATAAAGACTTGACATACCTTCGCTCGTACAATTTCGGACAACTTGCCATCTTCACCTATGACATAAAATGATTTAAAACGTATCCAATGTTAAAATTGTCCTTTATTTGCACAAAAGCTAGTGGTAGAAGATTTGCAGTGTTATTTCATCATGCTGGTTCACTCGATCTATACTAAACTAATTAATGTCGCATCAAGATTCAGTTGATCTTGCAAACGCACAGTAGGAGTACATGCAAACCATAGGGAACATCGTGAACGTGTCTATATAGTCAGATTTTAATACATGTTCAAAATGACAAACACTGCATGATGTAATTTCCAGTGTGCATGTGAAGTCAGCAGTGTCACGGCAGAGTGGCGATCAACGGCGTCACCAGCGGTCACACAAGTTCTCTGTTAACACTTTAAACGACTGCTTATGAACGTGTTTAACTCAGTAACAGCACACGTAAAAAGAAAGCTTAAATCTGTATGTTTTACCTATAGCATGATTGATGCTGTCAACCTGTCTGCCTTCCGAATCCGCCATGTTTCACTTCTTCGTGACTTCTCGCTGGTAATCTGATGTGAAAAGCAGTCGGGAGGAATTACAGCGCCCTCTAGCGATTCAAACGAGTGAGCTGACTCTTTTATGTATAATGTATGAATGTGTGTATTAATTTATTTGTAAAATAAACACTATATAAGTTGCATGAATAATAATAATTATATATATATTGTGTTGACTGAAATTGCCTGAAAAAAAAAATCCAAATATTGTTAACCTAAAACTTAATTCAATGTAGCTAACTAAATGATTAAATGATTGAATAAAAAAACTTTCATTTAAGAATATCAAGTATTTTATTGATTATCTAAAACCACAAAGTATAATGTCTATAGACCACAGAGTCTATTTTTATACCTGGCGTATCCCCTGAGATACAAATATTTACAGACAGATTATGAAAAATCTAAAAATTAACGTAATAAGCTAATGCTTAACAACAACATTTTATACATGTATGTCTAATCCAAATATTGTAAATATCTGAATTATATAAACTTATATCTGAAGGAGAGTATATTTCCCACTACAGTTGGTCATGTTGTTTTTAAATGCTGCCTGTGAGCTCAATAAAGAATGTATGAACAAGATCTAAATATTCACAACAAACAAACAGACTTTCAAAAATGAAACCAAGAAATGAGACACTTTCACTGCCGCTCCCCACAGCCTCTCAAACGGGATAAAACCTTTTTAAGGTTAAATAGACAGCGCACATTCACTTACAGCAGCAACGACAACAAGCTCTCATTATGTGAATACAAAAAAAAAAATGTTGTTGTCAGAAGTGGGATTCGAACCCACGCCTCCAGGGGAGACTGCGACCTGAACGCAGCGCCTTAGACCGCTCGGCCATCCTGACACACACTAAATAGCACCACAATAACAACGTAATTACATGGTAACAGCATTTGTCGTTTTTTAGTGATGTTTTAAGCTTTAAAATATTGTTGTTTGTGAATTAAATGGTGTATTAAAATACTATTAAGGATGTTTATTTCAATTGCTGTAAAATCTTTACAAATTATCAATAACTTAAAGATTAATAACTTATGCCCCCGGTTTCACAGACAAGGCTTAAGCTAGTCTTAGACTAAAATGCATGTTTGAGCTGTTATAACTAAAAGCAACTTGTACTGACATATCTTAAATTATGTTACTGACATTGTTTTGTCTCAAGATGAACACCAGCAATGTGTTTTTCTAGTGAACATTTATAAAGGTAACGTTACTTAAATATCCTCATTGAACTAAGGCCTAAACCTGGTTTAGGCTAAGCCCTGTCTATGAAACCGGGCCATGAAGATTTTACTGTAATTTAAATGAACATTCTTACTTAATGAAAAACACAGTCACAAACAACACTATTTCAATGCACAAAACATTACTAAAACGTCAAAACGTGAAGAACACCGACTTAACCAAAGGCAAACAAACTCTGCACATGCAGGTAGGTGTTTAAAGTCATTAACAGCTATTAGCGAAACAGCACGTACATTTGTAAAGTTTACCTGTTGCTTAATTGATGCTTTCAACCTGTCTCCTACCCGATTCCGCAGTGTTTAATTTCTTCATATAACTTCTTTTTAGCAAACTGATTCCGAAAAGGATGAATACGGCGTTTCGAAGCACTCCAGAGCCCTCTGGTGGTCTAAGGAATGTAAACATGCTGAGGCGATCAGCTAGACACACGTTTGATTTTATGTTTTAATTATATACTAATATTTAGGATTCTAAAAGTTTTCAAACTGGGGTCAGGGGTCCCTCAGGGGGCCCCAAGAGAGTGATAAGGGTCCGTGGAAGAGTATGTAAATGTGTAAAACAAAATGAAGAAAAAAAGTTAAATAAATAAATAAAAATCAAATCAAATTTAAATAAACAAATAATACATCTAACAGCACAGTATTATGGTGAGTATAAAAATAATAAGTGAATAATATGTTTTTTACACATATTTATTAATTTTTCACAATATAAATTGAGGTTTTATACATGAAAATATAGCTGCCTTTTACAATTTAAAATGGGGGTGCCTGGCACAAGGATGATCATATTTGAGTATTCATATTTAAGTCTGTGGCATCTAAAAGATTGAATACCCCTGGTAAAGCCTATATCTAGCTTAAGCAGAATCAGTTTGATAAATATCAGAACCAGCCTGTGTAAGAAACATGGGGGGACAGAATCTGATGACTACAATCCAGCTGTCTGAATCCGTTCTGAAGGGACGAGAATAATTTTTGTGCGCAAAAACAAAACAAAAATAACGACTTTATTCAAAGGGAAGAGAAGAGATTGTTGAATTAAGTTATTTTTGTTTTGTTTTTGCGCACAAAAAGTATTCTCGTCCCTTCATAACATTAAGGTTGAACCACTGCAGACTATTTTAACGATGGCTTTAGTACCTTTCTGGACCTTGAAAAGTGCATCTGTATGTAGTTAGACTTTCACACACCATGATGTTTCCTTATTTCTACTGGCCTTGCATGTATTTGTCAAAGATTCAAAATTTAACCAAGTCAACCAAGCAACAAATTCACGGCCAGGGGTCTGTTCTTCATACATGGATTACTCGATTAGCAGGATTTCATTGTTGATGATTTGACATGATCCCGGATTGTTAGGTTCTTTGAAGCTCATCCCATAGCAACAGGTCCGTAAACTCAAACCTGCTCGGGAGAAGCTTATTTCACGTGAACAGGATTAGATTGCATCTTTTTAAGTGCAGGTGATACTTAAAGTCACTGCTACTTTCTTACAAGAGTATTGTGAACCAATAATAATAATGATTTAAATATGATGCAAAGTATAGACACAGCCAGTTTTACTCCTTGAGAGGTTTATTTGTGAGGGAATAACTGCCTAATAATTTTATTGGAGTCTTACACACATGATGTACAGTTAGTCTTCATTCAGAATGGACAGCAGCAACTTGTGTTTTATAATGTGTAAATAAATGATCTATAAGCATTTCACAGATTTCTGTGTACACTATAAACTGTCAGTACATCATAGTTATACAAATGAACAGTGCTTGAAAGCCATACTTGAGTAAAAGTATAGATATCTTCCCAGAAAATGACTTTGGTAGAAGTTAAAGTCACTGTTTAGAATATTACTTGAGTAAAAGTTTTAAAGTATGTGATATTTTTTGTACTTAAGTATGAAAAGTATTTTTATATTAAACCTACTTAAATATTCAAGGTAAAAGTACAAGTAAATGTAAAATACAAAAGGAGCAAAAAAAATATTATTAAAAATTGTTCTATACACAGTTTGAGCAGCAAGATTGTGTTCAGTTTTAACTCTTTCTTACATTTTGTTTCTTTGAATTAAAAAAGTGGCTAAATGTTTATTGTAAGTTTTATATAAAAAATACTAATGTATTAATTATACATTCATCATTCATAGCACATTATAACTAATGTAAGAGAAAACTTTAAAAAGTTAAAATGTTAATGTTGAAATTAACAATGAACAGTACTTTTATTAACCTTATTTAATGTTACAAATGGACTCTTATTGTAAAGTGTTACCATTTCATATAAATCCAAACAGTTATGCTTAAAAATGGCCATCTTTACACACAAAGGCATAGCATGGGTCTATTATATGTATACTTTCACACATTATTTGCCTCTATTTTAGAAAACTTGATGATTATCTAATCAAAATATGTGTTACAGTGCCGATAAAAAAAGAACTGAAATCAAATACATTTCTGATTTGTGTTTCTGTCGCTGCATGATGAGGATATATTCAGTTTAAATATGCAACTTCGCTGGATAACGAATGCATAACAGCGAACAAATGGATATAAACTAATGCATGGTAACAATCGTGACATTAAACAGTTGCTGTTTTTGTCACATTGTTTTAACCGCTTGAGGTACTACTAATGTTAGCATCCTCTCAGCCTCGACGGCAAACATACTACTGTTCTTAACTAATGCAGCATATATAATGATATGAAAACATGTACTTAGTGTACACTGTATAACATACCGTTTTGCTGTCTATGTTTTAAATCTGTTTTTGAAGTGTCCCGCTCTGTGCAGCGCGCAGCCTCACGTCATGTGTCAAAACAAACGCTCCGAGGCATCAGTGTTAGTTTTTATTTCGCCTCTAGAGGTCGCTCTCGTGCTGTATAATGACGGCGCGCTCTTCTCAGCCGCTCCAGCAACGGACGCGACCCGGAACATGAAATCAACGCGGCTGTGCGAGCACTTGTTTGCACATGCTTGCCTGCAGTCTGTGTTCTTCCGACTTTATTTTGTAGTAAGTAACGAAAATGCTTTGGGAAAATGTAAAGGAGTAAGAGTATACATTTTATTTAGGAAATGTAGTGGAGTAAAAGTTGACAGAAATATAAAAACTCAAGCAAAGTACAGATTCTCCCCAAAAATACTCAAGTACTGTAACGAAGTATTATTACCTAGTCGTTACATTACACCACTGGAAATGAACTAGATCTAAAGGGATGGAAATTGCTAGAAAATGATTAGGCTTAAAAGATTCTATCCGGTGGCTCCCTCTAGTGGACAACAATATTACAGCCTTCATTTTTTAGGCTGATGGTTTAGAATTTGCTGTTAGCCTCCCAAGAGTTCATGAAACTATGTTTGCTCAGAATGTCTTATTCTCCATATGTGCGAAGTTACTCTTTTTATTGGTATTTATCAAGACAAAACATGACTGTGCATCCATTGAATAAAAATAAATAATAATAAAAACAGATATTCTCAAATTAAATCCTTCCTCCCAGCGCTCCCTCCCTTATTCAACCTTCCAAATTAACATACACTGTCAAAAATTTCAGACCTCTCCTACTTTTTATAGTGACTGATTACATCTATTTCTCAATTGGTTCAAATGAATTTCTGTGAATTGAATTTTATTAATTGTGGCAACAGTGTTAACACTGGCTTAATCAGAAATAATATGTTGAGCCAATGGAAAAATTAGTTTACCAAACCGTGTTGTTGGTCCTATTATTATGTAAGTGTTTATTATGCATGCTCAATTTACAGTTGTGGTAAAAAATGATTTTAATAAAATAAGATTATATGTTAACATGTGTCATGTGAAATAGCTTCATCAGGGTGGTACTAAATAAATAAAACAATATGCAATTTTTATGAACCCAATAATTTTATTAACATTTTAAAGAATCTGCAAGGTGTATATAAACTTTTCACCACAACGACATAAATGCAAAACTAAACCATTTCTTTTGCTTATGTTGTAGCCTGATGCATTTGTTCTCTGAAGTTTTCCATTATTGTTTCATATGTTTTTATAGAATGAAATCTCTATTAAAAATGTCTAATAAGCAGCACCAGACAGCTGAATTGATATTCAGCTATATTTATATTATTTCTATGTGAACATATTACTATGCGATAATAATACTATATTATTCATGTTATTACTATGTGACTATGACTGAAATTAAATATTTTCGTTTACCTGCAGCTTTTATGGTATTATATATATATATATATAAACAATGCCAATTTTGATGATTTCATGGTGACTTTAAGCTTTCCCACAATCAGCTCTTTTCTGGACTGCATGTACTCGTATTGATTCTGAGGGTAATAGTGACCCAATCTGGCAACCCTGGGAAGCACTTTTGTGTGTTTTCCCACATGTGGGAGTCGCATGAAATTGGACACTTTCTTCAGCGCGAAGGACACTTGACGATGGATTGAGGCAAGAATATATTTGCTCTGTTCACAGAACACACAGAAAACTCTACGCAGGTCTAGTGTCCGTATAGTACGACAACAAAAAACAAAACACGTTTAACTCACGGATCTCTGCACTGCTCTCCAGCACTGAGCGCATCAGCTTGAACGAGAACCTGCGGCTTCAGCACCCACTTGACTCCGGTAATGACACAAACAAGCTTTTCTCCTCTGGTGATGATGTAGCTCTGAGCTGACAGGTCGAACTGAGACAGTGTGAGATGGAAGAATGTTTTCATGTACATTTTGTGTTTAGGATAGCTGTCTGCTTGTTTTATTCTCGGTTTTGTGGAATTGTATTTTCATGCCTCGTGACCTAAAAGTTTCTGCGATCAAAACAGTTTCTTTATTTTGTTGTCATACAATCAGTTAGCGCGAGTCTCATATCTACTATGCTATTCTACAGCAGATTTGTATTTATTGTCTTTTATTGGAATGTCACCACTTACAGTCAGATTTATTGAACTAAGACAGTATCTGTGAAGATGTATTGAGGGTTTTGTAAGCAATGCATGCACCTTGGCAATATTTGGTTTAACTTAATTCAAATGTGGACAGCGATTTCATATTTTTTATATAAGGGTCAATGATGTGACGGGTCATTTTTTTTTTTATCCAAAGGCCTTAAATAATAACAAAAAACAAAGATATGACATCCAAAGTATGTAAGGTAGTACAACTAGATCTCTTTTATTGAATCCAAAAGGTTTTAATTATATTTTGCTACATATAAAGGCATTTTTAAAGATTTTGAAGTGTCAAAAGGTCATTTGGTTTAACCGTCCAAAGGCCAATACAGCCATTTGTGATTAAAATATCTTAAAATGTAATAAATGTATATATTTTTTATTCTGACATGATTTTATAACATCATATATCAACATAGTGCAAAATGGTGTTAAAATTATGTGTAGAAGTCATTGCTTTGTTATGAGAAAGACAATGAAAATGAATTTCACTGAGTAACCAATATAAAGGGACCATTTTGGATCAAGTCATGCAGTCAATATCATGTGACAGGATGTGACATCATTCAGACACCTGCAAAAGACCATATGGTTCTGAAGCAAAGTAACTAACTCTCTTTTAACAATTTGAAAAATTCATGTTTTCGCTTGCTCATGGCCCGAAACATCAGGTCATTTGGTGCAACCGCTATAAAACATGGAAAATGTTGTAAAATTTTAAAAACTTGAACTAAATATAAAATGTTTGATTGTCCTTTCGCTAGCTAGCTAGATATCAGCCTGTTAGCATTGTCATTCGGTATAACCAAAAGTGTCATTCGGTAAAATCAAAATTTTGGTTAAACCGAATGACTTTTCTGGTGACAAATTTTGTCCATCTTGTAAAAAATGACAAAAGCAGTGTTAATTGATTATAAAAATCACATAATCTCATTGTTAACACTTAATAAAACTTCAAAACTAATTATATCTCCATTATGTTTTTTTTGTTTTTTGTTTTTTTTTACACTTTTTAAAACCTTATTCGTCAGTGACCCTTATCTTAAAATGACAATGTAGGCTACACACAGTTCAAACCTTGTATATCAGAAAGCTATTGAGTTAATTGAAACACCTTATCTCAGCCGAATCTTTCAGGTTAACTACAAGCCACAGCACACAACAGCATGATAAATGTAATGTTTTTACTATGTAATGTATGGGATGAGTACGGCATATGTCAGTGTACTGGTTTTTGTGCAATAATTGCTCATTAAAGGTACGTACATTACCATCCTTAACTTTAGCATTTATCTTTATTTACCTTATGACATAGCTAAGTAAAGTAATTTATCATTATTAATGATTAACCTGTCCTCTTTGAAGTCATTGTTATGATTACGATGATGGTTATAATTGTTATTTATTGTGTTATTTTGTTTTCGTTGGAAAAGAATGCTGCAACAAATGTACTTCTCATGTAAGATACAGTAAAATGAAAAGAGACAAATATTAGAGACAGATGTGGGAACTGAAAAAGAGAAAAGGAGGTTTGCAGAGCAGAGAGGTTTGCTCTCTTTTTTTGTGATCTCCATTATCCAGTAGATTTACAGTAATCTGAGTTGCATAGCAGCCACATGAGCTCACAGTGCTGTCCACACTTTGTGCCAAACTGTCAGTGTGCACTTGTATAATCAGAGAGAGCAGATAGAGTGCTTTTTAATGACATTTTTAAACTGGACTTTGTTTGTTTTGTAAGAAGTAAACGTTGGTTACAATGACCATTCAAGCAGAAGTGGATTCTTCAAACTTTGACTTTTGCGTAAGCTTTCTCCTCATTGAAGCAATGCACCGACTATGCAGTGATGGAGAATAGTCCAGTTCTCTGACTTTGGTGGATATTCATAATCACCTTAACCTTGCAGTTTTATACACCGGGGAATTAAAATGATAATAATGTTTAATCAACGTTATCAACATTTCTAGTGATGCATGAAAATGTAAATTCACTCTCTGACAGTAGGTGGTGCTTATGGAACAGCAGCGGTTTCTATGGGTACAGCTGTTCACTATGCAGCACTGCACTTATAAACACTACTTTATATGGAGGTAAGAAGATAAGAAAATGCAACTGAAACTTTTCTGAAAACAGTAGGTTCCCTTCAGAGATACATTCATATAAATCCCCACGCCCAATTCAGTATTTATATTTTTGTCCCTATATTTCGAGCGTCTCAAGCAAGATTGCTGTGTCTTGTACAATATTTTCTCTCTTCTTTGCATCCATTTTAGTGTGTCCTCTTGTCTCTGGCCTGTGTTAACATCCTGTTTACAGACTTTGTAATATTCCAGACAGATGAGGTTTTGGGAAATGATTGCAATGGAGTTTGTGTGCAAGTCCAGAATAGAGATTTGCCAAAATAAAACTAAAAACCGTTAACGATTTATGGCCAGTCAAACTGGTGCATCTGTAAACATTTCCATTTGATAAATTCTCTGTGAGGCTCAGTGAAGCCATACTCATTTTGATGTCCTAAATATAGCTTTTAAATAAAAACACCATGACTCAGTTAAACAAAATCTTTATTTACTAATGCAAATATTTTTCATGACCATTTGCAATTTATGACAAACAGAGAAGGTCGTAGCGCCAAACATTCGTCCAAAAGACCATATACCAAACGTCTTTAGGTGTGTAGATCCAAGTGATTAAACAATCCAAGAATTTACTATTTTAGAAAATGTGTAAGATGCTTATCAACACCTAAAATAAAAATGTCATAAAAAATAGTGTAGCAAGGTATGTAGATCAGGGAAGAAGGAGGTGGGAACTGGCAAAGTTCTACACTTTAATCATATAAAAATAAACAAAAAACAAAATGAAAGTAAAGGCAGCACCCCTCATGGACGACTGCCGCACACACATAAACAACGTAAAGTCTAGGCCTGGTCCTTTCTCGTTCTTCACTGTCGTCGCTCCTCCTTTTATCCTTCCGAGCTCCTCCGTGAGATACGAGACCGGTGTGGTGCACAGGTGACACTCAATAGCACTCACGCTCTCACAGCTCGGCCTCGTCATACCCGCCACAAATAGTAATAAGGTAAAACAAATAATTACATTTATTCTTTTAGCAGGTGCTTTTATTCAAAGTGACTTATACAAATGAGGGTCAATGATAACATTGTCACGTGGGTCACTCAATCTGATTCCTAAATAACAGCGATTCAGCTATGTCTATGAAACCTTTGACAAGTATGATCACAGTGAACATTCAGATCTGTCTTGGCACTGCTGTTGAGCCAGAGAGAGCAGTTGTCATGTATAGGTATGAAACAGCTTCACAAGTATCATTCTTCAATTTTCAATCACACAGTATCATTATTTCTGTCTTACAATAATTCAGATTATCACAGAAGTACTGGAATAAAAGTTTATAGTTGGGATATAAACACTGATGTCAACGGTAACAATCAAAATAGACTAAATCACTTTTTGAAAGTAAAAATTTCTGGTGTTAAAAATTGTACTTTCTGTTAGTAGTAATTATAAAAAACTTGTTCATCCTTTTCTGCTTCTGACAGTGTTAAGTTGGGAGATTTTTTTTTTTTTTTTTTTTGTATACATGTGAACCAAATTCATATGTGATTTTGTACCTGTGTTGATGAACTCTATGTAATTAACATTTGCATTGTCAGACATTGTTATTTATGAGAAATTCAAATGGTACAAAACTGTTTTTAAAGTGTAAAGATGGCCAAATTATATATTAAAATTGAATAAACTGAACTAAATCCCTTTTTGGTCACAGCTGTAACGGGTAATCTGTTTATGTCAGTTTTGGGTGGGTTTTAGTTATGTTGCCTAGCTTTTCATGGTTTTTCATTAATTTTGATTATCATGTGCACCTGTTGTTCATTTCATTGATTGGTTTGTTTGTGTATTTAAGCTGTTTATTTCTGTTTATTTCTAATTTCTGTTCTTTGTCTGTTCTTGTAGGTTTTACATGGTTGTTTTGTTCCAGTTTTTTAAGTCTAAGTATCCTGAGTATTTTGTTTAAAGAGTTTTGTTAATAAAATCAAAAACTGATTCAATTAGATCCGTTTCTCATCTTTATTTTCAACCACCATTGACAGAAGAATTGACAAAACAAAAATGCATCTGGAGGCAGTTCAAATCCTCCTCCTCTCCCAGGGGGACAGCTCCCTTGAGAGACACCCACGGGACTTCTTAGATTTGTACCATCTAGTCCACTATGAGGATGAAATCCTGTGTTGTGAGCTTTCTGGAGTTTGTGGACTGGGTCCTATTTCAACGCGAGTCCCTCTTTAATATTGGCGAGGTGCAGGAGGATCACCTAGCAACAGTCCACCCCACTCATTTTGTGCCACCTGTCGCCACTGTCCCAATGGATGTTAAGCCAGAGCCCAAACACAGATGCAGAGCCAGAGCCGATGCCTGAGCCCTCGAGTCCGAACCTAACAAGCCTGACTAGGTGCGTGAGCTGGAAACATCGTCTGTCACTGTGGGAAAACTGGTGGAATATGAGGGGATGGTGTGGAGCCCTGTCCCATCAGCTAAGGGGGATGTGGATGCGCTAAACTCTGAACCTCGATTGATATGGAGGAGAGCTCAAATGTTTGCACTGAGCCTGTTTCATCATCCAACACAGAATTATTGATGTCGTTGATGTTCCCGCCCTGCCTCCCACTCCCATCTCCTCTGTCTGTTCCGAGTCGGCCAAGAGAGCCGTTCCTGAGAATTCTTTATGGAGGAGGTCATTCCTGAGTTGTCTGTCTGTCCCTTATCGGTCAGGAAGGCTGTTTGTTAAACCCCTGCCTGCACTGCCCAGTCCTTCAGTCCTGTCCTCTTTGCCTTTCATAAGCCCTTCGTCTCGTCCTGCGCTGTCTGCTTGGTGCATTTTGTATCTGCTTCGGGCTGATTGTTCATCAGCTTGACCCTGAACTGTCAACCCATTTGCACCACCTAGAACCTCTGAGCCTGTCACTCCACCTCTGACCTGTCGGCTCCACCATGGCTCCTCGCCCCCTCGTCTCCACCTGGGACTGTTGTCCCCATGGCTCCACCAGGCTTCCTCATCCCTCTGGCTCCACCTTGGTCAGTCCTCACTCTGCCTTCGCCATGTGACTTGTCCTTCCACCACTTTGGCTTTGTCGGGCTCCACCTTCCCTCTGGCTCCACCTTGGTCCTCGGGCACACCGGCTTCGCCTCAGTCCTTCGTCACCCTGGCTTCACATTGGCCGCTCGTCCCCGCAGCTCCACCTTGGTCTCCCTGGCTCTTCGGCTCTGCCTGGGTCTCCACCGCCATCAGCTCTGTCTGTGTCGGTAGTCTCCCTGGTTGCTCCTGCCAAGTCTCCACCATGGCTCCTCCCTCCCTTGACTTGTGAGCTTATGTCCTGGAATTCTGGCTGGGGATTACACCCTGGCTCTTCTAACTCCTTCCTGGCTTCTGCTGCCATCGTCTCCTCCCTGGCTCTTTGTTGTATGCTCCTCCCTGGCTCCTGTGGTTATCCCCCTTTGCCTGCTCTGTGTCCTCCATCTAAGCCCCCTCCCGCCCTCCTCTGTTGGACTCTTTCTTTATTATTTTTGTTGTTAATAAAGCACGAGGACACGTCTTCTTGATTTGGGGGGAGGGGTAATCTGTGTTTACGTCTGTTTTGGGTGGGTTTTAGTTCTGTTTTCTAGTTTTCAGTTTGTTTCCATGGTATTTTATTGATTTGATTACCATATGTGCCTATTGTTCATTTTGTTGATTGATAATTTTGGGGGTATTTAAGCTCTGTTTCTTTTAGTTTTTTTTTGGTCTGTTTTTGTCAGTTTTACATGGTTGTTCTGTTCCAGTTTTTCAAGTCTAAGTATCCTGAGTATTTTGTTTTGAGAGTTTTGTTAAAATTTCTCATGTTTATTTGCAACCACCACTGACAACAGCTTGTTCTGTTCTTGAATTAATCAGCTTTTTTTGTACCATTTGTTTGTCATTTTTCCAGTGGGTTGTGAATGGAGAATAAGGCAATGTATCTGACCACCACCAGTGAAGACAGGGATAACAGCTCATTTTATGACGATGGCTACGATGGGATGAATCTATCAAAACTCAACTTATGTGAAGAAGGTATGGATCTTCCATACTATTTCTTTTTTACCTGCACAGCACACCATCAATCACAGAGTTATTTATGAAATATACATCTTCTGTGAGTGTGTCTACCTCTTTGTCCAACTAGGCTTTCTGACATCTTTCCATTTTGCTTCTAAAAAAAACAGACCCGTTCTGAGGGCTCTTTGCTGTTGCATTATACACATAATATAGACTGTAAATCCTGAAGTTTTTTTCTGTAATGTTTTTTTTTATTTTTTTATGAGTGCTTTGGTGTGCATACATTTATGAATTATATGGACTCCTTATATTATTAGGTTATTTGGTGTCTTTTTGGAGTCTCCAAGTGTCCTTTTTTTGGAAAGACACCTAAATTTACCTTGATTTGCAGAAAATACAGTTTGTTTGAATCACTCTTCAATCTGATGGTTTGCTTTGCTGAATAAAGCAAATGATGACAAGTGTAACAAAAGGGTGCACTGTAAAAAATTAACAGTAACGTCTATTCTCACCATCTACAATCTCAAGAATAATTTCCAGTTTTACGATTGCGTTCCTGCAAAACTGTTAATAAACAACTGGTTTGAGTTTTTCCTGGTTTCCTGGTCTGATTCTGTACGTGACACTAATATGATGAATGGACATAATTGAAACAATTTATTTATATGACTATTATTGATTAAGGTTGCTCATGTTGACTTCAACTGATAGTGTCCTTTAGACTGTGAGAAAGGATAAAAAAAAGGTCTGTCATAATATAATTAGGACTGGACATAAGATATTTATGAGTTATATATGCTAATATTTTTATTTGTACAATATCTACTACAACAAGTACTTTGCTTCAGCAAGTCATAATTCTCTTGAAGGTAGCTGAAGTTGTGTGTTTCAGATTTTATTCCTTGGTTATGACAGATTTAGTGACAGTCTAAACTCTTCTGCAATATGTATAATAGAATACAAGAAGTGTTTTATGGGCTTGGCACTTTTCCTCTTTTATGCCACTCTTTTCAAACTTCTTGGGTGTCTCTTTTAGGGTTGTGCGGCACACCGGTGCTGGAAAAATAGCGTATATATTATATTTCAAATGGTACAATATCATGATTTCACTCATTTCGGTACTTGATACTCTGCTGTTCCAAAGTTCACCGTTATGCGACAATATTACCCAAACTAATGCGAAACCAGATAAAACAGATAAAACTCACTCTACACGATGATTGTACTGATGATATAAAATAAGACAATATCGTGGAAAACAATATAATGTTAATGCTGTATTTGTGTAAGAGCTCTGTGAAGAGTGTCAAAGGTTTCTATTTACAGCGCGTTTTTACAGCGTTGAGCATTGTAGCCAGTCATGGACAAATCTGTTGAGCATGTGAATGTAATGGCAAATCAGATGTGTTTATATATTTATGCTTGAAAACAAGCAACACATTTGTTACTGCAGAGTTTCAAGTTCTTAATAAAGTTTCATGTTCTTTTAATTGAGTTCTCTTTTGAGGCTGCTTAGTCAACTATGGTATCAATGTAGTATCGATACCAAGTATCTGGTATCGTACCGAAGCCAAAATTGTGGTATTGAGCCAACCCTGCTGGATTTACCTCCAGTCCCTGACTTAAAGTCTATGTGTTTCCTTTCTAGACTCCCTGTTGATCAGTGTTTGTCTTTTTACAGTAGGTTCATCAAAGTACAGGAGAAAGACAGATAATTGCTGTGGTCAATTGGATTCCTTCACTGCAATCAAATATGCCATTGTGTCCCTTTATATTCTGGTACTGCTCACCATATTTGGCCTCTGCATAGCAGGTAGGCATGTTTTCTTTTCTCTCTTTGTCTTTTTCTTTTTTCTGAAGCTTGCACTAGTGTTGGGCCAACTTGTTTCACATAATTTTATACTTTATTTAAATCATTATTAATTGTAATCAAACTTGAAACAAAAGGAACTTACTTGAAGTAATAAGTAATAAATAAATAAAGATATAGATTTATTTGAGAGTTAAATACATGCTCGGTATATTTTAGGCAATAGAAAATAGGACTGGTTTTGTTTAAAGGGCTTCACTTTCAATGCTAGTCAAGAAATCACTATTTTAACACTGGCGCTTAAAACCTACCCCAGACCCTTTAAATGACTATTTTTTTGTTGTTGTACTTTTAATATGTCATTTGCCATCTGTTATCATTAATATTGTGAAATGAGTAACAGCACTTACTCATGTTGCAAGTTTGTTGTTGGCCCCAAAATATTTTGGCGCTGTTTCATCTTTCAAAAACTACATGCAATTCCATCATGATTCAATTCCATACAGATTCATAAAACAGTCCACAATGAAATGTGCTGCGTAAACTTATTAAACATAAGCCTCAGCTGTTTGTATTTAACTTTGGGGTTCTTCAGAACAACATTTGGAGCATGGCCAGGAAGAGAACAACATTTTGCAGATATTCTCCAGAATTATACATACTGCATTCCCTCTGTGAAATTAAAGTGATTAAGGTGATTGATTGTTTAATGGAAGACAAAAACTGACTCTGCTTGCCCTCTGTGATTTTCTTTTTTCTCTTATCCTGAAGTGAGAGCACAGACAAAATGTAATCTAGCCCACAGCAGGACACACGTCCAGAATTCAGTGCTTATGTGGGCTGACCCCCAATGAACCCAGGATACCACAGCGATTTATGTGTTTATTTTGTTTGCAAGTGCAGATTGGTTTATAATCTTTGTTCACTAATGTTCTGCACCGCTAAAGTATGGCATGCGTCCGTCTTAGCATTTATTTCCATTGTGCATTTGATGCTCTGTCAAGAGTGTCTTTCTGTGTTCACCATGTGTGTGTTTTTACCTTGATGTTGACTGATCTATCTCCAAACCACATTTCTGGAATGGCAAATAAGCAATGTTAGGTTTAATCAACTCAAAGTCATCTATGTTTGCTATATTATTACTAGACTGTTATGCATCTTTAAGCTCTGTTTTAATTACCTTCACGGCATTTGAGCTATAAACTACTTAAATTATAGATTTTAGATTTAGTCAGATTTACTAAAAAGAAAGTCTTTGTGTATCTTTCACTGTGAATCAAACTAGATAGATATTCAAACAATGTGTGAGTAGTTCATTAAAGTATTTTATGTTGCTTTGTTTAAAGTCTGTATTGCAACATTGTGTATTGATGAACAGGTTTACAGTGTTTTTTATTGTATTTTCTTCTGAGTTCCAGATGCATTGCACAGCATTAACTGTTCTTGGACCCAATGCTCACAGCATGAATGTTTTGAAACTTGTTGATTAAAAAAAAAAAAAAGTGCCACTTGCATGTTGTTTACAAAAGATGTATGAAACAAGCTTTTGAGCTAATCATTTTCTTATGGAAATTAGCAAAAACAATGGCTCTTAGCAAGGTGGATTTTGACCTAAAATGGGTCACTGCACAGTTCTGAATGGGTTGCAGACAGCAGGGGTGTTTGCTCACTTCATGTGATCTTACGCTTTAGTGGCATATAAAAGTTAAACAAGACTTGGTTTAAAGTACTGACAACAACTGTCTCATAAATTTTGTTTCTAAACACTCAAATCATGACAAAAAACAGCATTTTTCAGGCTGGACCAAGCTCAAGTGCATGCGCAGTCCTAAGCATGCATCTCAGAATATACAATAGGGTTTGATAAAAAAAAAACAACTGAAATTTAATGTATTATTTAATGAAAATCCTGACCTTAGCCATTGGTCTTCTGTGCTCGACTGTCTGTTCATGAGACTCTATTAGCACCACAGTTCACACATGAAGAACTACAGTAGATGGCGTGAGAGAGAAACACAGTGATAGAGAGACATTTAGTTATGCTAGATTGTCCTTATGATATGCAACATAAATATCTCCTTATTTAGTGTTCCTTTAAAAGGGACCTATTTTGCCCCTTTTCACAAGATGTAATATAAGTCTCTGGTGTCCCCAGAATGTGTCTGTGAAGTTTCAGCTCAAAATACCCCACAGATCATTTATTATAGCTTGTCAAATTTGCCCCGTTTTGGGTGTGAGCAAAAACTTTTGTGTGTGTCCCTTTAAATGCAAATGAGCTGCTGCTCCCGGCCCCCTTTCCAGAAGAGGGCGGAGCTTTAACAGCTCACACTTCGGTCGCTCAACAACAACAAAGCTGGAGAATCTCACGCAGCCAAAATGAGGATTGTCAGTAACGGTGTTCAGCCTTACATTGTTCAGACCGGAGTCGACACTGATGGAGAGACTCAGGAAGAAGTTACAACTTTTAGATGTTTCTGAATGATTAGTGGATAAGTTTATGTAGTTGCTGTGGAGTTGATTCAACTCATCCACTAGCATGTGCCGTCATGTTAATCTTTTGTGCAAATCCAGTGTTGAATTGACCCTCGTTTGTGAAGCAGTCTGGCTTAAATGATTTGCTCAAATATGTAATACTTTACAGACTTTCTTCGGCACACTTCCTTCATAAATGAAATTCAACCATGGTGTCCTCAGAGACTCTTATGGTCGTTTGTACATCCAATAACAGAATATTTATGTTTTTTGGCACAGACATTGTATATCTCCAGCTGCTACAGTGAGGAAACTCTATAGCACAGATATCGCTCTCACGCCAGTCATGGGCGGTGCTCTTACGTAAGAGTAGGGGGATTTTTTTAATTATAGGCTGTTTGTTTACACACACTGTAGACATACATCTGTGTTCAAACACCTTATAAAAGTGAAATTTGCACAATAGGTCCCCTTTAACATTGTGATCTTACTATAACATTTTGCTCTGAAGAATGAGCAGTATAGAAATTAACTTTTTCATCCAGTCACGACAGACTCCAGACACTCCCGGCTTCTTGTTTTTTCTTTTCAAGGCAAAACAACACCAACATTACCTCAGTGGCTTACTTCGGTTTGTGCACTACTATTTATAATACCACATCATTAGGCTTTAGGCAAGTGCCAACATGGACCAGTCGCATGATGACATGCCCTCATTCTCAAAAAATGGAGTGCAAATATATTTTGAAGTTTAATGTCTAAAAACATTTTTTTGTTATGCTTTGGTTTGCCACTTATATAATCTAGACCATGAAGCAAAACATGAAGAAACCCTGGAACACTACCCTGCAGTATTGAAGTGCAGAACACACATACATCAGCTGAATGAGTCATTCATTGCACAAGCCATTACATCATTCATCTGCTTGCTTGAAATTTAATATGAGCAAAATGGGAGGGAGGAATATCTACAAGAGAAGGAAAAAAGAGGTAGAGAAAAACAGAGAGAAAACCGAGTGTTCTTTTTAATTGGAGTGTTTTAGAACAGATGACTCACACACAGTTTAAATTACTGAACATGCACCAAGCAGCAGTTCAGGCATTTTGTGTAGTGATTGAACTACATGGATATTCTGTAAACACATGCCAGGACACTACATGTTACTTCAATTAAACTGATATTTTCCATTTATTTAATTAAAAAATACAGTAAAAACAGTGATATTGTGAAATATTATTACAATTTAAAATAACTGTGTTCTATTTGAAAATATTTAAAAATGTAATTTATTCCTGTGATCAAAGCTGAATTTTCAGCATCATTACTCCAGTCTTCAGTGTCACATGATCCTTCAGAAATCATTCTAATATGATGATCTGCTGCTCAAGAAACATTTATTGTGTACAATTGTACAAAATATTCGTGTACAATATTTTTTTTTTAGGATTCTTTGATGAATAGAAAGTTCAAAAGAACAGCATTTATTTGAAATATAATCTTTTGTAACATTATAAATGTCTTTACTGTCACTTTTGATCGATTTAATGCATCCTTGCTGAATAAAAGTATTCATTTCTTTAATTTCTTTTCAAAAAAATTAAAATAAAAATTCTTACTGACCCCAAACTTTTGAACGGTAGTGTATAATGTTACAAAAGCTTTGTATTTCAGATAAATGCTGTTCTTTTGAACTTTCTATTCATCGAGGAATCCTGAAAAAAAAAAAAGTTTTCAACATTTATAATAATCATAAATGTTTCTTGAGCAGCAGATCATCATATTAGAATGATTTCTGAAGGATCATGTGACACTGAAGACTGGAGTAATGATGCTGAAAATTCAGCTTTGATCACAGGAATAAATTACTTTATAAAATATATTCAAACAGAAAACAGTTATTTTCAATTGTAATAATATTTCACAATATTACTGTTTTTACTGTATTTTTAATTTAATAAATGCAGCCTTGGCGAGCAGACGAAACTTCTTTTAAAAACATCTTACCGTGTCCAAACTTTTGACTGGTAGTGTGTGTTACATCAAAACTGCAACCAAGCTGTTCACACAGAATGCATTTTCTGCGCTGCTTTTCCATTGTGCGCTAGACAGACATCTTTGACCATTGTAAAGTTAAGTTTAACTTTTAAAAAACATGTCTCGAGACTTTGTGGGGGTTTTCCCTTATTCCACTGCATCTCATGTTTTTAAATGCAAAGTCGACCCCAGGGGGAAATGAATCCTCTATTCTCAGTTCTTGAACTTGGTGTCACAGCAGTTAGCTGAGTTTAATACAAGTCATGTATGAGTTTGTTTGCAGCTATTCAACTGGCTACTGATGGTGAGCACCATCCAGATGCCCAGATAATTGGAGTTTGTGCAGTGTGGGATTTGTAACGGGTCAATATAAAAGAACTCTTTTTCAACATTTATCCCTTCCCTTTCCAGTATCAAAATCCCATGCATCTTCACAGAGGGAGGAAGCACTGCTGGAGAATGTGACTCGTCTGGGAGAGCACTCTGAGACCTTGCAGAAATCTCTTAGCCAACTTCCCTCCCAAAACGACCTTCTGGAGAACATCTGGAAGCTCGAGAGCCTCTTCCATAATCACAGCGAACAGCTGCAGCTGCTAGGTAATATATGCAAAGCAGAAGAGTCTAGAAAGTTATTTATACCCACCTGGTAGTCAAACACATTTTTAATAACTATATTAATACCCACCATTTTTTGCATTTATTTTGTAAAGGAAGTGACCCCAAATATATTATTTTGATATATAGAAATGACAAAGTAAGAGAGAAATTAAATGTTCAGTTCTTGAGTTCTTATGGTGCTACTGTCTAACAGTCGGGATTACATTCAATTTTGCTGTTTGGGAAGCTCTCCAAAGACATTATTCTTCTAATGTCTGGTGACAAAAGTTGATTGTTGATTAGAAAGTTAAAAAAAGAAAATTAATAAATGAAGTGCAAACTGATGTTATTCATTTTATTGATAGTTTGTGTAAGCAATCATTTGTTTGAACAGATGAATGAACATATGAATTTACACTATTAGTTAATATATGTTATGAAGAAATAAATACATGATGACACATTTAATTAATAACAATTCATGGTAACACTTTACAATAAGGTTCATTAGTTAACATTAGTTAACAACATTAGTTGCACTTATATAGCATTTATTAATCTTTGTTAATGTTAATTTCAACATAATACATAATTAAAATCTTGTTAACATTAGTTAATGCACTGTGAACACTTCTGTTACTAATACGAGCAGGGCGACTAGCGGAGGGCTTGGAGCGTGACATCAAAGATCTGCAGGCTTTCTCCGAGCACACCACGGACTCTGTGGCTCAACTCTGGGAGCATCTGACCATGATCAGCCATTCCAGCCAAAGGAACAGCAGCAGTCTGGGAGAGGAGTTAGCCTTTGCTGCTGGCTCTATCCGAACACAGGATGCGATTTTAAAAACAGTGGTGGTAAACGTAGAGACTCTACAGGAGCGTCTGGAGGAGGTGGGATGGACAGTACAGACATTAAACCATTCATTTAGTGGAGATGTGAGTCTGCACCAGGTGAAACTCTGTGAACTACAGGAGAGGATTGGAAATGTGTCCCATGATGCCACAAGCATGAGGATCACACAAATACACCTTGAGGAACAGATGAGGAATGAGATTGAAATCCTGAACGTCATCACGGCAGATCTCAGGCTAAAGGAATGGGAGCACTCCATGGCACTCAAAAACTTAACTGTATTGGAAGGTAGGAGCTTTTTATTGTTGTCTCAATTTAGAAAATTTTACTGGGATTTTTTGTTGAAACTGTTTAGTTTTTGATGGTTTTTCTAACAGTCTTTTCAAATTTGATAATTTAAATAAATATCTTAAGAAAAATGCACATTGCTTGATTATAACATACAAAAGGTGTAGGCATCTCTGAGTAGTAGTAGTAATTTTAAAGGGGTAATTTTATTAGTAATTAGTAATTTTATTAGGCAAAATTCACTTTTGCATGGTGTTTGGCTATAAATGTGTGTTGGCAGTGTGTGTACACAACCACCCTATAATGATAAAAATCCAACCACTCCTTTTTTTTTTAATCCTCATAAATCATAAGCAGTGTCTCAGAACAAGCCGTTTCCAGCTAGTTCACAGCAAGAGAATGTCTCCCAAGTGTTTTAGGTGTTCTGTAGCTGGATGGATTAATAGCTCTTTCCATTTACTCCCTAAATCTAAAAGAAAATGCTCCCTCAGCTCTACCGAAATTCATTTATGTCTGCACGAATCATTTCACACCGGACTGCTTTGTGAACGAATGTCAAATCAAAGGGACAATACAAAACAGAGACTGTGCTAAAAAGTTGTTACTCAAGGATAGATCAGTAAACTGTTCGTGATCCAGCTTACAGTCTCCAGAGTGATACTGGATACGGCAGTAATGAAGGTGAGAGCACTTTATTACAGTTCATAGGAGTTGATTTACGGATATAAAGTTTATCAGTTTATTAAGCACCACCCGAAAAGGCATAAGGTCTGTATATATTAGTTTACTGTTAGTTGTAACGAGTGTTTCTGTGTACTTCGCTGTGTATTTTGATGATAATGCAAGGGAGAGAGAGAGAGTTTATGGATAATATTTTAATGCACACTTGCACTGTGTTTTAAATTTAAATTTTACTGATAGTTTTTGGTTGCTGTTGACTGAAATATGTCCAATCACCAATTCATGCATTAAAAATGTGTCAGTCAGAGAACTCTGTGTGGACCAAAACATTTCATACTCTTTTCATTAGAGTAAAGAAAGTAAAAAAATATATAAAAATAACCTAAGATCAGGTAAAACCCACTGCACTGTAGTCTGATCAGGCGTAACATCATGAGCACTGACAGGTGAAGTGAATAACACTGATTATCTCTTCATCACGGCACCTGTTAGTGGGTGGATATATTAGGCAGCAAGTGAACATTTTGTCCTCAAAGTTGATGTGTTAGAAGCAGGAAAAATGGGCAATCGTAAGGATTTGAGCGAGTTTGACAAGGGCCAAATTGTGATGGCTAGACGACTGGGTCAGAGCATCTCCAAAACTGCAGCTCTTGTGGGGTGTTCCCGGTCTGCAGTGGTCAGTATCTATCAAAAGTGGTCCAAGGAAGGAACAGTGGTGAACCGGAGACAGGGTCATGGGCGGCCGAGGCTCATTGATGCACGTGGGGAGCGAAGGCTGGCCCGTGTGATCCGATCCAACAGACGAGCTACTGTAGCTCAAACTGCTCAAGAAGTTAATGCTGGTTCTGATAGAAGGTGTCAGAATACACAGTGCATCACAGTTTGTTGCGTATGGAGCTGCATAGCTGCAGACCAGTCAGGGTGCCCATGCTGACCCCTGTCCACCGCCGAAAGAGCCAACAGTGGACACGTGAGCATCAGAACTGGACCACAGAGCAATGGAAGAAGGTGGCCTGGTCTGATGAATCACGTTTTCTTTTACATCACGTGGATGGCCGGGTGCGTGTGCGTCTCTTACCTGGGGAACACATGACACCAGGATGCACTATGGGAAGAAGGCAAAATTCTCTTTGTGTAAATGTATGAAAAATAAGCCCAAACTCACTTATAATAAGCAAACAGGGGCCTGTTCTTCGTACGTGGATTACTCAGTTATCTGTCATAGCAACAGGTCCGTAAGCTCAAATCTGCTCGGGAACAGCTTATTTCAAACAGGATTAGATTGCATCTTTTTAAGCGGAGGTGATACTTATTTATCATGATTAGAAGATCTGACATCTGTCAAATCATCTCAGATGTTTTAAGCAAGGTACGAAGAATGGACCCCTGTTTTTAGAGTTGGTTTGAGCATCCTCAGGTAAGATAATGAGAGATTTAATTTATTTAATTTGTAGTTAATTTCCAGCTGTGTGGCTGCAAGTCACTTGTAATTGTTGTGGCATCTGCTCTCTATTAGCTTTAAGTTCTGTTTTCTGTGTTTTTGTGCATGTCTCCTTTGTTCTAGTTTTGATTGGAGTCACACCCATTCTGAGTTTCTTTGATTGTCTCATTTGTTTGCCTTTGGTATTTATATAGACTGTGTTTTAGTTTCCCTTTGTCTGTTTTTGTTATTGTGTGAGGTGTTGCTCTGCTCCCCGTGTTTTTGTTCCTAGTTAACCCGAAGTGTATTTTGTAGTTTATTTTGACTGGAAATAGATCCAGCTCCTTTATTTTCCGTTAGTTTCCAACCCCATTGCTAACTCTTTTTTCTGTTTCTGTTTTTTTCTGTTTCTTGTTAACAGCAGAAGTCATCATTAATGGTCAGTCATCACTTGTAGACGGTTCCTACTTTAATTAACTGCAGTATTACTTCAGTGTTACTCCCTGAACATATAAACACTGAACAGTGTTGATTTAACACTGAGGATTTGGCTTTGACACTTACCCCATTTGCCATTGGTTGGACAAACAAATAGTTCCGCCCCAAACTCACACGATTGGTTGAATCAGTGTTCCTGTGTCAGGGCTGCTCGTGATGCTCAAACAAACAGAGCAGTGGTTTGAAGGCATCACAGAGTCACAGTATTACACTTTTGGTGGAAATCAACCTATGAAGAGATTACTTACAATTATAGGAGTATTTAAAAAAAATAACATGCTTCACTTTAGCTGAGAAAAAGTTGTTTTACCCAAAAGTCTACAAAGAAGATGTCCTTCTCTTAATAGTCCACATACTCACACAGTCTAAAGAGCAGGGTAAACATGTGCTCTTCATTGTACAAATTAGACTGCCTGCTAGTCTACGTCATAAGCAAGAAATCTGTTGTTCGGTGACTCTGGTGCCAGTAATGAACTTTTTTTACGCCTCTGTTTTAATTGTTGTTGATCTGTTTTTAGGACCACCAGGACCAAAGGGTGAGAAGGGTGATGTGGGGCCCCTGGGACCAGCTGGACTTCCTGGTTTGACGGGAATAAGAGGTGTAGTACCACACTCATACAACACACAGTGAAGCACAGACCAAACACATTATCACCAGCAACTGACTGACCAGCTATACTACATATCTATTCCTCGAGCGATACATATTCTCACCATACGCTCACTTACAGTCTAACAGTCCAACATTCACATAACCTCTAAATCATCCACATGTATGAACACAGCCCAATAACAGCTCATTTGTATGTCATTTATCTTGAATATATATCCATTTTTGTCAGGCTTGCCTGGAGAAAAGGGCATTCAGGGTCCTCGGGGACTGGCAGGACGAGGTGGGCAGGATGGACACAATGGAGAAAAAGGAGATATTGGGCCTGAGGGACCCAAAGGTTAGACACACACACACACACTCATACATTAGTTAAACTATATTTGTGAGATCAGATCATAGACTTCTATTGTTTTTATATCAGGTTCATGAAATTTTCTGTCAAACCTGACCACTACCCCTAAACCAACCCTAACAGAAACCTGTGCAAAACACTAGACTTGAATAGAAACATGATTTGACTGATTTATAAGCCTTTTAACTAGAGAGGTTTGGCTCACTAGTGGGTGTTTTACTATATGAGTGGACATTTTGAACCTCACAAGTACAGTCAAACCTGTACTTACACACATTAAAGTGTTAACATGATGTAAATAAGAGGTTTATTGTTCTGTGTATTCAGCTTTGATTATAACAAGTGTTTTGCTACCTGGGGACTAGTGTTGTCAAAAGTACCGACTTCGGTACCATGTTGGTACTGAAATTTTAAAAATATGACGCTTTGAGAGCTGTTGAGCGAATTCGTAAACACCTCTGATTGGCCATTGTGTTGACGTGCTCAACAGATATGTCTGTGATTGGCTACAATGATCAACGCTTCAAAAACATGTTGTAAATAGACATCTTTGACGCTCTTCACCGAGCGCTTACACAGATACACACGGGAGTGTTTGAAAGCAGGCGTCTATCGGTTCCAAATGCACATTTTTAAAATTTCAGTACCGACTTGGTACCGAAGTCGGTACTTTTGACAACACTACTAGGGACACACAGATGTATATCTTTAATTTTTTCTTACCCTTTATCTTTGTTTCAGTGAGCCTTGTGCTACCCTACTCAACATTAAATGTGTTTTCAGCCATTTTACATTTCTAATGTAACATTTCATTCACAATTATACCAGGAATGTGTAATAAGAAAATAAGTTTCAGTTTCTGTGGTATCTTCCGGTTCTTTTTTCAGGGTGTTCCTAAAAGTGTAAAATTGACTCATATTTGTCCTGTATATGATGTCACAACTCAGTATAGTAAGAAGTGAAGAGGGACTATGTGTGTTCTTGTAGTTTCAAACATGATGTCATGGTGTCGTTTTCCTTCAGCTCTGGAATCATTAGTTTCATGACCTTCAGGTTCAGGTGTTTCACTAAAAACAATGAGCAAACTTGGTCAATTTTAAATCGCAAACTCCCAATGAGATAAATGAGAATGCTAAGCAAGATGGAATAGCTTTCTCTTGGTGATATATAGACCTCATTTACTCTACACTATGTTCTTATTAACTATGAATGTGTCATGTCGCACAACAGTTTTGTGTTCATTGTGAACAGACAATTCTGAACATTGCTTTGGACAGGGTGTGAGGTTCTGGGCTGGTAACAGAACTAGCTGAGGCTTTACTTCTTTGTTTCTATTTTCACTCTGTATTTCAATTTCAGTCTGAGCTCAAACTCCAACCCACTGATCTCATTCTCTGAACATGCGCTGCTCCTTAAACACCTTCCAAAACATATAATGATTTCCCCTAATGTTCTCCAGAACACCACACCATCCCCCTCTTGATCTTCATCTTTCCTCAACTTCCACCAAAACAGTCCACCCATTCCTCCTATTTTCATTGCTTCATTCTGGTGTTTATTGGACATCAGAACCTTGTTTTTGTAATAGAATCATCCTCAATTACATCCACTGTGATCTTGGGCCTCACAAGATGTGTGACAGCACTGGTTGTGGTCCATTGCAATAGATGCATCATGTTTTCACAGTGTGTGACAAACAGCTGGGAAAGATCAGTGTGATTTGGCTAAGCATGCTGCTGACTAGTACAGCCCAGAAAAGTGAGATCTGGGGCTGTGTATGACTGACATATATTCTACTTATTATTTTAAAATGGCTTGTTTTTCATGCGATTAAAAGGCTACTTGCGCACTGCAAAGTGTCAGGAGTGACAACCGCATTTGAATGATGCAAAATTAAAATCACACTGCCTAATATTCACACTTTTGCCATTAAGGTTGGATGCTACACAACAAAATCCCCTGTGTTTAATGAACACCCCTGTGTTCACAGTACAGAGTGTTAAATGTAACACTGAAGCAGTGTTGGAGTTTATTAGATAATCAACAGTCGTGTAACATGCTTCATGCCAGCATACAAAACCATTGTTGAGGTTTGTGTGATAACTGATGTGTTGTTGTCTAAGTGTGTCGCAACTTTTACACAAGAGGTTTTAGCGTTTTTGGAAGATCTCTTCAGTGTTACGAGTGATCTTTCTATCAGTAGCTAACTTCAAATTCATAACTGTTTAAATCAATCATGAAACTACAGAAAAAACAGTTATTTAAACCACATTAATACATTCATTTAAATGTCATTAAAGCAAACATTTTGATCTGCTTTTCATCTTCCTCTTTCTTGAGCAATGCACAAATGTTCACTGACAACACTATTGCAATTGCTGAAAGAGAAATAAGTTTACAAAAGTCAAGAATCTAGAGCCCAACTAAAACAAACACTGATCACCACCATGGTGACTTCAAATGAAAATGGAAAAAAAAAAAAAAACATCAAGATCCAAACCTCTGTTAATCTCAGCAAGAACATTTGTACCTGTATGAAAGAAATAGTGAAGATGTAATGAGTTGTTTAATTATCCTCTTCTGAGATATTGAGAGATCCTTCAGTGATTTTGCTTTTTAACAGCAGGTGTTATAATGTTTCAGTAACATCATAGTAACCTTTAAATGATGTTCTATTAACATTAAGGAAACTGGACATTTTTATTTTCTTGGAATGTTACAAATCAAGGTGAAAATATGTTTCAGAAACATCATACTAACCTTAAAACACATTCCACTAACATTAAGAAAAATGGACATTTTAACGTTCCCATAACTGCATTTATGGAAAATGTTCGTAGAACAAAAATGAGTTAGCTTGGACTTGGATTTGTTAGTTATGACTTTTGAGTTAGATATGTATACATGTAACAGTCATACATGGTGCATACTACATATACACATCAGAACTCATGACACATTTAAGGGTTTAAAAAGTAATTATTTATTCATCTTATGTTGTTCCAAAACCTGCAGGTGTGAGAGGAGAAAGAGGACAAAAAGGAGAGAAGGGAGAGCGTGGAGACAAAGGAGGGAAAACAGGTGAATATTCAATTCATGCACATTATAACATTGTATTGATGTGTTTTTTTCTACAAATTATACTTTGTGAATGTATTTTGTTAATGCATGGTAATGTCAAGTCATGCATTTTTTTAATGATTATATTCTTTGAGATGTCCTTATAATGTTTATCAAGCTTTTTGTTCAAAAGTTTTAATACAGTTTTAATACATTTCCCCCTGTCCACTTGCCCCCTTGAGTACACCAGTGGAACACTGTCAGAGTATTTGGGAATATTCACACATAATTTGTACACAGACAAAATGATTAGTTACAACATTTTAGAAGAGAACATTGCATCACAGTTGTTTAAACCAATGAGCATTAAGCTGTGTCATCAGCAAGTCATTTCCCATCTGTTAGCGCAGTCGCTTGAGAACTGCACCACCTGCCACGGCCGCTTTGTCTTCATGAGTTTTTTTGGTGTACGTCAGCATGACATCAGAGCATGCATCATACTGTGATCGCTGGTGATTGGTTCTGCACAGATTTTATTCACCTCATAAAAGTTTATTGACAGTCTCTGCAATGCAGTGAACAATCACTGAGACAGTTTTAATAAATGCATTACCTTCTTTCAAGCAGTTGTCCACTTTCTGTACCATTAACTTATTGATTGTAATGCAGTCTTTCCTTCTCTACTTATATTCTCAAACTCAGTCTCTGAGCACACCCTTCTAATGGTCCATGCATGTGGATTTAATCAGATATGTGGGTGTATGTTTATTGCCAGGAGTCACACAGCTGTTACATATTTATGAGATATTTCTGACTGTACCATCTCATTGATCTACAGTTCTCAGTGTGTTCTGCATTAATGTCATGAAAGGTTAAACTTAGAACATTAAAATCTCTCTGCATGAACTTGCTCTTATCATCTGACCCTGACACCAGTAACTAAAACAACTGTGCGAAAGCTGCATCAGTTTGTCAACGGAATCAAAATCATCTTTTCTCATCACTGTTGCAGGTTAAGGTAGATTTTAGGATTTTGAACTCTTAGAATAATATGTCTCAAACCCTGCATAAGGGACCACAGTCATCTTGTCTTGGACAGCAGTAAAAGCTGTGAAATCAAACCATGTGTGATATTGAAACGCTGGAGAGTACAAAACATTACCTCAATGTCTGTAGTTGGTGACTTGTTTAATTGTTTTATTTATTATTTATTTTTGCTTTATCATTTTGATAAAAGCATCAAATAGACATTACAAAAAGTTGCTTTAGAAAGAAATATTACAGTCTCGAACATCTTGGAACAGCCTTTGTTGCTTTGGGTGTGGCGGCCATGACGTGACAAGACTCTGGCATGGCGGCCATGATGGGACAAGACTCTGGCATGGCGGCCATGATGGGACAAGACTCTGGCATGGCGGCCATGATGGGACGAGTCTCTGGCGTGGCGGCCATGATGGGACAAGACTCTGGTGTGGTGGCCATGATGGGATGAGTCTCTGGTGTGGCAGCCATGATGGGACAAGACTTTGGCAAGGTAGCCATGATGGGACGAGACTCTGGTGTGGCGGCCATGATGGGACAAGACTCTGGCATGGTAGCCATGATGGGACAAGACTCTGGCATGGCGGCCATGATGGGACAAGACTCTGGCTTGGTGGCCATGATGGGATGAGTCTCTGGCGTGGTGGCCATGATGGGACAAGACTGTGGTGTGGCAGCCATGATGGGACGAGTCTCTGGCGTGGCGGCCATGATGGGATAAGACTCTGGCTTGGTGGCCATGATGGGATGAGTCTCTGGCGTGGTGGCCATGATGGGACAAGACTGTGGTGTGGCAGCCATGATGGGACGAGTCTCTGGCGTGGCGGCCATGATGGGACAAGACTCTGGCTTGGTGGCCATGATGGGATGAGTCTCTGGCGTGGTGGCCATGATGGGACAAGACTGTGGTGTGGCGGCCATGATGGGACGAGTCTCTGGCGTGGCGGCCATGATGGGACAAGACTCTGGCTTGGTGGCCATGATGGGATGAGTCTCTGGCGTGGTGGCCATGATGGGACAAGACTGTGGTGTGGCGGCCATGATGGGACGAGTCTCTGGCGTGGCGGCCATGATGGGACAAGACTCTGGCTTGGTGGCCATGATGGGATGAGTCTCTGGCGTGGTGGCCATGATGGGACAAGACTGTGGTGTGGCGGCCATGATGGGACGAGACTCTGGCGTGGCAACCATGATGGGACGAGTCTCTGGCATGGCAGCCATGATGGGACAAGACTCTGGCATGGTAGCCATGATGGGACGAGACTCTAGCATGGCGGCCATGATGGGACAAGTCTTTGGTGTGGTGGCCATGATGGGATGAGACTCTAGGGTGGCGGCCATGATGGGACAAGTCTTTGGTGTGGTGGCCATGATGGGACGAGTCTCTGGCGTGGAGGTCATGATGTGACGTTCCTCCTCTGCAACTCGCACAGTACATGCAGAGCCAGCTTAATATAAAATTCCAGGGTCCAGTAAGGTTCATGCAACAACATGATAGAGCTAAGTAGCTCAGATAGCCCCCCTCGAAAAAAGATCTGCATGTCCAAATGAGCCAGTTCATCAAAGTCCCATACATAGTCCTCAATTTTTTTCAGTGTCTTTGGCACTTACTGATTCTTACTGATGGGTCCAGTTGTGGTCGAGTCTTATGTAATGCAGGGTAAACTCAAAAACAAAGGAGAGCTGGATCCAAATGTTTTATTGGCAAAAACAAACATAAATCAAACATGAAGACCAGAGAACCAGGAACAGAATGAGTGCACCAAACATAACAACCATGTAGGAACAAGACTCGACAAAGAACACAGAAAACACTGGAGATTAAATACACAAATGCTAATAGGCTAACAAGGGGCTGATGAGGGACAGGTGTAGGTGATTAGCAGTTATGGAAACAAATGAGGCGTTACTACGGAAACAAACAGGTTCAACAGTGTCATTATAAATGTAATTACAGAAATTAAAATAATAGAAGTACACTGTAAAAACATGTATGCACATAATAAGTGCATTGTATCAAATGTTTCATTTAAATGTTTCTACATAGTAGTTAACTCCTTTTCCTGCCATTGGTGGAATTTTCTGTCATTTATGGCACAACGCTTTCCAGGAACGTATAGAATTTTCCTTCATTTGTGACACAATGCTTGCCAGCCGTTGACGGAATTTTCAGTCAATCCATGTTTTCACTGTTATACGGTAGGGGGCGCTATTATGCATCTTCTGAAAGAGTACTGAATCTCCAGATCAAAACGCAGGCAAAGAAGCAGAAACAAGCAATATAAGCATTGCTGTTGTAGTCTTTGACAAAAACACGATTTTCTCAGGTTTTTCAAAATGTTGCTTTTTATGAAACTTAAAAAAAAAAAAAAAAAAAAAATCCATGAAGCTAGAAATAAATGTTTTTTTGTTTGTTTGTTTGTTTTTTAAGTGAAGGCTCAGTTCTTTCTTTTGATATATTGCAAGTTTAGGTATTCATGCAACAAAATATTCTGGGGGCCACGAAAGTTTTGTGAAAATGATCAAAAATGCTCCAAAAGAGTTAAAGACGCGTAATATAAAGTGGGACTCATATTTAAATGAGATTTATTTTTCTCTGTCTGTTCCTCTGTAAGATTTAATTTGAAATATAATCATTCTACAAGTGTGTATGTTTCAGTTGAAGAAACTCTGGTGAGGCTGGTCAACGGCTCCGGGCCTCATGAGGGTCGAGTGGAAGTGTTCCATGAGCTCCGATGGGGGACAGTGTGCGATGACGTTTGGGACATAAAAGATGGAGACGTTGTGTGCAGGATGCTGGGGTACCGTGGTGCTGAAGTAATCCACAAAACAGGCCGGTTTGGACAAGGTTAGAGTCACTACAAGGTTAAGTTAGCAACAGACATGCTTGCAAAGATGTATTTCACTCTACAGTACTGTCATGGGTTTACTTGCTAGGCAGTGTATTAACTTATTGTAAAATTTTTCAAATATGTAAAATGGATGTCCATTGTTCTATGATATTAAACCATAAAGATTGAAAATATGTGATTGAAAGTTTTCGTTCTCTTTTAGGCACTGGGTTAATCTGGATGGATGACGTTGCTTGTGTTGGTACTGAAGACTCTATTCACCAGTGTAAGTTCTCCGGATGGGGGAAAACCAACTGTGGTCACGTAGAAGATGCAGGAGTGACCTGTAACAAATAGCCTGTTTCAAGTCTGTAGAATGGACAATTAACCTCTAAGTGTGGATGTTTTACTGCAAGATCTGAGGAAGCAGTATTGTGTCCCTTTACACAGCTGAAGACTTATGAACTTGAATGTGGGAGAGTAAAAGGCCCTGGAGATCAGACACAGGGTCAACATACCAGCAATGAACTACTACCCTAATACTCCAGCCATATCCATTAGACAGGGATAAAAAAAATATCCCACATCTAATAGAAAAGTGTGTATGTATGTATGCGTATGTGCTCTATGCTGCTGCTTGGAGTGTTTGCGTGTGTGTAAAAAATATTTTTTAATGAAAGCCCAGCTGCAGTTTACATTGTGTACAGATAGATGCATTTAACATTCCAAAGAGTTTTATGAACACCTTTTTAATGCTAGTATATTTTTTAACATTTAACACATTAAGGATTTTAAAGGCTTGTGTAGTTGCAAATGTGCCTTTAAACTAGAACTTTGACCATAACATCTCATGACATGGTCAGCAATTGTATACCTCAGTTAATGGTGAATACCAATTACAGTCTGTATTCATTGTTCAGTAGCTTCATTATAACACTAAACTATCAGTATTGGTTATCTTGATTGCACAACAATAAATTATTTACCTGTTTTTGTGCTGAATCATGCAGTGTGAATAATGAAAATGATACAACAAAATAAAATACATATAAGTTTTAAAGAGTGATAAAATGCTATAGATACTAAAGCCTTTTTAAATAGTTTAACAAAAATTTAGGATATTTTTACTTAGTTCAGGCTTGATTTGCTCATTTTGGATTTCTGGTGGTCAAAGTCAAATTAGTGAATGGAAGGATATTTTGAAAAACTTTCTCTGATCTTTACTTGTGCCACATGTCTATCTTTTCAAAGGTGTTGTAAGTGAATTTCAGACGTTAACCACGTATGCTCTCCAAAAATTTGAAAAATGCAAAAGGATTCACATGCAGAAAGTGTCTGATTGTCTAGTTTTCTGACTAATGCAGGCCACTCCCCTGGTGTAGTCTGCTGTTGTTTAGTCTAGTGCTGTCACAGAGAGTGGTGTTGTCATGTTGGGGTGATGTGTGTCTCCATGGGCCTCTGTACAGTAGTTTCGGGCAGTCCACATGCACTCGTTCAATCAATGGCACATCAATGGAATGAAAAAGACTGCCATCTCCTCTTCTATGGCCATTGCGCCCATGGGATTGCCTTCAGCTAGACATTGTGAGGACATTTGCATTTGAGAGGTAAAGTTTAAAATAGACCTATGCATCCCCTCATTAATGATCTTTATATATATATATATATATATATATATATATATACATTTGTTTCACAACAATGCCATCTAATGGACTTTTTAGGTACCTCCATCCCTAGACAATCTATTGCAGACAATTCTCTCCTGAAATTTGGCACAAAGTGGTGAGCCATGACCCATCTTTGCTTGCAAAACTGAGTCTTGGTCCTTTAATACCCAAACACGATTTCCTCACATATTACCAATTCACCTGCTAATTGTGGACTGTTTCAAAACCGTTTAACTTGGATATTCTATAATCTTTACAATTTTATTTTGCCTCTGTCCCAACTTTTCTGGAGTGTGTTGCAGACATCACAATCAAAACTGCAGAGTGGCTACAGAAATTGAAATCTACAGGTAACATTAATACACAGTAAATACACAGTCACACAATGTCAACATCATATGTTGTTAACATTAACAATTTGAGAACAAAGTATTCATGGTTTGATGTAATCTGAGCTAAGCAATCGTTAAACTTAACCACCTTAATCATGCAAAATTTATTGAAATGCTTTTTCCCTCAGTTGGTCAGAACAAAAGTGGTAGACATATTACTTGTTCAGATGACATTTTCCGGTAAAAATTCTTATTTTGGTCAAACTTACAAGACGCAGAATCTGTGATTCTGAAGTACAGTATCCACACCGGTGCAGTGACTGAGAGCAAACATTAGATGCATCTGCGCTGAGGAGCCGTGCACAACCAATGTCAAGATGATAATTCTGCAAAAAACTGCAATTGCAGGTTTCAAACAGAGATGGTGACAAAAAGGCAAAACTTACAGACTGCAGCTTTTAAACAACACTGTTGAAACAATAAACAATATCATATCACATGTCATCAACATACCCTGAATTTATTCACCAGACTTATTTTCATGTTGAAAAGGACAAACACTACGGCTCATTCTATACCTCCTAATTATTGCTGAAACTGATTATAGGTAGGTCACCAAAATTTCTGGCATTCACAGGTAATTTTATATCCATGTTCATGCATTGGAAATCACGTGTATTCAGTTTGTTTTTTATGCTTATAGGTTTACTAATTTGTGTGTCAGTGATCACAGATGTGTACTTTTGTTGCATTAATTTTATACTTTGGAGCCTGTATTTTCTATATAGTCATTTTAAGGTATTTTTATTGTTCATAAGAGGAAATGCTCTACTTAATGTAATTAAGAGGGGATACGGTTTTGAATCATTTGAAACTGAAGTGATGACATACAGTTGGAATGTGCTGTTTTTACAGGATGTACCATATATGGTGTGAAATCATTTTTCAATTTCAACCTGAAGCCTAAAGAACTATACTTTAATTCTTTCCCTGCTAGTATTTTTTTTCCCAGCATTTCTGTTAATTTTTCACAAAACTTTCATGGCCCCAGGAATATTTTGTTGTATGATTTTCTGAACAAGCAATATATCAAAAGAAAGAACAGAGCCTCTGCGTTTAAATGGAAATATTCTAGCTTTCTAAATTTTTTTTATCAACATGAATGTGGGTAAGTTTCATCCAAAAAAGCAACATTTTGAACAAAAAAACTGAGAAACATGCATTTTTGTCAAAGACTTTGTCTGAATGGGATTTAAAACAATGATTCAAAATGATGATCAAAACATAGATGGAGTAGATAGTCCAGTAAACACCACGAAAACTTCACAGTCGCCACATCTTCACGGGTCTACCTTCCATTCAGTAACGCTTATGTTAGGCAGTTTTGATTTATATGCGATTTAATGTTAGATTATTGCGTTATTACACGTAAGCAATGCTTTTATCGCTCATTTCTGCTTCTTCTTCGCCCGTGTTTTGATCAAGAGATGCTGTACTCCTTCAGATGTGTATTAGCGTCCCCTACTGTATAACTGTGAAAAAATAGATTGATGTTATATCATCAATGGAACGGAAAGAGGTAAAGTTTAAAGATAAAAAAAGAAAAGAAATACTCCAGTAAAGCAGAGTTTATTTTTTGTTTTATTTTTTTTATTTTTTACAAATAACTTATCTATTACAAAGACAGTTTTCCCAGCTAAGATCAAAAACATTGCATATCCAAATACTTTTTCCTCCCCCTTTTCTTTTAAAATCCATAAACATGACAGACAGATCTGATTATTTCTTTGGGTTTTTTTTTTTTTTTTTTTTAAAGTTAGTGAAACTACCACAGAAAGTAATGTTTTTGGAGCCAAAAATAGTCTCATCTCGGAAACAAAGCGTAGATTGAATAAATTTTCTCCACAGCAAAGTTATTTTTAGCCTGGATACCAGAAACCAGCATTTGGAAATTGTGTATTCATTTGTTTCATAAATAACGACCTCATTCAATGCACGACTTGTGCATTAGCACTCTTGTAAGGATGGATGACAAAACATTTGTTTTCTGAAATAAAGTTTCGGTCAATAAACTAACAAAGTTACAAAACATTTCCAAGGACCTGTTTCAATTGTGTAACATCTGCAAGCGAAGGCACTGTGCACGTGATTCGTAACAGAACCACATAAAGACTGAAGGCACGTTGTGAAATATCGAGCTACACTCAGGGACACGATGGTCTGTGCTTCGGCAATTTACAAAACCTGAGCCGTAAAGGCTAGCGGCGAGTACTCTGTATTAAAAAGCCCTTGTGAATACTCATCCACTGTTAGGAGGGCACTCATACACTATAAGACAAAGTCTTTTCTCTCGAACCCACATTACTGAAAATAATCTGAAAAGCGTTATCAATGCATAGCAACATTCCTTTCTTGGCACAAAGGTATAAATTCTCCTAATAGTAAACCTACATTCCAGTTGTCACATAGGAAAGCATGTGTTATCCGAGGGCTTTATGGATTTCCTGTGAAGTCCTTTGACCGCTCTGAGGTCAAGTACCTTATTAATAAAAGCTAGATCTTTTTCAGTTTTGCTGCATCTGCAGCTCGTACACTGGATAGAGTGCTTGACAAAGAGCATCGTTTTGTCGTTCGCTGTCGCACATTTTAACATCCCTTTAAGTTCTCACAAAAGCTCTCGATGGGAAACCATTCTCATCTGAGAAACAAAAAACAACACCACATAGAAATAAATGAAGTCTATAAAGCTATACTTACAGGAAATACATGTGAAATCTTGAGAAAGAAAATAGGCATCGAAAAGCTCATTCTAAAACTATGTACAGTAAAATCTGTGTGGCGGGGACTCCTCTGTAAACTGTACATCTAAAGCATGCAGGTTTTTTTTTTTTTGTTTTTCATTTTTCATTTACCAAACAAAAGAATTGAGAGTTTAGCAGATTCCACTCATGATCCTTTGGGAACAGCATTCATAGAGCAGTCAGGAACTGTTCCCATGAAAAAAGGCACACTGGCATCCGTAGCCACACATGTAAACCGTGTGGATGTAATAAACGTGTTAATATCACTGGCAGCACTGAGCCTCTTCATGGATCAAGCGGCGAAACTTCCCTTGATCTCCCACGCGACACACAAAACTCCCTCTCGACACAGAAGCACACATTTTGTGCGGAGACAAAAGAGCTGTAAACATCATCCAGTCTTCAGTGGACATCACAAGACAAACAGACACACAATGACACTGTGGGGGAAAGAGGAAGCTTTATAGAAAACCTCCAACAGATGAGTCCATGATTTCCTGGTGGAGGCAAACGGTGGCTGTCGACACGTTTGTGTATGTTGCATGTATTGTGTGTGTGTGGCTCAGAAATGCCGTGGAAATTCACACTCTTCACAGCGGTTGAGGGCAGGGTGGTTGAGGAAGGTGCAGGCAGTACAGCTCCACTGAACTCCATCATCCTCCTCAGGCTCCGGCATGACCCTCACATTCCTACTGCCCTCTGTAACAAAACACATCAGAATCGTTACCAAAGCCTGTGCGGATCTGAGTTAGAAGGAAAGAGGGGGAAATGGCAGAAGTGCAGAGAAAGAGAACGAGAGAGAGAGACAGAGACCCACCCATGGATACAGCCATAGAAGGTGGTACAGGAGGTAGAGACGGGTCTCTCTTTAACTTGGAGCTGACGTTTATTTTGCGCCCTCTCCTGTCTAGAGAACCTGTGTGATCCACACCTGATGGGCATCGCAACGCAATGGGTCGATTGACAAGAGATAAAAAAAGACAGAAAGAAACTGAGGATGGGAACCAAATGTAGAGGTAGTGAAATAAAGCTTTAAATAAAAGGTTTCAATGACAGAAAATAAGATGTATACCATCAGAGAAGAGAAGCAGAAGCAAAAAGATCATATTGAAAGTGTAGAAGAGATGAGAGTAAAAGTTTCTTAAATGGATAGTTCACCCAAAAATGAAAATTATCCCATGATTCACTAGTTCTCAAGCCATCCTAGGTGTATATAAGGGCTTTCACACTGGAGGAACCTTTTCATAGTTCCTAGAACTATTAGCTGAAGTACCCAGATTTTGCTGTGTCCGCACCGCAGGAACTAGGAACGATTTTAGTTCTAGGAACTCCTTTTGGGGGAAATAAATTGGCTCCTCCTTCAGAGTAGGGTCTAAACCAGCACTATAGGAACTATCAGTGATGTAAGTGTATGTTGATTGGTCAAACGCATGTCAAACACCGGCACCCGGCATTTTTAAAAAGCCGTGTAAACATTTATACCTCACAAACATGGAAAACAGCGATAACAGCATTTACTTGACTGCAGTGTTGTGTTCTTTACTCCGCCTCGATACTTAAAGTTGTCATAGGAGATTTCGTCTCTTAAACCCCACTTTTTGCTCTTTTAGTCGCGTAGATTATGTGTTTACATTCCATTCTCCGTTATCACGAAACCCACGACACACAACAAACAGCACCGATCACGGCATCCTCCATTCACTGTATTTTAGCATTTGTAAATGCAGCGCTTAAAAACGCCGCTGTCGGCTGCTTCGCAGTTCCTATTTCCAGTGCGAATGCAACCAGGAACGGCGGTTCTTGCTTGTATTGCGCCCTGGGTGAACCACCCCTTCTGGCACCACACCAAATTACACTTTAGAATAGGGATGCACCGATACCATTTTTAAGGACCGAGTACGAGTACCGATGCTTTTTTTCAGGTACTCGCCGATACCGATGTCTATACATTTATTTTTTTTGGTAATGTGGCAGTTTTCCAAGTACAACACAGTGAGACTAATGAATGCAGGACAGCTTCTTTATTATTACTCCACTGAAAAAAGTAATCATTTTTATGTTCTTGTCACAAACTTAAAGCACAAATTTCACAATGTCCAATAACTTTCAAAGGGTATAATTATTCAAGTCATAATTAAAAAAATAATTTAAAAATTAAAAAGAGTGCTAAACAAATATTACAGAACAAATGTTTATAACATAACAATGTGAACCAACATAAACACAACCTAGTGACCAGATTTCTCATGGTGGAATACGGTACGAGTGGGCAATATGACCATGAGATGAGAAATTTTATTTCACAACAAATGAATGTATATATACATACATTCATTCTTTTGTTGTTTTATTAACATTAATGACAGACAAATATTTAATTAGGCTACTCTCCCTTTAAGACTGAATCCATGTAATATACTGACACATATCCTGTTTTCACCCACCTGTTTGTGTCCACTTAAGCCATAAACGTCTGTATTTACATGAGATACTCCACACAATGGACATTTTGACAACTATTTGTGCGTTCAGGCGCGAGGAGAACTGATCGCGCGCTGTCTGAGAGAGCTGGGATCGCACGCAAGGAGGAGAGGGAGCGAGCGCTTCTGGTCTGTCATTCAACGCAATTTGCATGCAGTTCGCAATGTGTCGGTTTTCAACATTAACTTGAAAGTATTTCCACACCTCTGAGGCTGACACTGTTTCTGCCGCCGGTGTCTCTGCATGGAAAATTCTGTCAGTTACATCACGTGAGGTATCGGCCTTTGGTATCAGGGGTATTTTTACAAGTACGAGTACAAGTACAAGAGCTTGGTATTGGGCCCGATACTGATACTGGTATTGGTGCATCCCTACTTTAGAACAAAAAATGCTAAACTTTGATATAGAGTCATTTTTATTGTTATAATAATGATTTTAAACTGTCTTAACATAAATCTAGGCCTTAATGAAAAACCATTGAGTAATCCTCTAGCCATCTAGTGACTAGTTAAAAATTCATGTTATTTTAATTTTAAAAGTGTTTGTTTTCCAGTAGATGACAGCAATCGTCCACTAAACCAAGGCACATTTTTCATGTCTATCACCTTTTTCTTTATTTTTACTAAATCGGACTCCAGTGGCTTAGACCTTTTTTCTTACCATAATTTAGTGTTGATTTAGAACTTCTCCCACTCTCCCTACAGATGTCACCTCATCCCCTCTTCTCGTCATTTTGAGTGAGAGTTCTTCTCCGGGCGCACACACCGAGTCCCTCCCGACCAGGTTAACTGACCCACACGGTGACATGATATCACTGATGTTACGTGCAAATCAGTGGTAAAAAGACGATCACGAATTCTTTTTTTTTCTTGCGTGGCCAACCCATGCTGCCCTCGGCAAGATGCCGCCCTGGGCCGTTGCCTATGTCGCCCATGCCTAAATCCGCCACTGTTCAGATAAATACAATTGGAGTTATATTAAAAAAAATATTCTGGCTCTTCTAAGCTTTATAATGTAGTGAATGGCGCTTCTGATTTGAAAAAAGCACATCCATCCTTCATAAAAGACATCCGCACAGCTCCAGAGGGTTAATAAAAGCCTTCTGAAGTGAAGTGATGGCTTTTTGTAAGAAAAATATCCATATTTAAATCTTTATAAACTAAAATAACTAGCTTCTGGCAGACGGCCTACGCAAATCGACTTACGGTGGAAAAGTCACTTCAGAAGGCCTTTATTAACCCACTGGAGTCGTATGGATTACTTTTATGATGGATGGATGCACATTTTTTGGACTTCAAAATCAGGAAAGGCATTCACTACCATTATCAAGCTTGGAAGAGTCAGGATTGTTTTTTTAATATAACTTAGGACTTGTGTTCGTCTGAAAGAAGATAGTCATATACACCTAGGATGGCTTGAGGGTGAGTAAATCATGGGATAATTTTCATTTTTGGGTGAACTATCCCTTTAACTACTGACCTTGTTTTGTAGGACCTTTATGCGGTTTAGGAGGTACAGGACCCAAGAATCCAAGGTTGTCATAAAAATTGTGAATTGCAATGGGATTAAAGTCTGGTCCTAAAAATCAGAAGAACAAGCGGTCAAAAACACATTTGCATAAAATAGGCCCAATAAGACAAGCTAAGACAAGTCATTTTTTGGTTAGGTCCAATTCAAATTCAAACCAATACTGTTATGTGTACTTTTGTACAAGTTCGTGAGACTTACATTAGTACATTTATGGAATGGTTGTTCATATGAAACATGTAGTTAAAGATACATAAATATTTGAATAAATTAGGGATTACACATTAAAAATGATCATACGGATATGGTGGCCGATATATAGTGCATCTCTAGAATAAATCAATAATGGTATTTAATGATAACTGAATGATATAAAAAAAACTACATATTATTGGTATTTTGAACTCATTTACACAAATTCATTAATTCATATAACTTAAATCATAATAGTCTATGTACTAAATAGAGATCGACTGATATTGATTTTGTATAACCGACACCGATTATTTGCAGGTTTATGTGCCCGATAAATGATAAACAGAAGTATTTATTTATTGTTTTATTTGTTTTTGACAATTGTAATAACAGCACTGTACAAACTATTTGAATGCAAAACAAAATACGTAAACACGGAAGTTTGCACTGTGTTCACTATGTCAACTGCGTAGGAGACTGACATGGGAGAGAAGAAATCGTTGAATGTCGTTGTTTTTGTTTCATTTTTGCGCACAAAAAGTATTCATAAAATTAAGGTTGAACCACTGTAGTCACGTTGACTTCTTTAACAATGTCTTTAAAGGGACAGTTCACACAAAAACGAAAATTATCCAATGATTTACTCATCTTCAAGCCATCCTGTGTATGACTATCTTCATTCAGATGAACACAATCAGAGATATATTAAAAAAAATCCTTGCTCCTCCAAACTTTATAATGGTTGTGAAAGGGGGGGGGCCACATTTTGAAGCAAAAAAAAAAAGCATCCATCCATAATCAAAGTAATCCATACAGTTCCAGGGGGCCTTTTGAAGCAAAGCGGTGCATTTTTGTAAGAAAAATATCCATATTTAAAACTTTATAAATTCAAATAACTAGCTTCCGAGGGACGACCGTAAGCATAATGTGCAAGTCAATGTGTGCCAAATGAGTAAACGATGTATGCCGTAGGATGTAGGAGTAGCTTAAGCTTAGACGCCTCTCGCGGTTCAAACAAATGGGCAACAAACTCAAGATCCTCTTCTCTTATATCAAAATCCTTCGACATTTTTCTTTACAATTTCTCATTTTAGACTGTTAATGTGACCGGTGTTTTGTTTTGCTCTACCCTCTGCACTTCCGTTTTCATCATTTTGTTATGCGTCGGGTCAGAGGTTAATCTTCCGCTGCAAATCGATGCATACGGCCATCTGCTGAAAGCTAGTTATTGTAGTTAAATAGTTTTAAATATGGATTTTTTTTCTTACAAAAATCCATTGCTTTGCTTAAGAAGGCCTTTATTAACCCCCTGGAGCCGTATGGATTACTTTTATGATGGTTGGATGGATGCATTTCTTTTTCCTTCAAAGTGTGCCCACCCCCCATTCATAACCATTATAAAGCTAAGAGGAGCAAGGGTATTTTTAATTATATCTATATTTTATATATATATATATATATATATATATATATATATATATATATATATATATATATATATATATATATATATAAGAATACACCTGGGATGGCTTGAGGGTGAGTAAATCATGGGATATTTTTCATTTTTGGGTGAATTAACCCTTTAATACCTTTTTGGACCTTGAATGTGGTGGCTAAATTGCTGTCTATGGAGGAGTCAGAGAGCTCTTGGATTTCAACAAAAATATCTTAATTTGTGTTCTTACGGGTTTGGAACGACATGAGGGTGAGTAATTAATGACAGAGTTTTAATTTTTGAGTGAACTAACCCTTTAATTTCTACATAGCTGTAATTATTTAGATGTTTAACAGCAAAAATAAAGGTTATATAGTAAATGTTAATATAATGTAGGGAGTTTCAAACGAGTTGATCTGGTTAAGAGTCGCATATGGTGGCCATGCTGGAGTATTTCTGAGCCTCATCCTGGTGAGTGAATGGGACTATGAACGCAACTTTATGAGACCAATGATGAGCATAGACAAGACAATTAAATTCAGCGCACTTATTCATGGGTGTTTTATTTATTTCATGTTAAGTTACATCTCCACTGGGTCATGACTCAGTGAGTTAATCTCTTATTTTTTAGTGGCAAATTTAAACTACATATCAAGCATTTAACATCTCATTTGTGCATTAATGGCTGTTATGTTAAATAAAGTTGATTAATTAAGGGAGTCAAGTTATTTTACCTTTGAACAACACCCGTGTTTCAGACACAATGCTTTAATGGTGGTCTTGCATGCAATTCTCAAAATGTGCACAAGATGGCACCATTTATCAGGTAAATCCGATATTACAAAACCGATACCAGATTATGGAAAAATGCTTAAATATCAGAAAAAATATCTGTAAAATCGATTATCAGTCGATCTCTAGCACTAAAACATCCCTTCATGACAGCCCACAGAAGTGACAGAAGTGAGTTATTGTGTAATTTGTCAACTAAAAGTAATTGGCCTTCTGAATGTTTCAAACTTTAGGCTCCTCATTATTTTTGTCTGTAATGCCACATAAGGACATTTCATGAAAAGCTGCAGACAACTAGCATGGTACTCACCTCGTGTCTGAAGGAGGTCAATCTCTTTGGTTAAACAATCAATATCAATCTGTAGAAGCCTATTCTTACACCTCAGTTGCTGCATCTCCTCAATCTGAAAAATAAATAAAAATAAATAAGAGGAAGTGTGCAAAAGTGCATTGTGTTGATCTATTATAACATTCAATGGTCTACCACACGTTTGTTACTTTGCATTAAGTGCGCCATAGCATTAAGCTGATATTGGATCTACATGAGACAGACCTCCCTAAATCATCTCTATGACTCAAGTATGCTAAAGACTTAATGCTCTGCACTTCTTGTTTTACATTTCATGCATGTGTATTGAATGTTAAATAAGTTAATAATCATACGAGTGAAGAACGTAATTTTTTCACACCAACTGGCTCTTTTTTTTTTTACTTAAGACTCTGTAAACAAGCCTAAACACAGTGAGGGAGAGAGAGCGATCGACTGAATGCGTGCGATTACCTGCGTCTGTAAGCTTCTTCAGATCAAGTTATATTCATGAAAAAATAAGTTTGCCATGTCCGAAGAAGAAAGCAATCTTTGTCATAGCATTCTTTCAATGTTTAAGGTTATTTCCCATGAATGGCGTCAGCACTAGTCAATGCATTTTATCAATGCCATGATCTCTATGAAGTGAAGCATCAGCTTCAGCATTACCCTGGCGATACATTGCTGGTTGTTTGAGCCTTGTAAAGTGGCGCTCGGTTAAAATAATGTCAACACCTTGTTTCATTAATGAACGAAGCAGCATGTCTGAATGGTTTAATGACCTGCTCAAAAACGGTATTTTGCCGCCACCTAGTGGCGTAACAATGTAACTGCGCTGAATGACAGCCTGTCTAGAACGTGCAGAGACAGGCCGTGCTGATACTCTTGGGAAATATCAACAGTCTTGGAAAGTGAGGATGGGAACTAACAGTTACAAACAATAGCCAAACAAGCTTTTTGTCAGTTGCTATGTGGACCCTTATTTTGACATTTTGTTCTTGTTTTCCCACTCTGTTTATTTTCGGGTTCAAAGGTTACTGACTATGTCCTTGTTTGTTGCAATAGTTATGTATTAGTTTCAAGTGTCTAGTTTACTTTCCTTTGTTCTACCCCAGTTTTTCAGTTTTTTAACTGATAATATCGCAATACTGAGCCACTCAAAATCAACGCGAGGGAAATTCCTACACCACGACAGCACTAGTTAGTGAGCAAGAGAAATTAAGAGGTACAATAACGTACGGATGGTATCTGACAGACTGAGTTGGAACGCTGCAGTCGTCTCCTTGTGAGGTCATTTTCCATCTCGTTGACTTCTTCTTTCAGCTTCTCCAGCTTTCTCTTCTTCAGCTCTAATTCATGCCACAATCTCTCCATGCGTGCCCTCTGATGCACTAGCAAAGCTGTAAAATCACATAAATCATTATCAGATATGTGCAAAATTTCATGTACAAAACTGATCACAATCATTGGATTAACTATAAAGAGTACTACATATCAACTAGCAGTCATTAGAGTAGACCATCTGCTTAATATCTGCTAACACTTTATGGCTGCAATTACACTGCATGGTTAAATTGACCCAATTTTGATTTCCCCCCCATGTGGCACAGATGGGATAGGCAGGAAAAAACGCAAAGATTCTGATATTCTCCGATCGGTTTCAGGCCTCATTAATGTGTGGAATTAAATCTGATATGAAGCGGATACGTGCATTTGCACTTGCAATGTAAGCGGACAGATTGGTTTATTCCCGTCGTACGTAATTGAAAAAGTGACTATTTTGAAACATTTTGCGAAGCAGATATATCTATAACAAATGAAACGTATCTAGTTGACTAGTAAAAGTATTAATTTAGTTTGTTTGTGTTTAATAAAAGGTGATTTGGTGAAATTTGGTAAAGTGCTCGATACTGCTGTTGTCAGTGATGGCGGCTCGTGCACAGACACGTGCTTCAGTCCCATTGTGGAGACTCCCTATTCGTTCCAGTGAAACCACAAAATAAAATGCATACAAACATGTCTCTGCCCTTGATATACAACCACTGAAGAACGCATTTGGTTTAATGGGTAACAAAAACCTATACGAGGGCGGATTCAAACCCAGAACCTCTGACATGCATAACAAAAGTTCTACCACCTATTATTCCTCTCGCACACATCCCGAGATTTCTTGATATCATAATGCTATTTTTGGTTCGTTTCGCCAAGTGTAGTGTAAATGCGGATATCAGATATGGGTCACTTTTAAAAGATGTAAGCGGGTCGTCAAAAAAAAAATCGGATATAGTCAAAAAAATTGGACCTGCAGTGTAAATGAGGCCTATTTTGATGACATTCTACTGACTATCAGTAATCTTTGCAAATACAAGTCAACTAATTCTACTAACTCTAACAGTCTACTAATACTCTAATGAGAGTTAGTTGATGGTTGCAAAGTTACTTAGTAGAATGTCTAAAGTGGACTGTCAAAATAAAGCATGACCCACCATTCGCTAAGCATTTAAAAGAACAATCATGTGTGTCAAACTATTCAATACCAGAGATGAACGTACCTTGTGTGTATGCAGCGTCGTCAGCACCCATGCTGAGTCTGCGAGGCTCTGAGCTTTTGTCCCGGTGAGGTGAAAGCGGGTCAGACTGGTACAGGGGATCCGGCTCTGCATAATGGTGATCACCAGGTAGACTGAGCAGGTTAGTTGGCTCAAACGTTGGCGATACCACTCCCGGAGACACAGCTGGCGGTTTATTGGGGGAGACAGTGATTTTAAATGTGTATTTGGTGTTGGGCTGCGTTACCACCACACGAGGAGACGTGGCAGTCCCTCCAGCTCCCACAGAGGGACGAGATTTGGGTGGGTGGTGGTGTATATATGCAGGTCCCATGCTCACCTGGCTTCCTAAAGCCCGCAGACCAGCAGAACCCGGAAGCGTTGGATTGGCCGAGATATAGACTGTAGGCGGGTTCCTTCCCCCTCCATCATCGGCTGATGTGTTTGCAGAAATATAGAACTTGGGCTGTGAGCGAGGGGTGTTGGGAACAATGGCGCATTCGTCCGATGGGGTAGTAGCAGCAGCGGGTGGGGACGCAGAGATATACACCGTAGGCTGACTGCGACTGAGCCCAGCACCTCCAATTGAGATCGGGGCAGAGGGACCTGTGCTGGCAGCCAGCGAAGATGACGATGGACAGGACGAAGATGTGGAGCTACAGGTGGCTCGTGGGGCAGAACCGGAACGCAGGAGTGTAGCGGTGGCCGTGCTCGAACCACCAGCTACCCTCTGTGGAGACTCCAACTTTATCTCAATTTGATTCTTCCGTGGCCCAGTTGAGATGTTCTGGATGTTATACTGGCTAAAGGAGGCGGCAGATGAGCATGAGGAAGGCGAGGGTGACGAAGAGGATGCCTGTGACACCACAGCCGAGGGGATGGAGGGGGCCTGGGTGTTGGTAGGTGAACTGATAGGCATGTATACATGTGAGGTTTGATGCTGGCTGCCGCTCCACGAACTCTGGGAAGCTGCAGGATGAGTGATCTGATAGATCTGCTGGGCAGGCTGGGAGGTGGGACTGTACTGCGCCCGTCCTTGTACCTGTCGTGTTGAGCCTGGCTGGGTCACGTATGGGCGAATATAGATGGAGTTTGGACTGTTCAGACCCGACTGAGGCCCTCCATGTATGTGCAGGGAGGTAGGTGTATTTCGGCCGGTGTTGGGAGCGAGCGTCACTGTGATTGGGTTGAAGCGCGGGGTTGGCGGTGGTCCGTGACCTTTGCCCCCAACCTGGTAAAGGCCAAGATGCTGAGGAGGCTGCGGCTTACGAGTGGACTCCATGGCAGCGAATGCACTGAGGCTTGTGGGCGTGTGTGTAGGCACAGACGGCGTTTCAGGCTGATAGAACTCAGAGAGGGGAGACAGTACGTTTAAAGGCCCATCGCTCACACTGGGGGTGAGAGTCCTGCTGCCATTCATCCTTACTACATCTCGCTGCACTGCACCATGGGTATTCTGAGAGACGCCGAGGTTGAGTTGGGTCATGTGATTGCGAAGATCTGTCAAACTCTGGCTGCCTTCACTATACAAAAAACCAGGACTCACCTTGGCCAGGTACTCGCAACATGCAGCCAAATCGTTCTTATTCTGAGGAAAGAAGAGTGAGACAAATCTGTCAGCTTCAGATATGTCTGGGGTGGAAGCTAAATTTAAAGTTAAACCTCTGGGATAAGATGCCCCACCCCTCAGATTTGGGAGCAACAGACCCCAGTGGCATGTTGTTGCTGTTAATTTTATTATTTAATTTAATAATAGGGTTGGGAACTGAGAACCGGTTCTATTGTTTTAGAAAAGTACCGGAACTGTGCAAAATTTCAAAGTTTCGGTTCCGGTGTGATGGGTGGGCAAAGTGTGTGGAGTGTATCCTTTAATAGAGACATCTCACCTCATGAATATTATAGTAATGAATGCACTGAAAAGTCCTCGTGCTACTCATATATGTCAGATATCAATGCAGAGAGAGCACAAAACTGTACGATTGATCTTTAAAAGATTGCGTTCTCGATTTCATCACCCACATTATCTAATTCCTAAATGACAACGATTCGTGTATGTTAAACCTCTGACAAAAATAAAATTGCGACATTCAAATCTGCGTTCGCACTGCCGCTGATCTAGAGAGAGCAGTTGTCGTGTTCAGATAAACAACTTCACAAACAATCTTTTCAAACACCCAGTATCATAATGTCTGTGTTGTATATATTCCACTTATCACAGAAGTATACAAAAGTTTATTATTCAGATATAAACGCTGATGTCTACGTTACCGATCAAAATAAAATAAAAACCTTTTGAAAGTAACTGTGTGCTTCAAATAACGACTATCGATTGCATTGTTACGCCAACAAATTACTGTTAAAAATGTATCTATTACTGAATCATTCTTTCAGAAACAAGTGAAGTCTTTACGAATCCAAATTACAAAAATATTCTGTTTGGGTGTTCACGCATCTTAAAAGGTGTTGAATTTGTGGTAACACTTTACAATTAGGTTCATTTGTTAACATTAATGTATCAACTAACATGAACTAACCATGAGCAATGCATTTGTTACTGTACTAGTTAATCTTTGTTAATTAAAATCCAGCTGTTCATAGTTGGTTCATATTAGTTCACAGTGCATTAACTAATGTTAACAAATACAACTCTCGATTTTAATAATGTATTAGTAAATACTGAAATTAACATTAACAAAGATTAATAAATGCCGGAGAAATGCAGTTTATTATTAGTTCATTTTAATGTAGTTAACTAATGAACCTTACTGTAAAGTGTTTCCTACTTTGAGATTAGCAGTCTGTTAAACTCATTTGACAAGTATAATAAACACAAAAGGACTGTTTGAGTATTGTGTATTTATTTCCCCTTACTACTATGATTTTTTTTTTTTAATTTTAAAAGGAATCAGAACCGGAATCATTAGGCAGAACCGGAACCAGAAAATTTCTTACAATTCCCAACCCTATTTAATAATAATTATAATTCATGAAGTTAATAATTCCATGAATTAGATGTACATTTCAAACATCATTACTCATCATACTCATCCTCATCATACTCCACAGGTCAACTGAATAACATCAGTCAGTGAGTATTAATACATGTGTGTACTGAATATATACTGAATGATGAATGATGGAGACATCATGAATGATGCCTCTGTAGTGCATTTGGAAGAGAAAATAATGAAATACGCCTGAAACTGCACATTGTAAGCGTAGAAATACTAGGTTTCCTACAGTGAATGAAGTCTGTGATTGCCCTAGTAATTTGTTTAGACATTTCCGATCTTTAGATACTTGAGTATTTTTTGTGGAATTGGCAGCAAGCGGAGGATGGCTGTCTGTCATAAATGTCATCGTACAGCTGTGGTTAAAAAAAGTTAAACTCAGAATCAGTTATACAATTTTTAAGAATTGATGGAAAATTGTTGCGTGTCAATTTTTTTTCCGCAAAGAATTTTTTCTCGTACTACTAATTCAGATATATTTGCAAAAAATCAGATAAAAGCTGGAAAGTTTACCCTGGGGACATCTTTCCCCAGTAGTGATTTTTAATTTTGTCCTATAATAAATTAATTGGCAAATGTTTCAATTTATTTGCCTTAAAATACATATTGGATGAATAACCCCAGTTTGGGAATCGATGCTTTAGATAAAAGCATCTGCTAAATTAAAGCAAATGCAAAAAAAACCTACAATGCAAATGTAGTGTGAAATTTGATTTTATTCACCAGGAACTGGCTAGATTGTGGAACGCCGTCTCTACATGACAGGTGGTTTGAAGGGAGGGGCTGTAAAATAACAGGGGTTAGTGACATCAGCGTAAAGTTGTGTCTGTACAACATGCATTGATGAATTTTGCGCAATTACACCAAGTACTGTATTAAGACAATAAACTGTGTCACTTTTTTTTTTAATTCATATTAACTTAATAGTTATGTGACAAATTATGCTGGGTCGCCAAAAGACAATTTTCGACATGTGAGACGAATTTCAAAAGGATGTACAGAGTACTTAGGCTTACAGAAACACATTTGACAATAATCCTTGTATAATTCGCACACAGGACACAGCCTTTCTAGATGGGCAAGCGGAGTATGTCTAACTCACCTGTAGGACACACTCACACACCACGTCCTCTGGAACTTCTGGAAACTTTTGCTGCAGGTGGTGCAGAACCTGGTTGTCAATCTGCTGGTTTCCCTGTGCCATTCGTCTACTGCCAAAACAGAACGGACCTGACCTCAGCACGCACGCTAGCGTACTATCTTAGCATCTTCTGCATAAAAAAAGAGAAGACAAAAATGCATATTTGTGAGACTAACCAAATGAAAAGCACTAGAAATTTGGGACAGATGTAGTCCAATATATTAATCAAACACTTTAGGAAAGATCAAATCAACAATAGCCACTAATATCTTACTGTGCTGATTTTGCCAGTTTTCCCAAAACTTACCACCAATATGATGATTCTAATATGATGATTTGCTGCTCAAGAAACATTTATGATTATTATCAATGTTGAAAACAGTTATGTACTTTTTTTTTTTTTTTTTTTTTTTTTTTCAGGATCCCTTGATGAATAGAAAGTTCAAAAGAACAGCATTTATCTGAAATACAAAGCTTTTGTAACATTATACACTACCGTTCAAAAGTTTGGGGTCAGTAAGAATTTTTATTTTTATTTTTTGAAAAGAAATTAAAAGAAATTAATACTTTTATTCAGCAAGGATGCATTAAATTGATCAAAAGTGACAGTAAAGACATTTATAATGTTACAAAAGATTATATTTCAGATAAATGCTGCTCTTTTGATCTTTCTATTCATCAAAGAATCCTGAAAAAAAATATATATATATATTGTACACAAATATTTTGTACAATTGTACACAATAAATGTTTCTTGAGCAGCAGATCAGCATATTAGAATGATTTCTGAAGGATCATGTGACACTGAAGACTGGAGTAATGATGCTGAAAATTCAGCTTTGATCACAGGAATAAATTACTTTATAAAATATATTCAAACAGAAAACAGTTATTTTAAATTGTAATAATATTTCACAATATTACTGTTTTTACTGTATTTTTAATTAAATAAATGCAGCCTTGGTGAGCAGACGAAACTTCTTTTAAAAACATAAAATCTTACAGATTCCAAACTTTTGACTGGTAGAGTGTGTGTGTGTGTGTGTGTGTGTATGTATATATATACACACACACACACACACACACACACACACACACACACACCGTATTGCCAAAAGTATTGGGACACCCCTCCAAATCATTGAATTCAGGTGTTTCAATCACTTCCATGGCCACAGGTGTATAAAATCAAGTAACTAGGCATGCAGACTGCTTCTACAAGCATTTGTGAAAGAATGGGTCACTCTCAGGAGCTCAGTGAATTCAAGCGTGGTGCCGTTATAGGTTGCCACCTGTGCAAAGTCCATTCGTGAAATTTCCTCACTACTAAATATTCCACAGTCAGCTGTTAGTGGTATCATTACCAAGTGGAAGCAATTGGGAACAACAGTAACTCAGCCACAAAGTGGTAGGCCACGTAAAATCACAAAGCGGGGTCAGCTCTGCACACACAGACATAGGTATTGCATTTAGTACCACATTCCATATGCGATACTAAATCCAGTACAGGTCAGATGTTTTGTAATGTGACCGCAGTGTGAACATATTGGAAATTCATGCGATTTTTACATCACTTGAGATCAACATCTGTGGCAGATCACACTATTAATAAATCCATAATCGCTTACTTTAATTCTGTGTTTACTTTCATATGACAGCATGCTGTGTGTGTTGCCAAGTCCGCGATTTTCCAGCAGAATTGTGTTACTTTTTCACTGTTGCCGAGGGTTGTTTTGCAACTTCATGGGTTGAAGCGACCGCACTAACGCGATATTTAAGCCCCAGAATGCAATTGGGCTAGCTTTGGACTAGTTTTGAGAAGCAATTGAGTGGATTTTGAGGTAAAAACCTGGCAACCCCGTTTGTATTGTTCTTTTGTGCATGCATGCAGGCCAGAGGCCAGTTCAGAACCATGATCTGTTCACACTGGAAATCTGATATTGGCCACATTTAAAAAAAAAAAAAATGTGAATAGCTATACAAAAAATATAAGATCTGAGCAAAAATCGGAATTGAGCAGTGTGAATGTAGCCTAAATGTACTGGGATTACAAAACTTACCAAGAAAGTTTGTGCACCAAGCTCTGCCAGTTTTATTATAATTAACATTGGCAACCTTCCCTAAGAGATTTTGCTCAAATGGAGGTTTACAATTCAACTCAACTAGCTGCAACTGTCCGAGAATGGAATGCAGAAACAATAAAACTGAAAACTACAGAAAAGCCCTCTTTTGCAAAACTTTATGCAATGTTACAAGACTACAAGAAGAATTAAAGAGAGTTAAAGAAGAACTATGACTGAATGAATGCAGAACAATTTGTATATATATATATATATATATATATATATATATATATATATATATATATATATATATATATATATATATATATATATATATATATACACACACACACACACACACACACACACACACACACACACACACACACACACACACACACAAGCCAAACTATATTGCAAGGCTAGCAAATATATGATTACAGTTACTTAAAGTTCCTCAGAAATCACAATGTAGTTGATGTATAAAGAAATCAGGGTTTGAAACATCAAGGATGGCCATGGCACAGTATGGGTTCACAACACAAAAGAGGCTGCAATGGTGTTCTCCAGAACAGATGCATAAATCATCAACAACAGTGTGATTAAAGTGTAAACAACTTATTTAAGGCAAGCTGACATGAAAAGTAGATTTTGGTCAGGGATATCACATCTACTGAATGTTTGTGTTGAAATATCGCCCTCTCCTGTCAGATGTTGTTACTGTTAATGTACATCTGCAGCTCAACTCAAACTCAGTGCTTTACTTTCAGACATTTGTATGAGACAAAATATATAATAACTGCACTTAATTAGCCTAGTTTCTGTTCACGCCTCTTCCACAGTGTTGGTGCCACTGCTCTCATATGTTAGTCAAAGAAATACTTCCTGAAAAACTTATTTAATTTGTATCTTTATTCAGTTGTATTTATTTGTCCTATTGCTTGTAATGTGTTTCTTTGTTACAAATGTATTACTGACTGTTTATTTGTCTTTAATAAGCTTGCTTAGTGAGCGATGCAGAATATTAGCTCATGTAAATTGGCACCTAATTGATAACTTCTATTGAAAAACTATGATTAACCTCCTACGCAGTTGGGAAAGCAGGGTTTTCTGTGAAGCTGCCACTATGAGAAAACAAAAAAACGGTTTCACACTGCACGGCAAAACTAATTTCATCTATTAGCCCAGGGACTATTTCACTGCCTTAGCTCTTGCATGTATATAACTGTTGTGCAATCTGTTTTGGAAAAAGAAAGAGGGAGGACAAATTAAAAACAAGAGAGAAAAAAAAGCCAATACACTGTTTGCTCAGTAGAAAATGTACAGTTTTCTACCCCAAGGCTAAAGAGGCCATTTGAAACACTTCAAGAGTTGCAAAACACAAGCAATGCGATTTTTATATAGTGCCTCTAATGCTTGGTTGTTTGAGATACAGACAGCCCATCCATCCATCGCCCTCGGCAAAGCCACAGCTCAACGAAACGAACTGCTGCCTGTCTGCCACACCCAAACAATGAACAAACAGACTGAACGAAACATAAGCGCATCCCAAAATTGTTGTTGTAGACCAGGTCCAAAATTAACACAAACCAAACATGAGAAAATTCAGAGAAAAAAAAACTGCATTGGCGAGTAAATAAAACTTGGTTACTCAACAATAATTGGTAACTTCATAAGAAAAGGCATAAGGCACGGCTTAAGCCAAATTGCAGGAATGATTATCTGATATCCACTGAGATATATAAATCAAAGTCATAAACTACCTACTAAAGCAATCATCTGCCGCAACTTGCACATGTTCAAAGCACTTTTACCTTAGTGGAAATTTCAGTGGAAAAGTTTACACAAGTGTGCAATATTTCTTGTACTGAGCCTCCAACAACAAAAATGTCTGGTTTCCGCTTGTTCATGTAATGGCAGTGAATGGTGCCAATGTTATATTTTATTGTTTGCATTTAGCATAGTTCTCTCTCTCTCTGCTATCTATCAGCTTATCACAAAAAGGTATTGTCTGCAAACTCAACAAATGGAGTTTAAAATGCAAAACATCTGCTTTGAGCAATGTTTGTGTTGATCAGTACATGCACCGTATGCATGTCTTCAAGTTTAGGGTGCAAAAGACCATTAAGCATGTCAAATGTTCCCAAACAATCTGAAGATAGTAGGTTAACTGTCACCAGTCATTTTTTTTCATGGGATCACATTCGGTGCTTAACTCTAATACCTGCAGTGACAGATTTAAGCAGTACATATGCCACCCTCTCCTGTTTTTTTGCACTGTTATCAAATGTACATAACCAACAGAGAAATATCTATTGCTGAAGTCTCATGAATGGTGAATATACACACCCTTGTTACAATGACAACCAATATGAACAGCTGGTTTGTCTTGTGTGAATTTTTTTTTAGTGTGACTCATTAGTGTTATATTTGACTATCAAAGATCTCTTGCTTAGTGAAGTTCTTAGATCTGATCTGTTCAGTTTGTGTGTTTTTGTTGGCCACAGGCAAATGAATAATAAAAAGTGATTCCAATTCCCTGAGAGAAAATGATCACTTTACCAAAAAAATGTATCTGTGTTTATTTACCAAGCCAAGTGTTTGGTTTGGAAAATAATGTTCAACGCACACTGAGCCTATTGTTGTCAGAACTTTAAAACAAGAATCCTAATGGTTGTGTGTGTAATGATGAAAACTGTCTGTCCAGGAATGTGCAAAACAAGACTATTTCCTTTTTCCAATTAGTCCTCAAACATATTTGGAAATATTTAAAAACAAGTGGTTCATGTTTCACTTGATCAACATTCTGACATTAACCCTTGTGTTACGGTTGTGGGTCTATTTGACCTGTTTTGATTTTTGAGTTGACTGAAATGCTGGTTAACCTATGTTTTTTTTCTTGACATTTTGTGACTTTCTCATTTAGGGTCATGAACATGCATGCAAAGTTTCAACACGCTGATTAATTGTAAAATGTGCATACAGAAATTTTATACGTTCTTACTGTTCGTGGGTCAATTTGACCCATTTAGGCAGCTGTAGAAAATAGAAAACAGTTATCTTAAATTGCAATAATATTTCACTATATTACTATTTTTACTGTATTTTTGATTAAATAAATGCAGCCTTGGTGAGCAGGTTCTTCTTTCAAGAACTTCTGACAGGTACTGTACAAAAGTTCGGATATTTTTGTGGTAATAAAAATAGACCCAAGCAAAGACCTAAGCCTTTAAAATGACTTAAAAAAATATATATATATATGTTACATATATATATATGTGTGTGTGTGTGTGTGTGTGTGTAACAATGAGGCAATAATATTTGGTTCAAATAAAGTATTAAAAGCAAGTGAATCGCAACCTTTGTTAATTCACAATAGCACTATGCTATAGTATAGTTTTAAATGGCTTTAATACATCGTGCAGCCTTAGAAAATGGTCTAATATTGTGGTCCATTGATTCTCGCCTGAGGAACGCACCACTTCCAGTATTTTGCTGGTTACTCAACATGGTAAATTGCACTCAAGGATTTTTTTTTTTTTTTTTAAATCGAGTACTCAAATTTAATCGAGGAATCATGACAGCCCTTGTATTGTTATTGTGGGCACTTCAAAATACCATTAATTATTCACTATGAATTTAGATTTTAAGAACACATTTAAGAACGCACTAATGAATAAGGTTGTGAATCGAAAACCGGTTCTTACACATTAGTATGTGCTTTCTGTATATAATAAAAGGTAATTTTGTGGCAAAAACATGGAAATACTTTTTCCGTTTTTATCCTATTGTTTACGATATTTATTTGTTGGTCAGTGTCATTGGGGGTTTGGTTCTTTTGCTGTTGTAGACTGCATTTGTAATAACTGAAATCATTTGGTATGGAATATGGAACTGTTATGCGGTCAAGACCTGCCTGGAACTACTATCTGTATTGTTACCTTGAATTAAAACTACTCATTTCATGAAATAATATCACCCACCCCTACAAGACAGCATGAAGTATGATGCATTATAATGTAGCTTTAGCACAAAGAGCTCTGACTGCATTGTGTGGTTGTGTTTACTGCATGAGCAGCTATATCTGACTAGCATGGCAGAGAGTGTAAAACGGTGCTGTGTGGTATGAGCTGTACACTTCTAGTCTCTATATTTGGCTGTCATGGTGTAGTCAGTTAAAGTCTGGACCCTCACTGCTGTACAGCCACAGTAAGTACATTTACATGTGCAGGTATATTTGAGCTACAGCAGGGTTTTGTGTAATTGAGCTTGTCTAAATCACATCTGTCTTTCAGAGCGAGCACACAGCGCTGAGGCCAACCGTAATCAAATAAAGTCTGTAAATGCTGGACGCAGCCAAGCTACAACTGCACTATTCACGTCCGGACTAAGGTGTCCATAAAAAAATAATGAACCACAGCTTCAGTCCGACTGTATTCCTAAACTTCCTGTGATTTCACAAACATTACCAACTATAAACTGGAAAAAAAAAAATAAACATCCAGGCAGCAGAAGCTCGAGGCTTTGGCAAACCTACATATTTATAACTACGTAATACATATCCTTTGTGGAGCCTCTTTAGTATTCGTTGTGCACAGGAGGATAGGAAATTAATGGGGGCTTGGGGCTAAAAGGACATCAAATAAAAAAACCCCCCAAATTTGTGATAAGGGGAAGAAAATGTCCCCGCACTATTAAACAAAACTGCGCAATATGATGTGAAAGAGAACTGAATTCAGTAACTGCGCATGCGCAGAAAGGCTGTGTTTACAGTGCAAGTCTTAAAGGGATAGTTCACCCAAAAATGAAAATTCTATCATCATTTACTCACCCACGAGTTGTTCCAAATCTGTATAAATTTCTTTGTTCTGTTGAACACAAAGGAAGATATTTTGAAGAAAGTTTGTAACCAGGCCACTTTGGGGCATCATTGACTTCCATAGTAGGAAAAAACGTTAATGGTTTACGTTAAAGTCAATGGTGCCCCAAAACTGTTCAGTTTAACACATTCTTCAAAATATCTTCCTTTGTGTTCAACAGAACAAAGAAAATTATACAGATTTTGAACAACTCGTGGGTGAGTAAATGATGATAGAATTTTCATTTTTGGGTGAACTATCCCTTTAAAGCACAGATCTGGGCCTGTATTCATAAAAAAAAATCTTTCTGCAAAGAGTTGCTCCTAGTGACAATTAGAGAAAATTCTTAGAAATGTGGGCGTTTCTTCTTAAAATTAAATAAAAATCCTAGTAAAGAATAAAGTAATTCAGAAAGCATCTTAACCCTTAAAAGAGGTCTTAAGGTCCAAAATTGTTAGGAGTACGGACGAGGACATTTAAGAGGCTTAAGAGTTTCTTTAGCAGTGAAGAAAATGGACGAAACGCGAAGTGAGAGAAGAAATGTGTTGCACACAATGCATGACACTGAGTTAATAAGACGCTACACATTAGACTGTGCAGGGATCATGTTGGTGATGATCTTATTATGGTGACACCTAACATCTCTGACAGCGCAGAAATGCCATAGCGCCAGAAATGGAAGTAATCACTACAATAACATATTTGGCAACTGGAAAAAAGCAACTATGCAGCAGTGATGATTTGGGTCTGTCACTACCTTCTATAAAAAACGTATCAAATACGATAAGTACGACATTAACAGCATGGTAAAAGAAAAATAATGAATACACACACATACATACATATATATATGTGTGTGTGAGTACAACAGGAAAAATGATGCTAATTACAAAGGCTTAGACCCTACTTAAAAGCGATCTTTATTTTCCTCCTTGGACAACAAACCAATCACAGTCTTCAAAAGACTATGTCATACATAGCAATGGGGTCAGCACCACCTCCTCACTAAGATAAAAGTTTTTGTCTTTTCCTCTCTCAGAGTTCCTCTCAGATCAGCCCTGAATCGCTCTTAAGCTAAGACTCCTACATAGATGTTTTTAAGCTAAATTAGGAGCTTTCTGAGAGGATTCTTAGAAGCTTTAAGAATATTATTCTTCATGCATTCATGTCCCCTCTGAACTGTATTAAACAGTCTGAGTAAATACATCTAAATGCCACTTCAGATGCAGCTCCTGTGATTCCTCTGCATTGCAAAGATGAATTTTGTTGATATGGATTTCATTTGATTAGTAACGGCCCTATTTTATCTTATTACTCTAAATGAATTTGACTAAATGTAAGAATTTGACACACAAGATGATGCATACATTTAATTAGGTCAAAAAATGGCTTCATAAAAGTAAAAATGCCCATAAAAGGTAAAAATCAACTTAAACTTATTGGAAAACAATTCCTGTCACTGCTGCAAACTAACCACCACACAGAATATGAAGAATATCAACAACTTTAGGAGTCAGCTGTCCACGGCAGTCCTAAACCTGCCAAGGTACCAACACAAACACTCAACAAAATATCATCCGATTATCGCCATCGATAAAATCCTAGAAAATATTTAGATATCATTTTTTGTCAATATCGCACATCCAAGTAAATGCAGCTGGTTAGGCCTTAAGGAAACAGTTAGGGGGAAAAATCTGTGTCAATCTGCTAGATCTGTGCATTAGGTCTTAAACTGACAGCAGCATGTATGAAGGCTCACAGCAACTGAATGGGATACGCCATGATCTTACCTGTCCAGGTTACCCATTCCTCACCAGCTCACATGGGAAGTTATCAAAGTGAGCATCTCCTCAACTATAATTTGAATATAAAACTTCAAATAGCTATGATTGTCAGAGCCGACAGCCTCATGGGTAGCGCTCTGCGCTCCAACATCTAGTGAAACTGCTGCTCTGGCAACCCGAGTTCGATTCACGGCTCGAGGTCCTTCACCAATCCCACTCTCCTCTCTCCGCCCAGCGCTTTCCTGTCTGATCTGTATACTGCCTTATTTAATAAAAGCAAAAAAATATATGACTATTTACAAGGTTTTTGATCACTGAAGCCAATCACAGACATATCTGATGAGAGCGTGAACACAATGGCCAATCAGAGGGGTTTACGAATCCGCTCAACAGCACAAAGCGTCACATTTTTAGAATTTCAGTACCAAAGTCAGTACTTTGGACAACTCTACTTACAGCCATGAGTCTGAAGTGCTATGTATCTATATGCATGGCCCTATGATACGGAAATCTCCAATTATAATTTGTGCTCTGTTCCATAGTGCCAACATTCTCATCACATTGGTTACATTCCACATCTACATGACAAATGCAGTATGCCTAGTGGAACTATTGTTCACATATGGCAGAATCAACTGAGAGCAGTTATTACTAGGGCTGGGTGGTATGACTATATATTATATATATATATATATATATATATATATATATATATATATATATATATATATATATATATATATATTGATAATTTATAAAGCGGTTAGTTCCTGTCCTTGATTCTGATTGGTCAATAGCTGCGTTTTATTCACGATAAAACACAACTATGACTGCTTCACCCAACAGTTCTGTGTATCACTACACAACATCCTTAGCAACCACTCTTAGCAATGTAAACTGTATGTTCTCAATTGATATTGTTCATTGAAGCTTACTGTATTATGTAGAAGAGTGTTGTGAGAAAGTGATTGAGTGAGCGAGTTTATTACCTGCATTCAGATTTAGCATTTTCCTTCAGGTCAGTCCTATGTTCATAATAAAAAATCTGTTTAAAATGTCCGATGTATTATCCTGTCCTTTTAACATTTAAGGGGTTTTCCCGTGACTGACAGCGTTAGTCAAAGCATTTGTCAGTTGCATCTTGTTCCGTTTTCAAAACAATGACTCACACACTCATAAAGACGGTCTTTGCCACCATCTAATGGCATGAAAATGTAACTTCTGTTGCTGTTCGGTCAGGGACTATTTTTTCCGGCGGAAAGAAGGCTTTTAAAAAAGGTTTACTTCATGAAAGTTGCATTGATACTTTTGGCTTTAATATTTGTATTGTGTGGTAACCGTTTTATAAAAGCAATAAGGTACTCGAGGCTAGTGCGGTATCGTGAATAAGACACAACTGAAGGGGTTGCTAACGGCGCCCTTCAGCCGTGACTTATTCACAATAGAGCACAGCCTCTCGTACCTTATTGCTTACATATATCATGTATATCGTGGTATATATAGCCTAGCTCTATCGACACTTCAGAGTGATGAAATGCATGAATGAAAGCTGCCTCTCTCAGCTGCACAGAAAGCTGCCTCTCTCAGAAGGCGATCGCAAATTTGGGACGTGCTCAAATTAGTATTAAGCACAATAAGCAGTGAAAAAGAACAATGCGGTGCACACACTGACTGACACTGTGCACAGAATCATATCGTGAAATAGGAATTTGGTCATATCACCCACCCCTAGTTATTACTAAGGTATACTTGCTGGTCCATTTTAGCCCCATTTTGTTTATTTCAAGCTCATTTATGCTGCCAAAACTGCACGAATTTGAGATTTTACACACAATCATAGCGAACCTGGAGCTCTGAAAAAAACAAGAGAGTCATTTTATACATTGTAATTAGTCCTGCAACAACTAATCGATAAAACCGTTAAGTAAGAGATAATGTACATCTATGCCTCTCTGATTTCTGCTATGAGGAAAACATGGATGTAATTGCAGAATCCAGTCATAAAATTTCTGCATAAAGTGGAATGTCACAGAATTTGGCAAAATTGAATGAATGAATAAATCAGACGTAGGGCTGCACACTTAATGAAATGGCGATATGGACGAGTGTTTGTGTGAATATAAAAGACTGTTGTGTAAATATGAAGTCTATCTCAGTTTGCTCTAATACACAAAATCAAACGCATGTCATGCACGTCTGCGTCTCACTAAATGAATTTCATCTCCAGAGAGTCACTTCAGCACCATTTCATCTGAGAAAACTATTGGCAGATATACACACAAACTCACAGCTCTTCACCACAACCCAACAAAATAAAAGTCTGGTTTAACTTGAAGAAATTAATGACGCAAATTATATTACCTACATATCGATCGATATACCCTGAATCAAATCGAATCTCTATCACAGAATTCTTTGACATATCTGCAAATATCGTATCACTGGCTTTGAGAATTGATATCATATCATATCATGATGAACCATTTTACTATGGTAATGAGGTGCTATGCATGGTTTTGCCTGTGGTTATGACCTACAAATGTGTAATACTATGGAAGACCAATTTTGAAAACTGCAGGGAGACCTTTATGTTTCTGTGACAAGTTTCCAAAAGCTTCTCATTACAAATCAAGTGAAATTCTGTAATTATCTGTCCACAAAAACATTGGAAATTATGTGAATGCAAAAAAAATTGGATTTGGTGCACACTGCGTTGCTAAATGCACTTTAAACTCACAGTGTGAAGCACAGAACGAGCTGATCTGAGATGCTGAAAACTCTGGATCATGAGCTGCTCGGACATAATGAACAAAGTAGCATGCTTTGCTCTGATTAAAACGGTGCAAGAGAATATGTATACGTATTTAACTAAATAGCAGTCTTTTGCAATTTGAAAAGTGCACTAAGCCATATTGCGATTTCGTTTTTTCCTTGATTGACAGATGCTTTGCCAAAGCAATGGCACAAAACACAATGTTGGAGATCTCTTGTGCTACAGTAGGTAATAAATAGGAAACACTGGACAGCAGCAAGCAAGCGGTCTTCACTGGCTTCTTTTGCTACTAACTGATATAACCTACACGCATGTTCTTGTAAGCGCAAAGCAAGAACCCTCTGCTATAGTTAAAGCTATGTAAAATGTAATTACATGCTAACAAAGATATAAACATAAGAAAATGACTAAAAATGTTACAGCATGGGACCAAGGCACACTTTCTTTTGTTTTAAGCCACTTTCAAGTTTCATCTACAGCATGTGTTGGGAATCATTCTGTTTGAAGATGAAAAGCCTTGGTGTCCTTGCTGATTACAGTGTGTTTTCAAAGACTTTCCCTCTCTATCTCTTATACTTAGCTTAAAATAATGATGATCACAATTATTGCTGCCATGATTAAAGGGATAGTTTACCTGAAAATGAAAATTCATCATTTACTAATGTCGACGCTATATGAAAAAAGTACTATTGTGTTTGCCTTTTCTGAAAAAATGATTGGCTGATGCCAGTAATTAAAATACACCAAATATTAACCAATGTATCGGTCAAACACTTACTGTACTGTGATATAATAAACATACAATCATGTCACATTATCAAACAGTCAATAGAATGCAAAAACATGTTCTGTGTAAAGTATGTGTGTTTATCAGAACTCTTCTCTACTCTTCTGCACGATTAATTGTTACAGTTAAGATATTTGCAAATTGTGAAGCGTCTATTATAGCATTTCATTTGGGTCAACTCATGTTGCACCAAAGGTTTCTTTGCTTGCAATGTGTTTTTTGCAGTGTCGAGCAGTACAATCAATCAGAGATGATTCCACTAAGTGCATGAATGTAATGGCCATTTCGAAGTGATTTTCAAAGTTTGATATGCACTCATTTTTGTGTGCCCCTGTGATTTGGTGGAAGAAATATGCTCAGGTGCAACCACTGGTACAGAAGAAATACCACTCACAACACCAGAGTAAAACAACTTTCCGTGTCCATTCAGCATTCTCACATACACTCCTATAACATTTCAACAGGGGAAAGCCACGACGTAAATGACTTCAAATTGATTGTTCATTAAAGAAGAGAGTTTGTGAGAGGGCAGTACTTTGTGTGCGGACAGTAAATCGAGCTGACTTTTGAGTGACCACTTCTAATTTCTTTTTATTCTGTCACAGTGATAGTATGATGTCCACAGGGGATGTCCTGGAACGACGTGCGTTATATTGCGGTACTTCTGCGAGACATATTTGGAGTTTCTGCTCAAGGGCGCTCTCCGGCGTCCAGTATGAAACAGACGTGTTTAACGCCAAGTAAAGCTCACCCTATTTTGGGTAAAAATAGAAAAAAATAATTCTTCTTTCTAAAAAACTTTGAGGGAAACATATAATCATTATGTTTTTCTCCAGTGTACAGTTTTTTTTTTTCCACAGTGGATGCATAAGAGGCACATATTTAATATTAAATACATGGACTCCATTTTTGAATTTGCATACCTCCTGACAAAAATAAAGAAATTGTCACAGATTTTTTTCATAATAATATAATATTTTATAACAAATCCTTAGATCTTTCTAATTATTTATAGTCATAGGCTGCTTATGCCAATGTTCATTCTTGAAACCAGAAACGGTGGACATGCTGGTGTTCTTAGCACAAAACCTTTAAACATTTAAAGCAGCTAGTTTCTGCCACTGTTCTAATTTGATTTATTTGAAAGACTTTAGTTTGAGTTTTTTTTTTTTTAATTATTATTGTTTTGATTACCCACATTAATATTTGTTTTGCCATAAGTCTGTTCAAGAGACATTGTTACACCTTTAATTATTGATTATTTTGCCTTATGTCTGTTCTAGAGGCATGTTACAGCTTTTTGATTTGGTTTCCTTTGGAAATATGTTTCAAATTCACATTGAATGCATTTATGTATGTCAAACGTATGTGTGTGTGTCATAATCATGTGTCGCAATCGCAATATTGATAAAAGAAATCGTGACAGTTTATTTTTTGTCCATATCGCACAGCCCTAATATGAAATGTATGACCAAATATGAAATGTTGGGTAAAACGCGATTATACTTGTAAATATGAATCTAAACCACCAGTAGGTGGCGGCAAGTGACTTAGTGAGCAAGTCAGGTGTGTTAGAACAGTTTCAGATATTTTAGATGCGTATGGAAATATTAATATTTTTAACACTAGTGTCTAATTAGGTTTGTTGTTCCAAACATTTTTATGGTTGTTCCCCCATGGTTTACTCTGGCCTTCAGGCTGATTTATATACTTTTGTAATATTGCACAAATCTGTCTTCTGTTCCAGATATATACCACATTATTATTACTATTTATTTAATTTTACTTATTTATTATTATTTTCTTAGTTATTTAAATGTTCTTTCTGTTCTCATGTCATATGTATGTGTATATGCATGTACCAAGAGCTCCTGAAAAAAACCACAACAAATTCCTTGTGTGTTTGTGCACTGGCGAATAAAGCTCATTCTGATTCTGATTTATACTTCTGCGTAGTACCTACACTGTAGGCTATGCGTCTGTTTTCATTTATACTTCGGTGTCGTTGTCCGCGTAGACGTGCAACATGCAGAAAGCTAGTAGGCAGTGTCTGCAGTCATGTTGAGTATCAAGGCAAAGGCCGAAGAATAAGCAGCTTGTCATATACGTTGTCAGAGAAGCTTCAGCAGTGATGGTGACAAATAGGCAACGAGTTTGGTAGCAGTTTTACGGCGTGGGTCCCCTTGAAACTGAGCGTTTTATCATTCCTATGGACGCCCGCTTATTTTGACCTGAGGGAGGGGTTCTAGCAGACCAATCACAGCGCTTGCGGTCTGTGTAGAACTGACGCGTTGTTACATTTTTGAAGATGTGCACGTCAGGCTAGGCGTGCTACACACAGCCCACGCCATAGCTACGGTGTACACTTGACGCAGAAGTATAAATCAGCCTTTACAAGTATTACAAATTGCGAAACTTTGTTGCAGCGTCCCAATTCACATACTAGCCGTCCTAAATAGTATTTGAAATTAAAATCCGGTCCCTGGCCAGTCAATCGGTTCATCTCTATTTATTTACCCATAATGTACCTTATGAAAAGAAAACTGAACAATTAGCCCACTTCGTAGAAACCACAGAGATACATATTTTACATCACCATTCAGCCTACCGGGATAAATAGAGAGATAAATATACAATTGTAATTTTTGGTCCATATCACCCAACCTTAGCACAACCCCCAGCATTGTTTCATTTTACACTGTAACTGTAGCAATCAAAAACAGTTCCAAATGTGTGAGCAATGCGTGTTCATAAAGCACATAATAAACAGACTGAAAGCAAACCACACTCAATTACTTCCTGAAATGGAGTTTGTGTGGAGCAAGCACAAAATGTGAATCTCTTGAATTTACTGTATGCAAACACTGCTTGTGTGAAAAACAAACAAGAGTGCTTTCACTCTTCACTCTAAATACTATTTATTTTAATTTGAAGCCTTTTGCAGGTTAATAATTCACACAAAGCCACATTATTATGTTTATGTAGCCCTTGCACAGGATATGTTTAACATGGAATACTACTTGGTACTGTAACTTTACTGTACCTTCGGATCACACTTATATATAACAGAAATTGTTTCAAAGCAGCTCCACAATAATACAAAGGAAAGTAACAGAACTGATGATGCAAACTTAATTAGCAGCTCAACTGAAGACAATAGTGTCGTTATTCAACTCATTGTGTCAGTTGATTCAATTCAGTTAAATAACTGGATCAGTTCAAATGTAAGGCAAATCACACTGTACTGTGGGATACAATATCGCATACAGCGTAGTCTGTTGTGAATTGCACATTTTTGCAACTATAGCAGGTCACTCATGCAATACAGAAAACTACTACTAGGCACAGTATATACGACTTAGAAATAATAAGCAGAATTACGAACACATCCATGAAGACACAATAAAGTGAGATTGGTTATTTACTTCTGAATTATTAAAATAAAGGCAGTTTAGGTTTGTAAAATAATGGGGCACATGCATTTTGATTAAAGTGTTATTAACATAATGTATACAATGTTACTTATACATATTTATGTAATGTTACAGAGTAATTAGGCATTCTGGATTAGTGAAAGTGCCTTCAGGTACTTGCATCCCGAATGAAATGTCTGTTACACTTTATACACTTTATATCTTAGAAACTTGGTAAAAAGAAAACTGACCCTGGGATTTATTTTCAAACATTCTTCTTCAACTATTCATGATTGGCAGAGCATTCATTTGTTTTGAAGGCCTGATAATCACACAGTTTTGTTTCCTTTATAAGCAAACTGTAAAATAATAAATAAAAATTATTCCCGCAATTGGCCTGACCATCGATCAATCACTAAACGTAAGCATTCAATCTATTTATTGTTAAAATGAGAAAACGAGCTTTTCAGCCTCATGTTAATGCAGGCTACATTTGAGAGGTATTCTAACCTGAGACGTTTGCTCTAAACCACACAGAAAGCTCAGTAACTTCACTAAATGTTAAACGTCAACAAACGGGTAAGATCAAAATAGAGCGAGTGAGTGAATCAAACCGATCAGAGCGACCGGATGCAGGAACGCGACAGACTGAAGAACCTTTATAGCTTTTTCATCGCGTTTTTAGCCTTTAAGGCGACGGAGGGTGTGTACTTACAATTAGAGCAAGATCGTAAAAAAGGAGAAACACAAAAAACGACTTTCAACCGAGTTGTTTGGCGTTTCTCTCGACTCCACAAACACTGAAAGGCCTAATCTCAAGCGTTTTTCTCACCGTGTCAGCCGCCGCTCCCCGGGCCGAGACGCCGCCGCGGAACTGCACTGGGCCGGGCTGCTGAACCCAGGCCCAACTCCGCTAAAGACAGCGATGAGGGGAGAAAACCACCACCACCTCCGCCGCCCGCTGTTTCTCAGACTCGGGATTCTTTTGACAGCTCTTCTGCTTTTCCCCCTCTGCTCCCCCTTATTTTCTCTCTTCCTTTCGCACTTCCAACAGATAAGAATCAAAATAGTGTCACACAATATGGCGGCCGTACGAGTAAGCGCCTATCGCGAGACTTCGGGGTTTTTTGCCTTGTGCATAGGAAAAACGAACTTACGAGCCGTACTATGGAGAAGTCTTAGCTCATGAATATTAACTCGGCATGCTCAAGTTGCTACGTGACTTTCCTAGAATGCCGTTCAATAAAAGCTTAATATTAAAGAGCAAATTCTTCAAGAAGTAAGAGTTGGCTAAATTAGACTTAATTAGAGAGAGAAATTAGCGACATCTAGCTTTGTAAATTAGGCAGAAATAGTCAAATGAACAAAGATATTTGTATTCAACGCGGATATAGTTACAGTGAATTATATATTACTATTTTTATTTAAAATAATTCAGAGGATTCCTCCTCTTGCAGCAAGCATTACAGGGCTACCACCCACAGTCTATGAAATATAAAATAGTAATAATATTCATAAATATAATTTCAGGAAAAACATTAAGGTGACTCAGTTGCAGAAGCTAATTAACTTTAAAGACTTTCTAACAATGAGGCGGGGCATCATTCTGACTAGAAATCACTGATGGTTCCTCTTGTTTACTTTAAATGGACTCATATGAGCCAGTGAAAGTTACTAGAGGAGAAAGGGAAGAAAAAAGTTTTGATGGTAGTTCATGGCAATCCACAGTTGATTTTTTTTTTATTAGTAATGGTTAATACTTGTCTGTCTTTTTGTTTTCATAATAAAAAAGTGTACCTGTTTATCAGAAAGATAAAGGAAATCATTAGGGTAAAGTGTATTTCCTGGAACTGCAGTTCAATTTTTGCAGGTGATGGCAAGCCTAAAATAGTATTCCTACCCAGTGAGAATCTCTAAAATATGTAAAAGTGTATTTTGTGTATACTTTATTTATTTCTCATATAAGAAGGGTTATCAATTTGTCATGTAAATTAATAGTAAAATACTGGCAAACAGTTTACATTATACTGTTACTTTACAGTATGTTACTAATACCATGCACTGTACACTGTAAACCTAAGTTAAAGAGGAAACCAACTGCATTAATCATTTAACTTTAATAAAAAGCTTTATTTAGACTGTGGAAGTAATTTGAGCTTATTTCATTTGAGTCCACTAATATCTCTTAATATATAATTAAACTATAAACACTGCTCACTGTTGTAAACATACTTTGTGTATCTGATACCTAACTGAATTATGTAAATTCATTTAAAATAGACGCAACAATTTAACTCGTATCTTGGCAGTTACATGTTAGCTAGAAATAACAGACATGTATGTCCACTATGTCCTAAGACATGGTGTTCAGGTAAAAAATCTCAGTGCAGAACGCAAAGATCTCAAGACACTTTTAATACAAGATGCAGTAACAGAAATAGCCTAACAGCAAATTAGAAAGATACTTATTTTGACATTGAAAAAAAGAAAAAAATCACATTGGCTATAGCTTTCGCCCTTTATAAATACTGTGTTATAGTGAATCATTTTGCAAAGCAACTGCTTCACAAAGCTTCCGTCATGCCGTCTTCGCTTCAGACACATACTAGTCTGCAACAAATGCATGCAGCTCTGCTGTGAACAGAGCACCTGAAAATATCAAAAACTCGCAAGCATTCCCCTCCACAGAAATCTTTAGTTCCATTGTACATAATGCAAGGAGAATCCGCCCCATCACCAGATGATTCCATAATGGAAAGCATATCCAGTATTAAGTGACTACTTCTCAAGGCTTGCTCATACAAAACAGTGCCCTGCCTCGCAGAGACACAGCCAAAAGAGCCAATCCTCGTTAGTATAGTGGACAGTATCTCTGCCTATCACGTGGAAGACCGGGGTTCGATTCCCCGATGGGGAGGCTCCATCTTTATGATGGCCAAACACCTTGCACGAGCTCAGGCTTTACCATTAAGCTGCTGATAAAGTGAACCCCACGTTCAAGACTCACCTTAGACGTCTTGCGGAAGAAAGGGCTCCCTTTTGTGCTTGGTAAACCTTACAATCACGCTGCTGACCAAAAACTTGACATTGCGAACAGGGAAAGTGGCGATGGTCTGACGACCACTCAGCTCCAAAATGCCCGCTTCTTTCGACCATGCTCGAATGCCGGCACTTTGGAGTAGCGATGGGCGCTCTCGAAACACTGCTTCGCAACGCTTCGAAACCTTTACGCATCTTTAATTTGAGTTAGTGGTTCGGATATGAATCGAGCGCTTCGAAACAGTGAACCGCTTTGCGAAGCAATTGCTTCAAAAAGCTTCCGTCCTGCTGTCGCTGCTGTGAGCAGAGCACCCAAAAATATCAAAAACTCGCAAACGTTCCCCTCCACGGAAATCTTTAGTAAAAGACGAAAGATTTATACGTGAATGAAGAGAAACTCGAGCTGTGTCCCTGAGCCTTTGGGCCAGTGTGCTCCCACTAAAACGCCACAATGCTCAGCAAGGGTAATATCTGGTGCAGGCTCCTCCCACCCTGCTTTTTTCTGTTAAATCGTCAAGCCATTTTCTTTGTACGTAATGCAAGGAGAATCCGCCCCATCACCAGATGACCGCAATCCCTGTGTAACAGGATGTCACTGAAGCCGATAGTATGTTGAAGGCCAGTGGTAGTATTTGCCTGAGATTTTTATGAACTTCCTGGAAGCTAAATGAACAAACCCTTCATCCCCTGCCATTGCGGGTTGATTCCTCCATAGGACAGGGTAAGCTCCTCTTCTCCTGCCCCCCTTGGCCAAAATAAAAAGGTTAAATAATAACTCCCATAATGGAAAGCATATCCAGTATTAAGTGACTACTTCTCAAGGCTTGCGCATACAAAACAGTTCCCTGCCGCACAGAGACGCGGCTGAAAATGCTAGTCCTCGTTAGTATAGTGGACAGTATCTCTGCCTGTCACGCGGAAGACCAGGGTTCGATTCCCCGACAGGGAGGCTCCATCTTTATGATGGCCAAACACCTTGCACGAGCTCAGGCTTTACCATCAAGCTGCTGATATAGTGAACCCGACGTTCAAGACTTACCTTAGACGTCTTGCAGAAGAAAGGGCTCCCTTTTGTGCTTGGTAAACCTTACAATGACGCTGCTGACCTAAGACTTGACATTGCGAACAGGGAAAGTGGCGATGGTCTGACGACCACTCAGCTCCAAAACGCCCGCTTCTTTCGACCACGCTCGAACGCCGGCACTTCGGAGTAGCGATGGGCGACGCTTCGAAACCTTTACGCATCTTTAATTTGAGTCAGTGTTTCAGAGTGTGAATCGAGCGCTTCGAAACAGTGAACCGCTTTGCGAAGCAATTGCTTCAAAAAGCTTCCGTCCTGCCGTCGCCGCTTCGGAGCAAAACGCAAACCAGTCTCTGTTTTTGAACAAATGCATGCAGCTCTGCTGTGAGCAGAACACCCAAAAAATCAAAAACTCGCAAACGTTCCCCTCCACGGAAATCTTTAGTAAAAGGCGAAATATTTATACGTGAATGAAGAGAAACTCGAGCTGTGCCCCTGAGCCTTTGGGCCAATGTGCTCGCACTAAAACGCCACAATGCTCAGCAAGGGTAATATCTGGTGCAGGCTCCTCCCACTCTGCTTTTTTCTGTTAAATCGTCAAGCCATTTCCATTGTACGTAATGCAAGGAGAATCCGCCCCATCACCAGATGACCGCAATCCCTGTGTAACAGGATGTCACTGAAGCCGATAGTATGTTGAAGGCCAGTGGTAGTATTCGCATGAGATTTTTATGAACTTCTTGGAAGCTAAATGAACAAACCCTTTATCCCCTGCCATTGCAGGTTGATTCCTCCATAGGACAGGGTAAGCTCCTCTTCTCCTGCCCCCCTTGGCCAAAATAAAAAGGTCAAATAATAACTCCCATAGTGGAAAGCATATCCAGTATTAAGTGACTACTTCTCAAGGCTTGCTCATACAAAACAGTGCCCTGCCGCTGCAGAGACACAGCTGAAAGAGCCAGTCCTTGTTAGTATAGTGGATAGTATCTCCGCCTGTCACGCGACAGACCGGGGTTTGATTCCCCGACGGGGAAGCTCCACCTTTATGATGGCCAAACACCTTGCACAAGCTCAGGCTTTACCATCAAGCTGCTGATAAAGTGAACCCCACGTTCAAGACTCACCTTAGACGTCTTGCGGAAGAAAGGGCTCCCTTTTGTGCTTGGTAAACCTTACAATCACGCTGCTGACCAAAAACTTGACATTGCGAACAGGGAAAGTGGCGATGGTCTAACGACCACTCAGCTCCAAAACTTTTTTCGACCACGCTCGAACGCCGGCACTTCGAAGTAGCGATGGGCGACGCTTCGAAACCTTTATGCATCTTTAATTTGAGTCAGTGTTTCAGAGTGTGACTCGAGCACTTCGAAACAGTGAACCGCTTTGCGAAGCAATTGCTTCAAAAAGCTTCCGTCCTGCCGTCGCCGCTTCGGAGCAAAACGCAAACCAGTCTCTGTTTTTGAACAAACGCATGCAGCTCTGCTGTGAGCAGAGCACCCAAAAATATCAAAAACTCGCAAGCGTTCCCCTCCACAGAAATCTTTAGTAAAAGACAAAAGATTTATACGTGAATGAAGAGAAACTCGAGCTGTGTCCCTGAGCCTTTGGGCCAGTGTGCTCCCACTAAAACGCCACAATGCTCAGCAAGGGTAATATCTGGTGCAGGCTCCTCCCACCCTGCTTTTTTCTGTTAAATCGTCAAGCCATTTCCATTGTACGTAATGCAAGGAGAATCCGCCCCATCACCAGATGACCGCAATCCCTGTGTAACAGGATGTCACTGAAGCCGATAGTATGTTGAAGGCCAGTGGTAGTATTCGCATGAGATTTTTATGAACTTCCTGGAAGCTAAATGAACAAACCCTTTATCCCCTGCCATTGCGGGTTGATTCCTCCATAGGACAGGGTAAGCTCACACGGAAGACGGGGAGGCTCCATCTTTATGATGGCCAACCACCTTGCACAAGTTCAGGCTTTACCATCAAGCTGCTGATAAAGTGAACCCGACGTTTGAGACTCACCTTAGACGTCTTGCGGAAGAAAGGGCTCCCTTTTGTGCTTGGTAAACCTTACAATCACGCTGCTGACCTAAGACTTGACATTGCGAACAGGGAAAGTGGCGATGGTCTGACGACCACTCAGCTCCAAAACGCCCGCTTCTTTCAACCATGAAAGAAGCCTGTTTCTGTTTTTGTTATGTAGTCCACAAAGACAGATATCTTATTCCCATCGTGAATCAGAGGAGATAGCTGCGTGCTACATTGAAAGTAGTGAACTCTGATGACAAGGGGACGGGGGAGCTCCCCCTTACTTGGCCTCTTGCTCAGTGTCTGACGTGCCCAGTCTAGTAAAGACTTCTCCTGGAGATGTAGTAAACTCTGCAAAAGTTGAGTGACAACATCAACTGAATGTGAACCCTCTGCTCCATCAGGTAATCCGACAAGACAAATATTGTTCCGTGTGGATCTTCCCTCCAGATCTTCACAATGGCCTCCAGATGTCCCACCTGTTTTTGAAGCATGGAGATAATGGATTCCAGTTCAGTTATACGATCACTGTGATGCTGAACGTTCCAGTTCTCTGATAGTGTCTGCGTGGTAGTCCACTTTCTGTTGCATAGGCCCTAGCCAGTCTTTAACTTCTTGTCATGGCGGTCTCTGACCGCAAATCCGTTGACAAGGAATCAATTTTACTTTTTGATAAGACTCCAGAATGCACTGAAGGACAGTTATATTTGCAGATAAACAGTCAGCAGCTTGTGCTTGAAATTTGCTTATTCGTTCTTATTTTGTTCTGTTTTCTTGTCTTTAATGCTTGAATTTTATATTTGTTAGGCAAGTATTATTTTTTTGCTGTGATCATAAATTGGAATGGAGAATTGTGAAATTTCTTAAAAATTAGAAATTTCACATTTAAGAATATTTACAATGTTTGTATCATTTGTTTACAGGTCATAAACAACAAAAGCAATAACTCAATAGTTCAAGCAAAGGTTTTAAGCACACACTGTTAAAAGGATAGTTCACCCAAAAAGAAAATTCTGTCATCATTTACTCACCCTCAAGTTGTTCCAAATCTGTTGGAATTTCTGAATTTCTTTCATAATTCACACAGATTTGGAACAACTTGAGGGTGAGTAAATGATGACAGAATTTTCATTTTGGGTGAACTAACCCTTTAACACAAAGTTAACAAAACCAAACTAGGCCTACACGTTTTAATGCTAGCTAATACAATGCAAATACAAAGTGAAAGAAGGTGAAGTGAGCGGTTTGATCACAGAACCCTGTCCTGTTCAACTTCGCCTTGTTTTGCTCTGCTGGTGACCATGTAGTCTTTGCTTGGTTTTGGGATCGATCTTGGGTCCTCACTACTTTATACCAGACCTGACATTTGATCTAAAATTCTAAAATAATGTGGGAACATTTTGTGGATGGATTAGTGATTCAGCATCAGCAGCTCTCTACCACAAATAATCGGATTTGCCTTTATTAAAGAAAAAAAAAATCTCTAGAGATGCTGCGCATTGTGTATGTTCCTGATTTGTGGGTAGCCTATAAATAGTCTACTGTCGGTGCTTATGTAGCCTATATATTAAGTTTAAATCTACGGCGGCATTTAAAGTCCGTTTATCAGATAAATAGAGACGGCTGCAGCGTGCCCGGGCTCGTGCACGTGTGTTCGATGCGAGTCGTTCAGCACGCGCACAGCGGATGTGTTTCTGCTCGGTCACTCTGTGCGGACGCAGCATGTCGATATGGATCGAGTTTAAACAGTGGAAATGTAATAAAACGCTCAAGAGGTAATGTTGTGTGTTTAAGCGACATCGATGGACGATCGTGACTCGACGTCCCACACCAAAGGTAAGAGCCGCTGATGATCCAGTTGGGTTGTGTTAGCGATGGAAATTGATATTAGTGATAAGCTGCTTAACACATTAAACTCAAGATACAGGTTGACTGATGCCGAAGAACGTTTGCTGGATGGCTTAACTAATAACTTAGTAGAGGTGGTTTTATATTACTCAGGGGGTTTTGACTTCGGTTCGATTTCGTGGCATTTGGTCTCAAATTTTGCGCGTGTGATAATCTCAGTCCAGCACTTATGATCGGTTATATAGGCTAGATAAGCAAAAGTGTCATTCTGGTTCTACGTGATTTAGTGAGTGAGTGTGACATCAGGCTGATTTCTGAATACAGTCCGTCTGATCCTCTGTTGGGTTTACTGTTATAAATACCAGACGCATAACGGCTCCATGGATTTCACGCTTTCTATGTTAAAAGATTTCAAGTTAAAATTTTCCTGAATGTGTAAGAAAAATGTATGCATGTCTTTACGTCCTTTAGCTGGTCTCTAATTATTTTCAGATTTTTTTAGCCCAACTAAATGGTCGTTAAAAGTACAAGTGAACTTGAACTCATAAAAGCCGTGTGCGTAATAATTATAAGAGAATTAGCAAAATACGCTTTAAAATAGTTGCAGATAGAGTGTACAGCATGTCAATTTCCCTTGAGTATTTCATGCCAACTGCCAGTATTTCTTCACTAAATGTTATTTAGAGACAGAAGTGAAAGTTTCATCCAGGCAGGGGTTGAAAAACCAATGAATGTTTAGTTGAAAGGGCATTTAGCTCCCTCAGAATCACACTGGTATGTCATGTCCAGCAGTGCAATGCTTGTACTTTTATAAATGCACACTGTTTTTATTTCTATTTTTTTAATACCTTAAATCCTAAAGTTAACCATGTAATTTGTTAGCCATTTCCACTGGACAGTGGTTTGAACAAATGATCACAGTTTGATTGAACACCTATTGTACAGTATTACTTTATTAACTTTGTAAAGCTGAATTATTACTGTTGTAATAACACAATTTCACTGCAGGGGGCCTATAACTTTAAATCATTAGAAAGGTCTAAGGTTTTATTATAAAATGTTAAATTACTATGATAAAATTTGTGATAGTAATTTCTTATTTTTTGTCTTTTTTAAATCTTATGCATCTACTGAGATAAGAAAAAATTCCTGCACACTTCTCTAGACTGGAGAAAATCTTATGGATTTGCAAGGGAATAATTTTGGTTTAAACCAAAAGTGTGAACCATTTTTGCGGGGTCCCGGGGCATGCTCCCTCGTGAGATTTGTTTGTTTTAATTTTTAAAAATGGTCTTCTGTGGTATCATCCACACATGCAAATTTGGTTGATTACATAACTGCAATAAAGTAATAGCCTAGTTAACAATCACTTGTTTAGGATATATGATCTATTTTATATTATTTAAGCACATAAAACCTGCCTTGCCATGGTAGGTCAAACTAACTTTGTTTAAAGTCTCCCTATGGTGAAAATCAAGTTTTTAATGTTTTTTATATGTCTATGTGGTGTTTTTAATATGCTTTAAGACCATGTGCAAATTCATAAGTCAACACCATTGCTGAGTATTTTCTTCTTATAACTGCAGTGAACCAAAAAACGTGGTTTGAAATCGCTCTGCATGAAAAATATTTGGTAACCAATCCCGTCAGCATGTGGGCGGGCTTAAGCATATCATTAACTATGCTGCGAAGCAAGGGGTTTCAAGAGAAGCCAGGTAATCTCTGTATATTTTCCTGTTGATATAAAAATAAGGTACATTTAGCAATATAGCGGGTGAATTATGTATGATGTATATTACAATGTTATGATGAACTATGTGTCTTTCTCCACTGATGTTCTGAGTTGTTCAAAGCATTTCTAAGGATGCTGATTTTTAGAAGCCAGTCTGAGATGGTGAACGGGAACATGGTTTGTGTAATATTAGCAACACATTATTGGCTGTTAGATAACATAGTCAAGCCAAAGGCTAATCATATTAATTGTGTCTGATGTTGTAGAGAGCGATACATAAAACTCATTACCATTCTGATAAATCGACTTGTAGACGAGCCTGTATAATTTGCTCTTCCACTTCTTTTTTTGAATCAGTTTCTGGTTCAAACATATATGGCTGAATTAAACCAGTATTTCCAATTAAACCAGTATTTCTCAATCAGGTATTCTGATTGAGCTCGTGTGATTGGGTGGAGGCAGTGCTAATTTGCTTATTCATGGTTCTTTGTATTCCGCATAATAATTTCCACATAAATTATTTTTCGCAGGAAAACGTTTAAATATGTCATTTTGGTGATCAAAGATGAGTTTTAAAGGATAAAATTATTGATTACAGAGGGAGTAGCGGCCTTTTCTGTTTCACCCGTTCACTTGAAACAGAAGTAGCCTCAGCTTTCACTCAAAAAGAAGCCCGTCCCACACAGGCTATGTCCGAAAACCTAGGCAGCTCACTTGTTGCCTCACTCCCTAGCAGACAATGAAGGTATCTTACGAAACTGATTTCAGACATCTGAGGCGAGTAACGTTTTAATGATCTACAGCAAAGCTTTGGTGATAATTAAGTGAATATTTAATTAGTACAACTAGAAATGACATCAAAAGTAGAAAATGTTGGTCAAAAATGTACATTTACACACAAACTCACCAACCACAACTTTCAGACGCCATCTTTTCTTTAGTTCAACTGTCACAGAATGGAAATCACAGGATTATTGGGTATCAAGAGCAGTGAAGGATACATCTATACTGCCTTCAACAATAGGGTATATGTCGAACATCACATGACCAAACCGGAAAAAGTGATCTCATTGCATCCACTTGTCAGAGAAAGTGTTAACAGCAGTATGAAATGACGGACTTTTAAGGTAATCAGCGAAAATATCTAGTTCACATTGTTATAGGTGTTTTATTCTATTAAATATCTAAACGTTAATGTGAAGAAGAAAAATGAAAAAAGCTTTTAAATATCAATCTGCATATGCGGGGGACATCAGTTATGCTCATCTTTGCTCGCTCCTTTTAAGTTATCTTGAATAAAACAGCTAATTTTTTCATGAATCACATACAAAAGACCAATACCGGAAGCGATCTGATATGTTTTACAGAAGTTAGATTGTGCATATCGATCAGATGAAAGTGTCTCAGGAGACAGGAAGTGAAGCTGTTTAGCTAACATTGGATTTGAGTGTGCCTTGATGGCTTCAGATGCATTTTTAAGCTTTCAGGCGCAGCCACAGACACAACTTGAGCAGTGACTCATGTTAATAGTGGCAGTCACTGTTGTATCCAGAGGAAGTTTCTCACACCTGAGGCTGATAAAGTCCTAGCTGTGGTCAGTGCTTGCAGTGGGAGGGTTCTTGCCGGTCTCCCACTGTTCTTTTGGGCTGTTCCTCTGTCTGCCCTTCCATTACCAGTTATTTTGCTTCAATACTTTAAGTTCACAAGTATTATCCTTCTCCGCAGTCGCAGACCTGGGGCTTCAGTGTCTCCCACAGAAACGCACTCCATTTCACTATCCCTCATGTGATTCTGAACCCTCTCATTTTTAATGATATCACATGATAAGATGTGCCACTGTCACCAATATGCTGACAAAAAGAAATGTTCCTCTAAGCTACATACAAAAAAAAAAATATGATTATGATTCAGAGCTCGGCTGGGAAGGAGGCTGGACCTCTTGGACTGTAACTGAACACTCTCTCATGAGATTGTGCTGCTCTGTTTCTGGATTTACACTGGACCGCTGCCAATCAGATCACTAATCACTCTGATATCTGGCTTTTAATTTCAGTGATGATAGTCACACATATTTTTAAAAATGGGAACATTACAAAACAAGCAACAACAACTAACAAACAGACAAGAAAAACTGCAACAGCAAAATAATCCAGAAAACATAATTAGCAATAAAGGTAACATCACCGCATGTGCATCATCACAGTGTTATAGCCTAGTTATTGTGTAAATAAACAAGATTACTGTAATACAGCTAGTCATTGTGATTTTACATTTTAATTTCCTGCTCATGTTCACTTAATTATTAGTTCACCCAAAAATGAAAATTCTGTCATTTATTACTCACACCGTGTCCTAACCAGACGCGATGCGATAAGATTCCAGCGACGAGCAATTTGACTGTCCACACTGGACGCGACGCGACAATGAGAAGCGATAAAATCAATCAAAAACCACAGCCAATCAGAAGAGAGTGTGGGCGGGCTCTTTCGGCAAAAGCACAGCAGGCACAATGAAATGAGCAAGTACATAGTACAATTAATAAATACACCATTTAAACATTATTTGAAGTACATATGTAGTGATTGAACCAATCTTTGTCATAGAATACACTTGTTTGTTCGCATTGAGTTGACAGTTTGAACGATTTATTTATTTTCAAGATCTGAGGTGAATTAACCAGTGTTGTTTTCATTACAGCTAAAAAGTTGGGAACACAGAATGATATTCAAACTCACATAGACGCTTTTAACATTAAATAAAGCACATAAACAGTACCTGATATTATCATTGCCATACTTTGTGTCGTTGTTCCAGCCGTGACGTCACAAAGAAATAGAAACCGTTTCTAAAATAGAATTGTCGTGTCGCCGTCGCGGATAGTTAGGACAAAAACTCAGATTAACATGGAAAAGATACCTTTTATCGCTTGTCGCCGCGTCGCGTCACATCTGGTTAGGACACGGTGTCACCCTCGTGTCGTTTCACATCTGTAAGACCTTCGTTCATCTTCAGAACACAAATTAAGATCTTTTTGATGAAGTTTGAGAGGTTTCTGTCCCTCCATAGAGATCCAATGCACCTACCACTTTCAAGGTCCAGAAAGGTAGTAAAGGCATCATTAACAACAAATCATTAAACATACAAATCATTAAAATTTGTGTTTGAAGATGAACGAAGGTCTTATGGATGTGGAAAGACACGGGGGTGAGTAATGCATTAGAGTATTTTCATTTTTGGGAGAACTAACACTTTAACTGCAATAAACTGTAAAACTACTACTATACAGTGACTAGACAGCAGAAATATACTGTACATTTTATCTTGCAGTGTGGAAATATGATGTTTGTTTATCAGGAGGAAACACACTGAATGTCTTAAGTCCACGCAGATCTCCAGGTTTTCAAATAATACCTCTCTAAGTAGCCCTTGGGCCTCAGAGGATCTGCTGGCTATAAATAAGGGCACATATGTTCTGGCTGACGTGAACTAATCTCCCTCTGAGCCAATGGAGCGAGATCTGTTTCACTGCTTTCTCACAAAGCTCGTCGTACCCTCTTTCTTACAATTTCGTGTGATTTTTTTTCTATTCTTCACGTAATGCTGCTCTCGTCTCCCTGTTCCCCCAGTCACCTTTCCGTTTTCACAGGCGTCTCTGCCACGTAAGACTGCAAGCTGACAGGCTTTGATCTGACAGGACAAGATGTGATCAGGATTGAGTTTGTTTGACTCAGAATCCCTTGCCATATGTCATACTTCATTTGGATGCTCGTAAATCATGGATGCCACCGTGACACAACATCAGAAGAGCATTCAGCTCACCGAACAGCTTTGAAGTAGTGAAAAAAGAAAAACACACCATTTGTACAATGATATTTCACATGCAATCACTACAATGTGATGTTTACATAATATTAATTTTAACAAACAGGGAAGGCTGGTTATATTCAGGGACAGTAATTGAATCATTAAAGGGATGTTGAGCAGAGAAAACTGATCCTCTGATATTAAGATGAAGTCTTGAGTTTTTATTTTGATTAAACATAATTTAAACCAATATGAGTCTGATAAAATAAAAACAAAAATTGCATGTTATTTTTTTATTTAGTACCGTCCTCCTGAATTAGCTGTTTCACATAACAGATGTTAACATTTGGTCCACAAGACAAAATAATAAATTAATTTACACAAATGAACCAGTTCAAAAGTTAGCATAGCCTTGAATCTGTTGTTACCTGGATGATCAACGACTGTTTCTGTGTTTTGTAATAGTTGTTCACGACTCCCTTGTTTGTCCTGAGCAGTTAAACTGTACACTGCTCTTCAGAAAAATCCTCAAGGTCCTGCACATTCATTGGCGTTCAAGCATCTTCTGCATATTTGAACCCTTTTCAGCTGTGACTGTATTATTCTTTTCACACTGATGACAGTTGAGGGACTCAAACACTGCTATTACAGAAAGTGAAAACATTCACTGATTCTCAAGAAGGAATATTTTCTTATTTTGTTTAAAGGTATATATATATATATATTTCCATTCTGCCCTTTAGAAGCTACATGAGATATTTAAATGTTCCCCGAAGATAAAATAAGTACAATTTACTCTGATCATCCAATTCAAGTTTTCACCCATCGGCTCTTAATGCAAGGTTGTGGAGTTTCTCAAGATTATACAGCACACTAAATTAAATAAAACATAAATAAATATAGAAAACAACAACAACAACAACTCACCAGCAAGCAAAAAGGTTTGCCAGTTTAATTTTCTGAATGCCATGAATCTTTGTTGTATTACAATTTTGGTGATATAAATTAAGCCACTGGCTGCTGGTTGCTTTGGCAATGAGCAAAACTAACACCAAAGTGATAATCACTGGTCAGCACTCGCGTCTCACCGCCACATTTTGATGGTCAAATCAGGTTAATCAGTGTTCACCCAACTAATCACTCAACAAACCCAACCAATTCTGGAGTCACACCAACAGTACATGTTTGAACTCCTCCAATGTAAACACACCTGATTCATCTCATCAGCTCGATAGTAGAGACTCCAAGACCTGAATAGCTCAGATAAGGGGGACATCCAAAACATGTCGTGTTGGTGAACCTCCAGGAACACCTGAACAAGCTATTCAAGGTCTTCAGGATCACAGAAAGCTGAAGTGAAAGCCAAGTATTGTAACCCACACTCAGAATTTGTCCTCTGCATTTAACGCATCCAAGTTAGTGCACACACATTAGGAGTATAGCGAGTAGTGAACACACACACACACACCCGTGGACAAATGCCGTTTGAAAGTTGGTAGGACCGGCACAACCAGACACAACAACAAACATGTTGCCAAGGGGGCGTATGACGGTGGAGGACAGAGAACGAGCAAGAGGGAGATTTGAAGAAAGACTGTAGAAAGAGAGATGGCTGAGAGACATTACAAAAGAGAAAAGCTCATAAGAATATTACTGGAAAATGAAGGGTTATGATCAGGAAAGAGCTTTAGGACCCGTGTTAATATTAGAAAAGCTTTCCAGCACTGGAGAGAGCTAAGCGGGAAGGCCTGAAAACAGACGCAGAGGCTGCTTTGATTCCGCTTCACATGTGAGTAACGCTGGGTTTGAGTGTCAGTGTTTGAGCTGCTGTGCTGTTGGTGACTAACAACAAACTCTTGTTTGTATTTACTATTGTGTACTGTATGTTCATTTTTTTCATCATCTTCGCTTTATTTTTCGTGAAGCATTATTTTGTTGCACTTCTGCTACGATTAATAGACATTCACTCTTGCATTGCATGTGTAACACATACCAGCTAGTGAGAGTTGTGCAGACGGATGCAGCAGGGTGGCTGATGACTGCTAGAGAATGCGGTGTTTACTGTTTAGCATCCTTGTTAGTTCACCCGCCTCGCATTGCCAGCGATCACGGTTTGAGACCGATTCGGAGCAGGGCGGTTAGGATTGGAGGGTGAGCTTTGGAGGTGTAGCAATGAAGAGAGGCATGGGTTTGTTTTGGTTGATTTTAAATATCAACAATGGTTAGCAACGACTTTGAGAAATAATTACTGCACCTTTAACTATCCCAAAATGCACCATTCATTTTATACATTCAAATTTCAAATGAATTAAATTCCAAACACAACAAATACAGTATTTCAAAATACAAGATAAAAAGAGAATTCTCTAAAGTTCTCTTCTTCTGTTAAACACTAACTGACAATACGTATGAATAGAAATGCTTATTTTTCATAATAAACAGAAATGAAATCATCAGTGGCTCCCCAAGTAATGTTCCATCTCAAAGTTCACATCAGGAAGTACAGTTCAGATCCCAGAATGTGTTCTTGCTCCAACCCTTTTATTGAGGATGAATCAGTGCAGACTTCAGACAGCAATGGTGGAGGGAAAAAAAACCCAGCATCATTTTTGAAAACGCCACTGTTGTTGTGTCACCAAATGTAGTTTTATCAGTTTTTTAGGCAACAGTGTTTGAACTTCAAATCTGCTGTCACTTTATAAAGATATTGTCTATTTAAAAAAGTGCTCTGATGTTGCCTGAGTTGTGCAGTCTGGGCGATCACCGGGCGATCAGTGCTCATGTTCCCTGCTGAGAGCAGCATGATCTCGGTAAGTCCTTCTCACATTCACTGGCTCTGTTTCTGTAGTGGTGAAACATGAGATCATTCAATTCATCATATTCATCAGTTCGTTTTGGGTATATGTAATGGGCAATCTTTCATCTCACAAAGCAGTTATTTGTTTCTGGGGAAATCGTTTTGGCTGAGGGCAAAGTTACGTTTAATAGCTTTATATTTTTATTTTACTTCATCATTGTAATAAAGCGCTGCCTTTGAATTTTTGACCAAATTGCTTGTTGCTGTTGTACAAATACTTATTGGCTGTACTTAATGAAAAGAGGTAGCGTTGTGTTTTATATCATGTTTTGTTTTATTTTATATATTAATACAGTTAAGATTAAGACATTTAAGTTAAGACATTTTAATAAATCATAATTGGCTTTATTGTAAATATTACTGGAGTAGGCAGGTATTGCCAAGATGATCTGAGTAACGTTATCAAGTATGCTGCTCTTCCATTTGTGTCCTCCCATCTTCAGGAGTTTGTACTTGAGCCGAACCAAGCCAAACTTGGCGTACTTGGTATTATGTTTTTTTGTCTGCGTTCACCCCAGAGTGATTTGTTGAAATCAAAATGTGACAGGTGAGCACTAGCCAGTTGGATTAGCGCTTGTGTGTTAGTTCTGCCCACTGCTGAAAGAAACCGCTGATCTTGAAGCCTTCATTATACTCCCACTGTTTTAATTCCCACTGTTTCCAGTGTAGATTTTGATTTGCCACAGTTGCATGTGGTCTCTCGTTTTGATTAGTGAGACATGTGCTTGTCAGGGGGCCTCCAGGACCAAGTTTGGGAACCAGTGGTGTGAACGATGCACCAGAATCTCTTTTGATCATTTCACCAGTAACTCAGCAGGACCAGGATGTGCCTATGCCAGAGCTAAACTTTGCACAAGCTCTTCCTGTTTTATGAATTTTGAAATGAGTTGCCCTTACATTTACAGCTCATCCAGACAGCTTTTGATTCATTTTGAGTTATTGCTCAGTGTTCTTCTCTTTCATGTGCTCGATTCAGGCAGAAAAAGATGAGATATCACAGGAATATGGTTAAGTGTTGATTGACTTAAAGTAACTTAAGAAGTGTGTCATTTATTGTCATTAGAATACTTTTTGTCCCAGTTTAAACAGAAGAAGTGAGAGAAAGAAATTTACAGGTTTGGTTCTGATAAAAACTGTAACACATGCATTACCAATGGCAGACGGGCTGGTGTTCAGGAAACCTTTTTGAAAACAGTCATTATTTTTGCAGTTCTGGTTGGTGATTTAGTTTAATTCAGAGAGAGCAAGAGTTAGTTCCAGTTACGTAAGACTCTCATTAGCAGAGAGACCGCATGTCTGTGTCAGCGTGCCACGAATGACCTGGTGCCACATGCTGTGCCAATTTAGAGAGTCCTGTCATAGTTCATTTGCTTAGCAGTTCACGCCGTGTCTTTTCTGACATATGCCATCTAATTCAGTTCCACTTTCTCCTGCGGTTATTTTTTTTTTCCTCTCATCAATGACAGCACCATGTGGGGGCTTCTGAACCCTTAATTTCTGTTTTTTTTCTTTTCACTAATCACTAATAAAAGGATGATAATTAAACAAGTTTAGTCTACATATACTGCTCATAAAAAATATAAGAAAAAAATCATACTGAAAGATATTATAAATGCACTGACAATGTTTTAAAAAATGTAGAAAGGATCTGGCTGATTCAAAACCATCTCAAAATTACAGTATTTTGCAGTTTGTCCAGCATAGAATGTATTTAGGCTGTAGACGCTTCAGGACTGTAAAGACAAACTTTAATGTTGGCCTGAGAAAGCCTGGCCAGAACGTTTGAAGTAGTTTCAAAAGCTTGAAGATTGAGACCGCTTTAAGTATGAAGAAGTTTTAAAAGCTCAAAGTAGCGCTTTCTGCAGTGTTTCTACTTCTTGAGCACAGGTGTGCTTTTACTTTACTAAGGTTGCATCCGAAATCGCATGCTTCCCACAATATAGAGGCGAAAAACAGTATGTGACAAGAACTATGTCTGAATTCACAATTCACTCATAAAAAAGTACTACTTCTGACGAGATTCTGAAGTGTGCATATGATGGACGCTTTATTTTTTGGTATCAAATTAGGCCAATGTATGTTTTATTTTATTGACTTCTGAAAGTTATGAACAGTGTCAAAGGGTTAGTTCACCCAAAAATGAACTAAACACAAATAAGATATTTTTGATAAAATCTGATGGCTCAGTAAGGCCTGCATCACCAGCAATAACACTCCCTTTTTCAATGCCCAGAAAGCTACTAAAAACATATTTAAAACAGTTCATGTGACTACAGTGGTTCAACAGTGGTTCGAAGCGTGAATCAAACTGCCAAAGTCACGTGAACTATTGAAGTTTCAAAACACTTATGATGTAACAAAGCCTCGTTTACTGAAATCATGTGATTCTGGTGCTCTGAACCACTGATTTGAAACAAATGATTCTTAAAGCTTCGAAGCTTCATGAAGCAGTGTTTTGAAATCGCCCATCACTAGATACTGTTAAATAAAGTCGCTATTTTGTTATTTTTGCCGCACAAAAAGTATTCTCGTCACTTTATAATATTAAAGTGGAACCACTGTAGTCACATGAACTGTTTTAAATATGTCTTTAGTAGCTTTCTGGGCATTGAAAAAGGGAGTGTTATTGCTGGCGATGCAGGCCTCACTAAGCCATCGGATTTCATCAAAAATATCTTGTGTTCTGAAGATGAACGAATGTCTTACAGGTGTGGAACGATATGAGGGTGAGTAATTAATGACAGAATTTTAACCTGTGACTGCAAATGTGCATTGGCTGGTCCAGCCTGAAAAAATAAGCTTTTTTAAATGCTATTTTAACATAAGAAACCACATTTATGAGAGAGTTGTTGTCAGATTTCATTGGTGATTTCAAATATGAAATGTAATCATAGGCTTGGTGAACAGCTTTGGAGAATTTGATGTTTCCCCATTCAAAGAGATGTATGACTGAAATAGCAGACGCATGTCAAAGATGGCCGCTGAGTGAAATGACTTGCCTGAAATTTTCAGCTCATATTTTCGACTGATAACTTTTGAATGCTGAAATTTCAGTGGCTCCCTAACCAGAAGATTACAGAGAACTAAGGGGGAATCAGATAAAAACACCTAGAACACCCTAGAAATGACATAGCAACAAAACTTACCCATAACTCCATACTTGTCCACTGAACTCCGTACTGTCCACTCAATACCACCCAGAATACCTGGTGGTTTGTGTCAGTAAAATGTTCAGCCTAGTACATTTATTAACAATAGCTGCATTTCATGGACTAATAATCCGTTTGTTTTCAGACTGTCGGATCAAAAAAATCAGATGTAACCATGTCAGTCGGAATAAATTGGACAAATCCGATTGAAATTTCATTGTGATTGTAAGGGGTGGGTTAAACCTTTGATAATCCTTTCAGTAGGACATGTAAACACTTGATCAGATTGAAAACCAAAACTGGAAAGTTCTGTGCATGTGCAGTGATGTAGAAATGGTGTAATGACGTATGACGCACGGAACAAGCTGTTGTTGAATATAGTGTAATAAATGACTGTTGCGTCAATCTGAAATTCTCCTTCCGCACAGGATGATGGTTAGTTTGCGTCAACAGCAGTAAACTCTTGTTTAATTTAAATTGGTTAAGTTTATTTTTGTTAAATATATTCATGCTGACAGAACACAGGTTGTATTTACCCCAGAATCTGCCTTAATATCTTCTATTATGAAACTGTATTGTCCATTCAGCTTGATATGGATTTCAAATCATTTTATGGTGTAATTGTCCCAGAACTGTGTACTGGTAGATAACCTGGCTTGAATCAGCAAGGGGATGTGCTCTTATCAGAGAAAACCAGCGTTGTGCAGGAAACAATATGACTTCATTAACTTAAAGTGCATTTCAGATATCTGCGAACAAGCAGCCAGAGACCACAAGCACTAATGCTCTTATACTGTGTGTGTGTCATGCGGCTCATGATCTCTCAGAGACTCAGACCACACTGCCGTAAGTGCAGCTTGTCATTTCACAGATTTTATTAAGCTGCTTTACAACAGAGCAACAATCACATTCCGGAAAAAATAAGTAAAAAGTGCATTCATTTATTCCGTTATGACATTCAGTGTGTTTTTATTTTATTGGTCCTTTGTAAATTCACGTTGCAGTTCTGTTTGACGTTGATGATCCTGGTCACTGGAACAGCGTTTACCTCATACTGTCAACAAGACAACAATGATACAATATTTGTGTTTGTTTTTGTTCAGGAATATTGCAGTCGGGCGTTTGTACTGTAAAAAAATAATAAAATAAACACAGGTTGATCAAGATGATGTATCACCCTGAAGGGGTTTATTTCACGATAAGAATCTGGCTGTACATTATTCTGCTTATTTCATGGCTACTTGTAAACAATTGGACACAAGATGGTAATTTGAGTTGATATATTTTATTTGCCCACTTGTAACAAACTCACAGCTTGTGAAAAGAAAGAACAGTTCATAGCAAGAGGCTTTTTTTATTCAAAACAACAGAACAAGTTTAAACAAGACCAACATGTACAATTATCCTGCTTATTACATGGCTACTCTTCAGATGCATAATTATGCACACAAGAAATATTGATTTATAATCTTTTTAGATCTTTGTGCTTTAACAGACAGGACAGTGGAAGGAAAGCATTGAGTTGAGAGAGGGTCGGGACCAGCAAAGGACCTCGAACTGGATTCGAACCCGGGTCAGCCAGAGGCACGGTTGCGCCATATGCCAGTGCGCTAACCACTAGGCTATCAGCGCTGACAGTCTGTTTTAAGATAAGATAAAGAGAACCCATTGCAATGTACAAACCAATCAGCCTGCAACAAGATGAACACTAAAACAACATTATGGTGATACTGAAGTCCTTCGATTTCAGGCACAAGATGGCAGTTGTTTTTGAGGCAAGAGAGCGAGTCCCCGGGGTGATACGAGACATGAAGGTAGAGCCAGTTTCAGGCAGCCAGGGGTGCATTTCCCAAAAGCATCATTAGCCAACTAACATTGCAAGTTCCGTCATTACTAACATAGTTCAGCAATTTGGCATTTCCCAAAACCATAGTTCAAACGAACATTCACAAACATGTGTGGGTGGAACGACAGCTCTCGAGCTGTGGTTAGAATCATAGTGTCTTGTTTTTATGACATGTGGACTTAATAAATCATTATCTTGAGCAAAATAAGCAAGCTGACATTAAGTACAATGTATATCTTTTATTTTGAATATATACAAATGTCATTTACATATTTTCGTTTGTCAAGAGATTTTAAGCGTTGTTTTTGAAGAGTGCGCATGTGCATACGTGCTGTAGTACGTAAGAACGAGCCTATGATTGAATCTGAAAATAAAGCAAAATAACTGAGAAAAATTAGATTTAGTCCTCAGATGCAATGTCCGTAATTTATAGCAAAAAATCTAGCATTGATTCGATCTCAAACTGATTCATTTAAAAAAGTTATTACTCCACCACCTGTGTGACGTCATTCACCAACGTGGCTGGACGACAGGTTTGCAACAATACGGTTTTGGGAAACAGTCGTGACTAGCTAGTTGATTTGTTCAACGATGCATCGTACTGTGGTAGTGAAGCAGTGAGTTACTTCGTTGTATGGGAAACGCACCCCAGATTAGCAGTCCGGTCAGAGGCAGAGGCGTGTGGACAGCGCTGTGAGTTTGAGACTGGCTCGTGACTCTTTGCTGATCCCACTGCCCTCTCCACCCAAGTGCTTCCTGTCTCTCCTCAACTCTCTAAAATATATATGACGTGATTGATCAGAATCAAGTATTCCAGAGAATTGTGTAATTAGTTTAACATACTTTTTATAAAACCTAATCATGTGTTCTTTGGCTATTGTTATTGATAACTTTTGACATTGAGTTGAAATATTACAGTTTTGATGGTTTATTTCAATCAGTAATTGACAGTATTTTTGTAGAAATTAAGACATCCCTAAAACCAGTGACTTAACTTGTGATCACAGCTCATGTGATTCTTACTATATTTAGACATAGTGTGGCTACAAATAGGATAAGTGGTGGAGATATATTGATTCACCTCCTGTGAGCAAAAGTAGACCTTCATCAGCCTTTCCAATCAAGGGTAATTGGTTGAACGGACTCAGCTATTTTTGGACTGGGCACAACTTCAGAGAGCATCATCAGAACAATGGCCTCAAGTCGATCCATTCATACTTAATTAACTTAAAAATAGACTAGCGCTCAGAGTCTGCCTTCTTACAACTGCACAAGAATCAGCAATGCCAGTCATGTTCCCGGAATGAGCACTATTCCACAAAAGGATCTTCCCACATTACAGCTTTATTGACCTGCCGAGTAGACACAGGATTATATAGTGCTTGTTACTCATGTTGGCTGAAGATCACAGTTGTTACTTGAATGCTGCATTCAGTGTACACTGACGTACATTTCTAAAAGAGATTTTAGTATTTATTTTTGTTTGTTTGTTTTGTTTTTATGTAAGCTGAAGTGCCTAATTAGTGTGACCAAAGAGAGGTGCAAAAATAACTCTTAAATGGTTTTTGAATCTCCCGTTTATTGTGTCCCGTTTAACAGAACATCATCATATTATGGTAGGTTAGAACAGCCTGAACTTCTACCAGTGACAAAACAATAACAAGAATTGACATTACCAGCTAAAAATGGCAATAATCTAGCCTTCTAAAACACTAAAGAAATATTACATTATCCTCCTCAGTAGAGCTTTAATCTTTGTGGCACAGGAGGTTCAACATAACATAATGTAGGTTAATGTGTGGGAGGGCGCTTAACCAAACAACCAATCAAAATGTGACTTCACAAACCAGACTGATCTAAACTAGTGTCTAGAGGCATCCCAGCACCTTGAGAACGGTTTTTCATCTTTGCAAGTCCTAATTTCCTATGCTTGATCGTAGTCTGGTCTTCAGTTGCCTCACTGCAGAGAATGACCTCTCACATGAACATGGTCACTGGTAGTGTGAGGTAGATGGAGAGGATGGTACTGCATGTCCATGTGATCCAGTGTTTCTTTTGCTGTTGATGCTGGCGCTCTTTGAAGTTCTTGTTTGTTCTTCACTTTACATCTGTGAATCTCTTGGTTGATGGAGTCTGGCTGAGGAAGGTCTACTCTGTACCATAACACCGTCATTTCTTGCTTTTATTTTGTGAGTTTGGACAGAGCTGGAGGTATTTGGTTTGCAGCAAGCAGCTGGCTCAGAATTTTCCACAAATCTGGTGTTTAGTTGGCTTGTCACATGGTCAATAAAATTGTAGAACAGATTGTCAGACTGTAATGACGCACACACTTTTTTTTTTTTTTTTTTTAACTGGAACCACGTCAAAGAGGCTGGAAATTTCTGTTTATTTTTTTTTTTCATAAATTTCACTAGTCCTCATTCCCCACTCGCAATGTTTCCCAGTTCCTGGAGGCACACCAACAGTACACACTTTGGATGTCTCCCTTATCTGACCCTTATTTTACGTCTTGGAGTCTTTACTAATGAGCTGGTGAGTGGAATCCTTCGTGTTTGATTACGAGGAGTTGTAAATGTGTTCTGTTGGTGTGACTCCAGGAACAGAGCTGGGAAACGCTGCAATACCGTAGAAGTGACCTGAGCCTTATGTTGTCAAAAGCACCGACTACGATACCAAGTTGGTACTGAAATTTTAAAAATGTGATGCTTTAAGCGCTGTTGAGCAGATTCGTAAACACCTCTGATTGGCCGTTGTGTTCACACGCTCATTGGAAATGTTTGTGATTGGCTACAATGATCAATGCACATTAGCATTTGAAAGCACACAAGTGTTTGAGTTTGAAAGCGGGAGTGGGAGCGGTCCGGTCTGCTTAGACGCCTGCTTCTGTGTGTATCTGTGACAGCCAATCACATACATATTCGATGAGTGGGTCAACACAATGGCCAATCAGAGGTGTTTACGATTTCATTGAACAGCGCTCAAAGCGTCACATTTTTAAAATTTCAGTACCAACTTGGTACCGAAGTCAGTACTTTTGACATCACTACCATGAGCCACCTCTCTGGCTTATTTGTGCACAGTCATAAGCTCAATATCTGGTGACTGTAATTAATTTAATCAATGTAGCCTAGAGCCTAGAATTTCTTTGGTTGTGACGGCAGTGACAATTGGTCAAGTTGTGAAATCAGTTGTCGTAAGTTATGCTGGTTGGAGTTTTCTATTTCTATGAAAGCCGAGTGGGCTACATTGAAGTGATCCAGAAAAGCACCCACCGTCTTCCCACTTGAGCCCCAGCGTGTGTCCAAAATGAGTGGGATGCCTCTTCTTTTTCTTTTGTCCTGTGTTTCTGTTCTTCCTTCCTGTAACACGTTCTTCCTAACAGAAAACGCAGAGGAAAATCTCTGCAACATTCTTGATGAGGAGGATGTCAGAACATCCATGGACTGCCATGAGGTGGTTGAGTGTGTGTCTTTGACAATGTGTGAATAGTGCCCATGGTTGAAGCTCTCTTAGGCGTAGATAACCCTGCTACTGGAGGGTTCAGTTCCAAGCTTGCTCCAACACACTTACCTGTTCATTTCAAGTGACCCTGGATTTGGCTACCCCTGCTGTAATGCATTGCTGTACTCCATTCACATGCCCACTCATCGTGCTGGCTCTATCATACCCCTGCCTTATGAGAGAGGATGGCTTCTGTAATAGATACCATCTTGTATAGCAAGAGGACAGAAACCCAGAACCTCTTCACATATCTGGGCTCCATTGTCATGTTTTGGGTAGTGAAAGCAGATCCATGCATATCCATTGTTTCCTCTGCAAGGAGAGAGAAACCTGACTTTTTTTATATCCTTAACTTATGACCTCCTAAATCTCAGCTTCACAGCATGCTGATGGTTCATTTTGAATCCTTAATCCTATGTATTTGGCATGTTTTGGTGCTGTCTCAAGTTGATGATTCAGTGTGGCATCAAGTGAAGATTTTCATGTGAGGAAATGATTAAATTTCCCATCTTTACTTTCAGCTTTCCTGTCCAGTTACCACGCAGTGCAGTACCTCTTTGACAGATCCTGGCTTTAACAGATTACCATCTATCTTTCTCCTTCCTTGTCATTTTATAGCGTAATTGCTTTTCACTAAACTTGTTTTAGGGCAATACTGGTTATGTTTGGACCTCTTGAAAAGACAGTACTTATCTTCATCTGTTAGTAGTTTATTTTAAAACTTGGCTGGATTAAATTCACGTTGAAAAGTCTTTTTGACTGACACCGGCTCTCTCTCTCCTCTCTTCCAGTCTGGTCTCCTCAAGCATTACTCTGCATGCATGATGAGTCTTTTCTCTTTGTGTCTTTTCTGCTCTTTTTATCAGCCTCCATTTCTGTGTCCCTCTGCTTCCCGTAACCTGCTCCCTCCCTTTTCTGGTCTCCCTCTGTCTTTAATATTACATTTGTTTTGTTTCTTTATCTCTGTCGTCTACTCTTTGTTCTCTCTCTCTCTCTTTCTCTGCCTGTCCCATTCTCCTCACTTGTCTCCCCTGACAAGATGTATTAACTGTTTCCCCACCATTTTCCATCATTTATGAGATGCTTCCCCGCCATTGACGAGTTTTCCCAGCAATCTGTTTTCACTGTTATACGGTAGGGTTGCTATTACACATCTTCTGAAAGAGTACTGAATCTCCTGTTCAAAACACAGGTGAATAAGAAACAGAAATAAGCAATGGAAGCATTGCTGACGCACATGTAAATTAACGTCCAAATCACCTAGATCAGTGACTGTCATAAAATAAATCTTCTGTTGCTAAACTGCAGGACATGTTTGATAATAAAACATTTTATCAATTAACTTGTCTTAAAACTACTAATGTGGTCAAAACTCTCTTAATCTCTAGTTTATGACTTGACATCAAACACGCCTCCATGTGTCTCTCCTTCATTCGTACTTAGGTTGGCAGAAATTCATTCCAAGGATCAGTAAACATTAGTAAAAGGATCCATTTTCATTTTTCTTTGTCTACAAATAAACCTTTTGGTGGCCATGGTACATTATAAAAAGTAGCCCAAAAACCTGCAACCCACGACTTTGTAATTTTTCCCATGACTGCATTTTCAAAATATCCCAGTTTTGCGGGAAGACTGAGACCCTGGCAACACGGGACACTAGAAAGTCAAGGCCCGGGGCTTTTTTGCTCGTTATGCCACATTTAATCATTCTGGGACGGTCTGGGTGAGGGATGTCACCCCCTCGGCCTGGTCATTGTGATGCTCAAACAAACAGATCAGTGTCAAAGTCACAGTGTTTCACTCTTCAGCACAATCAACCTAATATTAATCAGATTGATGGATCAATTGGACTGAAAATCCTTCATGTAAACACCTCAGTCAATAAGTTTGAGCTCAACCCGATTGAAAGGAGTGGTGTAGATGTAACGGTTTGTTTGTCAGGATTATTTTAACCATGTAAATCTATGTAAATACTTTCTCAGTTGGGTTCAATAATAACTTGCACACATGTGTGATACATATATTTACATACATATTGTATGTTTGTCTTTATGTTTTACAAAGTGGTTATTGGAGGAGACATAAAAAGCTTTTCTGATATATAGTAGTGGCCAAAAGTGACGTCTGGCCTAGGAAAATTGACATCTTTATCCTTTATTCAAATGATTGAAAATGTGTTAAAGATTTTGTAATCATATTTTGTAGTTGTGCTTGGAGTCGATTGTTTTATTTGTGATAATAACAATGAAACTTGACAAATTATGTGACATAATTTTTGGCCAGACTGTCATAAAGAAATAACACATGCAAACAACAAGAGAGAACCAACAAAATATTAATAACTGATTATGTTGTACACAATGTATGCTTTTTCCTGTCAGCTTTTTGTTTTCTATGCAATTTTTTTCTTGTAAAAAAACCTGTAGCTGCAGTTTACCTCATTATTTGCCAAATAAATTTGTCAGATAAACACCTTAACCAAGTTTAGTGTATTGTTCTACCCTCATATTTAAAATATTTTAAAAATATAAAATATTTTCCTCAAATTTTGGTTGTTTAATTCAAACAAATATCCCCAAACCAGTCCCCTCCGGGCATCATTGACTACTACTCCATATGTCAAAAATGCTGATGATGCTCACAGTAGCTCCGGTGACGACATCGCGACAAGTTTTTCCTGTTATGAACGTGACGACTGGACACTGTAAAACATGTAGTGCACATGTAAACGTGTGAATCCTCAAAACTTTCGGAATCTGATATCGGACTGGATTCTTTGGAATGACGGACATTAGAGCATATGAGAACATGACATACGAGAAGTCAGAAATCACACTTTTCAGCTTCAATATTTAACTTATTTTAGATGAACTGTGAAAGTGCGCATCTTCATAGCAGTTGTGTACTTAACACACGTCTAATCAAGCCTGTCTACAGATGATCTGCAGTGGGCCAGAAGGTCCTGCATTTCACTAATCTGCCTTTAAGCCTAGAACCTTCCTGAGAGTTCAGTGGATGGAGAGTGCAGAGAGCCGCTGATATTCTCCATCAGGGGTCAGTTACAGAACAGTTACAACAAATTTAAGCAGATGTATATAACATAGTGGGTAAGAAGTGCCACACCCTTAATCTAGAAAATGGCATAATTCTTTTCATGTGACTATATTTATAAAGGCCTCATCATATACAGCTCCTTGTGATTTGAGAGATGCACCAGGTCTGATTATGCTGATGAATTATCAGTGTATTAATCCATGTAAAGGATTTAGCCATGAATTATCAAGTGAAGCGTTTTACTCCAAATGCCAGCTGTGGGATGAAGTGTAAGATGTGTCAGTGGCTCAGCTCATAGAGATGAAAAATACAAGATGTTGAATATTGTTTAAATAATCTGCATGTTAAACCTTTTTCTGGCTGCTTTATGAAAAAGTAAATGTGTAACCTTACAGTTATTGCATAATCAACAGCCACTGATGTGTGGGCCGATCTTTCAGAGAATGTTTTTTGTGACTCATCTTTTCCTCAAGTAGTCTGTTTAGCAGGGTTATTATGCCTGAGTTTTTATTCTTTGAGAATAAATGTATTGTTGATTACAGTTTGTCACCTTGTCAGTCTGAAATTGTGTATTAAAGGGTCATGACCCTAAACTGAATTTTCTGAGATTTTAACAGTTATGTGTGTTGAACATCACAGAAGACAATTCCAACTGTTAGTTTTAATGGTAGGAGAAAACTTTTTTGCACTTTTTAATTTCCAGGTTTAATTTGTCTTTGTGTCAACGTTAAATGATGTGACATTTTCTTGTACTTTAGTACATCGATGACTCATGAGTCTGTGTGTCCTTATCCTATGAGAAGATGTCTTGCTTAATTATTCATGACGGCACACGTTCATTTCCTCTGACAGGCACTTAAAACAGTGAGATCCTTATTCAGTAAGTGAGAGATGCAGCAATGGGTCAAAATGAGTGTTTGTTTTTGCTTTGTAACACCGTGTCCTAACCAGATGCGACGTGACGCCGCGACACATGATAAAAGGTATCTTTTCCATGTTAATCAGACACGGACAATTCTATTTTAGAAACAGTTTCTATTTCTCTGCGACGTTGCGGCTGGAAAAGCAACACAAATTATGGCAATGATAATATCAGGTACTGTTTATGTGCTTTATTTAATGTTAAAAGCATCTAATGTGAGTTTGAATATCATTCTGTGTTCCCAACTTTTTAGCTGTAATGAAAACAACACTGGCTAATTCACCTCAGATCTTGAAAATAAATAAATGGGCACAAGAACGTTCAAACTGTCAACTCAATGCGAACAAACAAGTGTATTCTATGACAAAGATTGGTTCAGTCACTCTGTGTGTACTTTAAATAATGTTTAAATTGTGTAATATTTATTAATTTTACTATGTACTTGCCCATTTCATTGTGTCTGCTGTGCTTTTGCCGAGAGAGCCCGCCCACACTCTCTTTTTTGATTGATTTTATCGCTTCTCATTGTCGCGTCGCGTTTAGTGTGGACAGTCAAATTGCTCGTCGCTGGAATCTGAAGCCTTGTTTACACTGCACGCGTCTGTGGCGCGTTACGGCTCCGGCAAGGTTTTGTTCCGTCCTCTGCGCGGTGTCAACTCACACCAGAAACATTTCAGAAGCGAAGCGGCTGGTTTTGCGAGACCGTGAGATTTGCCTGCTTGATGCCTTAATTTTTCGTGTTTTTAATGGCTAAATGGTTATATTTTCTCCGGTTTGATTGTGTTTATTGCTATGCCATACTTTATTTTGCTGTAGCCTACAGACGAAGTTAATACACTTAAAAGTCTAGTTATGGACAACATGAACAAAAAATATTTCAAGTTTTTCAACTTCGAATCTCTTGTCTTCAGTTTCTGGCCTCCTAGTGATGTGAAATATGAGCGGGAGTTTACACAGGGTGATTATTTTGACTTTATTTTGTATTTGAGCTGCACGTCTTGGACGCGGCGTCCATCAAAAATAGGCAAGGTGCCTATCTTTAGCGAAGTGGCGCGGCGAGCCGCTTCTGGGACGCTTCTAAAACGCACCGCGGCGAGGCTGGTGTAAACATGAGCATTGACTAGAGTGGCCGCGTCGCAGCTGTAACGTGCCGCAGACGCGTGCAGTGTAAACAAGGCTTTATTGCATCGCGTCTGGTTAGGACACGTGTAAGAGTTTCTGCATCAAATAAGTTCTCTTCAATAGATACTGAGTCTTCGACACAGACACAATTCATCCACACTGTGAGTGTAACCAGTCTTTATGGTCATTTAATTGATAAAACACTCTAAAAACAAGCCTCAAGTTATTAAAGATGCAACAGCACATTCATATATTTTCGATGCAGAGTACAAATGCGAACACACACACACACACACACACATATATATATATATATATATATATGTTCAACTTCAGGGAAGTAGGAGGTGGGAACTGACAAATGTTCAACACAACTTTAATCACAAAATAAACAAATAACAAAACAAAAGTGAAGTGTCAGCCCCTCACGGACATAAACTAAATAAACAAACAGAACAGCAACATAAAGTCCAGGCCAGATCCTCTCTCGTCCTTCACTGTCGTCACTCCTCCATTTATCCTTTCGGAGCTCCTCCATGGGACTCGAGACCGGTGTGTGGCGCAGGTGATGCTCATTAATATTCTGCCTCGCTTTGTTTCCACGGCTCTCAGCCCCGCTCTGCTCACCACACTGTCCATCTATGCCTTTACATCCACATTACAATGAATGAAACTGAAATGACATGTAATATGATTTCTGGTCTGTGTCTGCACATCTCATCCCCGTGTCCGTAAAACCTCTTTGAATTATCACTGTTGCTCAGAGACAGTGAAAGGGAATGACTGAGACGTTCCCTTGAACCTGATGTGATCTTCAAGAGGGATTTGAGCGGGTGCAGATAAGCCTGTTGAACTGGGCTAATTAGCGCAGATGAATTTATCCTCACGCGCACCGATACACAGGCCAGTCTCTCACGCGCTTAAACATATTTCATTTTATTGGTACTTTTTCTGCACAGTGTACTGTTTTCAGTACTGTCCTGTCGTTGTAACCTTTGCAGAATTATGAGTCATCATGAAAGGCTGCAGGAGCGATTATGCTCTTTTGAGGCTACGTTTGATGAGAGCAAAAGTGATATGTTCTCTGCTCGTCTCTGAGAAGATGGATGCTGAAATGTGAGAGGGCAGTGTAGAGATTCAGCAGCAGCAGCATCATCTCACGCTGGAGCGCTGTGTATCTGAAGAATATAGCTGTGAGGAGAGCAGGATTACACCTGGATAATCAGATAACCTCAGCCCTGAGGCTTTTCTGTATTTAACCTCCTTAATTGCAGCGCTGGTGATTCTTCAGTAAGTCCCATCAAGAAACGTTACAGTAATAAAAAGTTAGAGCTTGCTGATAAAGCCGAAACAAATGAAGAGTTCCACTGCAAAAACCTCTAAATAATGTTTTCTTTTAAATGAGCATTTTTTACCAGGCTCCTATGTTTCGGTTTAATAATTTCACTTTAATGGCAATGAAAAGGTTATTAGTCAGTTATTGAAATTCCTTATTTTCAAAAATGTCACTTTAGTCAATTCATTGGTATTTAACATTTTTTTCCCACCTCTTTGGACAATAAGACTTAGTAAAACATCCATTTCTGTCAGTTTTACAGCAGCAAAAGGAACACGGTTGTTTTTACTTGCTACTCGTGAAATCCTGTCATCACCGCTGTAACGACGGACAAAACACGATAAAAACTTGCAGCTCGGCAATTGAAATTGGCTCATACACACACCGTCATTCATCTTGAAATCATATGATTCGATTCGTGTCTTCCGATTGGTTCTTCTGTGGACCTAGAAGCTTTTGCTGACAGAGAAGTGGCATTTAGCAGTTTCTGTCAACGAACCAATATTTCTAAATGGGCTGACGCTGGGATTTAGCGGATTTGAAGCGAAAGTATTTGAACGTACACTACCAGTCAAAAGATTTTTTATTTTTTTAAAAGAAGTTTCGTCTGCTCACCAAGGCTGCATTTATTTAATTAAAAATACAGTAAAAACAGTAATATTGTGAAATATTATTACAATTTAAAATAACTGTTTTCTGTTTGAATATATTTTATAAAGTAATTTATTCCTGTGATCAAAGCTGAATTTTCAGCATCATTACTCCAGTCTTCAGTGTCACATGATCCTTCAGAAATCATTCTAATATGATGATCTGCTGCTCAAGAAACATTTATTGTGTACAATTGTACAAAATATTTGTGTACAATATATATATATATTTTTTCAGGATTCTTTGATGAATAGAAAGTTCAAAAGAGCAGCATTTATCTGAAATATAATCTTTTGTAACATTATAAATGTCTTTACTGTCACTTTTGATCGATTTAATGCATCCTTGCTGAATAAAAGTATTAATTTCTTTAATTTCTTTTCAAAAAATAAATAAATAAATAAAAATTCTTACTGACCCCAAACTTTTGAACGGTAGTGTATAATGTTACAAAAGCTTTGTATTTCAAATAAATGCTGTTCTTTTGAACTTTCTATTCATCAAGGAATCCTGAAAAAAAAAGTTTTCAACATTGATAATAATCATAAATGTTTCTTGAGCAGCAGATCAGCATATTAGAATGATTTCTGAAGGATCATGTGACACTGAAGACTGGAGTAATGATGCTGAAAATTCAGCTTTGATCACAGAAATAAATTACTTTATAAAATATATTCAAACAGAAAACAGTTATTTTAAATTGTAATAATATTTCACAATATTACTGTTTTTACTGTATTTTTAATTAAATAAATGCAGCCTTGGTGAGCAGACAAAACTTCTTTTAAAAACATTAAAAATCTTACCGATCCCAAACTTTTGACTGGTAGTGTATACTATGTGCGGAGGGCATTCACTCAGTATCTCTATCTCATTTTTGATGGAGGTAACGTTTAGTGGTTTTTGCATCTGAACTCTTCAGATATCTCAACATTTTCAGCAGTTTGACAAAATTTGTCAAAAAAAAGTGGCTTCAAAGAGTGATTGTAAACACAAGAAATAAAATGCAAGTCATGTGTTTCACCCTGTTTATTACTAAATAAACACAAGGTATAAATATATTTCATAATTTTATTTTTTATTCACCAATTTAACAATACATACGTAATCCACCTTTATATTTTTCTCAAAAATAAAATGCTATCGTCATCAGCGCGCAGTGAATTCTGGGATAGGATAGGCTGTGAAGGATCTATCTGATATATTTCAAATATTTCGAGGACACATTTGAAGGAGCTTTTAAATTGGTACAGTCTTTGTCGCGCCCATTCGGTCTTCAAACACGGCTTTTCAAGGATTCAGCCTCTGAATTGGGATGCAGCTTCGGTCTCGTTAAGTGGTTTCCTATGTAGCTGTGCTAGTTTCATGTCTCTCATCACTTCATGCTTGGTTTGTTCACAGATTAATTTAGTCAAATCTATTTTTCATGTCCATTTTTTTTTATTTATTTGGCCAGTAGGCTAGTTCTGTAATGAGCAGGTTAATCTCCAGTCATCTGCTTTGGTTTGGTTCTGATCTGCCTGTTATATTCTTAGAGATTTTCAACAATATCTGGACGTGCGTTTGCATGTGGACGGCAGAGCTTGGATTTGACGTCCTGTTCTGAATGTAGAATGCAGTTTTGTCTCATGACTTTTTTTTGGCAGCTAGTTTAGATGCCTTCATTTTCATGCAAGACATCTTCACCCAAGCCAAGATGAAAAAAAACTGCACATGATTTGATGAAAAATATCCGGCTTGCGGCTGGGCTGTGTGAGCGAGACTGAAGGTTTTTGATGTGTTTGCTGGCGTGTCCGAGGAGAGCAGACGTGTCTCTGTTCTGCCAGCTCGTGTCATACGCTGTCTGAGTGACTGTGTGGACACCAGTCGCAGGAGATGCACTGATGTTTATTCACGTCTCCCGAGGATGGCTATATATACACACACCTTTCCATGCAGGAATAAAAGAGCTCTCTGCTGAAAGAGCAGCTCAGTGGAAGCACAGACAATAATGATGCCTATTTTTAGTTGTGCATATCATAATGTTTTGAATAATGCAAAAGTGAGTCGTTAACGAGGTCTAGAACCAAACCATGGTGCACAAGCAGGACGAAAATAACCAAACCCAACATTTTCACTGCATGTTTTCACATTGACTTTCATATAAACAAAAAACTTTTATAGTTTTTCATATACTACATATACTAAACCAAACCATTCTTTTAAAATAATAATAATAATAATAGGTTTAAAATAATTACTGCTTTTTTAATTAAAATAAATGCGGCACACGATAGCTGGCTGGTGAATGGTCCATATGTGGAATATAAACATCCTACACATCACTGAAATCATCTTCTCATTGGCTAAATGTTCTGTCCATCAATCATTTACCACAAATACAATGACTGACAGCATACAGAGAAAATACAAGATGTGCCTCTCAAAACCTCACAAAATCTCACTGCACTGTTCGGTTAATACGGTAAAACTACCGCACTATTTAAAAATAAATGTTGAAGGCGGCCTCATTTTGTTTTTTGAGAGTCTAATGTATAAGATCATCCTAAAATTGCTTAAATTGCATAGTTTTTTGGAGAACGTGTAGGGTAAATCTTTCAGGTACACAATGGAGAATATATATCAGTATTTCTCAACATGAAGTCTTTTGTGGACAACAAGTCCTGTTGGATGTTTTTCATTGGACACTTGTCACAGACAGTTTATCAGATTGGATTTCACAGTAAAGCTATGAAGTCCCTTTTCACTTTTGCATTTTTCATTTGTATTCCCAACACAAATGACTATATGACCGCTGCTGATGCATCTACAATATATCACAAAACAGAGACCAAATATTGGTGCTAAAGCCTTAGCCATTTCAAAAGATGTATAATTTGTCAACTTTAATACTCTTTTTGGTCTCTATAGTAAACGTAAACAAAGTGATGTCAAGCCTGAGGACCAAGAGGTTTCTCACATATTCTCACACAAGTAAAACATAATCAAGGGAAGACATATATGTATACCCACATAGATACAATAAACGTTATAAAAACAAACTGCATTTGTGCTTGATTTTGGTGAAATATTAGGCCTAATAATATAATGACATGTAAGTGTCTGACCATACATAAAGCCACAATATCAACTCTGACAACATATTGTGTATTTATTTATAAAATAGTTGTTGTTTTTTCCTGAATAGTAGCTGTTCTACACTAACCTGCAATTTTCGCTGGCTTCAGAACACACACCACACTGGACATTACCTGCCATTCATTATAATACTTAGTGACATATCCTCGGAAAAACTCCTGAGATCCAGAAGCTAATGCCAGCACTTACCTATGACTTGACAGCTGAGAGCGGGCATTTCACTCCCGATGGATGTGTCAGCGTCACATTTGCATAGGCCGTACTATTTGAATTCATGATTGGTTGGCTGCCAAATTAAAATAACAGAACCATAAAATAACATTATTAACCATTTAATGGCAATTTCAAATAAGCGTTTCTGTTCAGAACTATTAAATTTGATGTTGTTTTCATTTTTGTTTGTTCCTGTGAATTTTTGTTTTCGATCCTTGAACTGGTTCAGAGTCCTGGTCATAGGATGACAGTTTTGCACATTCTTACAAAAAAAAAAAATGTCTAAAGTGAGTCCCTCCATGTTTTTCTCCTCTGTTAGACGAGTTGATCTGAGTCAAATCCCTAAGCTGACAGAGGGCACGATGTGCCTAGAACTCCCATTAAAGTTTGTGTCTGTGAAGGATTGCGGATGAGAGCGGGTTTTGAGGGTTCTCAGGAATGGTGGATGTGTTGACATAAGCTTCCTCGCAACCCTAAATACCTGAACAAAGCTAGGAAATGGCAGGAATTTTGTGAGGTCTGGCAGCGTTTATTGACAGAAGATGCGTAAGAACGGTGAGTGTAAGAGCCCTGCGAGTGCCGGCGATCTGAAATAATCCCCTTCTCTCTGAGGGCCAGACCTGACGGATGAAAACGCTCTTGATCTGAGGCAAATGAGGTCACCTAAGCCCTGATTAAACAAACAAAACTTCAGCATTTCTGATACTTTTTGGCTGTTTAGCTGACAGAAGGATGTTTTTTCCTTGACGAAGCAAAGTCTCAGTGATTTAGTGATGAATGGACTAATGCGGAGGGAGAAAACTTGGTTTCTCTTTACGTAAAGGCTTTGCCTGTCAACATTTGCTAGAAAGTTTGCAGACCGACTTCAGGCACTACAGACTAAAGTTGATGCTGCGAATGCATTGATCTCAATAAGGTGTGGTGTGTCGCAAGGTCAAGGAAAAAACACTAGGGTTTGCCAAAAAAGTAATGTAACCAATCTAGTGTTTTCACGGTACCAACATTTTAGTAGTCCGTATCAGTACCAGTAAAATTTCACGGTTCTCTGTACCGATTTTGGTACCATGGCAAAAATATTGTAACTATTTTATTTTAATAGTTTTTTTTTAGTAGCACTCCATACTACTGGTACTGCAGAACTACTGGTATCATTACATTTTTAACCCTTAAATGCATGAATGTTTCGCCAATCATTATTAAATATTCAGATCTTTAGCTACCAGATCTACCATCTATCTAACACAGATGGATCTCCTGTTGCAATAATATAAAACTCTCCTGATATTAGAGTAACAATTACACAGAAATATATATATATATATATATATTTATATTTGAAGCTGGGAAGGGTTCAGTTTGCGATGTTTTATACCATCATCACTGTCCTCGTCAGATCTCATTTCCCAGTACATTCAGCATCTGGCTTATATTCGCGATTTCAAACATATTCTCAAAACTATCATTTTTAACATCTTAAAAATCAATATTTTTTATCACTGACAGCTTCTTCACCAGATCCACCATCAAGTGACAGTGATACTATGTTTGATTGCATTCAGTAAAATTTGAAATGGCTCAGCGATTTACTGCATGATACTTCCTTTTGTTTTCTGCCTGCAGTAACTATGAGTGAAACGTCACTTCATCCTTGTTTGCCACCTTGTGGAATAAATGTGAATTGCACTTATTCAATAATCAAAGATTCAATTATTGTTGAGCAGAAAAAATATACTCCCACTCTTACACACCTCAGGTCTATATGCAATTTTTACAAAAAATATAATTGGAAAACAGGCTATTTTTATAATTTTATTGTTTTTTTTTTTCTTGTTATATGGTCTATGATGATTTGATTGAGGAATACTAAGAAGGTTGATGTCTAACTTTAAAAACTGAATGAGGAGTAGGAAAGTGAATGATGTCCTGGGTCACTAAAGACACAAGGTATGAGTTTAAAGGTTAAAATTTAAGTATCGACTTGGTACCAAAATTCCAGTACTTTTGACAGCATTAGACCAAACATTGAGAATGGGTTTTACTTTCTGCAACGCCTCATGCATCGTTGACCAATGAGAATCCCGCTGGTCCACTTGGTTTCAGTTGTGCACGGCTTGCTCCACATCCGCAAGACACATCTAACACAGCAGAGGATGGTCCTTCTGAGTGTTTGACAGATAGGGACACATAAACAGCCTCCCTGTTAAAGCAAAAGAATTCTGCATGTGGTTTTTGAAAAGTGTTCAGAATTTCAAAATAGAGCGAAGACAAGCAGCGCTCTTCATCTTAGAGAAAAGTCATTCAGCAATCGTAGATCATAAATCTTTTTATGCTCTTTAGAAAGATCAAATCGGGTCTCTAGACTCCACATCACAGCTTGCTGATTGTATTTATGAGTATATCAGGATGCATCGCAGACACTTTTGTATGCAGCCCCAGGCGCAAGACTTCCTCAGACCCCCCTGCTGCATGACATCCACAGGAAGTCTGCGTTTGACACCTTCAGGGGTGTCTATAGCTGCGTAACCAGGCATTTTAACACAGAAGCTGTTCTGTTTGTTTGATCTCGTCTCTTTAGTATGCACTGCAGACCTGCGCTGTTCACAAACTCAAGAGGATTATTTCATCCTGACTGAAGTCATCAGTTTTATTGCATATATGAATTCTCCATCAGCTTGGCTGAAATGCTGCAGGTCTTTGGCCGTCCTCCAGGCTTGGTCATGTGACGTCAGGATCTCATGTAAGGCAGGGCAGCTGCACGATTGTGCCGTTACTCAGGATTATGTGTCTCCAGTGGTGGAAACGCAGAAGCTGTGGCTTTGATTTGCAGGAACACATGCAGTCACAAGAATCAATTTCACAGTTATTTAATCATTCTTCAAGTACTAGCACTGATGTCAACACCGTTTCCTTTTCAGGTGTCCTGACAGATTGAATTCATACTGGCATTCTGTGCATTGTAAAAAATCTCAACTCATATTTTGTTTCCTTGTTTTTTTTTGCATGGGTAACACAGCAAATTTAGTTTACTAAAAGCAAAACATTGTCCACAGTGGGTGGAATTATTAAGATTTTTTTTCATTCACAAAACAAATGTATTAGAATAAAGGGTTAGTTCACCCAAAAATGAAATTTCTGTCATTAATTACTCACCCTCATGTTGTCCCAAACCCATAAGAGCTAGCTTTGTTTGTCTTTGGAACACAAATTAAGATATTTTTGATGAAATCCGAGGGTTTCTGATCCACACATAGGCAGCAACAACATTGCACCTTTTGAGGTCCAGAAAGGTACTAAAGACATTGTTAAAACAGTCGACGTGACTGCAGTGGTTCAACCTTAATTTTGTGAAGCGACGAGAATACTTTTTGTGCACAAAAACAAAACAAAAATAATGACTTTATTCAACAAATTCATCTGTCATTCATACTGCTACGATATTTTCATTGCGGTTTCGTTGACGGTTTTAACTATGTCTTTAGTACCTTTCAGGACCTCAAAAGGTGCAATGTCGTTGCTGCCTATGTGTGGATCAGATTTTATCAAAAATATCTTAATTTCTGTTCTGAAGACGAACAAAGGTCTTACGGGTTTGGGACGACATGAGGGTGAGTAATTAATGACAGAAATTTTAATTTTAGGTGAACTAACCCTTTGAGGCAACTGCCAAACACAGCCATAAAATTAGTGCCGATGCACAAATTGCACCAGGAAAATGTAAATAAGTCAGAATGCAAGAAATAGCATTAGACATCCCCCTTAAAAATGTTTAATTTGCTTTGACGTTACACCTTGAAGTGGCTTCAGATAAAAGCATCTGGCAGATACATACATGTGATCTGTGTAGCCATGTCACTTCTCAGCTTCTTGTTCGTTGGTTTGAGAGCTCAGTTCTCTGGAGTATGATGGCAGCTTTCCATGTGTATGTGGAACTTTCCATTGTGCAGAAATGTGAAAATGGTTAAAGTTGTGCACAACACCCCTTCTCTCTCTCTCTAGTTCTTTTTATTCTGATAACCTATCTGCAGGTTCACTTGTGTTTATGATACCACTGCAGAGATCTGAGGTGAGAATCATCAGTTCATTTCTCAAACCCATTAGCTATAAACTGCACGTCGACAGCAGAACACAGTCAGTACGGATGCAGAGAGCATCTCACCACTCATGTTGTCTTTATTGTGCCCTACGCAGGGTAATCACAGGTCGGCAGCATGGGAAATGGATAGTATAATTCAGCAAGGCCATCAGAACGCAGCTGCTATGAAATGGGACACACAGCAGCAGATTCACATTGTTCTGGTTTCTAATGTTTGATGTGGTGGGCGTCATTATGTCCTGTTTCTCCCACACTGTTCTGCTGCACCAGTAAGATCATACAAGCCTCAGATCACCAGTACTTTCTATATTTAAGGAAAATTTGACCTAAAATTCATGACTTACCTGCCTTTATCTTAAATTTGCATGACTTTCTTTCCTGTAAAAGGGAAAAATGAAAGAATCATCAGTTTTATTTTATTTTATATCACACAGGATAATTTCTTCTAGCCAATGGTTCAGTTTTTTGCCTGCCCTGCCCACAGTTTCACTGGCCCCATTACAAACAATAAATAAATAATATTGTTTTCATTGTTTTTGACCCATGTAACCTTGTATTGTAATAAATAAGGTTGTTACGACAATTAAATTAAAATTTGACAGTCGATTCCAATTTCTGACCACAGCAAAAGGTTGTCTAACTACCCAAACTAATATAAAAGATCAAATATTATTAAAGACAAGTATACAGTCAGTAATAAAATGAGAACATATAAACAAATTACAAGCAATACCAGAAATAAATTCAGCAGAACAAAGCAGAAATAAATCGATTTTCAGGTAACAATAGTATTCAGGCAAGAAATACTACAGAATTTGACAATAATCAAATGTAAAATAATTCTGCTTCACTGTATAAATTAAGTATAGATTAATCCTTATTAAAGCTACACATATTATTTAGTCTAAAGCAGTGAATGCTTTTCTCTTCTTCTTTTGTTGTTTGATTAACATTATTTGCCATACCTGCTGCTGTCTAAGACCTGATGCACACATCTAATATACTGGATTGACACACATCCGATTTTCTCCCAAATGTTTTTGTTCACTTAAGACTTAACTGACTCAATGAGCCAAACTGTGTCAACGAGGATACTTGCCAAGACAGGATCTCTGTGTGTGTGTAAGCAAATTTTTATTCAGTTTTAAAACAAATAATACACTTTTGTTCACTTTGTACAATTTTATGTGCAAAATACCATGCATGCATATTTGTAAATCAACACTGAACACAAAAAAATATGAAGGAAAGTACCAACAGCATTATATTTTGCATATCTTTTCATAGCTTAATTTTAAAACATCTGTGTGGGGAGATACAGAACTTATGAGCAAACTTTTAATAAATCATTTGATGAGCCGGATTTTGTATTTGTCCATTCAAATGCTATAAGATGAGAAATAGAGCTCAATTCAGTGCACACATACTGTCTGAGAGGCGGCTTACAATGTTACATTTTTACCATTGCATATGTGAGGGATTTACTGTCATTGTAAAGGGCTGAATAGACAGTTTCTGTGTGAACACACCCGAAGCCCTCTACAATGCAAGTAAATCACTTGCATATGCCACTGAAATTTAACACTATGCGACTAAAAAATATCTTTAATTATCCAATGGCTAGTAAATTGTACGATTTCAGTTGCCTGTTATTTAGTTAGAGACAAGAAATAAGTTCAGCGCAGATATAATTTAATTGCCTGAAAGCGCCCTCTGTCGTTTTCTCTCACGCGCAAACTCAACGTCAGAGAAAGAGACGCTTAGACATGTTACATAAAGAGAACTGACACACTAGATCTAAATGCAGGGCTCAACAATAAGGACTGCCTATTGGCCAAGAGCTGACAGAAATGTCACTGTCCCAATCCGACCAGTACTGCATTGTCATAAAAGTTTATCATGTGAGAAATTTCACTCAGAAAGCTGCGTCTGACAGCACACAAATACTGAACTGATTTCTCTTTCACGTCTTCTTGCGCTTGAATGGGCAAATTCACACAAAATTATGTTAAAATGCTCATCTTGGCGAGTATCCTAGTGAACATAGTCGGTTATGTGTATCAGAGTATTGGATCCATGCATTCTGTCTTAAAGTGACAGCAGCCTAATATTCCTGCTCCTGCCTGTGTTTTAATGTTCATCAAACAACAAAAGACTCACTGCTCTTGACTGAACAACTACTGTAACTTTAATAAGACTTCGTCTATATTTAATTTTTACAGTGAAGACTATGCCGTGTTATTTCACATTTGATTATTTAATTCAATTTCTGTATAATTTTTGTGCTATTTTCTGCAGAGCTGCTTTATAGATAAAATGAACTAGTTTAATAATTGATGATCTTTACAACAGAAATGAATCAACACTGAACTGACATCAGCTGAACAATGATATTATTTTCTTTTTAGAGCTGATGTACAGCCAAAATAAACTGTTTGCATCACTGAATAATTTTCCTGTTAACACTGTAAAGCTTCTTTGAAACAATCTGAATTGTATAAAGCTCTTTATAAATAAAGGTGACTTGTCTTGATGAACTTTTATGATATTGTCAAGCCCTGCCATGACTGTCAAACAACAAAACTCTTTCCATCTTGGCGTCGATAGCCTCGTGGGCAGCGCTGACATATAGCGTCATTGCACTTTGGGAGACCCGAGTTTGAGTCACGGCTCGAGGACCTTTCCCGATCCCGTCCCCTTCTCTCTCCCACTTCGCTTCCTGTCTGCTTACTGTCCTATCATAATAATGTCAAAAATAAATCTTTCCATCTGCCAAAGCTCTGAAATTGTAAGTGTGTTCAGATTCAGAAGTTCATGCTATGCCCGGCTTTACAACATTGAAACTTTAGCTTGATGCTTGGAATGTAGAGCGTAATTCATATGGATACTGGTACTTTTGGCAGTCTTGATCACTCTAAACTGTTACTGAGTGAAAAATAATTAGTTGGTCCTGTTGCATTAACTATTTAGACAAGTCTTACAAGTTAGTCTTTTTCCTTTTTCTTTAAGACTGTTCATAACTTCAAGTCAGTTAAATAAAAAGGTAGACTGGCATAACTTGAATCTAAAAAGTAAGACTGATTACCGCTGGATTAACTGCTAGTTGGTCAGACTAGTTCTTAAGACACAGTGACTGTATTTATCCAACTGGCCCCTGATGAAGACTCAAAAATTCCTTCTTTTGTGTTTTACTGAAAAACAATAATTGCATTCTGGTTTAAATGACATGAAGGGAGAGTAATTGATATCAGAAGAATTATTCCTTTCACAGTGGAGTCACTTATTTCCATGTAGAGACGGATGTGAGAGTGCTGGAGCAGCGTATCAGATTGTGAATGTGAAATCAGACCTGCTGTGTAAACTTGTCAGCCATTTTCAATGTACAGGATTGTATATCAGCCTAATGAACAGAACCTCATGAATTCGCCAGACACATGGCCAGTGTTATTGATATGTAGATTGATTCCTTTATAGCCATGACTCTAATTGCCATATTAAATGTAGACACCACTTTTGCTGTGATCAAAGCTGATTAAAGATTTAGTGTACTTAGTGTAGTGTATACTGTGTTGAAACCCATATATTTTCAAACGAGTTCAGGAACAAAAATACACAGATGGATGACAAATTATATTCTTCTTGTTACTGATAGCATTGGGAAACGCTAAATGACTGAATTGTTCTGTCGGTCCTTCAGACGGCTCATTCAGTCGTGTCCGGCCCTGGTACTAGTGGCCAGCTCACCCTCACACTTCACCTCATCTCAGGACACTGTTGTGTGAGATTAAAAGAAATAGGCAAAATACCCTGTTGAAAAAAAACAGCATATGCCAGGACCAGCAGAGGACCAGAACGGACCAGTATAGGACCAGCACTTACCAGCATCCCAGCTTCAAAACCTACCTTACCAGCATATGCTGTTTTTTTCAGGGTAGTCTGAAGATCGAGATGTTTTCCACATCAAAGACATCCAACAGGACTTTACCAACACACATTCAGGTGAGGTGCTGTCTATTGGATGCACACTGTTAAAACTATTGCACGTAATATCTTTACTTTAGATGTTCTTTTCTTCAAAGGCAAACATTGTTAAATTAATTTCATGAATTACATCGTCTAGGGATGAAACAAAATGTAAAGAAAGAAAAGAAGAGATGACGAACTTCCTGCTCACTTCCTGGCAAAACTTGTCACAGTAACTCCATGAAATTATTTATTTAAAAAACAACAACAACATTTTTATCATAGAGGAAACAGTCGATGAACTAACTTCCCTAATCAAAGAAAAGCATAAAAAGAACGTTTGTTCTGGAGGCTGTTGGGGAGCACAGAGAAGCTGTTGTAAATGGGGGAAGAGATCTGAAGTGCTTCCACTTTCAGATGCAAAGTATTTTATCAATGTGTATTTTAGGCAGAATTTAATGGACTCACTTGCTGTCAGGAGGAGCCTTTATGCAAAATGGAAATACTTCTGAGAGAGAGTCCACGATCTGTTTCCCCATGATCCACATGGTTTGTTTGTGATCTGGTCTTTGATGGCTGATGTGGGATCTTTCCTTTGGTGTCCTGCCTGTGTCTCACTCTCTGAGGGAGTTCTCACACCTGTAGATTGTTTGTTGTGTTCCGAAACAGGGACTTAATTTGTTACAATGTTGCATTTTCTTCTTGTTTTGGTTTGCTTTCACAAGGCAACATGTCAAAGCAGAGGTGTCCAATCCTGCTTCTGGAGGACCACTGTCCTGCAGAGTTTAGCTCCAACCCCAACTTAACACACCTGAACCAGCTAATCAAGGTTTTTAGGCATACAGGAAACTTCCAGGTAGGTGTGTTGTTGTAAGTTGGAGCTAAACTCTGCAGGACAGTGGCCCTCCAGGACCGAGATCCCTGCGTCAAAGCATACCACAATGTGTTTATGGGAGTTACATGAGTAAAACTGTCCTCTTATTGGTCATAGTTTCCCTCTGTCATCCATCAAGATGGATTGACAAGTTCGCTGCGTGATTCATTAAGAGGCAATAAACATGAGAAGAATATACACACACAATTTATAATGCAGTTAGAGCGGGAATCAAGGCTTCGTCGGGACTGCATTCTTGCAAGACCACCTCATTCAGGCGATCTCGGAGTGATTGTTTTGGTGCGGATCTGAGTGCAATTGCCTTGTTCATATATGCTTAAACGAACAAAACTCAGAAGGGAGAAAATGCACCAGGTTCTGAAACAAACACTCCAAACGAGGCAGGTGTGAAAACACCACAGGGAAAGCCAGTCAAAGGCACGTTTGTCTTTTAATCAGTGCACTGAAGATAAGCTGAGATGGCGTCTGTGTCTGTTCCAGAACTGAAGTGAAGGTCAGTGTTCACCTCTGATTGGACTGCTGAGGCGAGTGATTTATGTGCCTTCTAAGCTCAGATTGTGTTCATGCCACTGGCCTTCAGTAGTAACTGGCCAGCAGTTGAAGTGCCAGCTGTTTGCATGCGTGGAAGAGCTTGTGTTTGACGGATGCCACTTTAGAGAGTTCTTGCCCATATCGATGACAGCTGTTAAAGGGATAAATTCACACCAAAATCAAATCGGTCTGAGAATTAAAATCATTTAATCACCCTCATGTTGTTCCAGAACTGTATGACTTTCTTCTTTGAAATGCAAAATAAATATCTCAGTGGGTTTTTGTTGTTGTTGTTGTGTTCAACAACTTTTCAGTTTTCAAAATATCTTCTTTTGTGTTTCACAGAAGAATGAAAGTCATGCTGGTTTGGAACAATGCTTGTTGAATTTTCATGTTTTGGGTGAACTATCCCTTTTCGTTTTTTGAACTGCCTCTGTGAAACCAAAGAACTAGTGAAAGAGTTTTTCTCAAGTTCACAGCTCGAGACATTTGGCTCCCATAACGGATCTACAACACTGTGGCATCACAAGGTTGAACCTCGTCCTGCTATAAAGATCCAAGATATATGCAAAACATTGACGAAAGACATCACTCGTCAAGGACCATCAGCAGTATGGATTATTTGAATCATCCTCCTTCATCAAGCAGAAAACAGATGTGCATAAAGAAAGACACTGGTCAGAAGTAGAGTTCTGCAGTCATCTTTCCACTCACATCTCTTCACAATAATACAATGCACTTTCGTTTTTATCCCAGTGCATCAGTCAGTTATAAAATGCTATCTTATATAAATAGAGTTCTTAAGGAATACTATAAGTCAATAATAAAATGAGAGCAAAAAAAGAAGCAAATGACATGCAATTGTAGGACACATAAATAGAATAGATGAAAGATACAAATGAAATAAAGTTTTTCAGGAAGGTCAATTTATCAGAAGTAAGAAATACTACAGAAATTGAATAAACTAATCAAATGTAAAATAAAACACTGCATAGTTTGAATACACTGATTCTATTTAAAGTTATTCAGTCAAGAGCAGTGAGTGATTTTCTCAGTTTCTTTTGTTTCATTGACATTAATAACAGATTTATTAGGCTGCTGTCACTTTAAGACTTATTCAACTATGTTTTTCAGTACTCACTGAATGCATAATTTTGTGTGTATTTGACTGTTATCACAAGCACATAAAGCCACCCGTCAGCGTGCGAGTGCTGAATTAAGTTCTGTTTCATGGCTTATTTTGCTTTGCATAACTCATTCTAATATAAGTCATGTCCCGCTCTTTATTTTCTCATTCATACATGTTTCCCTAACGTGCCAGTAACTTTAAGCAGTCTGAACCCACTGAAAACTGCACAAATATATATTTACTTACAACCATTTAAACAATTCTGTTGCTGCTGCATCACCCTGTCCAGTTTAATATGAGTTGAAGGAGCACATTTGGTTTTTTGCTGTTGACAGTTGTTGTGCATGAGACACAGTTTAATGGAGGCAGTAGAGCGAGTCTGTAGAGAAGAGACACATGCCGCCGTTCTGATCCCAGCTACTTCAGTACGCGAGAGGCTTAGCGGCCGCTCTACACCTGCCCACGAGCCGTATGGCATCTGTGAGCTGGCCAAGAACCTGCTGCGCACACTCGTCTTTGCATATCTATGCTGACAAAAGTATCCAGCCATCTGCCGCTGCATATGGAGATCTTTTGAAGCTCAGACAGGAGCTGATGAATCAAAGCTTGTGTGGTTTACTTACCTGGCATCTCAGCATATGAAATAGCTGAGTTTGTGTACTTTCCTTTGTCTGTGCCAACAGATGCCTTTTGAAAAATACACGGGATGCTTTATGTCGAAGATGTCTATAATGCCTAGAGTTCTCCATCTCTCCATCTCAGTGGTAGTTGCTCGGCTGGTGCAGTGCATGACCTGATCGCTGCCATCTTTGCTCACGGGAACAGAGGTTTTATGAGCCTTTATGAGCCCTGCAGTATTGCTCTTCTGAATGGCTGTCATGGAACATGCTGGTGTAGTCACTGCATCTAGCAGCAGGAGCCAACTGGACATGCTAACCATGCCAAACCTTTGAGTACTGGGGCGTGAAACCATCTTACTAAGTCTTTGTGCTTCACAGTCTCTGACACTTAAAAGCAGAGAAAAAGCAGAGAAATAATGAGAGAAGAACCTAAAATGGAAACATGGCTCATCCGTGAGGCCCGCGGGACCTCTTTGTATCTCTGACAGTTTTGGTTTAAAGCATCTACAGATGGCTTCAGTGTGCAGATTAATCCATGACTGCTTGAAAGGGCTCACCTTCTCCAGCGGCACCATGCGGAAACAGTGGCTCGTAATTGCCCCTCGAGGACACAGCGGGGGGAGTGAAATAAGTGGTGCGTGCCGCCTCCTGTTAACCAGCGCTGAAGGGCTTCAGCAGTAACGAGCAGGAGGACTAACGGGAGACACGCGGGAGAGCTGATCTTCAGCAGTTTATTACATGTTTTTGTGGGTGGGAATGAAACAGAGAAGGAGAACAAATGCCAAATGTGTTGACGTCAGAGAAGAGGTCCTGCATAATGCTGCAGATCACATGCATGTAATGAGGTGACCTGTTCAATCTGCCTGATTCATGTGAGAAAAGCAGCATGCATTTGGTGATGGGTGGTGAGAAAATCCTCACGTCGTCTCACACTCGTTCTTCGCCTCCTGTTAAAATCCCATTTGCACAATATTCTGGGATGTTTTCAGCTAAATCTGTGTGGATAGTGTCTGTGTCCATTACCACAAACAATTAAAATAAAACAGAACAGAAACAAGACGCTCAAAGCACTTGAATCTATGAGTCAATAAATGGTGTGGTGTTACTGTGGATGATGTTGCTGGTGTCACGGGTGTGTGAGTTCGAGTTTGATTGATGGAGTATTCAAGTGTTCAAAAAAGAGCAATCTAAGTGTTAACAGGTCAACTGCAGGAATACACACATTCACTCCTTTGAACATATTAATACATTACTGTTTATCTTGTAAATATAAGGAATTCTTAAGATCCTGTTAGTTACTGTTACCCTTATAAAAACACATTTCTTGCATAAATTTGAAGTTCTGCAAGTATTTGATTATTCAAACACTCCAAATAACTGTTTTGTGAAGTGGAAATACACACATGACCTAGAATTCATAACGTTTATAGAATCAGTAAGATGTAAGCTATGCACAGAGAAAAGCATCTCACGAGTGAGTTTAATGGCACAAGCGCTTCAACAGCACCTCAACCTGACCTACTTTCAGCTCTACTGTTAGGAACCTCTTTGAAGCAGTTAATGTAAAGTTTATGTAGAGTTCATTTTAGACCCTGGTTTGGGCACACAAGCATCCTTACTTTTGATGTTTTTTGTTCTCTGATAGACAGCTAGCTCTTTAATAGTCACTTTATAAAGAGCAGGAAGAAATGTGTCCTGTCAAGAACATCTGCTTTAGACCGATCATGCCTGGTTACTTGATTCAATTGAGACAAAGGCTGAAAGTGTGTCTGGTGACAAATGCGCAAGTCTGCAACTTTGAGTAAAGCTACATGTAGAAGACTGATTTGATTTGTTAATATGGATATCATTTTAAAATATATATTTTTACATAATTTGATTGTAACTTGTTTGTAATACATAACATGTAATACATGTTTTCTAATCTTTTAAAAATCTTTTAGTGTGCGCCAGCCTTGAATCAGAGTCAAGAGTGCATCATTAACCATTATTTGTGCAAACAAATTTTCTCAGAACATGAGTTCTGCTATTTATAACACAATTTAAAGCGAAATTATCATGTGCCAGGCAATCCTCACTGTTGAGAAAAAAAAGTAGTGTGTTCAAAAGTAGCTCATATATGTATGTATGTGTATAAATGGAAAAATGGAAAACAAATCACTCTGTTTACATCATTATTTTGCTCACACCAGTAAACAAGTGTGTACGCACATTTTAGAGTATGGCGGCCCCGGCTAAAGTTTTTTCTAGTCGACTAGTAGTCGTAATTTTATAAATTATTGGTAAACTAGTTTTCTGAGTCAGTGTCGGCTGTTGATGATGCTGCCTCGCCATCTCCACAGTATAGTGAACGTGCCTTTACTGTTTAAAAGTAGACATTTCAAGCTTTCTGTAGATATATTTCTCATGTCTGTGAGTCAAGTAGCCTATACGCTGAGCTTCGGTACATTTTTGTGACGCGCTCCAGTTCATAGAGACAGAGACAGCAGAAAGTGCATCCTGTTTGTTTTCTGTATTTTACAAAGGCTCAATGTTTTGTTATTATTGTGAGTTTACACAGTACCCTTTATAGATTTGAATGATGTATTACTCTTATCTGTATGACCAAAAATTGACAGAGTATTTTAAGTTGTTTCTGCTGTTATCAGAAAAAAAGCAAGTGATTGCGCCGGCACCTCAATGTTATGCAGTAAAGCACGCTAAACTTCGGCTTCCACACTACACACAAACACTTGAATGTGCGCCTAATAATATCGCACATTTATCTAGGTTAATGTTAGAGCGAGCAGCCATGTAAAGCCACTTCCTGTGGAATTTTTTTTTCTGCAACAAACTGACTAATAACATTTTTGTCGACTAAGCCTCTTCTCATCAACGTTTAGTCGACTATTAGTGGGCAGCCCTAGTTTAGAGTGTGTGGATAGAGTCTGCATATTTATGGAGATTTGCATACGCACATTTCAGTGTTTTGATTTTGTGCGTATGCAGCGTTTTCTTCATCAGGCCCTGGTATTTTTCTCATGGCAGTAGGCTGTAAGAGAGAGCGAGGTGCAGCTGTGAGTCTCTCTGAAGGCCTGAGTGTCGTCAGAGTCTGTGGTTTGTGTGGCTGTAATTGATGTGTCTGAGTCTCTCTCTTCGGGGACACAAAGCATTAAGTGTCACAGATGCACATCCACAGCTGACTGACCAGTTTCTCAGCCCCATGCTGATATTAATGGACTGCGCTGAGCTCTATTTATTAGTCAACACTAGCTGCTCGGCATTGCATCGAGTGCTGCAATTTAGTCTTTAAAGACCTTTCGGATTGTGGGATATTCTGCTCTGTGCGAGATGTGTTTTCCTCTCTGTTTCTTAATGCGCACACAGAGAGCTGAGAGCTCGGCCGCTGCTCCTCAAGATAGCAGCAATTGGATCGTAAGCTCAGGAGAGATTCTATTATTGCTGTCTGATCCACAATAAATACGAAACCACAAAGGAACATCAAGCAAAAGCAAATATCATATTATGATTTCTCTGTCTGTGATAACAGAAAGATCAGTATAGGGAAGATTTGTGAATTTCATTCCTGAAAATCACATAGAGCAGCAGTACATGTGAGGGCTGACCTTAATCTCTGCGTCGTGTTCGGCTTTGACTCGCAGCGATTCATCTGCATGCAGGATGTGTTTACTCGCAGATGGAGTTTCACATCACAGACTGAATATGTTATATTGCACATTTATTTTCTCCTGTTCCTCTCAGTCCTGTCTGAACTTGACAGCTCTTTCTCTATTAACTTCATATGTAAATTGAGGAGTTCATTCACACTGAACCCTTCAGCTGGCAGTTTGATTTGTGATGTCTGCACATCTGTAATGTTAGGCTAATTCACTAAACTGTTGTGTCACTTTCCCATGCTGTGTTTCAATAAAACAAACTGCGTTTACTCACAGTTCAGGTGAAGCAGGCGCTGAATGAGCTGCTAGTGCAGTATCGTATAAATGAATTCATCGTCCATCATTTCAGCCCAGACGCACCTCTTTCTCTGTAAACTAGACTGATAATAGATTGTAGCTTAAGGAGGCGACTCACTAGTTGATTGTAGTTGTTGTGGCATCTCATTTCGGTACCCACTGATAGGCAGCTGCTTTCAAATGGTCCCGAGCTTATTTGTGTTCACACTCTATAGTCTGAAGACCGTCAAAGGTTTCTAATTACAATACGATTTGCAGCTTTGAACATTGTAGCCAATCACGTTGCATCTGAAGTGATTGATATCTTCAGTCATTCTAAAGGGAGCAGTCTTTGCCCGCTTTCTGTATATAATCTATTCACAGTTTGAATAAAAGTTTTATTCAACATTTATTGAGCTTCTTCCGCCTCTGCAGAAGAAGCTTAACTCCTACTTCTGTATCATTACCACTGTAGCCCTGCCCATTGATTCACACATGACAAGTTGTAGGTAAATAACAGATGTGACGCTAACACTGGATCGAGCAACTAAGCAATAAACTTGCCTTTGAAGAGTGCAAAATGTTGTGCAGTGCCAGGTTGTGGAAAAACACAGTAGCTGCATTGGATTTGTTTGCAGAGAGCCTGAAGTAACAAAATGATGCTGTGTCTTCTATATTGGATCCGACAGGAATGGCGCAACACACTTTTGTGAGTAAAAAAGTTTTTACTGTGTCACTATTTCTTTGTTACAGATCATTTGATGTGCATGGATTATGTGTACATGTCTAACCAAAATCACCAGTGACCAGTGATTTCTGATATGTAATGATCTTTGTCTCAAAAGATTTATTGTTTATTGTTAGTAAATCAAACCAGTGACTAAACGGTCAACTTCACATTGTTTCTCTTAGTAGGATGAAAATAATCTGTTATTTAAACTGTGATTAAATTATTTATAGAAAGCAATCAAAGAACGCCTTCTTTACAATCACTGGAGCTGTCAATCAAACAGCGCAAGTTTATCAGTGGACTCGTGCCAAAACTCCTGTGAGAATCAACGAATCTCTTATTTACATTGAGTTTGCACTGTTAGTTATGATGAAAGCATTCGTGAGAGTGCAGAAATCGAGTTACAATGATGAGATCACTGCTTTCATGCACTCAACATGTCTGAGATCGGCTACAATGTTCAACACTGCAAACTTTCATGCCGTGATCTCAATATAATGCTATAATCAACACTTTTCATGATTAATAAACCTTGAGAACTGTAATAGTAAAAACATGCTAAAAGAGAGAGTAATACTTAGCTATTTTCATATGCAAAGATGTTAGCCAATCACAGCAGTGGAGTCTCACAGCAGACACGCCCCTTAAAGCAGAGTGTTCAAATCACAGGCTAAAATCAGGGTAGGACAAAATGCCTTTTATTTCTAAATTATGACAATTTTGGATTTAAAAATCATACTGACGTTATAAGTGCACCCCAGGAAACATTATAAAATAATAAAACAACACAGTTCATGACCCCTTTAATGCGGGCGCAGTCTTTGTCAAACGGGTTGGGTCTAGTACGGAATTAAATTAGTGTTAAGTACTGCAGGTGCGTTTACCAAACAGATCACAAAGTGGCCATTAGCAGCCCCACAGTGGAAAATTAAACCATATCCGTACCGGCTGGGCCGGATCGGCACTGAATGGAATGGTTAAGCAAAGAGAATGGTTTGGTATGAATGGTAGTGCACTGAGGAGCAAAAGTATGAAGAGAGCCTTGCTAGTTAGATCTACTGAACGACACATGTGGTTTAATGACACTATCACTACTATAAGCGCAAATTACATGCTCTTGCAACGTGTTTGCTAAGCTTTGGTGCCTTTGCTCATGTGCAGTGTGTTTCTGACCTGCTGATTTTAGAGCACTAGATGCTCACCGACAGCTGAAAGCATCATCACACAAGTCAAAACACCAAATAAAGGAGCACACAATGTGTGGAGGACATGCAGATCCTTGCTGAATGATGAATGGCTCTGCTGAGAGTCGGTGATGTTCTGCGGCAGATGCCGTGTGGGTCTGTGATGAGCTCTGATGATGATGATGATGATCTTCCTCTGGCTGCGATGTTGCATTCATTAGCTGTACTGTCACTGTCAATCTCTATACGAAACACTGCAGCCATGTTCATTAGCAGAATAACAGCGGAGCTGACGATGAGAGCTTCCTGTGGGCATGAGATGAGTGGTAAAAACATCACTTTCTTTATATATAATTATGGATGCAGTCTTTCTACAGTGAAGCCCTGAGCTGAAAAAAAAAATTGTGCCCCATAATCAGTTTACATTTACATTTAGTAATTTGGTAACACTTTCGATGGTCCACTTTAGATACTCTACTAACTATAAGCATCTTTGCACCTGCATGCCAGCTAACTCTCATTATTAGACAACAGCTCAGTGTTTAGAGAGGATCGGGTTGATCACACAGGACGATTCAGCATGCAGGGCTCTCCAGATGTGTTTCTAAAAGTATGACTGTCTTTATTAAACAAGAGAACATTTTGGCAACAATTTCTATGAAGCCTGTATTTATAATACATTACAAGGGTATCCTTAATGTGTTATAATACATGCATAATGCCTTTATAAACAACCTTATAATATGTTGCATCTTATAAATAATAATAACAACAACAGGTACAATACATTATAATACTTACCTATTTGTGGTTATAACTTTTAAGAGTACAATGCATTATAACACCAGATGAAGCCTTCATTTATTATGCATCATAAGGGTATTCTTAATGCATTATAATACAAGCATAATACCTTATAATCAACCTTATAATGTGTTGTATCATCTCATGAATAATCATAACAACAGTAATACTTACCTATTTGTGATATATCTATTAAGAGTATGATGAATTATGACACACGATGAACATAATTTGGTAACACTTTCTATGAAGACGATGCTTATAATGATTTATAAGCCCATTTATAAGTAAGTATTACTATTCTATAAATATATTTATAAAGATTCATTAAGACATATACTGCATTATAAGAACAGTTATAGATACATTTATATTATTTTTATAATTATTTATAAGCTATGCATTTGCTTTTTCAATGTTCATGCTCATAATCCATTATACACTGATTTATAAATGATCATATATAAAATAGTTCCATAGACTCTGTTTGCTGTACCAATTAGTTATTAATTATGTCTCTAATGGCTAATGTTTGCATTAGAGGTCATGAATGTTATCTCCTCGGCCATATGCATGGTATTGCTAATAGCAGTTTGTAATTATACTTTAAAAATATTGTTGCGGTGTTTTGCAAGTATGTAACATTAAAAAAGATACATTTTTTTTCCAACTGTATTAATGATTTCTGTTTTATTATTATTATTATTATTATTATTATTACAGAAATTATTGTTCATTAGTTACATTTACATTTTCTTTAGGAAAATTGCATCCTGTGTTTACTTTACTTAAAGCTATTATTACTCACAGTAAGTATTGATAAGAACAAAACATGGATATTAATAACAATATATTCACTTATTTGACAGAAATAAATCTGAATTACTAAAAAGTCATTGTAACTATAATATTATAACATTATAGCAATGCAGGTTGCATCTTTAAAAATACATTCATGGAACCATACGACTGACTAATTCAGAATCAGAATCAGAATCAGAAAGAGCTTTATTGCCAGGTATGTTTACACATACTAGGAATTTGTTTTAGTGACAGAAGCTCCACAGTGCAACAGAGTGACAGCGACAAGACAAGGCACAGATAATAAAAAGAATAAGAATAATATACAAAATACTAATTAATACTTATAAATCAGTGTATAATGAATTATGAGCATGAGCATTGAAAAAGCAAATGCATGACTTATAATTAATTATATAAATAATATAAATGTAACTATAACTGTTCTTATAATGTGGTATAGGTCTTAATAAGTCTTTATAAATATGTTTATAAATAGTAATACTTGCTTATAAATAAGTATAAATGGAGCTATAATTCAATATAAGCATGGTCTTCATAGAAAGTGTTACCCATAATTTTATCCACTTATGTCATAATGGATTATATATCCCATAGTTTCATATCTTTTACTTCCCCCTCATAAGTCTCATTTCTTGACGTTGTTTACATAAGAACTGCACAGTATCATACTGCATCTTATGAGTGGTCTTTGTCTGCTTTAAGTAAAGTAACAAAAGTTAAGTCTTCTTTTAAACAGCCATAAGATATCATGAAGTGGTTATAAGACATTTTCTTTGAACGGTTTTTATCTGCTTTGAAGATTTTTTTTTTTTTTTTTTTTTTTTGCAATACTTAGAATATAAAATGCATTCCATATGTAAAATCAACTTAAACAATATTATATTGTTTTAAATGTAAAGGTGTGAGGTTATCATGAGATGATACAACACATTATAAGGCATTATGCATGTATTATAATGCATTAAGAACTTCATCTGGTGTTATTGTACTCTTAAAATTTTATAACCACAAATAGGTAAGTATTATAATGTATTGGACCTGTTTTTGATTATTTATAAGATGATACAACATACATTGTTTATAAGGCATTATGCATGTATTAGAATGCATTATGAATATCCTTATAAATACCATATACCATTATAAATACAGGCTTCATAGAAAGTGTTACCAAAATTTTTTCATAGATGTAAAAAAATAATATGATTCAACCAAATGCTCAAATACCTTGGGATCTCCGACACTGTGACAACTCCATATAAAACACCTTGTTCTAATCATATTATAATTATTGTAGATGCAGTTTTCATGAGGTATTCACCACATTTTAATAAGAAACAATACTGAGTCTACAAAACACGGCAAATCTCCACAAGCAAGCATATCGTTTAAACAGCATACACACCGGGACACTGGACTACACATCACATGTTTGACATTATTGATACTGCTTGCAATCGTAATGCAACGGACGGGTCTACGGGACATAAATGAAGCCTTTATTGAGCTGTTTACACTGTCATATACAATAAAGGAGCCTGCATTGCGACAAGAAATAAAAATGAGCACAAAAACCTGCCTACCTTACACAACAGTGAAGTTGGACTTGTGCTCAGAAGTAGAGCGGACGAATTGTTTCTACGCACACTGCAACGGTCACAATATGACGTCACACTTTTTTTAATAGCCCACTTAAAGTGTTTATTACAAATAAATGTATAATAACTGCTAAAATGAATAAAAATTTAAATGAGCAAAAATTTGCGTTGCATTTACAATCCTGTGAAAACGACACCCCCCTCCTCCCGCGCCTCTGTGAGATATCATAAAATATTTATACAGCAAATCCAATTATCACATCACAGGACCATGTCAAATGAATTAGTGATAACAGAAAGTAGAAAATGCTCTTTCTCTTCTTCAAATATAGACATTTTACCCTATAGTCTTGATGTTGACAATCAACATGAAGATGATCTTTCATTTTCCCAAGTACCCTCAAGTTGTTTTGCAGTTCGCTCTGGATGAATGTTCTCTGGTGTGCTAATGAAGGTCAGTCAGTAAAGTTCAGTGCTTTAGCAGGTGGTCTCACCATCTTCTGATGTTGTATGGACCCATCTCCTCCAGGCAATGTCTGTGGATCTCTGTCTGTTGAGAAGATCCTATAAAGGAAACGATCAAGACTGCAGGAGCTGCTTTGGATCTAAAGTGTGTTTGTGCTCACAAAGAACCTGAACACCCCATGATGCCATCAGGTCATAAGGGTTATCCTCTGGGAATCAGCCCAACAGGGAGTCTGTCTTATGTCCTGATATATCTGGCTCTCTCTCTGAGCTGCACGGACACCCCACAGTCGCTAATCTACCATTCTTCACCCTACAGGAAAAATACACCCAAAAAATGCCATCATTTACTCATACAAATTTTGAAGGATCACAACTGTCGAGCTCCAAAAAACCCCACAAAAATCTAAAAGCATCATAACAGATATCCATATGACTCATGCACTACATTTCAGGTCTTCTGAAGTCATGTGATGCTTTGAACAGACTTTATTTCGATGGTCCACTTTAGACATTTTACTAACTATAAGTCACTTACATGTAAACTTATTCTACTAACCCGAACCCTTAGCTGAATCTAACAGTCTACTAATACACTAATCATGAGAGTTAGTCGACATGTAGTTGCAAAGTTACTTAGAGTTAGTAGAATGTGTGGACTATCCAAATAAAGTGCAATCCAGATGCAAATTTAAGTCATTATTCACTGATCTTCCCTTCCACTGAAGCCTGTGTCTAAGTTCATCAGCGAATTCGGTTTCTCATTTAAGGAATCATATGACCTCAGACGACATGGAAAGCGATACAGGAGTAAACAATGACAGATTTTCCTTTTTGAGTAAAGCATTGCTTTAATGCTGCCTAATCTGCTTGTGCTGAAGGAAATCGCCACAGATTTTCCTCTTTTTTTTCTTTTTTTTTGCCATGGCCAGCAGGCTCGTCTCATCAGAAAGAGACACATGTGAGGTCATTTCTTTTAAGAGCGAGAGCCGGCCTCAAATGTCCCTCCTGAACTCAAGCTGAGTACGACTGACTAAACAGATTTTCAAGTGGAAGTCGTGATGAAGTTCTGAGATGCATGTATTAGAAATATCATGGCTGCAGTGGTGGCAAACAACATTTTATAAATCAAGCAGCAGTTACTGGGACAAGCACAACAAACCCAAGATAAGCGAACATGGATGGCCATCAAAGCCATCGGAGGTCATGGTTTGACATAGCAAGTATTAAATGGTTTGAGATAACAAAACATTTATAAAACTTTTTTTTTCTGGAATGGTCTGGTCTGATGATGATCTGTTTGAAATTTGGTGAAGATTGGACAAACCATCTAGGAGTTTGAAAAAGTAGGATTCTGTAGGACTGGGATAAAAAGAAGTGATATTTATAGTCATCACACAAATTTCACAAAAGATATAAGCTTATTTGTATAGTTTGTCTTTTGACCACTAGTTGCTTCAGGGTGCTTCATGTTGCTAAAGACACTTATTAAGTTTCATAGCAATACCTGAATGCATCTGTAGTATACAACAATGGCAATTCTTCAGTGAAGGTGCTTTTCTGAAACTCTTCTGGCACCTTCAGGCCATGATGGCTGTGACAAGATGTGACCCTGGACCACAAAACCAGTCATAAGTCGCACGGGTATATTTGTAGCAATAGCCGACAATACAATGTATGGGTCAAAATTATAGATTTTTCTATTATGCCAAAAATCATTAGGGTATTAAGTAAAGATCATGTTCCATGAAGATATTTTGTAAATTTCCTACCGTAAATATATAAAAAAATTATTTTTGTGAGTGGATATGCATTGCTAAGGACTTCATTTGGACAACTTTAAAGGCGATTTTCTCAGTATTTTGATTTTTTTGCACCCTCAGATTCCAGATTTTCAAATAGTTGTATCTCAGCCAAATGGAAAGCTTATTTATTCAGCTTTCAGATGATTTATACATCTCAATTTCAAAAAATTGACCTTTATGACCCTTATGGTTTTGTGGTCCAGGGTCACATATAGTAAGTTCTAACACCAAAGCATTGCAGAGATACAGCCTCAAGTCCTGTTTGGCATCAGATTCGTTGAATCACTATATAAGGCTTGGCCTCTCAAAAATCTTCATGTCAGTTTTGGTAGAGGACGATGCAAAGTCAAGGATTATGTCAAAAAATAAGTTTTTCAGATTTTAGTAGCGGAAAAAGACTTTATTCGGCATGAGCCAAGGTCAATGAATCAGAGGAAAAGTAGTAGACTCAAAAGTGAGAACATACTAGTAAGAATAGGTGGCTACACACCTTCAATTCTTGTTTCTGATCTGAAAACTTAACAAATTATTTTGTATTGTCTTGTTTAATTTGGCATGTGTATGGAATTAAATGTGAATTGAAATGACACAAAGAGGAATTCAAGGAAATTCAAGTCACACAACAGATGAATTTCATTAGTCCAACATATTGACAAATAATTTCATGTTTACTTTAGATGAATTATAGCTATTTATTCCCTGATATGGATTTAGTTTTATCAGCTGATTTTTCCCACCACAAATAAATATTTATATCAGTATTTGAACCTGTTGACTATGTAATGTATTGAGTAAATTAAAAGAATCCTTGGAAATAATTGTTCTTCCACCATGATCTTTAAAATAAAAGTAATTTATTAAATATAATAATTCAGTGTTGTTTGAAAAATGACACAATTAACCAGTGACTCTGGAAATACTCCGTATATTGTGTGTGTGATCACAAAATGAGTCATTCATTATGAAACATGACTCTTATAGAAGTTAGATGAATTTCATTCCATTTGAATTCTACTTCCTTCACTTATGATTCTGCAGTTTGCTTCTCAATTCAGATGCAGGGATTGTGAAATTATAATTTATTTTATTATAATCAGTTCTACATATGTGGATGTAGCACAATCACATTGTTCTCTGGCATCATGACGACAGTAAGAACATCTGAAATGCTTAAAAAGTGCCATAGAAACTGCTTTGTTGCCAGTTCTTGATCAAACGCTCTCTAATATATTCCCAGTGGCTGAAGGGTTTGGGCAGAGTTTCTCCCCATCTCTCCTTTCACCCAGTTTTGTCCTGCTTGTCCATTTCTGCACCAATCATCCGTCAGACTGTCAACCAATTACAGAAGGGTGGACGAACTGTGTGTGAGGATACAGAGCTATTTTTCAAGCTTGTGTGTCGATTGAAGCTTTCTAACTGATTGACGTCTTCGGGAGTTAAAGGCATCTGACCCCAGTAAATATGCATTAAACACTTATCAGCAGTCCGTTTCTCCGAGGACAGAAACAGCAGTAGCAGTGCTGCGTAAGAAGCTTGTATTTTCCCACCTGGATGCACCTAGTGCTGCTAAACCCTGTTTAAACATGGAAATCCCTGAAATCAAATTCATTATAGAACAATGAACCCCTGTGTGCTTGGCATTAATCACACCAAATCCCCCCTCATAACACACGCAGACTGAATCGCAATGATGTCGGGCCGCTGAACCCTCGATGAGCCGGAGCGTTTGTTTGTGATGCAGCTGGACTGAACTGAAGCTCTGGGTTTCTCTTGAACACTTCTCTCTCTGATTTATCCTGGTCTGTCCTGATGTATCCTTCTACATTTCTGCCATTCAGAAAGTGTACCTATATCAGCTGGTAAACATCAGGTCTGTAGAGGCAATGTTTCCTACAATGTTGATTGTTAGTTGGAAACAGGAGTGGCCTTGTGAAAAAGAAGTACACTTTAAAGGTTAGTGTGTAATGTTGCTGTTTGATCATAAACAACATCTGCAAAGTTACGACGCTCAAAGTTCAGTGCAAAGAGAGATATTTTCTTTTAAAGAATTCTTTGTTTAAGGACTACAACAAACAGCTGGTAGAGACTACAACGAGCTTCTTCCCGGGTTAGTGACATCACTAACCCTAAAATTTACATAAACTCCGCCCCCGAGAACACACAGCGAAGGGGGCGGGGCCATGTTGGGCTGCTTTAGAGAAGAGGAAGAGTTGTTGTAGTAGAGTGTTGTTGACATGTCGTCATTTTACGCCGGACTGCTTCACAAATGAGAGTCAATTCAACACTGGATTTGCACAAAAGATAAACATGACGGCACATGCTAGTGGATGAGTTGAATCAACTCCACAGCAACTACATAAATTTATCCACTAACCATTCAGAAACGTCCAGTTTCATTCTAAAAGTTGTAACTTCTTCCTGAGTCTCTCCATCAGTGTCGACTCCGGTTTGAACAATGTAAGGCTGAACACCGTTACTGACAATCCTCATTTTGGCTGCGTGAGATTCTCCAGCTTTGTTGTTGTTGAGCTGTTAAAGCTCCGCCCTCTTCTGGAAAGGGGGCCGGGAGCAGCAGCTCATTTGCATTTAAAGGGACACACAAAAACAGCGTGTTTTTGCTCACATCCAAATAGGGGCAAATTTGACAAGCTATAATAAATGATCTGTGGGGTATTTTGAGCTGAAACTTCACAGACACATTCTGGAGACACCAGAGACTTATATTACATCTTGTAAAAGGGGCATTATAGGTCCCCTTTAACTTACTTTTAAACAGCGTACTTGCAAGGGTGCATGTTTGATCTTGATATTGGTGGGAACATAAAAGCTGTACAAAAAAAAAGAAAGTTTTTTCACAATTTCATGTCCCGAACACCAGCGACTGCACACAGAACTTTGAACTCTGCATCAAAGGATCAAACTGAGATTTAATGTGATGCTTGTGAACACTGAGCTCAGAACCGGTTTGGTTTGATTTCATCCTGTGCCTGTTGCTGCTGCAGAAAGTGCAGGGATTTTCCATCGGTGTCCGCTGGCTCTTACGGAGAGTGTCCAGCCTCAGGCCAGAGAAACTCACTCTTCATCTCCTGTAATCATCATTATTGCGAGTCATTTTTATCTTTCATTACACTCTGTGAGATTAGTCGACATTCGCATGGAATTCCATATAACCAAACACTACTGCTTTTGGCCTCATCTTCCCAAAATCCATTGCAGTAAAAATGAAAACTCCAATATTGCAAAAGCATCAAACGTCTCCAGGCTGATTCTGTGAAGACTCGCTGATTCATAGGAGAGTTATTAGTGATGAGTGACATGATCGGACAGTCCTGAGGTTTGTTCAATGTAATTAACATCAGGACTTATTTTTGAAAGCATGTCCCTCGTTCACCCTCAGCAGCAGGGTTGGGCTTCTCTTACTATCTGTGCCAGGTTGGAGAAGTATTAAATAAGGCATCATATAATTAAATAAATTAATTGTATAAAAATTAATTTCTTTAAAATGAATTCATGTAATCCTACTCTCTGAGCCATATGTCTATCTAGTAATAATGGAATGATTTTGCACACAATGCCAACGTGTAGATATAAACCTCTAGTCATGTGATTCTGTCAGTCACTATCACATGAGCTTGTGTAGTAGAAAGCTGAATGTCAAACGTGAGAGAACGCACACCTGATGCTTCTCCTCTCTTCTCCTCAGGTGTGTCATCAGCCTTCAGCTGGAGACGGGAGGATCGCGGGGCTTGATTGACGGGCCTCGCCACTAAGGACCCTATGGCAGAGCAGCAGCGCGATACAGGTAAGAAACCCACGCTTCATCGACAGGAAAGCTTTAAAGCATTTCATGACATCAAACGCCAAATGCATGCATGATGTCTTGTCTCTGCTGACTCTGATCGATAATGTACAGTATTAAAATAAGTAGAAAATATGTCAGTCATTTACTCTTAGCAGGCACAGTGTTGATCACATTTCTGCAATATATTATACAGTCATTTTGGTGTGAATATCTTCGGCACACAGCGCAGTTATGCTTCAGGCGCCCTGAGTTTGGCTGCTGGCCAGCTCTCTGAACTGTCCTGTTTAAATAAAGGCTAAACTAAATCGTACAAAAACAGTGCATTTTTATCCCCTGGAACATCAAATCAGACCTCTGGACATCAGCCGAGGTCCTGCAGCACATAAACATTACTTCTGTGCAGAGCTGATAAACACTTCTTGGAGTATTTATTAATGGAATAGGAAAAAATATATATGAATGTATGGTATATGAAAATAAGATGACGTTATATTCTCTCAACAACATTTGTGGCATATGGCATGTCAAAAAATTGAACCTTACAGAGACAATGGATGTCAATAGGACTGTGCACTTTAAACGCATACGTGTGCACATATTCTTCTGAACAAAATGGAGCTGTAACTGTTATCAGTCTTTCTTTTGAGACTCCTCTAGTGTTGAACTTTACCGGTGTGAAAAAGCAATAGCAGCTGTAGCGCTTGACATTTTGTCTGTCGCTTGGTCTCTGCTTCTGGAGAAAAACTGCCTACCGCAGGACTCCTGTTCAGGACACAGTGTTATTTTTAGAGCGGCAGCTTTGTTTCGGAAGTGTTTCCCAGCAGCATTGCAGATTATCTGCTGGATCTCGCTCTGTCGGAGACCTCAATGTTGGAAGCGTTCGAGTACCTCGCTGTTTTAATCTCTCAGTGTGACTGTAAGTGATAATAGATTATGATCGCTGAGCTCATCCCTCAGTGACCGCAGCTCAACCTCAATCTGGCATCCTGACAGATCGCTTCAGTCCAATCTAGAGGGATGAACAGGGCGGCTCCTCACTCGTTTCAGCTTCTGTCTCAGCAGATCATTTTATGGTCAGCTCCTGGACCGGGCATCTTTGTCTTCTCTGACTCTGAGACAAAGCCGATCCTCTGGAAAATTTCATCAGCGGGATGTTGAACTGATCCGTTCAGTATTAAAGCGCTGTGTCGCTTCCCTTGGAGAGAAATTGCCAATTGATTCTGCTTTCAAAAGAGGAGCTTTTAGTGTGACGTCCAGAACGAGAGAGATTGAAGTGGATTAGTTTCTTTTCTGACCTCTGTGTCCAAAAAGGCAGTCTGCTATGAAAGCATCTCTCCTTCTGTGTGGTGTAGATACAAATCGGCCGGCTTTTAAATATTCATGCACTGATAATTCATTTACAATGCAGATTTTTTTCACATACTCTAAGGATTAGACTGATCATGGTCCTATAATGCACCGTACATGTTTTAACCTCTATTTCCTTTTTTTCCTGAGATGAATGAGAACACTAAAGGACAGAGTCTCCAGGTCTCATGCTGTACATCAAACTCTTCTTCATAAGTAATCTAGTGTTGAGGGTTCGTTTCCTTTAAAACGAGAGGGGGAGAAAATGATGGTGTAGCTCAGTAAACAGAAATTATCTATTATTAGAGTAAAAGCGAGGCCACTGAGATTATTTTCACCACTCATCAACAGCTCTGTGCGTCTCACTCTGCTCACATGATAATGGAGCACATATCCGTGGGTCTATTCATAGTTCATTAACACTCTTCAGCTTGCGCACAGGCCGCTTTGTTTGCTCTGCCTACGCCTTTGCACCATTCTGTAGGTGGAAGCACAAACTGAATCTAAGCTGCTCTTTGACTCGCTTTATTTTCTTTCTCTGCCCCTGATGCTGTGCTCATCTGAGTCATGACATGCCTTTTTAAATTGCTTTAATATGTTTCTAAAAGTTCACTTATTATGTTAATGAAGTTAATTGCACAAAAACAGTCGTGCACAAATACGCAAATGATTATTTTCTGACACTGCGAAACACCCAAATTATGCACATTTTCAAGTTTATAATTTTATTTTTGGGGTCTGCTACATTTACATGACTTAAAGTTCAAACAACACATTATTTTTCTCATACTGCACATTGCTGCAGCACCTCTTTCACCCTCAGTCTGAAACACTGTTTTATTTCTTGTGTCTTTAAAGGGGCCATGAACTGCATTGTTTTATAATGTTTCCTGGGGTGCACTTATAATGTTAGTATGCTTTTTACATCAAAAAATGGTCATAATTTAGAAATAAAAGGCATTTTTCGTACCCTGATTTTAGCTCTCTGATTTGAACGCTCTGTTTTAAGGGGCGTGTCTTTAGTGTAAACACCCACTGCTGTAATTGGCTGACATTTTTGCATATGAAATAGCTAAGTATTACTCTCTCGAAAACTTTTAGCACGTTTTTACTATTACAGCTCTCAAGGTTAACTAATCGTGAAAAGTGTTGATTATAGCATTACATTTAGATCTATGGCATTATACTTAGATTGTGGCATGAAAGGTTGCAGTGATGAACATTGTAGCTGATCACAGACATGTTGTTGAGCACATGAAAGCAGTGATCTCGTCATTAAAACTCAATTGCTGCACACTAATGAATGCTTTCATCATAACTAACAATGCAAACGTGATGTAACTAAGAGATTCGTTGAATAAACCAGCGCAAGTTTTGGCGCAAGTCCATAACTCAGTCACTGATAAACTAGCGCTGTTTGATTGACAGCTCCAGCGATTGTAAAGGGAGCGTTCTTTGATCGCTTTCTATATATAATTTAATCACTGTTTAAATAACAGATTATTTTCATCCTACTAAGAGAATCATTACATATCAGATCAGGCATTAGAATTAACACAGTTACTTACATGTTGTTGCGTTACTGTCGAGTCCATATCGTAATAGTCTGTTTGCAAAGCCTATGCCGAAATGCAATTGATTTGCCAAAAAATCTACAGTGAAATGTACCGAATACAAATAAATAAAGCTCAACTGAGACATTCACATTGTTGAAAATTAATAACCATATTCCTAGCATTAGGATCCTTTGAAAGGTAATGTTATTTTAGTCCTGTATCGCTCTTCTCTCCTCCTCATCTCACTAACACACCAGTGGGCGGGGCAAATGTTGCAATGATGAAGTAGGTGTTGATTTCTTCTGTGGAGGCGGAGTTTCACCTATCTATGATGGATAGGCACATTGCGTGTTTGTTTACGATTAGATATTAAGACTGAATAGGCAGGCGAACTTTTAAAATAGTACCAGTGGTTCGGGACACTATACTGACACCTATGAAGTTTGTCAATGACTCTTCACATGGAAGCTGATTGTTTATCTTTTATTGTGCTCTTTTTGTACCATATTTTTCTCCATCACATACAACATGCATTAATAATATCATGCTGGTTACATGGCTCTCCCATCACCTCATAAACGACAACATTACGTCACAAACTCTTTGAATACAGTGATCTTCACATGAAGAACTACTGAGATCATGTCTCTAATCATTTAATAACGTCACTGACATACTGTTTCTCTGTATGAGCGATCTGCAGGTTTTGCTGTTGTGTTGAGTGTGACATGCAGTCTCTGAATCATTATTAGTATTATGATCAGTCAGCGACGATTATGACTGTTTACTTTTGACTTTGTACTGCGAATTCAGTAATTGTGCAGTAAATATTTACTAGTAATTGTGTTCCTACTGTCACTGACACTAATCACATTACATAATGATTATTGGTGGGATTTCACAAGCCCTGTGATCCTGGTGGGTTATAAAGCTGCTCTCTGAAATGTCTTTCTGTTACCCGAACATTAAAGGTGCTATATGCGATTTCAGACATTCTGCCGGTGGTAACGGGGTTATGAAGAGATAGAGTTTAAAGGGGCTTATCCTACACTCTTGGAGCAAATAAGCCCACTTATCATGTTAGTCATGGTTTCTGTGTGTGGCTTCATGAAAGGCTGATTTAACTGAAAGTGAAGAAGGTAGCAAGCGAGAGAGGGATGTTTTCTCCTTATACACCTGAATCAACTGATTGTTGCCTGGCAAACGGTTACAAAAGATCATTTGTTACTGCTAACAGATGACAGTCCCATCAGGATTTTGCAGATCTTTTCTGTTTTTTTGCGTTTTGTGGTGAATTTCTTCTCAAAAATTAGGGTGATATTTGAAGGAAATTTTAGGTGAACGTGATTTCACCAAGTAGGACATGTTCCTGGAGGCAGACGTGAAAGCACTCCAAAGGCTAATGTGTCAAACGGGGCTTTTAATGTGTAAGGCCTCATCCCCAGGCAGACCCCGAGGGCTGATCATTTAAATAATTCAAATAATGCACAGCAGCATCTCAGCAACCCTCTTTGCGGTTCATCTCATTTATGCTCTCGCCAGCCCTGTACAGTCACGCTATCCCGAAAATATGCATGATGTAGGAAGTTTTAATTCATGAAAAATCTTGCAATGATGAATAAATTAAAGATAATTCTTGTTCAATTTCAGTTTTTTAAGTTAGCTAGGGTTTAGAAGGTTGAGTTGTGTTTACAGTTGTTAATGTGGGCTGAAATGCAGTAGGTGGAAATGCAACATTGCTCCCATGAATCAATTCACAGTTTTGATGTGATGTCACACCCGTATACGAACACCCGCCTGGAGGGCAAAACAATGCTTTCCTCCACTGCCCACCAGTCTTTTTTTTTTTTACCAGGTTTGTACTAAGTACTAATGTAGTAAGACAGTGATATTAAAAGACCAAATTCAGTATACACCTCACTGATGATTCATACTATGTACAGGCAAGCAGATGAACCCAGAAAATAAACGCAATGCGCATTTTCTTGTTAATTGCTTTTCCATAGAAAACCATTATAAAGAAAACAACCATTTAGCGTGTTGTGTTCATATTCTGGACTCATCTGATCAGCTGTATATAGTCTGCATTATATTGAATTTGATATAATATCACTGTTTTAGTACATTAAGGCATTTTAAGTGTTTTTCACATCAAGCACTTTAGGATGTCCCGCTGATTTAGTGATTGAGCTACTGCAGCAGGTGCCTTCTATGGATTACAAGTGCCCAAAATTTCCATTTTGTTCACGTATTTTTGTTTTTCTTCTTTTGAGAGGTGATCTAAATATTCATGGCTTGAAACGGATGAAAACTGACAGGCCTGTGCTGCAGTTCTGTGGACGTTTTGCCCTCCAGGTCATGTGACTGAAAACTATGTTACTTAACATTAACTTATAATGAAAATACTTTTTAGTTGACGATACTTATTAAATTAACTAATGTTAACAAATGTTAGTATTTCTTTCATCTGCATATTCCGTGTTTTGATAAATCTAGTTCTTAATTGTAAGTGCAGTACATTTGTTAGTATTTATATTTATGTCATATTTGTTTATATTTATACTTCATATTTGTTAGTAAATGAACTAGATTACTAAACTAAAAAAAATGTAAAATAAGATTAAAATATTCCATGTGCAGTAGCATTAAGTAAGTCTGAACAAGGAGCATTAATCTGCCAGATGGACCCATGCATTTATTTTTTCGTGGGCCTTCACATAATCTGGCTTAGATCTGTTGACTGCTGATGATGTAACAAGGCTGCTGTTAAGCACTGACAGCTCTCTGCTGCTTTGACAACACACGGGTCTTAGATGCATTGTAGAGATGGATCTCAGTGTGATTTCACATTAAATGCCAGGTGTAAATGTCCCCAAAATGCATCACTGAAACCACATTTGGAGGGTGCCTGGGATGGATTACCCCCACATTTAAATGCAGCATGTGTTTTGAATGATCCGTCAATGTGTTTATAATAAGGAAGTGATGATTTTCATGGGTAAGTGATTTTGAATCTCTCCACCTGCATTGGAGACACGTTGGAATAAGTTTAAATTCAATCTAGTTAAAAATATCTGGATACCAGCATATGTTAATTCCAGATATACTGTAAAGGGGACCGGCTTCTGATCAATTATCCATCCTGGGCCCATCATGTATATATCTGCGCTACTATATCTGCTTTAGTACTGTCCTGAATAAGCTAACATATTTTTACATGTAGTCCACAACACAAAATAATAACTGAATTTATAAAAATGACCTCAAAAGTTTACATAACCTCAAATCTTAATGTGTGGTTACCTGGATGATCAACGACTGTTTCTATGTTTTGTGATAGTTGTTCACGAGTCCCTTCTTTGTCCTGAGCAGTTAAACTGTATACTGCTCTTCAGAAAAATCCTCCTGGTCCTCAAATTCGTTTATTTTCCAGCATCTTCTGCATATTTGAACCCTTTCCAGCTGTGACTGTATGATTTTGAGATCCATCTTTTCACAATGAGGACAGTTGAGTGACTCGTACACAGTATAAATATCAGCAGTGGTCATGGCCAGATTCCAACCAGTCTGGTTTTCTCTGTATTTCTTCTATTTTATCTTCTTTCTTCTGCTAAGCATGCGATTTGTTGTGCAGTTTGCACTATTGACCGCAATTAGGACCATCCCATTAACTGAAGTATCAAGCATCATCTGCTTTTCAGATTTTAATTAGGGAAAATCCTCCTCCCAGACTCTCTGTGTCTCTCTGTCATGGTCTGAAGGTGATGAGGCCTGTGCACAGACAAATGTCTCGTTTCTAGCCAAGCATGTTAATGAGCTTGCAGGGGAATAAAATGTGTAATATCCCTCCAGTGAAGTAAAAACCCGTAACGATAATGTTAGTTAGCTTCACACTGGTTCTCCAGAGGCCATTGCCCCTGACCACCCATCAATGTCATGGTCTCAGCAGAGGCAGATACTCATGACCTCCCAACCCTACAGCCACACAGAGTGTGTGAAACACATTGCATGCATAGGAATTCACATATAAACATTGATAAGCAAACATGAGCAGAAGCTCAACCATACTTGCTTGATGCTTGAGAACAAACCACATTGGTTTTTGTGGAAGCTCAAACGTGCTGCATAACACGAGAATGAACCTCATTGGTTCTTGAGGAAGCTCAAATGTACTGCGTAACACGAGAATGAACCTCATTGGTTCTTGAGGAAGCTCAAAAGTGCTGCGTAACTTGAGAATGAACCTCATTGGTTCTTGACGAAGCTCAAACGTGCGCATGACACGAGAATGAACCTCCTTGGTTCTTGAGGAAGCTCAAATGTACTGCGTAACACGAGAATGAACCTCATTGGTTCTTGAGGAAGCTCAAAAGTGCTGCGTAACTTGAGAATGAACCTCGTTGGTTCTTGAGGAAGCTCAAATGTGCTGCATAACACGAGAATGAACGTCATTGGTTCTTGTGGAAGCTCAAACGTGCTGCGTGACTTGAGGAAACTCAAACGTGTGCGTGACACGAGAATGAACCTCATTGGTTCTTGACGAAGCTCAAACGTGCTCGTAACATGAGAATGAACCTCGTTGGTTCTTGAGGAAGCTCAAAAGTGCTGCGTAACTGGAGAATGAACCTCATTGGTTCTTGACGAAGCTCAAACATGCGCGTAACATGAGAACGAACCTCATTGGTTCTTGAGGAAGCTCAAACGTGCTGCGTAACACGAGAATGAACCTCATTGGTTCTTGCTGAAGCTCAAACGTGCTGCGTAACACGGGAATGAACCTCACTGGTTCTTGTTGAAGATCAAACATGCTGCGTAACACGAGAATGAACCTCATTGGTTCTTGCTGAAGCTCAAACGTGCTGGGTAACACGAGAATGAACCTCATTGGTTCTTGAGGAAGCTCAAACGTGCTGCGTAACACGAGAATGAACCTCATTGGTTCTTGAGGAAGCTCAAATGTACTGCGTAACACGAGAATGAACCTCATTGGTTCTTGAGGAAGCTCAAAAGTGCTGCGTAACTTGAGAATGAACCTCATTGGTTCTTGAGGAAGCTCAAACGTGCTGCGTAACACGAGAATGAACCTCATTGGTTCTTGCTGAAGCTCAAACGTGCGCGTAACACGAGAATGAACCTCGTTGGTTCTTGAGGAAGCTCAACTGTGCTGCATAACACGAGAATGAACCTCATTGGTTCTTGAGGAAGCTCAACTGTGCTGCATAACACGAGAATGAACCTCATTGGTTCTTGTGGAAGCTCAAAAGTGCTGCGTAACACGAGAATGAACCTCATTGGTTCTTGACGAAGCTCAAACGTGCGCGTAACACGAGAATGAACCTCCTTGGTTCTTGAGGAAGCTCAAATGTACTGCGTAACATGAGAATGAACCTCATTGGTTCTTGAGGAAGCTCAAAAGTGCTGCGTAACTTGAGAATGAACCTCGTTGGTTCTTGAGGAAGCTCAAATGTGCTGCATAACACGAGAATGAACCTCATTGGTTCTTGTGGAAGCTCAAAAGTGCTGCGTAACTTGAGGAAATTCAAACGTGCGCGTGACACGAGAATGAACCTCGTTGGTTCTTGAGGAAGCTCAACTGTGCTGCATAACACGAGAATGAACCGCATTGGTTCTTGTGGAAGCTCAAAAGTGCTGCGTAACACGAGAATGAACCTCATTGGTTCTTGACGAAGCTCAAACGTGCGCGTAACATGAGAATGAACCTCATTGGTTCTTGAGGAAGCTCAAACGTGCTGCGTAACACGAGAATGAACCTCATTGGTTCTTGCTGAAGCTCAAACGTGCTGCGTAACACGAGAATGAACCTCATTGGTTCTTGTTGAAGCTCAAACGTGCTGCGTAACATGAGAATGAACCTCATTGGTTCTTGCTGAAGCTCAAACATGCTGCGTAACACGAGAATGAACCTCATTGGTTCTTGAGGAAGCTCAAACGTGCTGCGTAACACGAGAATGAACCTCATTGGTTCTTGCTGAAGCTCAAAAGTGCTGCGTAACACGAGAATGAACCTCATTGGTTCTTGTTGAAGCTGAAACATGCTGCGTAACTTGAGAATGAACCTCGTTGGTTCTTGAGGAAGCTCAAATGTGCTGCATAACACGAGAATGAACCTCATTGGTTCTTGTGGAAGCTCAAAAGTGCTGCGTAACTTGAGAATGAACCTCATTGGTTCTTGAGGAAACTCAAACGTGCGCGTGACACGAGAATGAATCTCATTGGTTCTTGACGAAGCTCAAATGTGCGCGTAACACGAGAATGAACCTCATTGGTTCTTGAGGAAGCTCAAACGTGCTGCGTAACACGAGAATGAACCTCATTGGTTCTTGAGGAAGCTCAAATGTACTGCGTAACTTGATAATGAACCTCATTGGTTCTTGAGGAAGCTCAAAAGTGCTGCGTAACTTGAGAATGAACCTCGTTGGTTCTTGAGGAAGCTCAAATGTGCTGCATAACACGAGAATGAACCTCATTGGTTCTTGAGGAAGCTCAAATGTGCTGCGTAACGAGAATGAACCTCATTGGTTCTTGAGGAAACTCAAACGTGCGCGTGACACGAGAATAAACCTCGTTGGTTCTTGAGGAAGCTCAAACGTGCTGCATAACACGAGAATGAACCTCATTGGTTCTTGTGGAAGCTCAAAAGTTCTGCGTGACACGAGAATGAACCTCATTGGTTCTTGACGAAGCTCAAACGTGCGCGTAACACGAGAATGAACCTCATTGGTTCTTGCTGAAGCTCAAACGTGCTGCGTAACACGAGAATGAACCTCATTGGTTCTTGAGGAAGCTCAAAAGTGCTGCGTAACACGAGAATGAACCTCATTGGTTCTTGAGGAAGCTCAAACGTGCTGCGTAACACGAGAATGAACCTCATTGATTCTTGTTGAAGCTCAAACATGCTGCGTAACACGAGAATGAACCTCATTGGTTCTTGAGGAAGCTCAAACGTGCTGCGTAACACGAGAATGAACCTCATTGGTTCTTGAGGAAGCTCAAATGTACTGCGTAACACGAGAATGAACCTCATTGGTTCTTGAGGAAGCTCAAAAGTGCTGCGTAACTTGAGAATGAACCTCATTGGTTCTTGAGGAAGCTCAAACGTGCGCGTGACACGAGAATGAACCTCCTTGGTTCTTGAGGAAGCTCAAATGTACTGCGTAACTTGAGAATGAACCTCATTGGTTCTTGAGGAAGCTCAAAAGTGCTGCGTAACTTGAGAATGAACCTCGTTGGTTCTTGAGGAAGCTCAAATGTGCTGCATAACACGAGAATGAACCTCATTGGTTCTTGTGGAAGCTTAAAAGTGCTGCGTAACTTGAGGAAACTAAAACGTGCGCGTGACACGAGAATGAACCTCCTTGGTTCTTGAGGAAGCTCAAATGTACTGCGTAACTTGAGAATGAACCTCATTGGTTCTTGAGGAAGCTCAAAAGTGCTGCGTAACTTGAGAATGAACCTCGTTGGTTCTTGAGGAAGCTCAAATGTGCTGCATAACACGAGAATGAACCTCATTGGTTCTTGTGGAAGCTCAAAAGTGCTGCGGAATTTGAGAATGAACCTCATTGGTTCTTGCTGAAGCTCAAACGTGCTGCGTAACACGAGAATGAACCTCATTGGTTCTTGAGGAAGCTCAAACGTGCTGCGTAACACGAGAATGAACCTCATTGGTTCTTGAGGAAGCTCAAATGTACTGCGTAACACGAGAATGAACCTCGTTGGTTCTTGAGGAAGCTCAAATGTGCTGCATAACACGAGAATGAACCTCATTGGTTCTTGTGGAAGCTCAAAAGTGCTGCGTAATTTAAGAATGAACCTCATTGGTTCTTGCTGAAGCTCAAACGTGCTGCGTAACATGAGAATGAACCTCATTGGTTCTTGCTGAAGCTCAAAAGTGCTGCGTAACTTGAGAATGAACCTCGTTGGTTCTCGAGGAAGCTCAAATGTGCTGCATAACACGAGAATGAACCTCATTGGTTCTTGTGGAAGCTCAAAAGTGCTGCGTAATTTGAGAATGAACCTCATTGGTTCTTGCTGAAGCTCAAACGTGCTGCGTAACACGAGAATGAACCTCATTGGTTCTTGAGGAAGCTCAAAAGTGCTGCGTAACACGAGAATGAACCTCATTGGTTCTTGAGGAAGCTCAAACGTGCTGCGTAACACGAGAATGAACCTCATTGGTTCTTGAGGAAGCTCAAATGTACTGCGTAACACGAGAATGAACCTCATTGGTTCTTGAGGAAGCTCAAAAGTGCTGCGTAACTTGAGAATGAACCTCGTTGGTTCTTGAGGAAGCTCAAACGTGCTGCGTAACTTGAGAATGAACCTCGTTGGTTCTTGAGGAAGCTCAAACGTGCTGCGTAACAAGAGAATGAACCTCATTGGTTCTTGTGGAAGCTCAAACGTGCTGCGTAACAAGAGAATGAACCTCATTGGTTCTCACACATCAAGTGAACATGCTTGAGCTTCTGTTTACCAGATTTTCTTACCATCTTGTGTTTCACTATTACGCATAGTAATTTTTGTCGTAAAAAAAAAAAAAAAAAAACTGTTTGTAACATATTAACTTTGTGTGAGTATGCTGTGTGCGTTTGGCTGCCGCTTCACACCGGGCTGTTTGTCTGTTTTGTCCTGTTAAAATGTGTTTTTACGTCTTACACACTTCACCTGGACTTTAACTGGACAGTTAATTTTATGATTCCCGCTGGTGCTCAGAGGTGGTGTGCCCCACTATGCCTTTTGTTGGGTGTTTCATCTGGCCTACCTGAACCCGCCGGCCTGCCTGGCGTTGTTTGCGGTGTGGATGCTGTGGACAGAATGTCTGCGTCCCAATGTCAGAGTTTTCCCGCTTGCCGTTTGGGGTCTGCTCTGCACTCGATCGGGCTCTGTGGTGAACATCAAGTTATCATCGAGTGTTCCCGTTTGCCGCTTGAGGTCCTGGAGTTTGCACTTTTTGGACTTTGCGTTCAAACTTCGAGGTGCAGTTTGACACGGTTTGCTTGCACGAGGGACTGTTTGCTACATTTTTATTCTACTGCTCTAGTCAGATAATTTAATCTGTCTCACTCCAGATTATGTATTTTATTCCAATACCATGATTATCTGTGATGTTTGATATGTATACTTTATTGTTTCTTTGTATTGTATACTGTGTTTTTCTTGTGTTTGTTTTGTTTGTAAAGGGCTTTGAGCTCTGAAAAAGTGCTATATAAATTAAATTTATTATTATTATTATGCAAATGAAAGCTGATTTAAAAGGTCATTAAATGTGACATACTTTGAACACACAAAATTAAAGAGTTAAGATGACTTTCTGATTCCTCACTCATCGACTGTCTGCCCTGGCTGTTACTCCACCACAATGATTTATTCTGCTGTGTGGTGTGTTGAGTCATGTCACTCTGATGGAGTGGAAGGGGGAAAAGGAGGTAATTCTCCTTTACGCACTCCAACAGGACATTATATTTGCTTCCTTAAAGACTGTGAAGGAAGATACAATGGCCCAATTTCAAATGGCACATGTGGGTTCATGTGAACTTGAGCTCTTGTGGGCTTACAGTGGATGAGACTGTAGGGTGTCCTATTTGTCATTTTAGGCTTCAGAAGGGTGCTTTTTAAAGTTATAATTTTGGCATGTTATGCCTTTATTAGAAAGCAATGGGGAGGAGAGAGAGGAACAGAACAGGCAAAAGACCTCAAGCTGGGACTCGACCTCGGGTAACCTGATGCGCAGCTGTGCCATTTGTTGGAGCGCTGGCCACAAGGCTATTGCTCCAACACAAGCTCCTTCTTTGCAGCTGCTATGCACGCTTCTGCTGAGCCCACAATGGGGCGATCTCCACAGCAGACTTCTGCCCAACAGTCAAAGCTGCATTACATCACAAAAGTGTGGACTCCAAGAGTGCCATTTGGGACAGAGCCAATCTCTTCCCCAGGTGCTCCATGCCAGTATTTTTTGGTTTGTTGTAGTTGATGTTGCCTTGAGAGTGAAATCGGTATCTTTAGATGCAAATATTTGTTCAGACACTTCACACATCCTGTGTCTGCCACGGCCACAGGTTTCTGCATTCACACTGCATGTGTGAGCAGCCCCACGCTGTGGCACCAAAAGCAGAACTCTGCCTTCGAGCCTATTTTTGTAGAGCGTCACGTGCAACTCAGCAGAACACTCTGAAAATGCACGACAGGCTTTTTTGAAGCAACATACAATACAGAAGTGATTGAAGTCATTGTTCAAACAAGTACATCTGCATGTTCCACACCTAGTGACAAACTTTTGACGAAAACTTTTCAGTGGATTAAGATCATGCACTTTGGCCTTTGGCTCTGTGTAGATTAAAGGGTTAGTTCACCCAAAAATGAAAATAATGTCATTTATTACTCACCCTCATGCCGTTCTACACCCGTAAGACCTTCGTTAATCTTCGGAACGCAAATTAAGATATTTCTGATGAAATCCGATGGCTCAGTGAGGCCTCCATAGCCAGCAATGACATTTCCTCTCTCAAGATCCATAAAGGTACTAAAAACATATTTAAATCAGTTCATGTGAGTACAGTGGTTCAATATTAATATTATAAAGTGACAAGAATATTTTTGGCGCGCCAAAAAAAACCCAAAATAGTGACTTGTATAGTAATGGCCGATTTCAAAACACTGCTTCATGAAGCTTCAGAGTGTTATGAATCAGTGTGTCGAATCAGCGGTTCAGAGCGCCAAAGTCATGTGATCTCAGCAGTTTGGTGGTTTGACATGCGATCTGAATCATGATTCGACACAAAAGATTTGTAACGCTCCGAAGCTTACTGAAGCAGTGTTTTGAAATCGGCCATCACTATATAAGTCGTTATTTTGTTTTTTTGGTGTGCCATAAATATTCTCGTCGCTTTATAATATTAATATTGAACCACTGTACTCACATGAACTGATTTAAATATGTTTTTAGTACATTAATGGATCTTGAGAGAGGAAATGTCATTGCTGGCTATGCAGGCCTCACTGAGCCATCGGATTTCAACAAAAATATCTTAATTTGCGTTCCGAAGATGAACGAAGGTCTTACGGGTGTGGAACGGCATGAGGGTGAGTAATAAATGACATTATTTTCATTTTTGGGTGAACTAACCCTTTAATTATCATTTGGATGAAAATGTGGCACTCTTCATTTAAATTAGATTTTATAATGATCGAGTTGTAATTATTCTCATTAGTTCACTCCTTACAAGCATTTTTTATTCATGACCGTTGAAATATTCAGTGTGGTTGAACAGAAATCACTTTATTTTCTGTACACAACAGAACACAACAGAAATGCTGTCAGTTGAAAGCACAACATTAACTTGCTGTTGAAACCATAGAGCTGCACCCTGCACTGCCAGACACAAGACAGGCCTTACTATCTCTCACAGCTCTGGACTGATCCGTTTCATGGCATCCCATTAACACACATTATTAGGGATGTCCCGAGCCAATTTCAAAAATCCGGTCATTTTTTTAACCGATCGGTATCGGCTATCCTAAGCCTGATCCTTTATGTTACAGCGGTATACATCTTTTTTTTTTTTCTTTTTTTTTTTTGCTGTCACACAGTTGTGTGCCACCTACTGCCACCTACTGTTGCCGTAACGCGTTGATATGGGTTGCGTCTTGCTTCAGACTTGACTGACAGACTGAACTTTTTTTTTCTTTTTGTTGCAATTATTATATTCATTTGTATATATATATATAGAGAGAGAGAGAGAGAGAGTATCATAGATAGATAGATAGATAGATAGATATCCTTCCTAACATCTGTCACAGTAACCTGATTCAAAGACAATGAAATCATAAATGATCCTCTATTTGATGATACTGATTGTTCTTTGTGTATTGTTGTCCTCCAGGTCCCTTCATGTGAATCTACCATGGACCACATGCTCTGTCAGATGCTGGTCCTGGGTATGGCTGTAATGATTGCCCGTGCATGCCCCAAGTACTGTGTGTGCCAGAACCTGTCGGAGTCGCTTGGGACGCTGTGCCCGGCTAAAGGCCTTCTCTTCGTGCCACCTGATATAGATCGCAGCACAGTGGAGCTCCGGTTGGGGGGAAACTACATCCTTCGAATCACACAGCAGGACTTTGCCAACATGACAGACTTGGTGGACCTTACGCTCTCCCGGAACACAATCAGCTACATTCAGCCCTTTTCCTTTGGGGACCTAGAGACTCTCCGCTCTCTTCATATGGATAACAACCGTTTAGTGGAGTTGGGCCCCGATGACCTTCGAGGGATGGTCAGCCTGCAGCATCTCATCCTCAATAACAACCAACTGGGTCGCATCTCTGAGAGGGCATTTGAAGACCTTGCTGGATCACTTGAGGATCTGGACTTGTCCTTCAACAACCTTCAGGCTCTGCCCTGGCATTCAGTCCGGCAGATGATCAACCTGCACCAGCTGAGCCTGGACCACAATTTGTTGGACTACATTCCCGAGGGAACCTTTGTGGATCTGGAGAGGCTGGCCCGCTTGGACCTCACCTCTAACCGGCTTCAGAAGCTTCCACCGGATCCCATCTTTGCCAGAGCGCAGGATTCAGAGGTGATGACCACACCGTTCGCCCCTCAGCTCTCACTCAGCATAGGAGGGAATCCGCTTCACTGCAACTGCGAATTGCTTTGGTTCCGGCGTCTGGAGAGAGATGATGACCTGGAGACTTGTGCCTCACCTCCTGGCTTGAAGGGCCGCTACTTCTGGAATGTTCGAGAGGACGAGTTTTTATGTGAGCAGCCACTGATTACTCAACACACCCATAGGATGCTTGTTCTGGAGGGGCAGACCGCCAGTCTACGGTGCGAAGCTATTGGAGATCCCACCCCAACTATCCATTGGGTGACCCCTGACGATCAATTGCTGGGCAACTCTTCCCGCACTGTGGTGTACCGCAATGGGACCCTGCAGATCCTAATAACCACTTCAAAGGACTATGGGACCTTCACCTGCATTGCAGCCAACCTGGCTGGTGAATCAACTGCTTCAGTAGAGCTGTCAATTATTCAGCTACCCCACATAAGCAATGGCACAGGCCAGGCATCCCAACCCAAGTCCCGCCTGTCAGACATTACAGGGAGCTCAAGGACCAGTAAAGGTGCTCCCAAGAGCCAGCCAGAGAAAGCAGTGTCCGTGTCTGAGGTGACTGCCGTGTCTGCCTTGGTCAGGTGGTCCATCAGCAAAACCGCTCCCAAAGTGAAAATGTACCAGCTACAGTACAACTGCTCAGATGATGAGGTCCTTATCTACAGGTATGAAGCAGATTGTCTTCTTTCACATTTCCAGGGCTGTGACAGAAATACTGATCCCAGAGAAACATATTTTGTGATTTAACTGCTGTTGACTCTTCTGTCAGACGCAGTTTATAGTCCCCCTGAAAGCAAAATTTAGGCTATGGCTTAAATATGTTAGTCTTAAGGTTATGAATAAGCTGGTGTGTTCCAAAACAATGACAAAATTCGCATTTAGGAGATATAAGCATTCAAAACGTACAGTCTCTCACTTCCGCTAAAATGGATCACGGATTTTCATGACATCACAGTGGACTTCAGCTTCTCATCAGATCTTCTGTCTAATCAAATGCTCTCTAGAATCTAAAGCGACCCATCCCCTACATTATGAAGCTGCGGCTGAAATCGGTCACTTGTTCACACATTTACTATTTTCTACATGGTGAATGGCACATAGTGCACTATATGGGGGATATAGAACGATTAAGACAGTGTAAATATGCTTTCCATTGAGGTGAATGAAGTCTGGTTTCACATTAGTGTCGCGCGAACTGCAGCACACACAGTCTGCTCCAGTCCACAGACATGAGAGCAAAGAGTGGATCATATCTGCGAGTCAGCGCAGACCACAAAACGTATTGGACCCATTTGAATTCTGCACAGAAGGCTATATTTTAAAGCGATATGGAGGAGATTAGGAGGAGAAACTGTTAGAGACTAAAAGTGTGGTTTTACTGAACTCAACGGCTCTGGCTGAGCTGTGATATAAACGGAATGCTATTGGCTATTTTAAAAAAGGGGGGGAGCTGTTCGGTATGTCCCGCCCTGTCTTCCTCTTTTATGTCAACACACTGAATAATGCTGAGCGTTCCAAGGCACTTCAGTGGGCCTTTAAGTAAAGAGCGCTTGAGAAAAATGTGTTGACCTAGTTCAGTATGTGTCATCAAATGAGATGTTGTCAGGCTATATGTAACTATTCTAAATAAATAAAAAGTGTCTCACCTCAGAAAAATGAACTTATCTGTCCTGTCAGACATTATACTGTGCCCACTGAGACGAGTGCTGGCACTTCACTATTTAAAAAGAGCAGAGTAAATTACAAGCATGCAATGGTGTAGTTATGTTGTCAATTATTAAGTCATGAAATTACCAAAAAGTACCAATAAATTATGTAACTGGTACATCATGTATTAGCTGGGAAGTATTTGCATGCAGGTATGATGTTCATTCTATTCATCAGGATCAGTGTGCATGTTTTATTAACAGTTCATGTTAGTATTGTGTATATACCATGGTAAGTTTCTATAAAATTAAAGGTGCACTATGTAACATAAAAAATTTTCAACATTAAAACATTAAAAAAATTTCAAAATTTATATAATAAGAGAGTACAATATAAATAGATTATATTTATTTGAATGTAATAGAGGGAGAGAGAGAGATTGTATGTGTGTGAAAAAAACGGCAATGCTTCAAACCTCGTTGCTGAGAAATATAGTGTAGCATTTCATAGGGCTGCGACAATAAATTGATGCTTCTCGATTCGTGGATTGATTCTGAGATTTTCCAAATGCATCGTGATTCTCTCTCAAATCGATTCTGAGCTTAGTTTTAACAGCAGATGGCGCTCTAGGCTAGCCCCTATCCACCCGGGCCCATAGGCACATGCATTCTCTGAATAACTAGACGCTACGCCACTGGATCCCAATATCTCTGGGATTGAACCATATTGGGCCCTAAAAAAATTAAGATTCCAAAAGAAACATTTCTTAGGAATCCGAATCTAAAATCATTGTAAGAACCAGAATCTAAAAGGATATTGAGATTGAGATCTTTAATACTTCTAGAGTTACAGGCAAGCAAACATATTTATTATGGTACTCAGACAGGAATGTTATATGCAGTTGTTTTGATAAAGGAAGACAAGATACATTTTTAGTTTCAACACAAATTGTTCTTTAGACATTCCTCTTTGAGAAGAAAAACTTGTGACCCACGCTTGTTTTTCAGCCCCTGAAAATGTGTACAATTTTACAATTTATTAATGGAGCCGCAATGACATCCCCATATCTCTAGAAATGAACAATATAGGGTCTTAAATATGGATACCAAAAGAAAAGCTTGTTAAGAACCAGAATCTAAAAGTATATTAAGATATCTTTAATGCAAACTTTAGGGAAAAAACACAAGAAGTGCTTTTTCCTATTTTTGAACTGTCACTGTTGGCATATAATGCAACAAAGACTGCTTAAGTCAACATATTTAACTAATAGACCTACCAATCTCTGTGTAAAAATAAAACATGATGACACGGAAGGACCCTACTTTATTTTCACTTTGTGTTATTTTCTATATTTTTGATGACTGTGGTGGCTCAGACCAACTTACTTTATTGTATTACCTAAAACAGATTGGGACTGCTATTTTATAGCCTTATACTATTTATTCATCAGGGTTAGTGTGCAAATACTGTCAGTTTTTTCAGGTGCTGGGTGATGTTTTGTAGTTTAAACAGCAAACTGTACCCTGGATAGTTTATATAGCATACATTTGTAAACTGTAGTTATCTGCAGGGATTCACCCTTTATCCTTTACTGTGTCCACTTGACTCATACAATACATAGACAAACAACATGCGACCTCTACTGATCATCCGATCACTTACTCAAAAAGCTTCCCTTCCCTTCTCTGTCACGTCATTCTCTTTATGTCTAATTGATTTTTTTTCTGTATTCACAATCTAAGGGGATATTCTGAGACTCCTTGTGTGAATATTATGCCAATCCTCTGCTCTCTGATGAGGTAATAGTTCATTATAGCAGCTGCTAGAGTGCACTTTCAGAAAGGGAATCCAGACCATCCATTCACTCATGAATATCTGAAGAAACTGCTCTGCTCAGCTCAGCATCTTTATCAGAGGCGTCCATGTTGTGCCGGTGTGAGAAAATACATTATTGACTCGTTTCTTCATAATGGCTCGATGGCTCAACGGCAAACTGAGTAATAAACTCTCACCGTGGCCAAGATTACAGCGTCAAAACCAGCTGCAACGTGACAAGATTCCCAGAACAAACAATATATCTATCTGCACTCAAAGTCACATGCAACATTCACAGCCTTAAAACCGTGAGGGTGAAATCTCTCTGTTTGCATGCTCTCACACACTCATAAGAGTGAAACTAAGAACACACACCTTGTGTTTTGATCAATTCTGTGATACTTCTCCTTTTTTGTGATTTTCCTTGTGGAACTTGAAGACATTGACGTTAGTGTACATGAAGAGTGGGTCCAGTGAGTTTTTAGAGTGGGCAGGTCTGCTGCTGCAACGCTGCATAAATAGAAAAGAGATCATTTGTATCACTTGTAGTGTGTGTGTAAGCGAAGAGGCATCTTATTTTCCTCAGTGACCTCTCATTAACATCTCCCTCTCACAGATCTCTTATTCTAAGATCAAGCATTTCTGACCTATAATCATATCTGCTGATTCCTTTCATGTAAATATGCATCACATGGACGTCTGTTTCATCATGTCTTACTGCGATGTTAAGACGTCCTGTCAAGTTAAAGCTGAAGTGTGTCATTTCTGCATCACTGGTGTCACATGCAACTGCAAAAATAAGCATTGAAAGTCCCCGTACAGTTCTTGTCACATGCTGAGTGTCTGAGTGCAGTCTGCTGCTGGGCTGTTAAAGGTGCAGTAAGTGTTTTCTGAGAAACACTGTTGAAAATTGAAACAAACAATTTTGTGAATATTTGCTAGTTGTGTGTCCTGAGAAAAAAAACATTGTTTTTCTTTGTGTGTGTGTTTTTTGTTGTTTTCCTGGCTGTGTGTATAGGAGAAAAAACAAAGTGGCACAACACTCTTGTAGCCATTCAGCAGTAGGGGGCGTGTCTGCTCATGATGGGGGAGAGTGAGCAAAAGTGAGATTTGTAGAAGGACTGTAGAAAGAAAGATGGCTGAGATATTACTAAAGGCCTGAAAACGGATGTGTCTCTGCTCCATACGTGAGTAACAGTGGTTTTTCTCTGTTTCACAGAACTAAGATATGCTGTTGTTGTTGCTGAATCACAGCGGATTCATCCATATTGCGCAAGCTGTCTGATGCGCCAGCTGTTAGTCGTTGACTGTGTTGCATAGTGTTTCTTTTGGTTAGATGTGTGTTTGTTTGGGTTTTGTTTTCAAATATCAACAGTACTGTTTCTCAGAAATCATTTACTGTTCCTTTAATCTCTGATCAGACACCAGCATGGACCCCTAAGAGCAGCCATGAGTCACACGGCAGGAACGAACGTGAGGGATGTTTGCACTGAGCGTGTGCTGCATGTGCTGCAGTGTTGTGGGTGTTTGCAGGGTCTGGACATAACCTGTTGAAACCAAATCTATATACAAATTAAATAAACCTGGTTTTGATATGTTTTTCATTCAAGATTCTTTGAAAGTTCAAAAGAACAGCATTTATTTGAAATGGAAATCTTTCTAAATGCCTTTACTGTCACTTTTGATAAATTTAATGCATCCATGCTGAATAAAAATATTAACTTTTTTCTTTTTTTTTTCTTACCCCAAATTTTTCCACAAAAATGTGCTGCTTCATAACTGTTTTCAACATTGATAATAATCATAAATGTTTCTTGAGCAGCAAATTATCATATTAGAATGATTTCTGAAGGATCATGTGACACTGAAGACTGGAGTAATGATGCTGAAAATTCAGCTTTGATCACAGGAATAAATTACACTTTACTATATATTCACAGAAAACAGCTGTTTTAAATTGTAACAATATTTCACTGTAAATGCAATAAATGCAGCCTTGCTGAGCAGAAGAGAGTTATTTCAAAAACATTAAAAATCTTAATTATTCCAAACGTCTGAGCAGTGGTATATATATTCTAGGAAGGTTGTGAGTCAGTTGTCAGTAGTGATGCATTGACTATGATTCCAGAGCCGCTGTTGAAGTGTCAGTGATGGGTTTGTCCTCTGCGTCACAGCAGCGATGCTCCATTCTTCAGTGCTTCATGACAGCAGAAGAGCCTGTACCATCATCCTCTCACTGCAGCGACCCACAGATCAAACTTGAGCAGAAGTGAACGCTTTACACCTTTTTGTCATTCTTGCAGTGTTTTTACTTTCCTGCGCTATGTCTTGTGATAATTTCTTTATATATATATATATATATATATATATATATATATGTCAGTGATATCAGATTGGCCATCTGCTCATGGCAGCAGCACAGATGGGTTGAAGAAGTAAATTAGCCAATTACTGTTGGCTGTCAGCTCAGCAGGGACGAACTCAAGTGAAGTTTGCATAAAAATAAAGAGGTGACCAGTCATGTTTAGTGACTACTAATGGCATAAAATCTAGGCCAGTTTGTGGCTTATTCTGGTCAAGAACAGGAAGAGAGTGTCTGACTGACAAGAACTATGATGTTTGTCTGAAATAGATGATACCAAAATAATAAACATGAAAAAAATAATCATTCAAACAATTGTCAGAAAATTAGAACAGAAAACACTAAAGACATGAGCAATAACATGCGCAGACTTTGTGATTGATGTCTGTGTCCAGAAGTAATAAATGCATTAACTCAAAAACAAAGCAGAATATACAGGGCCTGATTGTGGATATCAAACAAACAGTTTAATTTAAGAAAGAAAAAAGAAAGATTTTAATACATAATGATGCCTGTAACATTGGCAAATCCAGTAACTAGTTCTTCCCTAAAAGTCTTTATTGTGTTGGACCAGTACCGTCAATCATACTTCTAATCTCATTCAGATATTTCCATCTTTGTGTGCAGTAAGCATCAGATAGCAGCAGTTTACTTCATGGGAAAAGAGCAAAAATAGCGCACTTGATATAGACCGATATAGACGCTACATCACAGACACGCCACGTCACAGGTGTCAAAAAAGAGTCTTGAAATCTGATCTGACACTTCAGACACATTTAAACAAAAATTCTCATTTTAATTGGATTCCCAACTGTTGTTTTTTCATAATTTTATGTGACACGTAAGTGCAGATTGTGCTGGAGCGTCTGCTGCTGTCTGAATTTTCATCTTCTCTTTCTCTGCTTTGCATAAGAAAGCATCTGCTAAATGAATAATGTGCCCTTCGAGTGGAGTCGGATGTATCGTAATTACCAGTTCCAAGCACAAGAAACACTGGGTGAACTCGTATTTACAAGTGGGAAACTCTTCATATTTGGTGATACACCAGTTATGACACTAAAAGGGACATCTCTGTTTGAAACAAGGCAGAATCACTGATCTATAATACAGATAACATATGTATAATATAGAGAAATCAGTGGGCGGAAAGCAAGTCTGTAGTGAATTATTTTAATCACTGAAATGTTTGGCTCACATTTAGCTGTAATACCATGTAAAATATGTGATATAAATTAATATTTTTCATCATTTTGAATTCAGATGTAGTTATTTGGGTTTACTGTTTACTTTTCTTTTGTTTTGTTAATACTACTTCCACGTTGCGTTTCCAACTTGAATGTGTGACGTGTCATAATAACAAATGCCTGACTTAGAGGTACAAGCATCCCAAGTGCACTTCAATGAAGTTTTGATGTTTTCTGTTGTTTGATTCTATGAAAGTATTTTATATTACATTATATTATATTATATTAAAGGGTTAGTTCACCCAAAATGAAAAATCTGTCATCATGTTCATGCTCACGTTCATGTCGTTCCAAAACAGTAAGACTTTCGTTCATCTTCGGAACACAAAAGAAGATATTTTTAATGAAATCGGAGAATTTTTTCCTCCATTGACAGTCTACACAACCACTTTGATGCTTCAAAAAGTTCATAAATTGATTTTAAAACTAATCCATATTAATTTGCGTGGTTTAGTCCAAATTTTCTGAAGAAACACAATCACATTATATGATGAACAGATTGAATTTAGGCTTTTATTCACATATAAACATTGATCTGCGAACATAAACAGAAGCTCACATAACGCATCAGAATGAACCTCATTGGTTCCTGATGAAGCTCAAACGTGCTGCGTAACGCGAGAATGAACCTTATTAATTCTCACACGTCAAGCGAACATGCTTTAGCTTCCGTTTACCACAACTGTTGATGAATATTTATATGTGAATAAAAACTGTTGATCATATAAAGCTCTCTTCAGAAAAATCAGGACTAAACCACTCAATTCTTACGGATTAGTTTTACGATCTCTTTATGAACTTTTTGAAGCGTCAAAGTGGTAGTTGTGTAGCTGACAATGGAGGGACAGAAATCTCTCAGATTTCATCAGAATGATCTTCATTTGTCTTCCAAAGGTCTTACAGGTTTGGAACGACATGAGGGTGAGTAATTAATGACAGAATTTTCATTTTTGGGTGAACTAACCCTTTAATTCAGTCGATCACATGATCTTCTGATGTGAACTGTGTTTGATGCGTTTGTCGTTGTGTGTTTGTAGGATGATTCCTTCCTCCAGTAAGGCCTTCCACGTCACCAACCTGGTATCTGGGACTCGCTACGATCTGTGTGTGCTTGCGGCCTGGGACGACACCGCCACCACGCTCACGGCCACCAACGTGGTGGGCTGCGTGCAGTTCTACACCAGGGACGACTACACACAATGCCAGTCTCTACATGGACAACTGCTGGGCGGCACCATGATCCTGGTGGTGGGCGGAGTGATCGTGGCCACGCTGCTGGTGTTTATCGTGGTTCTGATGGTGCGCTATAAGGCAGGGGATGGCGGAGGGAGCAGTGAAGTCCCTGTCAGCAAGCTGAGCGACGTCAGTGAAACGTACTCTCAAACCAATGGAGGACGGCTGGGGCAGAACGGGGTGCCTCTGCTGATGCCCAAACCCAAAGTGACCCTGCAGGACAAAGTGGTCAAATTCAAGTCTGGTTCGCTCCAGAGCAGCTTGTCCTCCTCCTCCTCCTCTTCCTCCTCAGGTTCAGTAGATACCACTTCCTACAGCCCCAACAGTGCCCTCGCCAACATTTTGAGGTCTGCGCCTCCCAAGCCCCGCAACAACTTAGACCAGCTTCTAGGGGCCTTCACGTCGCTGGAGCTTCGGGGCCAGGCCAAGGAGCCGCAATTAACCGGGAGCCCTGCGAGCGCGGCTGCTGGTTCTGCTGCTACTTCAGCCCCAGCGGACCCTACTGACAAAGAGCCTCTGTTGGGCCGGACACTAGACTCACGGATTAGCAAGTTGCTCATGATGCCTCTGGACTCCAAACCAAAGAGGAGCCATTCTTTCGACATGGGCGACTTCACGGTGTCCACGGCGCAGCAGCTGTGCTCGTATCCGCGGCGGATCAGCAGCATCTGGACCAAACGCAGCCTGTCAGTGAATGGCATGCTGCTGCAGTGCGATGAGGAAGGAGACAGCAGCGGGAGCAAAGGCACCATCGAGAGCTCTGATTGGGTTATGGAAAGTACTGTATAGGGGCCGAAATGCACACGTTATATACTCCATCCTGCATGACAAGAATTTTTTTTATTGTTATTGTTATTCGCCTTGCCATAACCAGAACAGGTAAAGAGTCAGCAGCATTCAGAGGGTGAATTCACCTAGAATGTAGTATTTCAGTGCAAAATAAACCCCTGCTAAATCACCCACGGTCCAGTTTTCAGCACAAATGTATCAATTTTTCAGTAAAGTAGGCTTATTTTAGATTGCGCCTTAAAGGGATAGTTCACCCAAAAATGAAAATTATCCCATGATTTACTCACCCTCAAGCCATCCTAGGTGGATATGACTATCTTCTTTCAGATGAACACAATCAGAGATATATTAAAAAATATCCTGGCTCTTCCAAGCTTTGTAATGGTTGTGAAGGCATATTTTGTCAAACAAACAAAAAAAAGTAATCCATACGGCTCCAGGGGGTTCATAAAGGCCTTCTAAAGTGAAGAGATGGGTTTTTGTAAGAGAAATATCCATATTTAAAACTTTATTAACTATAATATCTAGCTTCTAAAAGAAGGCCATACGCATTGATTTGTGGCAGAAGAGCGACCTCTGACCTGACGCATGACGCAATGACAAATGCAGAAGCACAGAGGATAGAAACAAAACACTGGTCACGAATTAGAAGACTAAAACGAGAAATTTTAAAGAGAACTGTCAGAGGATTTCGATATAAGAGATTATGAGCTTGAGTTTGTTGCCTGGCCCTATTTAAGGATATGTTCACACTTGTAGTTCAGTTCGCTTGGTACGTTTGGTCCGGACCAAAAAAAAAAACATTTAGTCCTGGTCCACTTAGTGTTCAGATTGGCATTTTTATCACTGAACCTAAAGTCACAGGGAGACATTCACAATCTGATTGGTTGGCGTTTATAATGTATTGCCTATTTTGAGATGGAACTCACCGAACATCCAAAACAATGCTGTGTGCTGATATAAATGACCTCGTTGTATGTCTGTAGCCTACATATGGTGGTATTTTGACCAGCTGAGAATTCATTAAGAGCTTCTAAAATGTGTAAAGGAGCCGCAGGAATCCCTCTGTCACAAACACAAACGATTTGGAGACGCGGTTCTGTACAGAACTGTGATGGGCAACATCATGACTGTGACGAGAAAAAAATGATATGCGTGAGCATTCTGTCATTTTTAGGGTCTCATCTTCCTGTTTTTGGTTCGTTCACATGTCTTTGGTCTATGTTGCGTTCATATATCATTCAAACCGCACCATAGTCGACTGAGACCTATCTTTTCAGCTGTCTCGGTCCGCTTGTTTGGTGCGCACCAGGGTTCGGATGGTAGTGTTCACACATGTTCAAATGAACCACACTAACAGAGCCATCACACCAGGGTTCAACATGCCAAGTGTGAACGCACCCTAAACTTACGGCACTCCTACATCCTGCGTCATACATCGCGTCACAGGTTACTCATTTGGTGCAAGTCAGCTTGCGCAGTATGCGTACGGTCATCCGCCGGAAGCTAGTTATTTGAATTTATAAAGTTTTAAATATGGATATTTTTCTTACAAAAACGCATCACCTCACTTCAAAAGGGAGCCATATGGATTATTTTTTATAATGGATGGATGAATTTTTTGGGGCTTCAAAATCTTGGATGAGCCAGGATATTTTTAAATATATCTCTGATCGTGTTCATCTGAAAGAAGATAGTCATACACACCTAAGATGGCTTGAGGGTGAGTAAAGCTTGGGATAATTTTAATTTTTGGGTGAACTATCCCTTTAAGACCTGTGCACATCAAGGATGATAACTGTAATTAAGACCGTTTATTCATAAGAGATGATTTTCTACCGCAGCAGTTATTCATCAGATGGAGAGGAGCATTATAACAGACTGTGATCGAGGGCTTTCAGTGTTTTAAAGAGCTGATTCAGGTGTCTTGATCACAGTGCTGAGCTGATGCTGTGTAGTCACAGTGAAGTCTGTCAGATTGATGGTCTGCTGCATCCTCCACAACTCAACACTCAGAAGTGACCCGCAAGACAGGTGCCCATTAACATGATTTACATAATCACTGAACCTGCGCAGTGGTGGCGGTTCGTTCTCGGTGAATTCCACCTCAGTTTGCTGTGCTGACTCATCGGTGTGAGATTTGTGTGTGTGTGTGTGTGTGTCATCTTTATGTCTTATTTGTGTCTGAAACTATGGGACGGGTTGGAATGAATGTGGAAGAACTGTGGGATAAACTCTTGTGCTACTGCAGTTTTTCAAGGTTGATATGAGAATTGATGCACATAGACAGAGGAAATTGTAGCAAATTGCCATGCCAATGGTTTCTCTGAAGAACAACATAAAGACTCTGTGAATATCTTCTTGTGCAACACTGTTTATATGTGTAATGAATTTAAAAATTTTATATTTTTTATCTTGTTGTTCAAACGGTCCTCTTTCTTGATGAAAGAGAATTCCTGAAATTTCACTGCATTCATCTCATTCTCACTCCCTTCATGCTTTCATTTACTCAGTTCCTGTGAGAAATCGTGTACAATTTCAATGAATCTTCAAATATTTGAAGCTGGTTGTTTACATGTGATGTTTTTCTATATTCATGTATTTACAAAGGTGATGGAATGACATGAGACATTAGAAATGAAAAAATATCTTGAAACATCTTGACTGTTGTGTTACTTTAAGTCACTTTACATACAAGGACAATCAACTTCATGTGATTTAAAACAAGGCCTGTCCAGTGGTTCTCAAACAGTCCACTAGAGGGCATCAGATGACTAAAAGTATTTTAAAAGTATTTAACATACATACAATTAAGCTGTATGTCCTTCCCCCCACAGTAACTATTGTTTTTAATGAAGAACATCCAGTCCTTCAAATAATGAGTTGGGCAGCCGTAGAAGTTGAGAACCACTGGCCTCCTTCATCCCATCAAAGACAGCTGGAGAAAAAAAAAAAAAAAAACAGATTTGCATTTGAAATTGAAAGTTTGGGTTCATTGTTATTTGTTCTGCTTCACATGGGCAACATTTTCTATTCACACACAGTTCATTTATTAACAGGAGTGACAACCGCATCACACAACCCAGTTCATTCGTGAAGGATTCAGATAGTGACAAGTGCATTTATATGGACTCGTCTGAGAAACAGAGGTATGTGCCTGGGGTCATTCACAAATTTCTATATTTATTTTTCTCCACTGCAGTTTCTTGCACCAGCTCTGTGGCCTGTTGATGTCTACACCGGACAAGACCCAGAACATGAGTCTGGATTAGTGAAACTAAAGCCTGAAACCAAAATACACAAAAACTACATAGACTTGTCTATGAAATTAAACATGAATACCACTGAAACAACCCACTGATAGGACTTTAGTGATATGAATCAAGTCGTTTGAAGTTAGTACTTGAATCTGAAAAGCACACAGCATCCCAGAAAATGGTCTTGTCATGTTTAATTTAATTAAATGATAAGAACTCCTCCATCCACCTCCTGGCAATGGATGAATTGGTCAAAGGTTTAATGTGTTCTTTGTTTTTTCATTTCGTCATATTTCCCCTTAATTTTGAAATGAATACTTATTTTGGTAACACTTTAGAATACTGTTTCTTACTTACTGCATAACTAATAAGTGTTAATGAAGAATTACCTATTAATTCTTAAGTTACTACTGTTAACTACTAAGGAAGATGTGTTAACTAATCAGTATGTAATAGAATTTTATGATTTTGTTAAGTAACAGTTAGCTAATCAAACACCATTACATTGAGTTGTGGCCCTTTCTTATTTACTAATGTTATCAGTTGTAGTATTATGAAAATGCATTATTAATAAATACAATACATTTTATAGAGGTTTTTGCCTGTGTGGTAAATAATTGTTTTGTGAGCGTGTTCTGTAAGAAATCAACTTTGGAAAGGAACCCAACCCACACTATAAAATTGCCATAGACAACTTACCTCAGATTAGTTTTTATATTTCATACAGTACTGTAAATGTGTCTGTTTTCCTCAGCATTTCACATTACCATTGACTAAATTCCAGTATGTAAGGCAATGACTGAGGGAAAGTGAAAATATAGGGAGTAATTAATAAAGAATTATCGAAGAATTCTACAGGAATTACTTAGAACCTGAAACAGTATTCTAAAGTGAAAATACAGGGAACTCATTAGTAATTAATAAAGAATTATTAGATAATTCTGCAGAAATTACTTAGAACTTGAAACAATATTCTAAAGTGAAGATTTAAGGAACCCATTAGTAATTAATAAATAATTACCACATAATTCTGACTCAAATATATATATATATTGGTCAATAACAACACAAAACACTGAAAAAATAACCCAAAAATGACTCAACAGCCTCATCCCAGCGTTTGGGTAAATAAATAAATAAAACATTTTATATCTGTGGTAAGTTAGATAGTTATGGCAAGGCAGTGGGGGTGGGGTTCCTTTCTGAAGCTGATTTCTTACAAGAACATGCGCACAAAGTAGCTAATCACCATACAGGCAAAAACTTCTGAACAATTTGTTGTAATGAGTCTTTTTGGGAGTGCAGTACATTAAGCAGCATATAAATGCATATTTAATTTCCATAATAATAATAATAAGTGGTGGACTGTAACAAAGTAGTACAAAGTAGTTGTAACTTTACTCAAGTAATTTTGAATTGAATCATGAAATGAATCATTTTCTGTTCATTAGTAGTTACTTCATAGTTATATTTCTTGAACCTTAATTAGTAGATAATTATTAGTAGTTCTTCAGGAGGTATGACAGAATTCATTAGTTATTGATTAGCTAACGGTTACTTAACAAAATCATAAAATTCTATTACATACTGATTAGTTAACACATCTTCCTTAGTAGTTAACAGCAGTGACTTAAGTGTTAATGAAGAATTACCTGTTAGTTCTTCAGTAATTCCTTATTAGTGATGCAGTAAGTAAGAAACAGTTTTCTAAAGTGTTACCCTTATTTTTTGCCCTTACGAGCCAAACTGTAACAGCTGACAGTGGGTTTAGTGGGTGGATCAGAACAAAATCTCACATTATGGCATAACTGATTCATATTTGATATCATGGACATGATAGCTATTTTTGCTGGAAATTCAATGCACAGAATTGTATGTTAAAAATAATCATGAGTTAATGTCTATAATCCAGTGATTTAAATCTTTTACAAATGAAAGGTGTTCGCCTGTTTCACATTTTTATTTGCATCTTGATGGACACAAACCAAAACATCAGATTACTCATAAGAAATGAACCAGTCTGATATTTTTTGACTTGGTTTGTTGACAGTTGTTTATGTGAGTTGTGGGGCAAAACTAAACCACATCACAATTTTTCCTTGCTAGTTTAAAGATGACTGAAATTTCATATCAATCTGTAGCTCACTGACTGTTTTGTAAAGTAGTGTGTGCAATGAAAGAAACTTTAGCATTCGATCACGTTTTAATTTTGTTTTCTAAACAAAAAAAGAGAGATAAAACTATCACAATGATATACACCCACTCAAGCACCACTGAAATAAAAGTGTCCTTGTTCATCTTAAATAATATTCTTTAACATGCTCTCTCAAACCATAAGCATTTGCAATAGCGTATTCCACTAAGGGCCATTTCTACAGCTTGTGGTCTTTTCTTTGTGTGCAGGGAGGGTTAGTTTCTAATGGACATTGTGTTGAAACGGTGTCATGACAGTCAGTCTTAAGGGAGCGTGTGATAAATGCAGCTCAACTCCTGCTTGAGGCCAGTGGTTTAGTCATTGTTTTATAAAACAGGCCAGAAACACTCGTCCGCCGACCTGGGCCGACATGTGCATTATTTACTGGGTTGACCTGTGCCGGCTTATTTTAGAGGGAGTCCCTAGAGTTTGGTGTTACAGGGCTGTTCGCATGACTAAAACATGATACTGTGATGTGCACGCAGAAGCCAGGTCACAGGATCTGGACCTGCTAGTCTTCAGTGCTGTTTATAGCTCATACAAACAGCTACTTTCATGTTGAGAGCAGCTCACGCAGTCTTCAGCGACTCTTCTTTGCTGGATGACACATTTGGCAGAAGCTGTAATTGTGCTACAATAACTGCTTGAATTCACAGATCCCGTGACAAAACTAGGATCAATGAGTGGGAAATGCCATAGTGGATCTCAGTGGATTCCCCTCATCCCACGACACTGTTCCCAGACCTGTCCACAAGAAGGGGCTTCATTGACAAGCAGGTGCACTCAAAGGGGTCTGATTCTGGTTTTCCCCTTCATTTTTCTTTAGTGTGTAGTGTTGCTGTTTGAGCATGAAAACGCTCTGCAAAGTCAAAAAGTGACATTGTGCTTTTCAGAAGGAGGGAACTAAACAGAGCGTTACTGACAGACTGGGAAGAGAGGAGCTGCAACAATGGAGAATATGGGGAAAATAATCAACATTCAAGCATGAAAACCTCTTCTAGTAGAAAACAGAGGCATTGACAGAGGCATAATAGGTCCTCTCTAACGTGATTATCTTTACAGTCTTTAAGGAAAAAAAAAAGAAACAGCTTCATTTTCCAAGTGAAAATGTCTTGATCATTTGAGACTGAAATGAACTTTAATGAACACAAGAGCATCTCAAAACTTTGAGTGACGATGGGAGGAATACTTTTCTAAAGGAGTTGTTAATGTAAATCTTCCCTTAAGATCTGAACTTTCATTTATTCAGGTTTGACATCAATTGACATCAACCATTGCTTTATGTGGGATGAATAATGAGATTTGGAAGCTGCAGCAGAGGGAACTTTTGAGGATAATTACTTAAATGTGTTTGTATTTTGGCGAAAATAACATTTATGCGTGGTTATTGAAAAAAATAAAATTTTAAGTCACTGAAATAAGGTCACAAAAACATTTAAGAACACCTATTATGCCCCTTTTTACAAGATGTAAAATAAGTCTCTGATTCTCCGGTCCTCCTCCGGGGGAAGGAGTGGTGCGTCCACCGTCTCCTGAAGAGCAGCTCTCTCTGGGTCGCCCATCTCAGGAACGCTGCTTTGACTGATGCTTAGAGGGACTGGCGGGGACTGAGACAGGCTGCGTCGCCTTCCTGCGGCCAGCTCCACATCAAGGTCAAGGTAATATTTATTGTCTCCCTTAGGAGAAATTTGTTTTAGCTTAGAGAACTGTGGCAACATAACATACAACATTAACAACCATTCTATTCCTATAATCCTGCATCATAAAAACAATTCATACTATTAAAATAATTAATTACTTAAAGGGATAGTTCACCCAAAAATGAAAATGTGATGTTTATCTGCTTACCCCCAGGGCATCCAAGATGTAGGTGACTTTGTTTCTTCAGTAGAACACAAATGATGATGTTTAACTCCAACCGTTGCAGTCTGTCAGTTGTATAATGCATGTCAATGGTAACAAAATCTATTAGAGTCAAAAAAACCATGCACAGACAAATCCAAATTAAACCCTGTGGCTCGTGACGACACATTGATGTCCTAAGATACGAAACGATCGGTTTGTGCAAGAAACCGAACAGTATTTATATCATTTTTTACCTCTAAAACACCACTATGTCCAACTGCCTTGAGGTGTGTACGCGCTCTGGTGTAGTTTAAAGGATTAGTTCATTTTCAAATAAAATTTCCTGATAATTTACTCACCCCCATGTCATCCAAGATGTTCATGTCTTTTTCTTCAGTCGAAAAGAAATGAAGGTTTTTGATGTGTAAGACTTGATTTTCCTGCTAAGACAAAACTGAGATCAAGTGCCCTGCAATAAAGCAATAAAACTCATCTGGAGAGAAGATCTAAAGAAATAGCATAGGACAACACCTTGCCCTCACAACATCTACAGGATGCAACCCCACACACACACACCCTCCTTCCCTTCCCCCTAACTCAAGTCACTAAAAGTTCTTCAAGATGTATAATGTAACTTGTGTATCTATTGTTTTTTCCCCTTTCATGTTTGGTATCATTTTAAATGTCTCAGTGCGATTGGTAAAATGGTCTCGTTTTCACAGCAGTCACTTATGTTATGAGGAAGTTTGAAAATCCTAAGGAGAATTCTGTCCTCCTTTTGTCTCTTCAAGAGATCTGATAACCCACTCCTCTTCCCCCCAAAACAGGTGTTGGTGTAGTAAATATTTACAATCCTTTTGTTCTGGTCTGGGTATATAAGGTAAAGTGCAAAGCAGTCATGTGGGATCTTCTGGAACCAGAAACCCCCATACAGTGATGGGGAAGTGTCTTAAAACACTAATCCACCACTGTGTGTATGTGCATTTACTCTTTGAGCAATTGATGTTATGCATATATTATTTCTGAATTGGCTTCTAATTGTCCAACTATGTAATTGGCATGATACATTTTTACTTGACAAATAAATATTATTTTTGGTTTATTCTGCATTATTCTTAATTCATTATTTCTAGTAGATTAAAGAAGGTATTACCATAAATCTGTGTTCAGGATAGATCATAATGGAAGGTTTAATAGATGGAGCATAGTAACGCCAATTAAGTCCATTTCGATTTCTGACTATCGCTGCCTTAAATAAGTTGCAGTTTTCGTAAATATATAAAAACTATGCTTTTTGTTATGAGTAAGCAGAGCGACCGACTTAAAGGTAGATATTTACCCTGCATCCAATGTTTAAGGTCAGAACTGACGAGTTTGTGTCCAGAAAGCACTCAATCGGCCAAGTGACTTTTCTAAAGCGATACCGGGACTGCAGTGAACGAATAATTGAAAGTAAAAGATACTCAGAATAATCAAATATCTAAATTAATGCATAACCAATGATTAACTTCTAATTGGAAACACGACTTAAGAGTAAAAATCATTTGAAATTGAGTCAGATTAAACGAGTGAAATTAAGTGAACTTCACAGAGGAGCTGAAAAGGCATACACGCTGCTAACCTTCGCCCAGGCCGCCGGATTCCGCTTTTGGGCCGATGGGGGGTTCTCACAAAGTGGTGACCCTGACGTGATCTCCCATATCCAGTTGGCGAGTGTCTTTTCAGCGGAAAATTGGGATTTGCAACAAGCGAGAGGTTTGATCAGCTCTTTCTTCAGCTGCTGTGGTAAGTCCATTCGTATTTGCCTTTTAGAAGTGTTGAGGAAAGATACGCATCCCATATAGACACATTTGTAGAATGGGTCAGGCATACCCAGATTTAAGACCGAGACCTAATCCGTGGGGCTGGAGAATTAGACAACCACATTTTATCAGGGACATGATAGCGTGCAGCGTAGATGAGGAATGATATCTCCCTTGCATCCTTTAAAGATCTCTTTGTTTGCCTACGCAACAAGAGATTAACCTTAAATTGGAATAACAGCATCCAAATTTTATTCTGGTATTCAACAGAGGGCTGTAAGTTAAAACCTAAATTCTGAGGTAAAGAATGCTCAGCTACATGTTTATTTGCTTTGCTGCAACGACGCTGCAACACTGAAAATAAGCAAATGGTCACGTTAACTTGTGAAAAATCTTGTGATTGGATAAACCAAAATAGAACAAGGAACAAAATCTCTCACTGTAATCCTTTGTGTGTGAAATGTAAAGCTGACAAAACAGAGTAGTGAAACTAAAATTTTCAAAAGAAAAGAAGCTATATTTCTGTCTCAGTCCTGGAGAACTGCTGCCATGCAGAAGTCCTAGGGACTGCAATTGGGAAAATACCCTAAATGTTAAAACTGATGTACATAATGATAATTATGATGTTAGAGACTTGTAACCAAGCCTGAGGGTTTCACTCATTCAGAGGACATGCTCAGCTTGTCTTTGTTTCATAAAAGAAATTTAGCCAATGAATAAGATGAATCACATCACTATACTGAAATTGTTCAAGAGGTGCTAAAAAGGTTTACGACTTATGTCACAAATGGTGTAAACAGCACTGTTTAAGACTCAGTCTTATAAAACATATCTTTTATCTTGGTCTTATTTCAGATTTTTAAATTATTGCACTCTTGTATATGTTTTTTAGTGTCTCAAAAGAGACTGAAAGAACAAACAGACCAAAAATTAATCTTTGTGCTCTCAATCAGACCTGTGTTTGTCCAGCCTTTCTTTTCATATCCAAATAGATTCTCAGAAGAATATAATTGATAACATCTTAGTCCAAAACAAGAAAAATTGTGTCCAATTTTTATATTGTAGTCACAAAATCTTTAAATGATTTGACTCAATATTCACAGCATCAAAGTCTATAACTGTTTCCAGTTTGGCCTGTTGCTGTTAACACACTGCTCATGTCAGCACAGCTGTAGCTTCAGGGCCAAACGCCTTCTAAAAGATCAGTGAGATGACAAATTACTCAGCCAAGACCCTCTTGAGACCAGCAAATAAAATTATTTTTAATTTATACTATTTTAATATAATATAATAATTTATATTATGATCACATTATGATATATATTATATTATAATGGCCAGGATGGCCTTTAATCTCATGATGATTCAAGCAATGGTTTGGAAGAAGAAAGATTTTTGGAGAAGAGCAGAAGGAATCAGGGTGTAGTAAGATGGAACTAGAATGTAGACAGAAGTTGGGAGCACTATCAGTGCTGGAAGAATTATAAGGAATTAATGGAAGGATTCAAATTTGTAATTGTGTTAAACACATTGTGTGCATAGAACACACATTCTAGTTGTTTGTGCTACTACATGTGCACCTAGACTAGTTGAGTTTATTCTTTAAAACACATGACTGCTTTACTGTAAGTGATGCGTGACACACTTAGGTTTAAGGTTGTAGATGCTATGCATTCTAGACCATGTGTCTTGTGTAAGTTGGAATAACTGTAATACTGAAATTGTACAACAATTTCAAGTTGTATGTGTGTCTATGTTAAATTTGCTTGTCTCCTAAGTGGAACACTCAGCTATTTTCCTCGTATAGCTGCAGTTAGACCATGTACAGGGAGCATAGAATTGCCATAAGGCTACAATGTGCTTCTACAATTGCTTTAATTAAATTGTTAGGAAGAAAAAATGGAAGGAAGAAATCAAAGTAATGGGAAAACTTCTTTTATCTTCTATCTGTGCTTATAGAATCTTTAATGAGAAAAATTATAATGCCCAGTATTTTTACCAACCAGAATTATTAACCTGATTGTCATATCTTGAATAGGCTAAATCCATTCAAGATCAAAACATGAATTCAAATTTGATTCTATTGTTCTGTAACCCATTGACAAGGGGAGGTACAAGTTTTGATTTTCCTTTGCAACAAAACCACAAACAAAGTGGACAAATGTTAGCAAACTCCTCTCTGGGAGCACTAGATCACATAGGATCTGATCAGGGAAGTTATTTTACTGGACATGTAATTAAAGTTGTGTGAAATGTTAATATCAGGCAGGAACTCTTCTGTTTTCACAGACCACAGAGGTCCAAATGGTCAAGTATTTGAATGACACCATAAATACCAATTGCTAAACAAACAGCACAACACCACAAATGGTGATCTGGTGCCCTAATCACAGATCTGACTAGTGTGAGATTCCCCAGAGATCTGGGTGTCATAATCCTCACAACACAACAGACTGTGTAAGCTAACAGCTGCAATAGCAACTTAAGGTGAAAGATTCTCAAATAATGCTTAAACTGACCACTAACATTCAGTTTTATCTGGCCTTTTCTTTGCAGAAACATGATCATAATAATGATCTATGTCTTTGTAAACTAAAACAAATTTTCTTCTAATGGCATAAAAATCTTAACAGATTAAAGCCATCTGCAAATAACTGTCTGGGTAAGACCATTCAAGAAAATTAAGATAGCACCATCTATCTTAATGCAATTTGTTTAAAGGTTCAAGATCAATTGTTTTTCCCCTCTGTGTGTCTGTTTCCTTTCAGGACTGACAGCTGCCATTTTAGGGCCAGATTCCACAAGGGTGTCTGGTCCCACCTGCATTAAGCCAGGACACACAGCTTTATATGCAGAAGATGGGTGTGTAGAAACTTCAAGAGGCCATCCACACCTCATAACACTCACAGATAAATGGCCTCCCAGTGTAGAACTGGAACTAAATTATGCAACACAAATTATGGTAGGAGAGACACCACCCATCTTCTACACAAACATACAGCACACACCCCCTACTACAAACTCATAACATCTCTACCTGGCATAGATCATAAGACTATCTAGGCTAAAATTATTCACATCATGCAAATCTGCATCATACATCATTCACCTTCATACATATAGGACAAGGGAAATTATTGTCATAATTTCTTTCCTTTTTAATTGTGTCAAACAATTTTGAGGTGTAATGGAAACACTGTAATATGCAGGACATGTGCATGGCTTTAGTCACATATCAATTAATAGAATTTCTGATCATTCAAATTCTAAATTCCAAATCTAAATGAGACCTATTCAGTAATACAACTGGTCTCTTTGGACAAAATGTATTATGTCTAGTCTCTGGCATTGTTGCAAACTAGGAGGCCCCCCAGTTTCCAACATATGACTAATGGCAAATTTATCTAAACAGTTAAAACTGAAATGCAGACATTTCTGTCAATCTGTTACATAATTTCCAATCAGACCTGTATTCTTGAGTGTGACATAGCCTGTACATCAAATGCACAGATGATGGTTGTAAAGCTAAACAAGAGACTTTAAATCTCTGTTTCTGTAAATTCCATTCTCTAATTGATTTGATTAAAACCTTAGTTTTGCATTAAAGATTTGCAGTTAAGACAACTATTTTATAGACAGTTTTATAATTGTAATTATGAAATTATGTATGTCTATGTCTATTTAATATACATATACCACTGGTAAATATACTAGTTATTTTGACTCTTTGCTACTTTTCCTTTAACTCATTCAGACCAAGTCTAAATTCCACTATCATATCACAGTGATAGTGAAGAATCGGGTGATTAGAATGAGACCTGCTCACCAGATAGGACTCTGAAAGGAGACCTTGTTTACCATCGCACTTTTGACATGTTCATCATGTGTTATTTTGTGTTCTTGTGTTTTTCCAACAACCATTTTCCCCTCTTACAATAACACCAAATTCATTAGTGTTTAAGTATTGCATGATCATTCAGAAGTTGTTCAGGTGTCCTGCACGCAATGGAGCATCATCAGTGAAATGAATCCTTCACCCATGGACATTTGACCTGCCCGGCAAAACAAGCCTTCTACTTGAAGGTAACCGAGGACTTCTCACAGGATCAATTAAACCTGGGGCGGACACAGATGTTTCCATAAAGTGTAATGAGACTTTCCTGACACATTCTGCTCATGCTGACCAACACAACAGACTTGGTACAACCAGTCATTCTACAGGCAGAATACCACCACAGCCAAGTGCAGGTGGATGCAAACCTGACCAAGAGGATCACAGACATCATGTCCAGCTACTGCAGCATCCAGTCAGCACAGTACATCCACACTGAAGGGACTGTGTGTCACAGAGATGCATTCTGCAGTACTTTCATCTTAATGTTCAGCCTGCCTTAATGTTGTTATTTCAGGTGACGACTTGACTCCTGCACCCATCGACTGGTGCTGCTAGGTGCCAACCCATGAACACTCTGAAAACAACACCCAATATATGGAAGCAGGAAATGTCCAAAAGTGGCCCCTCAGGACTGATTTGAATCTGTCCCAATAGGCCAGGGGCGGACTGTAAGACTTGGATTTTCCTGCTAAGACAAACTGAGATCAAGTGCCCTGCAATAAAGCAATAAAACTCATCTGGAGAGAAGATCTAAAGAAATAGCATAGGACAACACCTTGCCCTCACAACATCTACAGGATGCAACCCCACACACACCCTCCTTCCCTTCCCTAACTCAAGTCACTAAAAGTTCTTCAAGATGTATAATGTAACTTGTGTATCTATTGTTTTTTCCCCTTCATGTTTGGTATCATTTAAATGTCTCAGTGCGATTGGTAAAATGGTCTCTGTTTCACAGCAGTCACTTATGTTATGAGGAAGTTTGAAAACTAAGGAGAATTCTGTCCTCCTTTTGTCTCTTCAAGAGATCTGATAACCCACTCCTCTTCCCCCAAAACAGGTGTTGGTGTAGTGAATATTTACAATCCTTTTGTTCTGGTCTGGGTATATAAGGTAAAGTGCAAAGCAGTCATGTGGGATCTTCTGGAACCAGAAACCCCCATACAGTGATGGGGAAGTGTCTTAAAAACACTAATCCACCACTGTGTGTATGTGCATTTCTTACTCTTTGAGCAATTGATGTTATGCATATATTATTTCTGAATTGGCTTCTAATTGTCCAACTATGTAATTGGCATGATACATTTTTACTTGACAAATAAATATTATTTTTGGTTTATTCTGCATTATTCTTAATTCATTATTTCTAGTAGATTAAAGCAGGTATTATAATCTGTGTTCAGGATAGATCATACGGAAGGTTTAATAGATGGAGCATAGGGCACGCCAATTAAGTCCATTTCGATTTCTGACTATCGCTGCCTTAAATAAGTTGCAGTTTTAAATATATAAAAACTATGCTTTTGTTATGAGTAAGCAGAGCGCGACCGACTTAAAGGTAGATATTTACCTGCATCCAATGTTTAAGGTCAGAACTGACGCAGTTTGTGTCCGAGAAAGCACTCAATCGGGCCGAGTGACTTTCTAAAGCGATACCGACTGCAGTGAACGAATAATTGAAAGTAAAAGATACTCAGAATAATCAAATATCTAAATTAATGCATAACCAATGATTAACTTCTAATTGGAAACACGACTTTAAGAGTAAAAATCATTTGAAATTGGAGTCAGATTAAACGAGTGAAATTAAGTGAACTTCACAGAGGAGCTGAAAAGGCATACACGCGTTAACCTTCGCCCAGGCCGTCGGATTCCGTTTTTGGGCCGATGGGGGGTTCCTTACAGATGAAAACATTCCAGGATTTTTCTCCTTATAGTGTTCTTTCAAAATAATGACGTGGGAGTGATAAAACCTTTCCACAAAGTAATACAGTAAACAACTTTTTTTTTTTTTTTTTGGTAAATGTGCTGTTCACAAAAAATAAATTTTGCCAGTATTTTTTAATTTACCAGGAATTGACCAGTGTGTAAAAGAGGCTATATCCTTGGTATTTGAATAGACCTGGATATCATCATCCTACACTGATATGTAAATATCTCCAGTTATAATTTGCATAAAAACAATGCAATGTAAAGACTAGCTGAAATCCCAGCTGAGTTATTAATTATAATTAATGAAACTTGTATAGACATTCACAATTGGATGGAAATTTACCTGTAACCTTTTTTACTTTAATAAACATCTCTCTTAAATGAAGATTTTGTTATCTGATTTGCTGGAACGAACACGGCGCCAGTTTAGTTTTTTTCCGTAAGTAGAGGGAAGGGATAGGACATACAGCGTAAGGTTTTTGAAGAATACAGAAGTGCGGTTTTGGCGATCGTTTGTGTTTATAAAGCATATACAGTTATATATTTTTCCGAAAATGTCCGATGGTTTCTCTAGATGCGACCCTTATTCCTCGTCTGGTATCGTTTAAAGCCCTTTGAAGCTGCACTGAAACTATAATTTTGACCTTCAACCCGTTGAACCCCAGTGAAGTCCACTATATGGAGAAAAATCCTGGAATGTTTTCCTCAAAAACCTTCATTTCTTTTCGACTGAAGAAAGAAAGACATGAACATCTTGGATGACATGGAGGTGAGTAAATTATCAGGACATTTTTGTTTGAAAGTGAACTAATCCTTTAAGAGTCAGGGGTGACTCTTGAACTACTTTTGAACAAGAAGTTGATGTGCAAGTTTTTTTTTTATTTTGTTTAAAGAACATATTTTTTCATTTAGTTCTGCCCTTTGGAAGCTACAAAAGATACTTACATGTTTCCCAGAAGACAAAAGAAGTACAATTTATTCTGTTCATCCAATTCAAAAAGTTTACATCCCCGACTCTTAATGCATCATGTTTCCTTCTGGAGCATCAGTGAATGTTTGAACCTTTTTTAATAGTTGTGTTTGAGTCCCTCAGTTGTCCTCAGTGTGAAAAGATGGATCTCAGAATCATACAGTCACTGCTGGAAAGAGTTCAAATATGCAGAAGATGCTGGAAAATTGAAGAATCTGCAGGACCTGGAGGATTTTTCTGAAGAACAGAGCTCAGTTTAACTGTTCAGGACAAACAAGGGACTCATGAACAACCATCACACAACAAAAAAAAGAAAACAAAATAAAAATAAAAACAGTTGTGGATTATCCAGGTAACCACACACAGTATTAAGAATCAAGGGTATGTAAACTTTTGAACGGGGTCATTTTTATAAATTCAGCTATTTTTTTTATCTTGTGGACTTGATGTAAACAACTGTTATGTGAAGTTTATTCACAGTAGTTTATTCAGGACAGTACTAATTTAAAAATAACATGCAATTTTCATGATCCTTCTTTTGTTAAAATGATTAACATTTTTCTAGATTCTGCAAGGGGTATGTAAACTTTTCCTCAGTTCAGGTGTGTCTTGTTAGTTTAGTCTCATTAACCCCTTGTTTGCTGTATATTTAAGCCTTCAGTTTCAGCCCAGTCTTTGTCCTGTATTGATTATGTTATGTGGTGTTTGTAGTTCTTATTTCCTGGTGATTTTCATGTTCCTTGTTCCTAGTGTTCCATTAAATGTTATTTGAGGATATCTCCTTCGTCATGCATTGAATACTACAACATCCACAGTGAAACGTGGCAAATGTACCTTTAAGTTCAGAAACGATACCCCTATTTTCCTGTGTGTGAGATGGCACATTCGGACAGGAATAAAATCACTGAGAAGCTCTGGTAATAATTACTTTACCCCAACTCTCCGTGTAAAACTAGTCCCATCCGAATGTTCCACAACAGTTGACCAGCTCTATTGACTGTGGGATCTTCATGTTAATGGTAAGAAAAAGAAGGGAAAGTTAAAAGTTTTTAAAAATGTATGAACTTCTTTCATTAGAATGAAAAACAAACATGAGGGCTTTTCATACTTTTAATAGTTAACCCTGGGTGATTGTAAACCCTATCAGCAGAATCCTGGGTTATCTTGATTCACGTTTCACATTAATCATTATTTAACTGGGGTTAAGAATTAATAAGCAGTGTTTCACACTGTATATACATTACTAAACCCTGGGTTAAGTTTTTCCTCCAGCGAAACTGCAGTAGTATAAATATGAGCAAAGAACACAGTTGGCAACTAGGCGACTTCATTTCTTAACATACCGAATACACGCAAGGACTCCAGGTGAGACACCACTTTAAAATGATACGAACAGGTCATGTTATGACAGTGTGAATAGACACCAACAGATTACGAGGGGTTTAGATCTCAACAGTATTGCAGGGAGACTCAAAATGCATTAGGAACAAAAATATATCTTCAAACTAATCAGATGCATATGTCATTTCACCGCAGACAATGGTTAGAAATTATTTAATGATTGCATTCAATGAAGGAAGGATTTATGCCTGGATTTTTAACACCGGATTAGATTACATTTTAAGGAATTTTAAAAATGTGAGAACTAATAAAATCAGAAACAAGTAAAAAGAATTTTAGAATGATAAAGTAGCCATTATTAAACTTCAAATGTATAAATATCTCCATTGTTCATTGTTATTTACTGCAGCCATGACATCAGAGCTACAGAAGGTACTTGACGAAACAGAGAAAAAACTAAAAGATCTGGAAACCAGACTTGCTAACAGTGAAGCTGAGATTGAGAACATCAAAAAGGAAAACCGAGGTGAGACTAGTGTTTTTAAAGACCGATGTGCTGTAATATCATATTCATTGAAAAACAGTTGGTGTAGGATTTACTGTACAATTATTTATGAAATTTCCTAGAAATGTCTGATTGTAAACTGTTTCAAAGAAATGGCATGTATCACACTGAATTAAATGTGAAATTCTGAATTAGAAAGGTTGAAATATTATTTTCCTGTAAAACATACTCCAATAACCTTTGTTTAATATATACATTTAAGAAGGTATGTGTTCTCTTCAGATAAACCAAAGGTGGCATTTACAGCTTCATTAGGATCAAATGGTTTCATTGGACCAGTTAATACAGATACAACGGTGGTTTACAAGAATGTCTTCAATAATGTTGGTAATGCCTACAATCCGGCCACAGGTATTGTTAATCCACACTGCTGAAAACAATATCTACACACTTCTATAATTCATGTCTACAGCTGTTAATGGAGATCTGTCTCACTCTTTAACAGGGATTTTCACAGCGCCGGTACGAGGAGTTTATTATTTCACTTTCTTCTACCATTGTGCAGTGGGAAATCCAACATGGTTGGAATTGTATAGAAATGGACAGAAAGAAGTAATAGCAGGACATCACAAGACTGACGGTCGTGAAAAGAACGGAGGCAATGGCTTAACGCTGCTGTTGGAGAAAGGGGAACAAGTCTATATGGTACTCCGAAAGAACGCATGGATCTGGGATGGAACAGATTTTTACACAGGGTTCAGTGGTTTTCTTATCAATGCCATGTAAATAAAATACACCCTGGGAACAAACAGAACAGTTTTATGCAACATGTTATGAGTTTAAGGTGAAATATCAGGCTACTTAATCCAGTCTTTGTTTGATGTGAACGAAATATTGAAACATCAAAATAACCAGCTTCGAATTATTTTAAAATGTCCATTTACTCTTTTTGATCAAAACAACACCATCTTTAAAGAAAGTGTTTGTTAGCATTTGTTTCCATGGTTACTTGTTTGATTAATGCACTGCATCTGTTTCATTCTTTGGTTTGGTTTAGTTTATATATTACAGTATATAGTATTGATGAGTATTGGGACGAATATTTCTCTTACTAACAATCAATCATTTAATCAGTTATATTTTAATCATTAGAAATCATTTATTGTTTTACGTTTATCATTCTTTTATGACAAAACCTTATTTTTCTTAGGCAACAATATTTTACTCAGATTTTGTTAAGATCTTACTTAAGATTTTTACTAACATTTTACTTAGATAATACTTGGACTTTGACTTCAATATTTCAGAGATATTGGAAGTTGGTTTCTAACTGCTTGTGCTACTCTTTTATCATAATTTTTCTTTATTAAATTTGCATTTTTATCATTCCAAATCAATGTCTATCATTTATTATTTGATCATATTTTATTTAATATTTTTAAAATAATTGTATTAGTTTTGCTATTTTGGATTTTGTTAATAGAGACTGCTGCAATTAGATTCTGATTTTTTGTGTGAAAAATCTGTGCTTCAACCAGCCTGTAATGAACGTTTACTGAAGGAGAGTTGAATGTGAACCCAAGTGCAGTTTTACTGAATCCAAAAGTGAGCAGATACAAAATAACACTTGACTTGAAAACAAAAACATAAATGAAGCTCTAGCGCAAGTTCTGCCGGGAAGACTCAAATGTTACGTCACCTATTAGTTCAGATCTAACCAATCATTATCTAACACTTGGAGTATAAAAGATTGGTACTTACACATGTCTGAGTTCGCAGATGCTGACGCCAACCTTCACCTCCATCCTCCCCACCACCACCAGGATTGTTCCTGTCCATACTTCTGGGGGGTCGGCTACACCCCTGCCTTCAGCTTCAGGCAGGAAATGCAAAGTACGCAACCCTCAGGATGTGAGCTACGAACTGGGCCTACGCCAAAGAACCTTATCTTGTTATATTTTGCTTGCTGATTGGTAATCACAAGCACCCTTCTTTAAGCTTAAACAAAGAATATACACTAACACTAAGTTAACGAGCTCGCCGACAGGTCGGGCTGTGATCGGGGGAAAATCAGCGGGTGATGGGCGCTCGCCAATCTTTTTGTGTGAACTACTCAACGATGCATCAAAGAGGCTCGCTGACACATTGGAGACACCTCTCAGACGCCAGACAAATATCTAGCATGCTAAATATCTGGAGCTGTCGGCCGACTCGATATCCTGTGGTGTCACGTGTCAGGACGCAACAGCCAATGAAATATACACTGATGTCTATAGAAGCAGCAATAACAATCCATTCAAATATAATTTGCAGACGTTTATTGTCTAAGTAACTATAAAGCTCACTCACTCTATTGTTCTCCAATTTCACCGGCCACAAGTATTTCAGGACAAATGGATGAATTCATGTTATATTAAAGGAACACTCCACTTTTTTTGAAAATAGGCTCATTTTCCAACTCCCCTAGAGTTAAACAGTTGAGTTTTACCGTTTTCGAATCCATTCAGCCTATCTCCGGGTCTGGCGGTACCACTTTTAGCATAGCTTAGCATAATTCATTGAATCGGATTAGACCGTTAGCATCTCGCTCAAAAATGACCAAAGAGTTTTGATATTTTTCCTATTTAAAACTTGACTCTTCTGTAGTTACATCATGTACTAAGACCGACGGAAAATGAAAAGTTGCAATTTTCTAGGCCGATATGGCTAGGAACTTTGCTGCCGTACCATGGGTGCAGCAGGCGCAATGATATTACGCAGCGCCTGTGACCCCCTGCTTGCACAGGAGTGTGCCTTGCAACCATGGAGACATTTGTGAGAGGCGCTGCGTAATATCATTGCGCCTGCTGCACCCATGGTACGGCAGCAAAGTTCCTTGATTATTACGCCGGAATGAGAGTATAGTTCCTAGCACTCCTGTATCCTGTAACCTGTATCCAACTGAATGGCCACTCACAAGAAAAACTCGGAAAGCAAGGGATGAAATAAGACTGTGCATTGACCCTGGGGACCTAAACAAGTTCCTAAAACGTCCACATCACCCCATGCACACAGTGGAAGAAGTGGCAGCGCAGATGACAAACTCCACAGTATTCTCAGTGCTTGATGCAACAAGCTCCTTTTGGCAGATTTCGCTGGATCACAGGTCTTCCCTACTGACTACATTCAGTATGCCATTTGGAAGACTCAGATTTCTTCAGATGCCCTTTGGCATTAATTCGGCCAGCGAGGTCTTTCAGTGCGCTATGGAACAGATCTTTGCTGGCTACCTGTGCGCAGTCATAGTCAATGACATCATCGTGGGCAGTAACGGTGAGCAGGAACACGATGCAAACCTAAGGAAAGTGTTGGACCGTGCTCGGGAAGTGAACTTGAGACTGAACCCTCAAAAGTTCAAATTCCGCCTAAGTGAGGTGAGCTATGTCGGACATATTTTCACAAGCAAGGGACTACAACCTGACCCAGCAAAAAGAAAAGAAATCACAGAAATCTGCCACCAGACAATGTTACTGCCCTGCAGCGCTTCCTGGGTATGATCAATTTCGCAGAAAACTTCATACAGAGCCTTAGTGAGCTGTCTGCCCCTTAAACAGCATCAAGATGCTTTTGAAGTTCTGAAGCACAGGATTCTAGTCCACCTACCTTGAAATACTATGATGTCCTGAAACCTGTCACACTCACCTGTGATGCCTCCCAGTTTGGACTCAGAGCTGTGTGTCATCAAGAAGGTGCTCCTGTCGCGTACGCTTCACATACTCTGACGCAAACAGAAGTGGCTACATGCAGATCGAAAAAGAACTTCTGGCTGTGGTATTTGCGTGCACCAAATTCAGTGACTACATATATGTTAAACAAATTCACATCGAAAGAGACCACCAGCCAGTGAAAAAGAAGTAGTACTAAATGTATTAAAAATATACTTGAAATGCAAGTAGAATATTAATAATACATTTGTATTCCCAACATGCTTGTTTGACGTGCATTAAAAATATATTGAATTGCATTTTAATATATTTCTAAAAAATATACTAGAAGTACTTTGGTAATAAATATATGCTTAATTACACTTTAAAAAAAAAAAAAAGCTAAACACGAGCATACTTTTAGTGAAGTTAATGTATTTACGGATTGGTTACTCTTACTTAAAGTATATTTTATATGTACTTTAAGAACATAGCAAAGTGATTAAGCTTTTAGTGGGTTTAAATGTACTTTATAACCATGTGTAGGCCTACTGCAATATATTTTATATATTTATATAATTATAATTTTAATATTTTCAAAAGAAAGATATTTTGAAAAACATTTTTAACATTTACAGTGTACCAACTTATAATATATTATAAACATTTATCAACTATTATTAAGTATTGCCATAAGCACTTAAAATTAATATATTGTTCAGATTTACTTGTTTGTACTTGTAAAAGGTTATGCTACTTCAAAGGCTGTTGTCCATTACATGATATGTTAATTGTTAAATTATAAAGATTAGAGCGATTGCGATACTTTTTTTGTTTTGTTTTTTGTGATTAACTTTGTGAATTGTCTTCCATCAGAGGGATATAAATCTCTGAGATTTCATTAAAATATCTGTTTTTCATTCATCTGGCTTTTGGAACCCCGTTATTGTTTGACTCCAGGTAAGAGTCGTATTTTTGATACCAAGTGTAACAGCGTGTCTTTTTCACCCTGTGGAAAAAACAGCATATGCTGGTAAGGTAGGTTTTGAAGCTGGTATGCTGGTTTGAGCTAGTTTATGATGGTCCATGCTGGTCCTGGATATAAAACTTTGTCTAATGCATTGGCAGATAAAAGTCATTATAACATTATCACAAGTCATTATAACATGTACAACATTACATTTAACATTATTTTTATTTGCAAATTTAAGTTGTGTATTTATTTCTGATTTCCTTAATAATTTGGCTTCATTCATCAATGAGGTAAATGATCTTTGAAAAACCATCTTGATTTCTTCTTCAGAGGCAGAGTTTCACCCATCTATAGACACATTCCAGGATCGGTCGTTCAGTGGGTGTGGTGTCAATAAAAGCTTTATTGGATTAACAAGGAAGTTTTCAGTTCTGAAACGTACAGGATATTCTTATAGTACGATGACGTCTTGTATATCAAAAGCTCAAGGAAAAGTTGATTTCTCAATTCATGACCCCTCTAAGCCCTATGTTTAGTACATGTTTCTTTAAATAATTGCAACCAATTAGAAAGGTCAAAAAAGTGTCAAAGAACAGTCCAGTAAGGTGTTGGAGTCACTATCAAGCACCATTTGAAGGTCACATGAGCACATGGTGTGAGAAGAAGGTAAGATTATTTGCTTTAGTAATCTTATTTAAAATGACATGAACTGGATATAAAAATGTGTGTGTATGAAGGTGTAGAGCCTTTTGTCAGGTTTTATAAAGTTTTTTTATTTTGCATGTTCAGAAATTCAGTTTTTCTTTTCAATGTTGTGCGATAAGGGGTACTTTTCAAGGATGTCTTGGACAAACCCTCACATTGGCAAATAATGTGTGAAAAGAAGGGAAGATGCAGAGTTCCTGGGTGCACAGGAACACCCAAAGTGATGTGCAAAAATTGTAACATACACCTCTGTTTCACAGCAGAACAGAACTGCTTTTTGAAGTTTTGTACAGATTGAAATTTCATTACATGAAGTACATTATATGACATGGCACACTACATGATACAAACCTATGCATGTATCAAATCCAATATATCAGTGTGTTTCAAGTGTTTTTCCCTTTTACTTAATGTATTTTTTGACATTTTTGAAAAAGATTTGTGATTTTGTATTGCTCTCTGAGCATTGTCTTATAATTTTTTCGATGATTCATTGTTGAAAAAATATTTTGGGGAGGGTGGGGCTTAAAAAAAAAGTTTTATCAATAAAATGTTCCCAAATTAACACAGAAATGATATGGAATAATTTTTATCATGTGCCATCAGAATGTGTGCAGTAGAGGGTTAAACAGTCTGTAAATATACCTGTGCAAAGGTTGATTTTGTTCATACTGATTACTTCAACTGGTTACTTATCGTTCCTGATTGTGTCTTTTTATAACTCTAACTCCTCTGGCCAATGAACAAATACAGTGTGATTATGATTCAGGCAGCATTACAGCAGATAAAATCGATCATTTTCTGAACAACAGTAGTATAAATATGACCAAAGGAACACAGTTGGCTTCATACTTCAACTGAAGACAATACCAGGCGACTTAATTTCTTAAAGGTACAATATGTAAAATATCAAAAAACCACTAGGCCAGTGTTATATATTTTGTTCAGTTGAGTACTTACACTAATTTCTATACCTGTTACAAAAGCACAGCAAGAACCATAAAAGAAGATTAATTATAAGCCATGGAAAACAAGTACGTTTTTAGTAGAGACTTAAAAGTGGTCAGGGAATGGGCTAACCTAATTTCTAAAGGCAGATTATTCCACAGCCGCGGCCACAGAACAAGGTATTGCATATCGCATTTTTCTTCAATATCGCACAACCCTAGTGGAAACATCTGCAAGAAGCTTCTGTGTTCACAAAACAACTTTAAACACGTCTTGCAAAGACTTTCATGCCTACTGGACTGTTGGGAAAGATTCGATCTTCGGGAAAGTATTCTACTAGAGAACACAAGGAGTAGCCTACTGAAATTATTTTTTGACTGAAATAGCTAGTTATTATTTGTAATTATTCTATTGTTGAGCCAAAAGTTGAATGGAAAAGATGTATTACTTTATGTATCAAAGTGAAATAACATATTTGCATGGTTGTGAATGCATTTGTCAAGTATTTAAACACCAACACCAACTACCCCCTCCTCTTTTTTGAAAACTAAAATATGGTCACCCTACATTTATAGATAGAAAACGAATTATTGTTATATCAACACGTTTAGTCTTATTGTTTATTTGCCATGCCTCAGAGAAAAAAAATATTTTGTCAAATGGCTAATACAGCATTTATAATTAATTGCATGCCATTTATTTTTCAACGCAAGCCACCCAGCATTTATAGATGATATCCTAAAATCCATCTAGCTTACTGCAGTGTGCAACAAGTGTCTCAAAGCAGCCGCCGAAAGCACAGAGTAACGTTAAAACATCACTTTCAACACAGTCGTCTCTAATATGAAAACAGCACTGTGTTACCTAATACACTTGACCGGAAGAATCAGAAGCAGTGACTGTAGCATAATAAGAGCTCCACCGCTCGTGAGGCGTGTGCAGGTCGCATTCATCTCTCATTAGCGATCGCTCCAGCGACCTCGTTCAGCTCTCACAGCACACACCCTACTCTGCTTCATACTACAGTAATGTTAATAATCTCATCCATGAATATGATTTCTGCCCGAGTCCCGTCCTGATTCTTTTCCACTGGCTGTGAGGTGAAGATGACATCTCCCATGATTCTCTGCTCAAACTCTGTGTCATCAAGCTACGCCTTTGTTGTGAATAGATGACCTTTAGCTGCAAAAAATTTACATATTGTAGCTTTAACATACTGAATACATGCAAAAACCTCAGGTGAGACACCACTTTAAAATGATATGAACAGAAAATGTTATGACAGTGTGAATAGCCACCAACAGATTATGAGGGGTTTAGATCTCAACAGTATTGCAGGGAGACTCAAAATGCATTAGGAACAAAAACATCTTCAAACTAATCAGATGCATATGTCATTTCACCGCAGACAATGGTTAGAAATAATTTAATGATTGCATTCAATGAAGGAAGAATTTATGCCTTTATTTGTTTTGGGATTTTTTAAACACCGAATTAGATTACATTTTAAAGAATTTTAAAAATGTGAGAACTAATGAAATCAGTAACAAGTAAAAAGAATTTTAGAATGATAAAGTAGTCATTATTTAACTTCAAATGTATAAATATCTCCATTGTTCACTGTTATTTACTGCAGCCATGACATCACAGCCCATTGAAGTTGCAGCTCTAGGAAGACCTCTGTTTCCTGGTATGCTTTATGACTGCCGCAAGGATACCTTCATTCCAGGTGATGTACAGTACTTACTAAAATGCTTTTTACTCCCTTTTTCACCCAAATGTGAATCAACAAAACAGTACATGTATGGTCATTTTGAGACATGAAATGAAGCACCCAAATATTAAATTAGTAGATACAAAATCGGCATGTTTACTTCAACAGTCCATTGCGCCCTCATACATAACTGTTAAAGCCTTTTCTCATTTCAGGTGTTACTCTGTGGGATAAGAAGTCACTGAGTGAAGATTTGGATAGTCGTCGTCAGCTCATGACAGATTTGAAGTTCAGTAGCTCCGACTCTCTCTCTAGTAAGTCCAGTCTCCTGGATGTGAGTGCTTCACTGAAGGCCAGCTTTCTGGGAGGGCTGGTGGAGGTGGGAGGATCTGCCAAGTTTCTGCGTAACACCAAATCCTCAACCCAACAGTCCAGAGTTACAATGTATTACAGTGAAACCTCCAGATTCGAACAGCTCACTATGAATCACCTGGGTCAGATCATCTACCCTCAGGTCTTTGACCAGAAAACTGCAACTCATGTGGTCACGGCTGTACTGTACGGAGCTCAAGCCTTCATGGTGTTTGATCGGACATTTTCAGAAGAGGAAAACAAGCAGGAGATTGAGGGACAACTGAATGTCATGGTCAAGAAGATTCCTCTATTTTCTATTGAGGACAAGGAGCTGTAAAAATGACAGATGGTCATAAGAAAATGGTTGAGAGCATCGCCTGTACATTTCATGGTGACGTCCATCTTGAGAAGAACCCCACCACTTACATGGAGGCTGTAGAGGTGTACAAGAAACTCCCCGTTCTCCTGAAGGAGGATCCACAGAATGCCGTTCCCATAAAAGTCTGGCTCTATCCTCTTTCTCTACTGGATTCAAAAGCTGCTCAACTGAAGAGAGAAATTAGCACAAGTCTGGTTTCCAAAACTGAAGATGTAATCGAGGAGCTGGGAGAAGTAGAGAGGACATGCAACGACCTCTCCAGAAATACACTGGTAAATGTTTTCAGTGACATCAATGAGAGGCTCAGTTCATTTAAGGGCTCTTTTAGCATTTACAAAACAGTGCTCCTGAAAGCACTGGCTAGGGTCTTGCCTGCTATCCGAGGAGGAGAGATGGAGGAAAATTCATTGGAAGACATTCTGAAGATCCACTACAGCTCCCCTTTTAAACCTGACATGCTTAACCAGTGGTTGGATCATGCTAAGTCTGAACTTAACCTCTTGAGTTCTCACACCAAAGTGCTGGAGGGAATCCTAACTGAAGACTCAGACCGTCTCAACACCATCCTCCTTGATCCTAATATTGATGTTGTAGTGTGCTTGACCTTCACATCTCTGAAGTATGAAGACCGGTATCTTTCAACCCTGAAGGAGTTTGTGGAATCTGCTAAGTTGAAAGAGTTAGATGTGGCAATGAAAACCAGTTCTAGCATGTTACCATCTGTCAAAAAGTGGATCCACTATCCTGATGTCATCTCAAAGATAAGAGAGAACTTAACTCTTTTCAAAAGTTTTTCAGAGGCTAATAAAGATGAAAAGAGATACAGATTTATTATTTCTGCCATCTCCGATCCATCCAGTCCAGGCTCCTCCATCTATCTGTATAAAAAAGGGAAGCTGACAGACACACAGTTCCAGCCCGTGTCGAAGCCTCCCCCACCAATAGTGAAGAATGTCCTGGAGCGCAGTGTGTCCCTGAAACTGCAGAAGTCCCCAACTGGAGAAACTGTGCAGTATAAAGTGGAGTACCAGCAGGTAAAAGCAGATTCTGGCACTGAGGAACAGTGGCTTGTCAAAAACACATCTGATGAAGACTGTATTCTGACTGGATTGGAGTTTGGAAAGCAGTACTTGATCCGGTACAGGATAGTGGGTAAAGTGGGAGTGAGTGAAGCCAGTGAGATTATCGGCTCCATACCGTCTTCAGGTAAGTGTCATATTTGTTTTTTTTTTTTTTTTGCACTACTCTTTATCTTTTTAAAAATATATATATAATTTGCATTCACACAGGCAATGTTTGTATTGACAACCATATTTCCTAAAAGGTGTGGCTATTAATAAATGTGTAACATGTTGTAAAGTGTTTCCCATTTGACTGTATATGTGAACATATTATTTCCTTCACTCATGTTGTTATAAATAGTCCTTAAAGACACAGAGTATATTATGTATTTAATGTCAAATGTAGACTACTGTACTTAATCATATGAATTCACAATAAGCAATACAAAGCCTTGATCAATTGAAACGTACATTTCTCTGTATGAAAACCAATAGAACATTTAAAAATATAGCTAACATTAAAAAAAAATAATAATAAAATAAAAAATAAATAAATGGCTCATAATTAAAACAAAACACACACAAACAACAAATAATCAACTTAAAACACAAAAACTGTTGACTCTTAAGCCCACTGTATCATGGCATTTCTGCAGAAACACCTCAGTCATCCCTGAAAATGAAATCATTGATTAATGCAAGTTTAATTTTACAAATGCAAATCTCATAATTTATATTCTTTAATAATAATCATTATTAATTATTCATAATAAATGCAAAGCATACAGAAGTTCATTGTGAATCTATAAATCTATATAGACCCGTTCACCCTGTGCGCTTCAACACTGAAAGAGCATTTCCCTAAAGACACCTCTCCATCTGTGCACATCTGGATGCAGTCGTTTCTTGTCGTCATTTGACAGCCACGATCGCTGTGTCACATGCCTGGGTATTAGCATGATGAGACGGCGTTCGTGGGTGGTTCGTGTTTTCGTCATGTGGTGCTACGCAGACCAGTCGGCGTGTGACTTGAAGCAGCTCATGCCGGTTAGGAATTTTGGCCAACTTGAGACAGCGCAGACGCCACATCACTGTGATGTATATTGCATCAAAGTACTATGAGCGCAATTTGAGAGCAGATGGCTAACTCAGCCGGCGCAGTTTATCCAAAGCAACTGTACAAGTGCTGATGACGACACAGCTGTTTCACGATTGCTCGGTTTCACTGCATGACAATGATCGATTTAACAAATCGATGGAATGAAATTTATTAATTTGATTAATTTTGAACAAAATAGTAAATGATGCGCATGATTTATAAATTGAGGGAAAGAAATAGTAAATCATGCGCACGATTTTCTAATTTGAGGGAACGAAATAGTAAATGATGCGCATGATTTATTAATCGAGCGAACGAAATAGTAAATCAATGGCAGGATTTAGCAAATCGAGTGAACAAAATAGTAAATCGTGTGCACGATTTATAAATCGAGGGAACAAAATAGTGAATTGTGTGTACGATTTATAAATCGAGGGAACAAAATAGTGAATCGTGCGCACAATTTAGCAAATCGAGGGAAAGAATTAGTAAATCTTGTGCACAATTTATAAATTGATAGAACGAAATAGTGAATTGTGCGCACAATTTAGCAAATCGAGGGAACAAATTAGTAAATCATGCACATGATTTATAAATCCAAGGAACGAAATAGTAAATCATGATGTAGTGATTTTTACTCCTTTCACCGGTGACGTAGTGACTTTTGATCACATGTCACTTAAGGTGTGGTTATGAGTGTATCAGATGACCCCTCCCCCCTTTTGTAATACGGGGCACCAGTTAAGAATACTATCTTAACAATTTAAGAACACTCCAAAAGAGCTGTTCAATAATTCAGAATTATTATAAACTGGAGGGAGTCGGTCAACTGATTTGTCTGAAGGATTTGTGAGAGTCTGGCCAACTAGTAGAGTCTTTGATCATCAACACAAGGAAGACACAGTTATAATAAAATCAATGAAATTTATTAACAATAGACATGCAAGAGTAAATACCACAATGTTTAATAATGAAATAATGAATATGCACTTCTAAAAGATAGTAAAATAATAATCAAAGGAGAATACTAAATTAAATCAAAGAAACAAATAAATGAAGTTGCGATCCAGTAGTCGTGCCACGCTGGGCTGGAGGATGCTGAACTTCGGTTGCGCCAAGAGGGTCCTTTAGGATGGACTGGGCAGCTGGGTCAGATGAATCGTCACAGGTTCCTTTGCAGGCTGGCTGTGTCGCTGTGGAGCCGTGTGGTACAGGCAATGTCTGCCGATGCAGAGGTCCTTTGTGGACTGGGCTGCGCTGCTGTAGGAGCCATGAGGGTCAGATGAAGTCCCTCGATGCTGGTGCCCTTTTTGCAGCTAGAGTGCAGCTGGAAGCAATGTAAAAGGTTTTGCTCGCAAAAGCTTAACCTTAACAGTCTTGTAGTCTCTTTCCTCGTCAGGTCAGAAACTCAGGATGTGGAGTGTCTGTTAGTGTCTCCTTCCCCGTCGAGCTGGAAACGCAGAACAAGGGTGTGTCTAACCGGGGGACATGTTTATCCCTTTATGATGAGGAGGAGATTGAAATGTGGCGCCTTGCCGATCCTGGAGTGTGATTGGCCACTGTTATCTGAAGCAGCCCCGGTGTTGCCCACCCTAGTGTGGAACTCATTTGCATAGCATAAATTACAGTGTTAAAATAGTATCTTTAACATTTTACCCATGCATTATATCTTTACCAAACCGCTTTCAAATTATTAAAGGCATCGTAGGGAACAGATAGACACCAAACACGATATGAAATGGCTAAATCATCGTCCATGCATTTGTTTATCTGTTAACAGGTCTGTCCCATGACCTGTTGTTTTAACAGTCAGTAACCATTAGCATAAACTGTGCTTTGCATGAAGATGGAGTGGATGTGATGCAGTTTAGATCAAATTAAGGCCTCCAAACATAGGTATGAATGGATTTAGATAGATCTCTGTGGCCTCTCTTTATTTCAGTCACTGCTGCTCCATCCAGGGGGCCCTGAAGGAATTTTTATGGCAGTCCTTGCCTAAACCTTAGGAATGAGTTTGGTGGTTAGAGTCAATGTGTCATCCAGTGAGAAGTCCTCTCCTTGGTTTGGTGGGTGCAGAAGGTCCCCCTTCCTGCTCTGGAAGAGGTGTCTGGTAGTTGTCCTAACATCTTATCTGATGTTGCTGAACATTTGTTTATGTTCATTCACCAAAGATCCAATCACAGCGTGGCACATCTTCTTACACACCAGCAGTTAGAGAGGGACCCTGTCGTAAACTGGTCCCTGGAATGCCATCTTAACTGTTGTTCACAACAATGAGCTCTATTTACTTTTTTCCCTGCATGTCATGTGTGGGGCTCCATAGAAAACTTTGGAAGATATCAATGAACAATAATTTAACAATAGCAAAAGTAAATTTCTTAAGTTAATTTTTCATCTATATTTTTTGTATTTATTTAAAATTAGACAAATCTGATATTTTAATCTCCAATCTGTTATTTAGCAGTTTAGATAGTTCTTTAATGCTTCACTAACTAGCAGAAGATACCAACCAGGTTTAAATTCCAGTCGCACAGGGGTGCGTTTCCCGTACAACGACGTAACTCGCTGCTTAACTACCATAGTATTGAACAAATCAACTAGCTAGTCACAACTGTTTGCCGAAACTGTATTGTCACAAACCTGCCGTTCAACCATGTTGGTGAATAATGTCACGCGGGTGGTAGAGTAATAACTTCTTTAAATTAATCCGTTTGAGATCAAATTAATACTATATTTTTGCGATAAATTATGGACATGGCATCTGATGACTAATTTTCATTTTTCTCAGTTATTCTGCTTTATTTCCAGATTCAATCATAGGCTCATACGTGCCAGAGCACGTATGCACATGCGCACTCTTCAAAAACAGTGCTATAAATCTCTTCACAAACTAAAAGACATTTGTATATATTCGAAATAAAAGATATGCATTGTACTTAATATCAGTCCACATGTCATAAAAACAAGAAACTATGCTTTTAACCACAGCTCGAGAGCTGTTGTTCCAACCACACAAGTTTGCAATGCAGTTTGCGAATGTTCGTATGAACTATGGTTCCATCATGTTAGTAATGATGGAACCTGCGATGTTAGTTGGCTAATGATGCTTTTGGGAAACGCACCCCAGATAGGGTTTGTTGTAACACTGCGTCACAAAGTTTCCTATCTGATAATGCGATTTTTGAAATTTTTCAATCCAGTTTTAGAAAACATCACTCCACAGAGACTGCTTTTTTGAGGGTTTTTAATGATATACTAATGACTTGTGATTCAGGCGACTATGTTGTTCTTGTGCTTTTAAATCTAACTGCTGCTTTTGGTACAGTAGATCATGATGTTCTTATTGACCGGTTGGAACAGTGTGCAGGCATTACAGGCAGTGCACTTGAGTGGTTTCAATCGTATTTTACCAACAGAAGCTTCTCAGTGAATATTGGATAACATACACTATATTGCCAAAAGTTTTGGGACGCCTGCCTTTACATGCACATGAACTTTAATGACATCCCATTCTTAATCCGTAGGGTTTAATATGGAGTTGGCCCACCCTTTGCAGCTATAACAGCTTCAACTCTTCTGGGAAGGCTTTCCACAAAGTTTAGGAGTGTGTTTATGGGAATTTTTGACCATTCTTCTAGAAGCGCATTTGTGAGGTCAGGCAGTGATGTTGGCGAGAAGGCCTGGCTCGCAGTCTCTGCTCTAATTCATCTGTTGTATCGGGTTGATGTCATGACTCTGTGCAGTCCAGTCAAGTTCCTCCACACCAAACTCGCTCATCCATGTCTTTATGGACCTTGCTTTGTGCACTGGTGCACAGTCATGTTGGAACAGGAAGGGAACATCCCCAAACTGTTCCCACAAAGTTAGGAGCATGAAATTGTCCAAAATGTCTTGGTATGCTGAAGCATTAAGAGTTCCTTTCACTGGAACTAAGGGTCCAAGCCCAACCCCTGAAAAACAACCCCACACCATAACCCCCCCCTCCACCAAACTTTACACTTGGCACAATGCAGTCAGACAAGTACCGTTCTACTGGCAACCGCCAAACCCAGACTCGTCCATCGGATTGCCAGACAGAGAAGCGCGATTCGTCACTCCAGAGAACACGTATCCACTGCTCTAGAGTCCAGTGGCGGCGTGCTTTACACCACTGCATCTGACGCTTTGCATTGCACTTGGTGATGTAAGGCTTGGATGCAGCTGCTCAGCCATGGAAACCCATTCCATGAAGCTCTCTACGCACTGTTCTTGAGCTAATCTGAAGGCCACATGAAGTTTGGAGGTCTGTAGCTATTGACTCTGCAGAAAGTTGGCGACTTCTGCGCACTGTGTGCCTCAGCATGCGCTGACCCCACTCTGTGATTTTACGTGGCCTACCACTTTGTGGCTGAGTTGCTGTTGTTCCCAATTGCTTCCACTTTATTCTGATACCACTAACAGTTGACCGTGAAATATTTAGTAGTGAGGAAATTTCACGAATGGACTTATTGCACAGGTGGCAACCTATAACGGCACCACGCTTGAATTCACTGAGCTCCTGAGAGTGACCCATTCTTTCACAAATGCTTGTAGAAGCAGTCTGCATGCCTAGGTGCTTGATTTTATACACCTGTGGCCATGGAAGTGATTGGAACACCTGAATTCAATGATTTGGAGGGTGTCCCAATACTTTTGGCAATATAGTGTACCTCTAGAAATGCTGTTATCTTGTGGGGTCCCTCAAGGGTCCATTTTGGCCCATTCTTTTTTCTTTATATATGCTTCCACTTGGTTCTATTTTTAGAAAACATGGGCTGTCATTCCATTGTTATGCTGAAGACACACAAGACTTTCGATGGGTGGACAGAAACTCCTATTTTACGTTCCCTACACTGGTTACCAGTCCACTACAGGGTGGATTTTAAAATTTTACTTCTTGTTTATAAATCTCTAAATGGAATGGCTCCACCTTACCGTTCCACCCTTTTGACTGAGCACCATCTAACAAGATCACTTCAGTCATCTAATCAGAGACTCCTGTCTATCCCTAAATCAAGGTTAAAATGCAGGAGGGACCGTGCTTTTTCTGTAGTTGGCCCTAGACCCTGGAATGACTTTGATTAGACTGGCTTCATCTTTATCTGTTGCTTGACAAAGCATATAATACATGTTGAAGCACCCTTACATTGTATTTTATTGTTATATTATAGCACTGAAGCACTAATTTTAGTCTATTTTATGGTACGTGGTATTTTATGGTATTTTCTACAATTCGTTGTGTATGTGTTTTATTGCTTAATAATTTTTTTATTATTATTATTTTTTACTTTTTGTTTTCTGTGTTTTTATCTATTGTAAAGCACATTGGACAATGTAGGTTGTATATAATTGTGCTATATAAATAAATTACCATTGCCAAATTGCCACAATGTGCCCCGCTATTAGAACTGTGCTATTCTATATAGTTACCAATACATTGGTGTTGTCACAGTTTTGTTCAGTTTGTATGAGATTTCATGGACATTCAGCTGTTTTCTTTAGTCACGTCTTCCTTTGTTCAGTTTTCCCGCCACGCTTTTAATTGCTATGGTAATTCAATAATCATCACAGGTGTTTGTTATCATTACCCTCGTTTGCCTTTCTATTTAAGTTGCTGTGTTTATTCACTCATTGTTTGGTCATGTTTCTGCATAGTGGTTAGTTTCTTTTACTTATCTTGTTTGTATTGCTTTCTAAGTGGATTATTAAAGACATTATACTTGATCTTCTTCGTGTGTTCCTTGCAACCGTTGATGACAGGTGTAATTAACTTTTATGAATGTCTGTTGAGAAACCATGGGGGAAAAGGCTGAATAAAGACTGAGAAGAAGAACCTGAACATTTAAAAAATATTTCATAAATTTACAGCATCGGCTCGTCTATTTGTCTCATGTTCTGTGAGAGCTGTGAGTGAAGGGGGGGAGTGTTTTGTTCAGCTCTGTGTTTTTCTGAATGTCTGAATAATTTTTCTTTATCTGTTTGCCTGTATTGTTTTAACTAAGGCTGGGGTGCGTTGTTTCCCGAAACCATAGTTCATACGAACATTCACAAACTGCATCGCAAACTTGTGTGGTTGGAACGACAGCTCTCGAGCTGTGGTTAGAAGCATAGTTTCTTGTTTTTTATGACATGAACTTGATAAATCGTTATCTTGAGCAAAATAAGCAAGCTGACATTAAGTACAATGTATATCTTTTATTTCGAGTACATACAAATGCCATTTACATATTTTAGTTTGTCAATAGATTTTAAGTACCGTTTTTGAAGAGTGCACATGTGCATACGTGCTCCAGTAGCCTACGTAAGAACGAGCCTATGACTAAATCTGGAAATAAAGCAAAATAACTGAGAAAAATAAGAATTAATCCTCAGATGCTATGTCTGTAATTTATAGCAAAAAATATATAGCATTAATTCGATCTCAAACTGATTAATTTAAAGAAGTTATTACTCCACCACCTGACATCATTAACCAATGTGGTTGAACGACAGGTTTGCGACAATATGGTTTTGGGAAACAGTCGTATAGCTAGTTGATTTCTGCCTTTTCCAAATACCCACACTTGCGGTCTTGGCCACTTGAGAGTGCGTGCAATATAGTCTGGCAATGAGTAACACTTCTAGTTAAACTAAACTTGAATTTGGTTACATGTCATTTTTGCCAAAATAACTTGCAAGATGTATGATATTTCATCATGTAAGCAAAGTCATCAGTGATTACAAGGTGTTTGGTTTCATTTGGTCTATTAAATTTTCATTGACAGCTCAAATTTTGCCTGGTTTTAGCCTAGACGTCTGGGCTGTATTTGGACAGCTATTAGACATCTTTTAAATGCAAAATTGCTTGCTGTGAGGAAGTGCGCAAGACTGTCCCATGTCTTAAAAATGCCCAAGTGCAGTGCCCTTAATGCACACTAAACACACACTATCTTGAATACCACTTCGGAGCGCTATTCGAGGCTAAGCGTATCCCATCATGCATTATGTTCGGGAACTCACGTGCCCCGAAATCGCGAGATGTCAAGGAAAACATTCGACTGTAAGTTAAATTAATTATATATTACATATTATTTGGTAGTAAAATATAAAGTACTTCACATTTTATTGGTGCAAAGATGAGTAGGCTATGTGTATTTTGTACATCATTTGCAACTGCTGAAATATTTGACTGTTGCGATCCCAATCGGACTTATGACCTGTAACGCTGCCTGAATCATAATCAAGCACTGTTTGCTGTTGGCCAGAGAAGAACTGCCCTCCCAACTGAGCGTAGAGAGCGCTCTTAAGAGAAAAGATACATTGTTATTGGGAAACCACGGTGACATCACTGTTTTCTCCAGAGCTGCTGTATAGATAAATTAAGTAAATTAATAACAATACTAATATCAATACTGAACTTGCTTAAGCTGGACAATGACACCATTTACTTCTAGAGCTGCTGTGCAGCCAAAATTATTTTCCAGTTATCACTGTAAAGCTGCTTTGACACAATCGCATCGTAAAAAGTGCTATATAAATAAAGGTGAATTGAGTACTAAATATGAAAACAAACAGCTGACTTGTCCTTTGAAAATATGCACAGACATACTGAAGGAACTTGGAGCCACAGATTACCAACTCTTGAAAACTCTGGAAACCAGACTTGCTAACAGTGAAGCTCAGATTGAGAAACTCCAAAAGGAAAACCGAGGTGAGACTAGTGTTTTTAAAGACCGATGTGCTGTAATATCATATTCACTGAAAAACAGTTGGTGTAGGATTTACTGTGCAATTATTTGAGAAATTTCCTAGAAATGTCTGAATGTAAACTGTTTCAAAGAAATGGCATGTATCACACTGAATTAAATGTGAAATTTTGAATTAGAAAGGCTGACATATTATTTTCCTGTAAAACATACTCCAATAATCTTTGTTTAATATATACATTTAAGAAGGTATATGTTCTCTTCAGATAAACCAAAGGTGGCATTTTCAGCTTCATTGGGATCAAATGGTTTCATTGGACCAGTTAATACAGATACAACGGTGGTTTACAAGAAAGTCTTCATTAATGTTGGTGATGCCTACAATCTGGCCACAGGTATTGTTAATCCACACTGCTGAAAACAATATCTACACACTTCTATAATTCATGTCTACAGCTGTTAATGGAGATCTGTCTCACTCTTTAACAGGGATTTTCACAGCGCCGGTACGAGGAGTTTATTATTTCAGTTTCTTCTACCATTGTATGGTTAGTAATCCAACATGTTTGGCCTTGTATAGAAATGGAAAGCAAGAAGCATTAATGAAACATCACAAGAGTGGATGTCATACAGAGAACGGAGGCAATGGCTTAACACTGCTGTTGGAGAAAGGGGATCGAGTCTATATGGTACTCCGAAAGAGCACATGGCTCTGGGATAATGTCTCAGAAAATGTCTCAATGTTCAGTGGTTTTCTTATCAATGCCATGTAAATAAAATACACCCTGGGAACAAACAGAACAGTTATGCAACATGTTATGGGTTTAAGGTGAAATATCAAGTTACTTAATCCAGTCTTTGTTTGATGTGAACAAAACATTGAAACATCAAAACAACCAGCTTCGAATTATTTTAAAATGTCCATTTACTCTTTTTGATCAAAACAACACCATCTTTAAAGAAAGTGTTTGTTAGCATTTGTTTCCATGGTTACTTGTTTGATTAATGCACTGCATCTGTTTCATTCTTTGGTTTGGTTTAGTTTATATATTACAGTATATAGTATTGATGAGTATTGGGACGAATATTTCTCTTACTAACAATCAATCATTTAATCAGTTATATTTTAATCATTAGAAATCATTTATTGTTTTATGTTTATCATTGTTTTATGACAAATGTATATTGTTTCTTTCTTGAACTGTCCTTGTTGACCTGTGTATTTCATTCTGCTGCACACGTATGCATTCTGAGTAAGTTTCCAATGACGTGCAAATAATGACACCGCATTACATGATATTTTCATCTGCAGAAGTAAACCGTGCATGGCCGAGGCAATGGCCAAATACCTTTAGTTTTCATGAGCACACACTGTTTCTGAGAACTGAGGAACTAGACCTTTAATTTTTCCATCATGTGATGTCTAGCACAATATGGTAAATTGTACTTTCTGAGATGCTGAGACACCTACAATCTGATATCTGAATTTAGCCTTAATGACTTCTGTGGTTTACTGGTCTCAGGGACATGAAAAGAGAGAAAAACTCTCTCGATCGTGACTCAATTTTGCTCTTTGGCATTCTGATTCAATGAGATCACGACAAACTTTAATTTTCCTTAGGCAACAATATTTTACTCAGATTTTGTTAAGATCTTACTTAAGATTTTTTACTAACATTTTACTTAGATAATACTTGGACTTTGACTTCAATATTTCAGAGATATTGGAATTGGTTTCTAACTGTTTGTGTTACTCTTTTATCATAATTTTTCTTTATTAAATTTGCATTTTTATCATTCCAAATCAATATGTCTATCATTTATTATTTTATCATATTTTATTAACCAATAAAATCGATTGAATCGTCTGACCTGGATCTCCTCATTGCATCAAGTATCTACAATTTTCTATTAGTCTTTGTTCCATCTTCAAAGAAAGTGGGTTGTTCTGTTCATGCTTTTTAAGAGATCTGATTGTATCGAGTAGTTTTGCTATTTTGGATTTTGTTAATAGAGACTGCTGCAATTAGATTCTGATTTTTTGTGTGAAAAATCTGTGCTGCAACCAGCCTGTAATGAACGTTTACTGAAGGAGAGTTGAATGTGAACACAAGTGCAGTTTTATTGAATCCAAAAGTGAACAGATACAAAATAACATGACTTGAAAACAGAAACAGAACACTCAGTAACAGCAGCTGGCCAAAGCTAGACAAGATACAATGGAAACAGGAGGGCTAAATATACTAACAGACTAATGACTAACAAGGAACACCTGTGCACAATCAAACAATGAACCAATAAGAACACAGGAAACATGACTAGACCAACCAATGAGAACATAACACATGGACAAGGAGAGCACATAGAAAGATAACAGGCTTGTTCAAGATGCATCAGCACTGCTCAGACCAATCGGCGCATGACATCAAAGTACCGTGAGAGCGATTGGAGCGTACGACTCCTTATGCTTTTGAAACGCTCTCTCTGTACTTTGATGTCATACGTCAATCGGTCTGAGCAGCACCGATGCATCTCGAACAAGCCTAACATGAGGAGTAAGGGAAGCACATGACAAACAGGAAACATGAGTTAAGGCAACGTTACAAAATAAAAGACATGAAAATATAAACATGAAACAAAACCCAAAACAACATGACACAGCCATGGCGAATTTATATTTTGTATTACATTTGATACATCAGGCTTATGGAAGCCCGTTTCCGCCACTAAATAAAAAAATAAAAAGAGTAATTGCGACTTTTTATCTCAGAATTCTGACTTTATAACTCACAATTGCGAGATAAAAAGTCGCAATTACTCTTTTTATTTTTTTATTTAGTGGCGGAAACGGGCTTCCATAGGCTTTTATGGCAGAGGAGAAAAAAAACACCTTGATTTCATTCGTAGTCCCAAACTGAGCGAAAATATGCAATATGGTGCTAATATTTATATGAACACTAGATTCATTTCTGATGCTGGTAATTCATTAAGATCTTTAACAGTTTGGCAGACCACTTTAATAAAATGCATATAAATATCAGCTATCACTAAATCTGCCGTAATGTCCTAGTAAGATGATATTTAAATGCTTGCAGTTTTATATACATATACTCTAATGCAATACAATGACTGAGATATGAAACAAATAAACTTTTTTTAAAAAGCCTAATGATCATATTTGATATTAACATTTCAACATGATTTTACTAATGAAAGTTATTTTTATGTTTACTTTATCAAAATCAGTAAAGATTTAAAAAGACACGTGAATCACAAGCTGAATGATATTTTTACAAATATACTGAAAGTCTTTTTTTCTTGTACATTTATTAACTATCAATCAGGTGAAAGAAGGCATATGGTAGATCGTGTGAAACAGGTTTTTCAGTGACGATTAGATGAAATCGATCATTTAGAGGCTTTAGAAATTAATTTTAGAAATTCATGATAACGTAGGCTTTATGGCAATTCAATTCAATTCACATTTATTTGTATAGCGCTTTTCACAGTACATATCATTTCAAAACAGCTTTACAGAAAATGCATGTAAACAATACAATTTAGAGTCATCTGTTATCAGAGATGACTGTGTCCAAATTATGTAATTTCAGAAATGTATATATATAAATCATGCAGTTAGTGAACAATGTATTCATTTAAGGCAGAAACAATGATCTCATTGAAGTAATGAATTCATGTTAACAATAATTAGGATATATTGCAAAATTTGTAATGGTGAATGTTGATCCAGAGTTTGCGTCATCTGAATTTAAATAGTCTGAACTGCGTTTGAAAAATAAGCCTCAGTGAAGAATTTATTTAAATCCATGAATTTACTAAAGCGCTGTTTCACAAAGTGATTAGTGTTTGGAGAATAAATCTCACCATGAATGACTTGTATGTGGCAGTTTAAAAGTAATAAAACATAAAAATAACTAATGCACGTTGATCAACTAACTGGAGTAAATCAGGGTGGTTTGAGTGTTTCTTCATGGCAGAAGAGGACAGTGGAAAGAATGACTGCGGCTCACTGTAGCTTTTGTTCAGCTGATGGGAGGGAATGACATGCATCTCTCTCTCTCTCTCTCTCTCTCTCCACCATCAGACTCATTTCACCAAACTTCAGTATGGGAAGCCAAACACACCATAAGTGGGATGGAACGGCGCGTTGTTATGCAAACTAATCTCACCAGGAAGGCTCTGACCACATTATTTAATTCATAATTCATTACTGCTCCGCAGAAGTTCAGGTTTTTCCCTGCACATAAAATAATGAAGATGAAGATAAAGCGAATGAAGTTATTATATTTCTTTTGCATATAATCTTTCGTATTAGTAGGCCTACATATAAACAGTGTTTGATAGGATACTTTGAAGAACTGCACGTATGTAGCCACGGAAAGAGCTGTTCAAAGTAGAAACTTTAATGATTTACAATACCGTAGTCGTCTTGAGGATCATGTCCAATTTTTTATTTTTTATTTTGTAGGCTTAGTTATAATCTGAAATCTGAATATTAAATGTAAATGTAAAATGTATCTAAAATGTTCATGTTTTCATGAATGAAACCATAAAACATTTTGGTAACAATTTACAATAAGGTTTCACATTAGTTAACATGAACTAAAAATGAACACTACTTCTACAGCATTTATTAATCTTAGTTAATGGTAATCTCTACATTTACTAATACATTATTACAATCAAAAGATGTGTGTTAACATTAGTTAATGCACTGTGAACTGACATTAACAAGAATATTTGGCCACACTTTATATAAGGTGTCCTTGACTACTATTGTATTGTAAAATACAGTTGAGGTGGGATACATGTAAGGTTAGGGACAGGTTTGGTGGTATGGGCAGGTTTAAGGGGTAAGGGAAGACTCAACAGTGTAATTATAGATGTAGGCTAATTACAGAAATTAATTACAGCTGTAATTACATGCAGGTATTTTAAAAACTATAAGTACAATGTAAAAACATGTATGTACACAATAAGTGTATTGTATCAAATGATTAAATGTTAGTACATAGTAGTTAAAGACACCTAGTATAAAGTGGGACTGAATATTTTTATTAACTATAACAAAGGTTGATTAGTACTGTAAAAATACACTGCTCATTCACGTTAGTTAATGCATTAACTAATGTTAACAAATGAGACTTTATTGTAAAATGTTACCCAAAAATCAAATATTTATTTGTTTGTTTCTGTTTGTTTTTATTTATGTTGCAGGGTCAAAAATCTGAAGTAACTGTTTTCTGTTGTAATGTTCATCTTTAGCAGTCGGTTTACAGTTGTAGGCTGCAGAAGACTGAATCAGTTACTTATTATTATTATTATTATTATTATATCCTAGTTTTTGATCATTTCTGGGGAAGGATGTTCAAATTGACCTGTATTAATTTTCTATGGAACTTTGACTTATTGTGTGTATTAGCTCTATCTGTAGATTTCAATTTCTGTACAGTCTAATCTCTAATTGTCCATTTGTCAAACCATACAATCCGCCATCAAAATGAAGTTTAATTATTGCAGCTGCTGTGAATCCTCACATCCTCACATGATATAGCCTACTAGCTGGGATTTGTTTATGTAAACAGATGTGACGTAATGACGCAAAGATGAACTGCTTCAGTTCTTTCCCGCAGAGACCCACCAATGCCATCTGAATTATAAAACATTATTACAAGCTTACCGTTGTGAATTGGGCTAAGGTAAGGAGATAGTTTTGAACTCTGGCTGGTTGTGTACTTTGACGGTTGATTTTGGATCATTTTTAACCAAAAAAAGTTACCGACAGCAGCTTTAATAGTTAGCATAATGCTTTGTGTGTGTCATCTTATTTACAGCTAATGAGTCTATATTCAGGTCAGATGGTGGTCTTGCATTCAATAAAGACTACAACAACCCTTTATGTTCATACCCCTTTATGAACTACACTGACCAGACCACACCTCATCATGTGATCACTCGTCCACTGCTGGCTACGCTGCTGGTCACATCTATCCACCACAATTCAAAACAGCCTGGAATCATCATCATCATCACACCATGTTCCTGCATCTGGAGAACTGGACTCCTAAAAAAAAAAAAAAAAATGTGATTAGCATTACTGTATGCTTTCATTAGCTGCAACAAGCTGAAATTTGTGACATACATAATCAATAAATGCAATACACACCCTTGTTAATAAAACACAATAAACAGCAATATAAACTGTGACAGTGCAAATGTCCCAATGGTTCCATATTTATGTAGTGCATCACCAGCAGATGGCAGTCTCGGTCCACTGACTTCAGACAAATCGTCCCAGTTCTCATGAAAACTAATCAGATTGGAGATGAACTGAGACACAATCTCACACCAAAGAAACACAATAATAATAATATAACCTATTAAGGTCATTTTCTTTTAATTACTGTAAAACTTGAAACTGAAGCAATATTATGCGGCAAATGAGAGAGAAAGATTCACACTCCAGTCCAGAAGGTGGCAGAAACCTTGTTTTGACCACCACCATTAAACGTGGAAGAATGAATCTGAAGTCTTCTAACTGCTGTAGTCTGTGGTAGAAATGAGCCTGAAGTACTTTGAAGTGGGCTACTGTACCTGAGCCTGAAGTACTTTAATAGATAAAAGCTCTGGGGACTTGAGAAAATGGAAACATTTCTTGAAAAAAACAAGAAATAGGTGAGAGACACAATGTTCGGTCATCAAGGGTCAGTGTGAAAGAGTTTCAGGTCAGCGGACAGAACTGTCTCTCGCCCGTTTGTCTCAGTGCTGTGAAGCCATTCAAGTTTAATGCATTTCAGCTGAAGCGTTTGGTTTTCTTTGATGTGTTCTGTATTGTTGTCTGTATTATTTGTTAATATTAGCTAGCTGGATAACACAGACGAGGATTTGGCCCAAATTACGCTTCGGTTGTTCAGTCTGATGTCAGGTGTCACAGTTTACTTGAAAACTTATAACAAGGTCATTTCAAAGGGTTTATTTTAGTTCATGTCTGACAACCAGTTCTCAATAATGTTCAGCATTAGCCTACAGTAAATCTTTTTGATCAGAAAGAAAGCTGATCTTAAGAGTTTATCAAGAACATTAAATAATAATTTATACAGGTTCACAAAAAGCTCAAAAGAAAACACATAAGCTTAGTCATTTTAAAAGCTTATATTTATATGTATTATATTTATATTAATTTAAATGCAAAGTTTAATATTAATTTGCCAATTTATGTAATCATTATATGAATATGTTATATGAATTATAAATAATTATAATTCACATAATGTAAATATATTAAATAATTAGCAGCAAAAGCAAATAAAAATTCTTTCACTGTAAACTGCTGTAATTTGGAGTGAGAGATACGGGGGAGTGTCTTTATTTCATCACGTCATTTTACTCACAGCTGATTTTTCCAGTTCTGGTCTGCGATCTCTAACCCAGAACAGAACCAGCTCTGGAGCAGGTTAGCCGTAAGTTACCATGCGTAAGTTACCAGGACGATGAACACCGCTAAAAACCAACCCACCTACTTGAGCCTGAAAAACCAGAGTTTAATCTCAAACTTACCTGGGTAGAAACTGAAACCGGCTTCGTGGAACAGGCCTCAGGACGTGCTCCATATAAACTGAACTGAGATGCTCCTCCAGTCTTTCCTGCTGTAAGAACAAAATGACCTGTGCTGCTGGGAATGAACACAGACACAGATTTGACCCCTGAACCTCTCATTAGTCTCTCTGTGTGGGAAATGTGTGTTTCATTGTTTAGTCCTGCCCTTCTGAACCTCATCTGCAGCTCTACAGTGATGTCAACATGAGGATTTAAAAGGCCACTGTGGATATATCAGAGTCACTGCTACTTTCTGATCGGTTCATTTCATGAATTTGTTGTTTTTCTAATGATGAAATCAGACTGTTCAGACTGTATGCATGTAAAGTAACGTAACACATTAGTTTACATAAAAAGTAAATAAGTAATGCAATTTTTTACTTTTTTAGGGAGTTAAGCAATATTGGAATGCATTACCTTTAAAAGTAACTTTCCCCAACACTGGTTGTATGATAAAGTGACCATTAGTTTGATTTTTATTGTTATTTTATTTTTATTTTGATAAAATATGTTGGAGTGTATTGCACCATCCCGGGTCAAAGGGAATAACCCTGGATTCATTGGCCAGTCCTGAAGAACACAACATCTACCAGCGTAAAGACAATAAACAAACTGTTCTGAGAGGGTTGTAATGCATGTCATTCTGAATTTTTTTTTTTTTTTTTTAAATATATCAACATTTTAAAAGCAAATAAATACATTTTCTTTGAAAATGCACATTTATGAATGTAACATTTTTTCAAGAAATAGTAATAAAATCAACTTAATATGAAAAGTGTCTATTTTTTTTTTTTAAATCACCAACAAAAAGAAAATAAATTATGTGGGCATCGATTTCTTATTTTCTATAAAACACTCTGCAATAAACTCAATTCCAACATGAGTGGACAACATGATGTTTCTGCAGAGCCATGACAACATGAGCGACTGGGTGGAAATAATTTGACGGCGCACAATAAGAGAGCTGGAGCTGTCCGTGAGCGCATGCGCACTGAGCTCACACTGCAGAGCGGGGGGTCAGTGACAGACAGACATGACACCGAATCGAGACGTGATCCGCTGAATCCCGGCTCTTCTTTTCCGCACGGAATGCCGCGCGCTGCCTGAATCCCAGATGGACGACGAGCGCAAGCAGCACAAGTTTATCTCGTTCCTGTTCTATCAGGCGGTGCGGGACCTGAAGCCCGTGTGGATGCTCGAGGACATGCGCACCATGGAGGCGTTTTACTGGGAGGAGGACGCGAAGCAGAGGACGTACAGCCCGTCCGAAGCGCTGCTGTACGCGATCGTGCACGACCACCAGCCGTACGCGCAGTATCTGCTCAGCCAGTATTCGGACGAGGCGCTTGCCATGCCCGGGGAGCGCTTCTGCTGCTGTCCGTCCTCCGCGCCGCACCTAGCCATGGCCGTCCGCTACGACCGACGGGACATTCTGGGTCATATATTGCAGGTGGCGCACCGCCTGCCGGGCCTGCGCTCGTACATGAACCGCGGCGGCTGCTTCCATCTGGAGGACGGTAAGACCCCGCTCCACCTGGCCTGCGAGCTACTGCGCGCCGACGCAGTCATGCTGTTGCTAGGCAACGGCGCGTCCCCACAGGCCGTGGACCACAACGGCATGACGCCGCTCGACGTCATTCTCCAGCAGCTGTGGGACTCCAAGGTGAACGTGGGGGCCAAGAAGTCCTGTCTGGACAACCTGCTAATGTTCATGCCGGTGATGCGCTTCAAAATGAAGAGTTCCCTGCAGAAAGAGCGCAAGTGCTGGTCCCAGGTGCTCGGGGAGGACAAACTCAACTACCTCATCGGACGGGATCCGGCGCCGCTCTTCCTCATCGCCATGCAGAGGATCCTGGCGCAGCTGCCGCCCGAGCAGTTCCCCAAGAGCCTGGACAAACTGCCCATCCCAGCCTCCCTCAAACCCCTGCCCAAACCACACACACACGGCAGCCAGTTAAAAGTGGCCTAGTGTGTGTGTGTGTGTGTGTGTGTGTGGCATGAACTGTATGGACGATCAAAACCATTGCGGACACGAACATACGTGAGCAATATTGTCTTCCTGTTTGTTGTCTTACACTCGTTTTAATCATGTATGTGAATTCAAATAATTGATTTTCTTATTTTAAAACTTGGACCCACTTTATATTAAGTATCTTTAACTACTATGTACTAACATTTAAATTAATCATTTGATACAATGCACTTATTGTGTAGAAACACTTATATTTAAAACTAATGATGTTTAATTACACTGTTGACCTTCCCTTACATCTTAAAGGGATAGTTCACCCAAAAATGAAAATTCTGTCATCATTTCCACACCCTCAAGTGAGTAAGGTATTGTGAAGAATAAGAGTAACCAAACGGTTTAGGGCCCCATTGAGAAAAAAAAATACAAATATGGAAAGCAATGAGGTCCATAAACTGTTTGGTTACCCATATTCTTCAAAATATCTTCTTTTGTACAGGTTTGAAACATATTGAGGGTGAACTGACCCTTAAACATACCCATACCAGCAAACCCATCCTAACCGTACCTGTATTACACCTCACTAGCAGCAGAAGTGTTCTACAGTACATCATTAACACAATAAGTGCATTGTGCCTTACATTTTTTTACGTAAATACATAGTAGTTAAAGGGTTAGTTCATCAAACAATCCAAATTTTGTCATTTATTACTCACCCTCATGTCGTTCCACAGCCATAAGACCTTCATTCATCTTCAGAACACAAATTAAGATATTTTTGATGAAATCCGAGAGGTATATGACTCGTCCATAGACATCAATATAATCAACACTTTCAAGGTTCAGAAAGGTACTAAAGACATCATTAAAACAGTCATGTGACTGCAGTGGTTCAACCTTAATGTTATGAAGAGACAAGAATACTTTTTGTGCACAAAAACAAAAATAACTGCTTTATTCAACAATCTCTTCTCTTCTGTGTCATTCTCATACGTTGTTTACGTCCAGTGCTTTCAGGTTCATCGTCAGAACGCTGACTCATTATTGGCATCAGCATCACACGCATGTGTCGTGCTGGTCACGTGATCAGCTTTGGCCAATACTGAGCCGGCATTCGGACGTAAACACGGAAACCTTCACTGTGCTTACTGCGTCATCTGCGTAAGGATAATGACAGGGAAGAGAAGAGATTGTTGAATGAAGTTGTTATTTTTGTTTTGTTTTTGCACACAAAAAGTATTCTCGTCTCTTCATAACATTAAGGTTGAGTCACATGACTGTTTTAACGAAGTCTTTAGTACCTTTCTGGACCTTGAAAGTGTTGATTATATTGCTGTCTATGGACGAGGCATATACCTTTCGGATTTCATCAAAAATATCTTAATTTGTGTTCTGAAGATGAACGAAGATCTTACGGGTGTGGAGTAATTAATGACAGAAATTTCATTTTTGGGTGAATTAACCCTTTAAATTCACCTTATATAAGGTGGGACCAAACTTTTGTACTTGAGACAAAATATGCAAACTCTACTGTATGAGTTGATGTGAGATTTATTTATGAAAGCTGTCTGGCTCTTTACCTCATGAACCTCCTGTGCTGATCTGAGAGCAGTGAAACTGACTGATTAAAACAATCCTGATCCAGAGTTTCTGTCACTGTCCTCTTCATGTTTGATTAGGGTGGGGTTTTGCCTCGGGGGAAACACAAATGTGTCTTAAGCAAGATCTCAACCTGTTCATCTAAGGCCCTGTTTAAGCCTGGTATTAAGATGCATTTTGGTCGATCGGATCACAAGTAGATGATGGAGACGCATTCCTGGTGTTTTAATCCATCTCTTTTGTCCACTTTCGTCCACTTCTGTCCTGATTCCTTCGAGGGGAGGGTCTACGGGCAGATAAATGTATGGGTTTTTCCAGATCTTTCAATCTAATGGACAAAATAAGCTAACGCAATTTACATATGAACGTGACCGTATATGAAGGAAACACACACAGAGAGCATTAGCATTAATTTCTGCTCTAACCGTCCAAATGCTGCGAGTGTGTGTTAGAAATCAGGAATGGTGATAGAACATTGTGCTTGGTGTGTTTTTCATCTTCAAACAAAACTTGGGTCTTCAGCTGACAAAGTTTAAATCCTGTCTGGATAGCGCGCTTCCCATAATGTTTACGCATTAGGTCAGTAGGCGGAGAGTAGGTGCGTTTTCAACTACCTCTGAAGGTGGTGGAAGTGGATAAGATCAAAAGGTTTTACACCCTGTTTAAACCTGTATTTAGCATCGTCCACTTGTTCTTCCAATAAACTAAAACTCATCTTAATAGCTGTAAACAGTGCCTGAGGCCTGTTTTGATCATGTCCAATTTCAACCGCTTCCAGAGGTAGTAGAAAACACATTCGACCGGATTGCTTTCATAGTGGACACGCTCATGTGGTCGAATGTGTTTCAAACACCCACAAAAGATGCCTACTCTCCGCCTACTGACTTAATGCATAAACATTATGGGAAGTGTGCTATCCAGACAGGATTTAAACTGTGTCGGCTGAAGACTCAAGTTTGGTTTGAAGACAAAAAACGTACCAAACACAATGTTCTCTCACCATTCCTGATTTCTAACACACACTCACATCGTTCAGCTGGTCTTGAGGCTATCAGAGCAGAAACAAAGTTTTTCCATCCGGTCGTGTTCATATGTAAATTGTATGAGCTTATTTTGTCCATTAGATCGAAAGATCTGAAAAAACCCATACATTTACTCGCCCATAGTGGTTGAAAATACCAGGTATAAACAGGTAACTGTCTCTCTTGTCTACTTGTGATCCGATCAAACAAAACGAATCTTAATACCAGGTGGAAACGGCCTGACACCAGCAGACAAGGTTTGGTTTGATCATTCGGTCACTTCCATCCTCAACTATGTCAGAGCAGTGTTTGATTTTGAAGAAAAAAAAAAACTCCCAAGCATCTACTGAATAATAATATCAATCTGAGAACTCCACTGTTTTCAGAATTGGGACGGATTTCATACATTCAGCTGAAATCAACGCTTCATGAAAAAAAGAAATAGTTGAATATTCATTTTTATGAATGTGCTTATGGGCCAAAATTTAGGGCCAGTCAAAATGTTGTCAGATCACACTATCCACTTCTTAACGTAAGAGCTTGTGTGTTTGATGTTGCAAACTGTTACTTGTTGTCATATTATTTTAATGTACACATTGGTTTGTTGTGCAAATAGTTTTACAGTTTACTACACTTTGTTATAATTCTAGTTATTTACCTATAGTGAATCTGAAGTATCACACACTCACAGAAAATAGCTTACCTCCGCATTGAAAAACAGAAAAAAAAGAAAAGAAAAAAATTTCTCTACTTTTCTCCAATATGCAAGTCTCCATTTTAAGTGCAAGTTACATTTCAACTTTGTTTTTTTACCACACTAGTTTGTGGTAAAACAAAAATCCTAATGAAATCATTTTGATTAATAGGTCATTTCTCACATAAAACAGTCTTCACAAACATTAGTTTGTTTATTGACGCAGATATGTCTGTTTACTCAGAGTGTAAAGCAGCTTCAGCTGATGATTGGAGAACATCTATGATTCAGGATCTGAAGCTCTACTGCTGTTCAATATTTATGTCATTCATGTGTGCTCAAGAATAACATGCTGTCCCTTTGGTTTGGGAACATCAGTTGATATTATTTATGGTCAGAGGGTTTTATCATAAGGTTTCTCAGTGGACAGCACTGTCTCCTCACAGGAAGATAGTTCTGAATGAGGCTCTGTGTGTAGTTTGTATGTTTGGAGAATGAAATGAATGCTTGCTGCTGGTTATGCACTTCTTATAGGTACAACATTTTCCACGTCATTTTAGGGTGCTACTTAGATTTAACTTAGTTTACTTACCAGCAAAATTGAAGACAATGAACTGTTAAGAACTGCTGACTGAAATGTTTTGGGGAACTAAAAATGGCTCTTCTACCACATCACTACAAAAAGAAAATGTTTTGAAAGCATTATTTTTTAGACTGTGTGCATGTGAATGACTAAGACTGTGCCGACCTGTGACTGTACAGTACAACACAAACCCAGCCGGTAAGGTACGCTGCTTCCAGCACAAAACCCCTGAAGGACAAGCTGCAGAGGAATGAGGCGGGAGATGATTGGAGGAAGAATCCTGGAGGAGCTGAACCGGTTTGATCATCACAGCCCTCACATCTGCTCCACTGCAGTTACCCTCAGGATCAAATGCCCAGATATGTTCACTGATCTCACTCTCTGAGTAAAGTACGGCCCAATGTACTGTAAAGAATTTCCTATTTTGATTTTCACAGATGTTTTACACTAATTTCTAATTACATTGCATTGTGTTGTGTTTTATGGTTAAAGGAAATGTCTGTAAACTTAATGGATAATTTCCTGCAGTTTTATTTTTCACAGTGCATTTTAATAAATAGTAGTGACTAAAACATATCTGTAAAGCATCCAACCAGTATTCCCAACAAAAACATGATTCAGGATGAAAATAACAAAAAATATTACAAATATTGCACAATGTGTTGCAAATTTATGATGTGGATGAATGTTGTGATGAGTTTTCCAAACCTTATCTGACAAAAGGAGAGTTGAGATGGAGAAGAGTGTAAACAGTAGTAATTAGTACTGATATATGAAGCTGATTAGGACCAACCTTAAAGGATTAGTTCACTTTAAAATTAAAATTAGCCCAAGCTTTACTCACCCTCAAGTAATCCTCGATGTATATGACTTTCTGATGAACACAATCGGAGATATATTAATAAATGGCAGTGAGCGATACCAGCGAGTATGAGCTGAAGAAAGTGTCTCCATCCACATCCATCCATCACAAACGTACTCCACACAGCTCCGGGGGGTTAATAAAGGCCTTCTGAAGCTAATCGATGTGTTTGTGTAAAAAGATATCCATATTTAACAAGTTATGAAGTCAAATATCCAGCTTCCACCAAACCGCCAACTTACGAAGAAAGTGTAAACTGGCGTCACGTCAGTTAAGCTTTTCCGTAAGTTGAATAGGGAAGGTGTAGGACGTAAGCTTTTTGACCTGCGAGAGTTTTACACTTTCTCCTAAGTTGAATAAGGAGGGCGGTCTGGCGGAAGCTAGATATTTTACTTCATCACTTGTTAAATATGGATATCTTTACACAAACACATCGCTTCAGAAGGCCTTTATTAACCCCCTGGAGCTGTGTGGAGTACGTTTATGATGGATGGATGTGGATGGAGACACTTTCTTCAGCTCATACTCGTTGGTATCGCTCACTGCCATTATAAAGCTCGGATGTGTCAGGATATTTATTAATATATCTTGTGTTCATCAGAAGAAAGTCATATACACATAGAATAGCTCTAGGCTGAGTAAAGCTTGGGCTAATTTTCATTTGAAAGTGAACTAATACTATAATCAATCTTGTTTTTGTTTACTCTGAGGAATGGAGGATTGTGTGGACCTGTGGTGGGGCTAAGGGTGGCACTGAGATTGACGGCTGGCCCACCCAATCAAATGAGACACATTTTTTTTTTTTTTTTTGGTGTAAGGAGAAAAAAAGCAGTCCCTTATAATCACTCAAAAGCTGTCACATCTCAACAAGTTCTGTTATAATCAACAAAGTTGTCTGCACTGCGCAATGAATCTCTTCTTTACATCGTGTCTAGAGCCGGAATATGTTTTAATATAACTCTGATTGCGTTTGACTGAAAGAAGATAGTCATATACACCTAGGATGGCTTGAGGGTGAATTATAAAATTATGGGATAATTTTCATTTTTGGGTGAACTAACCCTTTAATGTCAAGTTTAAAACAAGGGTTAGGTGCTTCTACACTAGCCTTATCATTTCCCTCTGATTTTAGGTAGAAGTTATTGGTAGGTTTAGGGATAGAGTTAGGACTATGTTTTTGGACAGGAATGCTGATCCAGGAACATGTCTTGGCAAAATCACACTGACCCTGATCCCATGTGGCCTTCACTAACAGTCACTGGGGATGCAATTGTTCATTTTTGAGAAGAACGAGGCTTCGATCAGTGTCTCCTTCCAACAGTAACGTTCAAATGCAATCTCGATAGCATATTGTCAGTGTTTTTTTTAAATTAGTAATAATAGTAACTCAGTGAACTGCATAACTAATAGAGTAATAAACTCATTTGTATGTCTGTTCTTCATCAGTGTGAACACTAGAGGGCTTCATTTCACCTGATACTGTAGCCAACTTTATTCTCATGAGGCAGTGCTCATGTAAACACATGGAGGTCGCTCACTTCTGCACTGGCAATTTTTATGGATTATTTTAATAAACAGTTTATTAAACACAACTTACAGTTTTTAACTGCTATAGTTGTAGGGAATTATAGGGAAGTGCCCACTGCTAGCAGTTAAAGGGTTAGTTCACCCAAAAATGAAAATAATGTAATTTATTACTCACTCTCATGCCATTCCACACCCGTAAAGCCTTCGTTCATCGCACAACGCAAATTAAGATATTTTTGTTGAAATCCGATGGCTCAGTGAGGCCTGCATAGCCAGCAATGACATTTCCTCTCTCAAGATCCATTAATGTACTAAAAACATATTTAAATCAGTTCATGTGAGTACAGTGGTTCAATATTAATATTATAAAGCAATGAGAATATTTTTGGTGCGCCAAAAAAAATAAAAAAAATAACGACTTATATAGTGATGGCCGATTTCAAAACATTGCTTCGATAAACTTCAGAACGTTATGAATCTTTTGTGTCAAATCATGATTCGGATCGCTTGTCAAACCGCCGAACTGCTGAGATCACGTGACTCTGGCACTCTGAACTGCTGATTCGACACAAAAGATTCATAACGCTCCGAAGTTTCATGAAGCAGTGTTTTGAAATCGGCCATCACTATATTAGTGGTTATTTTGTTTTTTTTTGGTGCACAAAAAATATGCTCGTCGCTTTATAATATTAATATTGAACCACTGTACTCACATGAACTGATTTAAATATGTTTTTAGTACATTAATGGATCTTGAGAGAGGAAATGTCATTGCTGGCTATGCAGGCCTCACTGAGCCATCGGATTTCAACAAAAATATCTTAATTTGCGTTCCGAAGATTAACGAAGGTCTTACGGGTGTGGAACGGCATGAGGGTGAGTAATTAATGACATTATTTTCATTTTTGGGTGAACTAACCCTTTAATGTGAACCTGACCCTGTCCTGTACAGTTGCTGTGACGTGAACACATTGAAAACGTGTAAAATAAAACATGTTTTAGGATTTTGTAACATTCTGTTAACATACTGTAAACTGACACTGTATAGTACACTTGATTTCACATACTTTAATATTTTTTTGTACCTCTGAATGTCATATCTGAATTGTGTAGGCTAACATATTTTGTTTATCTCTGTGCATCATGTCTGAATGCTGCGCTGCATCTCGAGCAGCTTCATTGTACTTGAACAAAGATAGTTGTATTTCATAGTAGCTGCTGAAAATTAATTTGTCAAATAGAGTGAAAGTATTTTTGTCTCACATTCCTGACTTGATGCAAGATAAAGATAAAACAAAAAACAGATTAAGCGTGCACGATTAGTATCAAGTATCAAGTATATCCAGTATTACTACATTCTCTTTTTTCTGGTTTAAAGAACCTGAAGAAAATAAAATCCCATTCTTGAACCCAGTCCAAAGACAAACAGATGAGAACACACATCTCTATCTGAAATATTAGTGTTTTTATTACTATACTAAAAGTTCATGAGAATATTAATGACAATATAGACAATCTGTGTTGAAATAGATTTGTAAAATATATCTTTAGAGGCACACTGAGGATTTCAATAACAAAAGTCTATCATAAAGATCATAATGCTCCCAACTTGAATCTTTTGGTGAATACATTTTGTGAAACATTTTCATGTCTGTCTTTATCAAATTATTTGGCTTCTCTGGGACATTCATCAAGTGTTTCAGGAGAAGGACACAAACCTGTAGTAATTAATATTCTTTTATTCTGTCCATATTCAGTGTTTCATGCTCAGAATCATGAGCAGATCTTTAATATTGTCTGTATAGCATAATTCAGTTCAGATTCAGTCAGTATAATATAATGAGTGTGTGAAATCACAAAAAAATGTTTTCACAAAAACATGATTCATCAATAACTTTTGTTATAAAATGTATTCTAAATTACAAAAAATGTAGGAACAACTATGCATAAATTACATACTCTTGGTGGCCTTATAAACACGTTAAGATGAAATTTTAAACAAAGATATAGATCTTAAATATCATTATATAGGCTTATCAGTAAAAAAGAAAAAAAAAAAAAAAGGTGTGTCATAGCTCAAGCTGCAAGGTAGCTCTACATAAAGATACACGTATGTGAAGCTAGCTAATTAGAGGTCTGTAATGTCTGTATAATTGTGTTTGAACCTGTTTTGAGAATGGCACTCTTGGCATTGTTTGAAGATCTCGCTGTTTGCTGAGAGTGACAAAAGAAAAGGGTGCCCTTATATGGACATGGTGTGGGTGTGTTTTATGTAAATTTCTAACCTCGGGCACAGTCGCTCATTTAGAATACTCAAAATTCATCAACATTAGAACAAGGTTAAAAGCCCATTCACACCAAGAATAATAATTATAAAGACACTATAAGAAGATACGATAACTATAAAGAAACTATAATGATAGCTATATTTGCATCCACAGCAACAAACGATGTTTATTCTAATCTCACGCACTGCGGTTTTAAAGTGTGTTTTTGCTGTTCTTGTTGCATTTACACGGCTTTAACCAGCAGATGTCCTCAGCATGCTGTTTCAGGTGAATAGCTAGTGTAATCGATCTAATCTAACAGTGAATTTAGCTGACAAAGTCAATATAGTGGAATAAAAACAACACCTCTTTTTGACTGGAACAATGGAAGTGAGACAGCTAGCGTTGGATTCCTGAGGTAATTTTGTTACACTGTTTGCAAGCCTCGTGTAATGATTTTATCATTAATAATTCTCAGCATTTATGGGTATGACCGATTGTATTCCATATATCCATTTTCTTTAAAGTATCCTTGAAAAGGGGGTTTGACTTGTCAAACAGTGGTGGTTGTTTCTGGACCTCGACGATTAACCAAAGTCCCTTTAAGACAAGTCATTTCACTTGGCGGCCATCTTTAAAACGCCTCTCGGGCATGCAAGTGCAGCTCCTATCTCTTTGAATGGGGAAACATCAAATTCTCCAAAGCTGTTTGCCAAGCTTTCGATTAAATTTCATATTTGTAATCACCAATGAAATCTGACAGCAACTGTCTCATAATTTTTTTTCTAAATGCTTGAATCATGACAAAAAAAACTGTATTTTTCAGGCTGGATCAAGCTAATGCGCATGCGCAGACCTTAATGCGCGTCTCTTGTGTCTCATTTCGGAGGCGCTCGTCTGACTGTTTCTATAGGAACCGGAGCTTCTAACGGCCGCTGCAGTGACGCGATGACTTTTCCAGTTGGCGATTGGCTCTTATTTAGAAGGCGGGACTTATTCCGCCATATTGCACGTTGCACTTTCTCCCATTCATACATGATCTCCCATTCATATTCATTCGTTCCCTCGATTTATAAATCATGCACATGCACAATCATGCAGGGAACGAAATAGTAAATCGTGCGCACGATTTAGCCTATTTTTTTCCTGCATGTCATGTCTGGGGCTCCGTACATTCAAAACAATACGACTGACACGTCTTGTGTTATTCTATACCTGGGGTACTCAACAGGCGGCCCGTCAGCATTAAATTTGTGGCCCGCGCATCATGCTACATATAAATGTATTTTTATTATAATTTGCGTTCAAAATTAGCGTGAATATTACTTCGTTTTTTTTATACGTACACTAGGGTAGGCGTAGAGTGCGCGTGACGCTGTAATCATCAGCACAGAACGTGCATAATGTACGCGCGCAGCACAGTTTTTCTAACCGCAAAGAACAATATAGACTGAAGGCACTTTGCACGCGCACATTGAATAGTTTTTGCACTAATTTAGTTTGTCCACAAGGTGTCAGCACTGAAATGGGCTGTTGTTTCAGTCTGAAAAGAAACGGAGAAGACAGAACAAGAGTAAAAACAAACACAGTAGCCGATCGTGTTGAAGAGCGCTCGTGTGAGGGGATTAAAAGATACCAGCAACTCTATTTTAAACGAGTACAAGACATTTTATTGTAACTATGAGCGAAAAAGACTACAAGCATGAATCTCTCTAGTGCGCATGTGTGAGCACTTGTGTTCGTGAACGCTATTAAAGGCTCGAGACTGTGCGCGCAAGTAAAAAACGAAGTAACCTTATTTTTCCATCATGTAATGCAGTTGACATTCCTCAAACTTTGCAGTGTGAAAGTTGCCGATAGTCCTCTTAGCAGCATGAAAAACAAAACTTTTATTCTTAATGTCAATGTGTTTTAAACAGAAAGCCATCATTGAGCTAAAGGAGAATATCTTATTTATCATGTTTATCCATTATTCAAGATTTTTGGATTCTGACCAAATTAAAAGCTAATAATAATATAAATAATAAAACCTTTGAGCGACCCTGAGTATAAATAGGCGCTATAAAAAGTGTTAAAAAGGTACAATGGAGTAGAAAAAGACTATAAAAAAGTCCAATGTTTTCGTCTTACTGACAAAATGTCTCATCAGTCAATGAACAACAGCCAGACCTGAAATTACTTGTGAAAACAATGCAGACATTTCAATATGAATAAGGACTTCTTTTAATCAGTTCTTGTTTGTCTTTATGCAGTTGTACATTAAGAATACAGCAAGAAAAGCTATTAATCCTTTTTAAAAATTCCATTTATCATGTTCAGTGACACTTTAAATAGGACAATCGTTAAAGTTCTAGTAAGACTTAGCTAGATAATAAACTGCACTTTTAGTAAATACTCAGTAAAACTACAAATATTGTCTTAAGTCGGCCTAAATAAAAGTCTTACGATCCAAGTTATAATTTGTGGCCAAAATGCGTCCCTCTTGGCCTCCGAACTTGAGTACCCCTGTTCTATAGTGTTTGGATTAACTTCTCCGCAATGTCATCTGCCATTTTAAAGGCGCGAGCCTTTAAATTAGAATGGATTCTCATTGGCTGTCAGTGTTTTATCATTCAACAGCTCGAAAAAAAATTGTTCTGAAAGTGATTCCAATGATATTTTCTCTATATCATTATCATTATATCTGTGGTGTGGACTCTGCTATTCTTTTATATTTAGAACGATTTTTAGAACTATTTCTTTATCATTATCTTTATAGTTATCGTTCTTGGTATGAATGGGCCTTAGGCCCGTGTCCACCAAAGCGTTTTTTCCAGCTGCTAGTGTACTTTTCCAATTGTTTTCAATGGAAGCGCCGTTTTTTTAAACGCCAGGAGCGTAACGAGGCGCTGAGCATCTTTTTCACGCTCAAGCGCTGAGAGCTCGGCGTCTTTTACCGGTCGCCTCGAGTTGAAGAATGTTCAACTTTGAGTAAAACGCTGCGCTCATCACTGTCACTTTTTATTCAGTCATCCAATCAGAGTGGAGAAGGGGCGGGACAAATATATATGCTGAGCTGAGCTGTATATTCCTTGGAACCGCTATCAACGCCTAAATGAATCTACAGCGGCCATGTGGTACATCTGGGAGCTTTCAGAAAACTCCCAGCTTACAAGCTGTAATTACGATCTCTACGAGGACGTGAACACTTTTTACAAGCTAGAATCTTGTAACTACAGGAATTACGAGGCTGCGCCTGCTGAAAAAAACAGCATATGCTGGTTAAGGTAGCTGGTATGCTGGTTTGAGCTGGTATGCTGGTTTATGCTGGTTTGAGCTGGTTTATGCTGGTCCTATGCTGGTCCTATGCTGGTCCATGCTGGTCCTGGGCCAGCTTAGGACCAGCATGGACCAGCATAAGACCAGCATAGGACCAGCATGGACCAGCATGGACCAGCTCAAACCAGCATACCAGCTACCTTAACCAGCATATGCTGTTTTTTTCAGCAGGGCATGAACGCACCTTTAATATTGCTGGTCTCCGAACATACATAGCAAGTACTCTACATTGCGTCAAAATTTTAAGTCTGAAACAAATTACCTGCAAAATCAGTTATAAGTAACAGTGCCACGGATATTCCGTATCATAGCAACAAAGCGTCTCAACTGAAAAAACGTTGCGCTGCCGAAGCGCTCTCAAGCGCTCTCAGATTTTACACAGTTTTAAGCAGAGCGTCTAGCGTTTTCAGCTGGCTAAAAACGCTTTGGTGGACACACGGCCTTAAGAACAAATTCATGTGTTCATTAGGCGGAAAGTTTTCATGAGAAGTTCAAATGTGCGTATAAATACGAATAGTGAATGCAGTTATTAGTGAATAAGATCCAATGTGAGCAATGACCTGATATTCATGTACATTTATCCTTTTTAAATGGTCCAGTTATGGTTGACAATATATAACATGACTTGGGGTGACACCACAAAAAAAACTGCAGAAGTCAGAAAGGCAAAAACAGTAATGACTGGTTTAGTGTTTAGCGTGGTAGCAGATACTGGAAAGCAACATCTTACTATTTAGGAGACATTTAATGGCATGTAAGGTCAATATGTAGGACATTATACTGTATTAAGATCACATGTATTCATGTTCATGCAGAGGATCATCTCTTTCCATTTTATGCTCACTGCTTCTTTTTATAGTTATTGCTTCAGTTGGTTGGTTTTCATTTCCCAATTCAATTTTCTTAGCGCTGCTGCTGACCTCTATAAGCGGCCGCATGTTCCCTTGTACAGTATCTACCCTTAATGCACATTAACAGTGTGGCTGTTGATTTATCACAGCTGATGTTGGAGTGTTCTTGCCATCTCAAATAGAACGAAAACAAGTGTTACTGTAACTTCCAGAAAAAGTCCACATTCCATCACAGGCTACAGAAATGTGGTGGAGCAGGTGAATTTCTCCACTTCTCTGGTAAAGAGGTAACGTTCACACACCTCAGTTCACCTCCAAAGCCAGCCCTCATGTTCACGTCACCCAAAAAGCAGAACCAGTTTTACAATAAATAGATCCTTGACACGATGTCTCCATACATTCACAGCCATGAAGTCCCATCTTGAGGTTTGTGTGCTGGGGGTGATGATGCTGAGCTTGGGATTGTGGGTCCGTTGCGACATTCCCAGCTCCCTGTGCGGAGCGTACATGGAAGGAGACGTTAACGTCGCAATTTTGAGCTCGATTCACTCAAAAGTAATCAACCTTCACATGCGAACTAGACCTCAGCCATTCGTCTGTACTGAGTGAGTATCCGGAAGGCTTTCTCATATTTTTAAATGCTGCTGACACCAAAAAAACAGATCATTGGATACTTACTAATACTAAGGTGACCAGATTTCTAAAATGGAAAGTATTGACAAGTTCAGTGGTCAAAATGTCATTGAAATCTCATTTGTTATCATCTGAGAATTATAAAACAATGCATTTTTGTTTTTAAATCGTTGTGGGATCCATGTACTATTATTATTATAATTAATAATAAATAATCAAATAAAAAGTCACAGCTGGTCACCTAAGTTATTAATACTAAGAAGTGTCTTTCTCTTTTTGCCAGTTTTGATCTGGTCACATTTCTACAATCGCTGGGGTCCATCTTTGCAATTGAAGAAATCAATAACTCCATGTTGCTTCCGGGGATTAAGCTGGGATATGAAGTCTGTGATCCCTGTGCATCTCCCACCAAAGCACTGCATTGTGTGGAACATTTACTGGCGATTAATGGATCTCTGCCGGCCCTTTCAGACTACTCAGACTTTCGTCCACCAGTGAAAGCTCTTCTGGGAGAAAAATACTCAGAGTTATCCATCGCTATTGCCAAGCTTCTCAGCCTCTACCTGTGTCCTCAGGTAATTTCTTAATTCATGTTCCAAATCTATTTATTTCTTCTGTAGAGAATCTTTATGCCGCTTTTTTTCCAAACAACAACACGTCATAGCCTATCAAACTCCAAGAAGAACAAAGAGTTCCCTGAAAGGACAATTAAAGCATCATAAACGTATCAAAACTGTAGTCCTTATGACTCGCACGCTGTATTCCATGTATTCTGAAGTCATGCTTTGATGGTTCGATAACAACCTTTAATATCAATGAAACCTTAACATTCCACAAAATTTCATTTTTTTTTTTTAAATGAGAAGATTCTTCATACAAAGAAATTATCACTAAAAGGTTTCTTTGGGAAACAAAAAAATGGTTCTTCTATGTCATCACTGCAACAATCCCCTTTTGAACCCTTGTGTAGATTCAAAACTGGAAAGATTACCACTGATAAACTCTTGTTGTAAACAAATGTTAGTCTGTCTGTCACACAAAGCTAGCATGGCTTTAGAAAATGTGTAATATAGCACAGAAGCCGTATTTGGAGCTTGACAAGCTGAACAAAGTCTCCTTCTGATGACAGAATTGTCAGTTTTGGGTGAGCTGTTGCTTTAAGACCAGTAAAACTTTCTGTAAGTAAACCTGTCATGCTTTGATTATAACTGACTAAAGGTGCAGACACATCAGTAAGAACAGGTCTGTTGTCAATAGCTTAGCGATGTATGAGCACAGCTCACAATGAAGACACTTTTTAAACCAAGCAGCTTTCTGTTGAATTTTCTTTACAAAAAATGAACTGCAGTATATTGAACTACAACTGCAGTAAAAAGTAGTATAACTGCAGTATAATTAAGCACAACCATACTGCAGATTTGCAGTATAATGAAGTATAATCACAGTACAACTGCAGTACATTGAAGTTCAACAGCAGTAAAACTGCATTTGCATTGCAGCTATACCGCAATATTGCAGTTTTTTCGTGTCCAAAAAACTGCATTTTTCTATATGTAAAAACTGCAGTATTCTTTTGTAAGGGACACAACATGATGAGACAAAAAAAATCAATCAAAAAAGCGCACTGCAGTTGCAACCAAATCAATTAAAATCACAGCCAAACAAAAGAACACATGGGCGGAGTCTCTCTGCACTTGCAACCAAATCAATCCAAAATCACAGCCAATCAGAAGAGCATGTGGGAGGAGTCTCAATGCACGTGCAACCAAATCATTCGAAAATCATAGCTAATCAGAAGAGCTTGTGGGCGGAGTCTCTCTGCAAGCGCACTGAACTCGCAACCAAATGGATCAATTCACAATCAAATTCATAAATATTACACCATTTTAACATTAATAAAAATACATACTGAGTGACTGAAACAGACTTTGTCATAAAATACTTGTTTGCTTACAGTTCCAACGTTCTTGTTTACATTTATTCATTTTCTGAGGTGAATTATGTTGTTTCAGTATCGCTATAAAAGGCAAACAAAATAATATCCAAACTCACAATACATTTTTTAACATTAAATAAATCACATAATCAGCACCTGAGATTATCATAATGCACATTTTTGTTTCAGTCACGACATTGCAGGGATAAAAAAAAACTTGTAGCTTGTTAAGACAAACTCTGATTAACATGGAATAGACGTTGCGGCATCGCATTTGTTTAGGGCATAGTGTTAAGGCACAATGTTTATCTGTCAACAGGTCAGCACCCAATCCTCTGCACCAGTCCTGAGTGACAAACTGCGGTATCCGTCCTTCATGCGCGTGATTCCGAGTGACGTCTACCAAGCTCAGGCGCTGGTCAAGCTCATATCTCATTTCTCATGGAACTGGGTTGGTGTCGTGTATGGAGATGATGACTACGGTAGAGCGGCCTACCAAAGCTTCATGCAAGAGTCAGCAGGAAAAATATGTGCTGACTTTGAGAAAGTGGTACCACACTACTTGGACCACGTCGACATCGAAAAGTACATCAAAGATGCTATCAAGACCATAAGAGAGTCTTCTGCCATGGTGGTGCTGCTCATTCTGAAGCCGCAGCTGGTGGAGAAGATTTTCAAGGAGATGATTCAGACCAACACAAGCAGAGTCTGGATTGCGAGTGACGCCTGGTCCTTATACCGGCCCTTAACAAAGATGAATGACATTAACAAAGTGGGTAAAATATTTGGCTTTTCCTTTACCATGGCAAATATACCAGGGTTGGAAGACTACTTGAGAAACCTCAGGCCAACGCCAGGAGCAAGAAATGACTACATAGAAGAGTACAAACAGCTGAGATTGAACTGCTCGCTGTGGCCCTCAAACTGCACCGTAGATGATATTCTGTACGCAGTGGACCACAGAGAGGCCTATGGAGAGAGGGTGGCCATATATGCTATAGCGCATGGGCTCAGAACACTCCTGAAGTGCGACGACACCGCCTGCTCCGGAGAGACCAACTTCCCACCCTGGAAGGTGAGATCTCTATACATGAGAACACTTTACCGTGAGGTTCAGCTTGTTAACATGACATTTATTAGTCAAGGTTTATGGTTATTATTAACTTGTTCATTCGCAATACATTAACTGATGCTTTTTGTTAAAACTGTTGGCAAAATTATGATAAAAAATGCATTAGTATATGTAGAAATCAATGTTAACCTAGATCAGGGTTTCCCAAGTAGGGGTTCGAAAAACATACATGTGCATCATATGTAAAATTAAAATAAATAAATGAGGTTGCATGATAACATCCGCTGTATTCAGCGTCTTAAAACCTGTTCTCAGCCAGTTGAACTGGAGCCTGTCTTGAGCACATTTACTCTTTTTTGCAGCTAGTGGAAAGTATGCGCAGTGTGAATTTCACACTCGATGGCAGTAGATATTTCTTTGATGAACACGGTGACTTTGTGGATGGTTACGACCTCATAATGTGGAAGGAACATGGTGATGAACGAATTATTGAAATTGTGGGAAAATTCCTATTGAAAAAAGGAGATGTGGAGATCTTCAGTGAATATCAGTCGATAAATAACAGCGTGAGTTGTGCTGTCTCTACTCTAGCTATTTTATCCACCACCACAACAAGAACACAACTGACAATCATTGAGATGTGTCTCTTTTCCCCTCCAGCTGCCCCTGTCCAGGTGCTCAAATTCTTGCATACCTGGTTATGCGAAGAACCAGTCAAAGATCTCCTGCTGCTACAACTGCGTTGAATGTCCTGAAGGAAAATATACTGATGGATATGGTAAATCAGAATTCATTCACAGAATTCACTAAAAAATTTTGGATACAGAGTATCTGACCATAAATAGCAGAACACAGCAACACTGAAACTGTCTTCAGATTTTATTATTATTATTATTGACATTATTGAGCATAGTTAAGCCAAACCCATCAATCAAATATCATTTGTGACAAAATGTGTAGTAACTGCATTTGAGTTTTTCACTGCAGTATGTCACACCCATTAGTATTTCTTGTCAACAAGCCAATTATTTTAACTTCTTCCCTGCCAGTGACAGAATTTTCCAGCAATCCGTGTTTTCATTGTTATACGGTAGGGGCGCTATTACACATCTGAAAGAGTACAGAATCTCCGGATCAAAACACATGTGAAGAAGAAGCAGAAACAAATGATCGAAGCATTGCTGTTACACATGTAAAATAATAACGTGATCATCAAACATTCAACAGCATATAAATCAAAACAGCCTAACATTACTGAATGAAATGTTAAACATCATGTTCTCAGCTTTATGTTCAAGTAAAATTAGGCATCAAAATAGTTGTTAATATATAGTAGATGGATAACTGTTGAGTACTTTTGAAACCTGGAACAGAAAAAGAAACAACTCCAACATGAAGCTGTTCATACTTGTAGTTCGTTTCGCTTGGTTTGTTTGGTCCTGACCAAAAAATAAATAAATAAACATTTAGTCCTGATCCACTTATCGCTCACCACACCAAAAGATACCGAACCTAAAGGCACAAGGACACATTCACAATCTGATTGGTTGGCATTCATGACATATTGTCTATTTTGAGACGGAACTTACGAACATCCAGAACAATGCTGTGTGCTGAGATAAATGTGGTCGTTGTATTTGTGCAGCTACATATGCAGGAATTCCTCTGTCACACACAAAAGATCTGCTGCGAGGAGATGCGGTTCTGACGCCTGTACTGAACTCTGATGGCAACATCACGGCCATGATGAGAAAACGTCTCGGGTTACGTTTGTAACCCTGGTTCCCTGAATAGGGAACGAGACGCTGCGTAGAACGCTTTGGGATCACCTCTGCGTGAGACTATTCAGGGAACCAGGGTTACAAACGTAACCCGAGACGTTCCCTTTCATGGGAACATCGACGCTGCGTAGAACGCTTTGGGAACCCTATCCCAACTAGGCCATAGTACCAAGTGCCTGTCTGTTATCTTCGAGACGAGAGCACCGAGGACCCCGGAGTGGAGCCCAAATCAAAGTTATAAAACCTAATGAAGGTATGCTGGGAGGACCACCCAGCCGCATCACATATCTCATTGAGGGGGACCCCCGAGATCAAAGCCTTTGAGGCAGCCATACCCCTGGTAGAGTGTGCCCGGACAGCCAAAGGTGAAGGCTGCCCGGATGACTCATAAGCAAGAGAGATGGCCTCAACCACCCACTTGCTCATTCTCTGCTTAGACGCCGGGCCTCCCTTCTTAGGAGACCCGTAACAGACAAATAGCTGATCAGTTTTCCGCCACAGGGCAGCTCTGTGGACATAGGTGTCTAAAGCCCTAACTGGCCAAAGCAGATTAAGTTTTTCCTGATCCGGATTTGCAAAAGGAGGAGGACAGAAGGCCTGCAGTACGATAGGTCCTGGGACATTGGTGGGGACCTTGGGTATATACCCAGGTCTAGGATGCAGGAAAGCCTTGACCATACCAGGCACAAATTCCAGATATAAAGGAGCAACAGAAAGTGCTTGTAAATCTCCAATTCTTTTGAGAGATGATATAGCCAACAGAAAGATGATTTTTAGAGTGAGGAACTTTTCAGATACTTCTTCTAAAGGTTCGAAAGGAGCCTCAGCTAACCCTTCCAACACAATAGCCAAGTCCCAGGCCGGAGTTCTTGTATGCACAGCAGGCCTCAGCCTCTGAGTACCATGAAGAAAGCGTATAACTAGGGGGTCTTTTCCCACAGAAGAACCCCCCAGAGGAGCATGATAAGCAGAAATAGCTGCAACATAAACTGTCAAAGTAGAAGGAGATAGACCATCCGAGAATTTTTCTTGGAGAAATCGCAGTACATGACTGATAGATGAGTGGAATGGGTCCACTTGAAGTTGACTATACCAGGTAGTGAACAGCTTCCATTTATACGCATAAAGTTTCCTCGTGGAGGGAGCTCTGGAGTGGAGTATGGTCTCCACAACCTCGGTTGGGAGACCGGATTCTATGAGCTCGGCCCCCTCAGATTGGGATCTCCATGGGGGAGCCGTCTAAGAGAGACACTAGGTCTGTGAACCACACTCGGGTTGAACGGGGCTACCAATATAAGATGGACCCCGTCCCGACAAACCCTCTCCAGAACTCCTGGGAGCAGAGCAATCGAGGGAAATGCGTACAGACGCAGCCTCGGCCACGTCTGTACCATGGCATCCAACCCCAGTGGGGCTGGATGATTCAGAGAATACCACAACGGGCAATGAGACGTCTTTTTCGAGGCAAATAGGTCGACTTCTGCGTGACCGAAATTCTTCCAAATGAGCTCCAACACCTCGGGGTGGAGTTTCCATTCCCCGGGCCTTGGCCCCTGCCTCGACAGAATGGAGCTTCCCCTGAGACCATAGGAGGATCTGAAGGACTAACTTGCACAACTGGCGAGACCTCAGACCCCCCTGATGGTTGATACAGGAGACCACCGACATGTTGTCTGTGCGAACTAACACGTGGTGGCCCCTCAGGTCTGGGAGGAAGTATTTGAGTGCTCGAAATACCGCCATCATTTCCAGCCGATTTATGTGCCAGGAAAGTTGATGGTCCTCCCAAAGACCCTGAGCCGAGCGACCACTCATGATCGCCCCCCAGCCTGTGAGGGAAGCATCCGTCGTTAGCATTACGCAACGACAAAGAGCCCCCAACACTGGACCCTATGACAGGAACTAAGGCTTCTTCCACATGACTAAGGCACGAAGGCATCACCGCGTGACCTTGATCATGCGAAAAGGATTTCCCCTCAGAGAAAACCCCTTGGTCCTGAGCCACACTGTAAGGGTCTCATGTGCAGCAGGCCAAAAGGTATCACGTTGGACGCAGCTGCCATCAGACCCAACAGTCTCTGAAACTGTTTTACAGTGCGTGACTGGCCTAGTTTCACCCCATTCACAGCCGAGAGAATGGAATTCACCCGAGCAGGAGACAGACGTGCCTGCATCATGGTGGAATCCCAGACTACCCCTAGATAGCTGGTAATTTGAGCTGGAAGAAGCACAGTCTTCTTGGCATTGAGTCTCAGCCCTAACCTTCTCATATGTGACAGAACTACATCTCGATGTAGAACTGTTGCTCGGATTGAGCTAGAATCAACCAATCGTCGATATAATTCAGTATGCGGATGCCCTGGAGTCTCAGGGGAGCCAAAGCTGCATCCACGCACTTTGTGAAGGTGCGGGGTGAAAGTGCTAGGCCAAACGGAAGAACCTTGTATTGGTAAGCTTTGCCCCCGAAAGCAAACCTGAGGAACTTCCAGTGTGAAGGATGGATGGATACATGAAAGTAAGCGTCTTTCAGATCTATTGTCACAAACCAATCCTCGGACCTGATCTGTGTGATGATCTGTTTGAGTGTAAGCATCTTGAACTTGAGCTTTTGTACTTAACGATTTAATACGCGTAAATCTAGAATAGGACGCAGCCCTCCATCCTTCTTTGGAACAATGAAGTAACGGCTGTAAAACCCTGACAGCTTGCTGGGAGGAAGAACCCTTTCTATAGCTCATTTTCGGGCGAGAGATAGCTCGCAAGCGTTTCTTCAACCCGAGGCATCGACCCATAACCATACTGTTTGAGCTCCCTCGAGAGCTACCTGGGCATGCTCCACTCCTAAGCAAAACACGCACATCTTGTGCGAGGGCAGGGATGAACACACTTGACAAACTGCTGTTTGCTGGTCGCCATAGTGTCTTAATATATATATATCTTCACTATATGTATAATATATGTGCTTGGGTGTAAGAAAATACTCTTGTCCACAGACGAAGAGATATTTTTGAGCTGTATATGTAGCGAACAGACAACACCACATAAGACACACGATAACACAGAGCGCTGCTGAAGACACAGAAGCTGGCGTTCTTTGTTCTCAGGAGTGCTTTATAGTTTCCTGGTCCGTGACGTCACCCGCTCTGACGTCCCGTCACCCTATTGGTTCGATTTCACAAGTGCTTCAAGACGTAATCACGCAGAGGTGATCCCAAAGCGTTCTACGCAGCGTTGATGTTCCCATGAAAGGGAAACGTCTTTTTAGGGTCTCTTCTTCCTGTTTTTGGTTCGTTTACATGTCTTTGGTCCATGTTGCGTTCACATACCATTCGAACCGTACCAGAGTTAGTTTAGAAGCATATGTGAATGCTGCCATCCGAACCTTGGTGCGGACCAAATCGAATTTTAATTAAAAAAAAACATGCCCAATGTGAACACACCCTAAATATCACAGTGTAGATTATTTTTTTAAGGGAGAAGAAAGAAATTTTGGAAGGATGAGACACGTGAAACTAGTACAGCACCTCACCTGACCAACACAACCATCCATTTAACCGTTTAGAATCATTAGTTACAGATAAGACACCATTGACAAATCACAATCAGAGAGATGGGTAACAAGTCCTGATATTACATGCTGCCAATATACCAAAAATAAAGAAAAACAAAAGCTTGTTAGGGATGATAGCGATATCTATATTGTGCTTTCCAAATTCAAATTTGATGACTCTATACACGCAATTTCTTTTGCAGATCTCCCCGAATGCCTAAAATGTCCAGAAAGAAAGTGGTCTCTTAACGGATCAAGTAAATGCGAGGAATTCCTGGAGATATATCTGGCTTGGACTAATAGTTATCCCATAGCTCTGTTAGTGGCTACAGCAATAGGCTTGGCTCTGGTGTTCACCTTATTCATCATTTTCAGTGTGCACAGAAACACCGTAGTCATCAAAAAGGCTGACAATACAATGTCTTGTTTCATGTTACTGGGGCTGACAGTCAGCTTTGTCAGCGTAATCATGTTCATCGGCAGGCCAACTGTGCATCATTGCAGGGCACAACAGGCCTTGTACGGTCTCGGCTTCACCCTGTGCGTTTCTTGCATCCTGGTTAAAGCCTTCCGCACTTTCCTGGCATTCATGGCCTTTGATCCAGAAAAGCAGCATCAGCTTAAAAAGCTCTACAAGCCTGTTATCAATTTGGTCCTGCTTACTGGTGCTCAAGGACTCATCCTGTTGTTATGGATGACTCTGGGAAAGTCTCCTGCACCAGATATAAAGTGGCCTGGAAGTGGCCTAGAAAAATATGTTGTCTGCGACGAGGGCTCCATTATAGGTTTTGGGGTGATGCATGGTTACATAGCTCTGTTGGCCTTCATTTGTTTCTTTCTTGCATTCAAGGGTAGAAAAGTCCCACATGATTTCAACGAGACTGGCGTCATCATATTCAGCATGTTGATTCATCTGTTTGTCTGGCTTTGTTTTATTCCCATTTATATTGATAGAAACAAGACCGAACAGCGGCACATTGTTCAGGCTTCGGCCATCCTGGTCTCCAACTATGGCATAATATTTTGTCATTTTGTCCCAAAGTGCTACATAGTCCTGTGGGAACTGTCCGAGAACTCAAGGGCATCGATCATGGGGAGATTAGCTGGAGGCATTACAGATGACGTGGCCTCTGACATTAACATATTTCATGAAGCGGGCCGAAACACTTCAGACTCAGGCACCATCTCCCCTAGTGTAGGACCATTGGTGATAGAGATCAGTGCGATTTCTAAAGATGTTTCCAGTATTATAAAGACTGAGGATTTTTTTAATATGGATAGAGGCAGAATAGATCCCACAGTGTCCCGCCATGTCCAGGTGAGGCAAAGACACTCTACAAAATAAAAATAGGACTGTTGTCTTGCATTCTTCTAGCAATTACTGCAACAAACAAATCCTTCCTGGGCCAGAAAAGTGAACCTTCTTTCTTACATAAACTGGATTTTCATCTTGCATTCGTAAATATCTCAACACTGTATGTAACCACTTAGAAACTCATGATGAAAGTTGCTAAAAGGGTGATTTAATGATTTTTGCTGTAAGTTTTTATATATTTATTCTTAACTTAAACTGCATTTACATATTAATGTACTAAGTGTAATGGTGAAGTGTGTAATCCTAAAAATAACGAACCAAACTGTTGTTACCTCTGGCCCATGGCATAGAAATTAAACACCTCTTTCTGTACTGTTCTTTTGCATATTGTAAAAACTGTACATTTAATAAACAATAAAAACTGATTTGAGCTTTGAACTTTAATGCTATTATCAGTGTCTGTCACTGTTTGTGATTCTTGTGGATCATTTTGCCGTTCAAATCCTTTGCCAACAGATTGCGGACATCACTGGCAGAAATCCAGGAAGGATTTCAGTCAAAAGTAAACATCTATAAATACTCCAACCTCAAGCCACACTTAATTCATCATGTGCTACTGTTGGTTGTTGTTCAATTTCACAGAAAATTAATGTTAATTCAATCAGAATTAACCAGGGGTAAAAAGAAAAGAAGACAAGGTAACCAGCAGGGTATCTGTTTAGGGAGATGAGCTTATGGTCTTAAACTTTATTCCTGTAACGTGATCGTGTATGTGGGAAGGACTGGAAGCTTCAATCCTGTTCTTCAGTCTTGAGCTCTCTATGGCATACAAAACACCAACTGGTCAGTGGTAATAAGTAGAGAAATTGTGGACAGGGACAGTAAAGGACAACAGAAGACAACTGGTATGGTGCATAAACAAGAACCAAGTTGAGGTTTTCTGACACACCACTTTCAATCTGCAGTCGATAAAACTGATCAAAAGAAAAGGAACAGGATTCTCCCATCAACATGGGGTGCTCCCCCTCTAAAGGTGAACTATTCAGTAAAAACGCTTGCTGTCTGGTTCACCGGAAAGCAAGAAAAATGCTGACCTGCCCTCTGATGGGTCAGAACTTCAAATCAGAGCATAGATAAGATAAGGACTAGCTTCAGAAGGACTAGCAGCAACAGAGATACAAGAAGATGCAAAAAACATTCAAGGTAAGAGATCCTCAGTAGATGATGTAGATTGTGATGCCACTGTGGCAGTCAAAGAAGATGCTACTGAGAAGATGCTAGATGTGGTCCATTCTCAGGATGGACAAGGTGCACAAGAGGGCCTCTTAGAAAACCAAAAAGAAGGAATAGAGGAGATACGGACAAAAGATAAGCAAGGAAAGCGGAGGAAGCAGATGAAACAGAGACTGAGAAAAAATTCCTGTTTGCAGTCAAAGGCAGAGTTCATACAGAAAGCGCACCAGGCAGCCTATGCATACCTGAACCCCAGCATATCCAATTATGAGTCTCTTTTAGGGCTCTTGAGACCCAGCTATCCATACAGACCACAGTAGCTACAGTAGTCTTGCACTATGAAGAGATCAACCAGGCTTTGGAGGAAATGGCTGCTGAAGGCGAGCAGCTTCTGAGGGAACATGGAAACAACATGAAGTGGCCTGCTTTACTCAAAGACTATCCACCTACAACCAAACCAAGCAATGACCTGAACCAGCTTCCTTCCGAACTGCTGCAGCAAATGCTTCTTCACTCCACAGTTAAAATGATCTCAGTGGGAGACTCTGTGAAATGCCTGGGTGACTCAGCCTTACAGGAGCTAGCTGACTACTTTGGATCCCTGTCTCAGGTCTTAGAAGAGAAGCTGCTGGCTAAGCATGCAGCTGAGGAGCGCCTGAAGCAGGTTTTGTCTCGTGTGGAAGCTGCTGCCCTCAGGAAACCAGGTCCAGAGGATTCTGCGCTGTACAGTGAGGACAGCGGCATAGGTGCGGACAATGAGTGTCGGAATGGCTCGGAGCGTTTCCGTCGAAAAAGGGGGAGCTTAGGATCAGGAGCAAACACTGGAATAATATCTGTCTTTACCACCACTTGCACAATGTTCTCTCACCATTCCTGATTTCTAACACACACTCACAGTGTTCAGCTGGTCTTGTGGCTTTCAGAGCAGAAACAAAAGCTGATGCTCTCTGCGTGTTTCCCGTTGTCTCCAGTCGTGTTCATATGTAAATTGCGTTAGCTTATTTTGTTCATTAGATCGAGAGATCTGTAAAAGCCCATACATTTACTCGCCCATAGACCCTCCCCTCAAAGAAATCAGGACAGAAGTGGTTGAAAGTGGACAAAAAAGACGGATTAAAACACCAGGTGTAAACAGGAATTGTGATCACCACTCTTACGTTAAGAAGTGGATAGTGTGATCTAACAACATTTTGACTGAAAAATCAATATTCAACTATTTCTTTTTTTCATGAAGCATTGATTTCAACTGGTAGTTGAAAACGCATTAAAAAAAAAGAACTCCCAAGCATCCACTGAATAATAATATCAATCTGAGAACTCTGCTGTCTTCAAAATTGGGACGGATTTCATACATTCAGTTGAAATCAACGCTTCATGAAAAAAAGAAATAGTTGAATAATGATTTTTATGAATGTGCTTATGGGCCAAAATTTAGGGCCAGTCAATGTTGTCAGATCACACTATCCACTTCTTATAATTCCTTACATTTATATAGCGCTTTTTCTGGGCACTCAAAGCGCTTTACATATGGAAGGGGGAATCTCCTCAACCACCACCAATGTGCAGCATCCACCTGGATGATGCGGCGGCAGCCATATTGCAGCCAGAATGCCCACCACACACCAGCTTATTGGTGGAGAGGAGACAGAGTGATGAAGCCAATCAGTATATGGGGATGATTAGGAGGCCATGATGGACAGAGGCCAATGGGCAAATTTGGCCAGGATGTCGGGGTTACACCCCTACTCTTTTCGAAGGACATCCTGGGATTTTTAATGACTACAGAGAGTCAGGACCTCGGTTTAACATCTCATCCGAAAGACGGTGCTTTTTTTTTTGACAGTATAGTGTCCTCATCACTATACTGGGGTGTTAGGACCCACACAGACCACAGGGTGAGCGCACCCTGCTGGCCTCACTAACACCTCTTCTACATTCTTAACGTAAGAGCTTGTGTGTTTGATGTTGCAAACTGTTACTTGTTGTCATATTATTTTAATGCATTATCATAATCATAAACACATTGGTTTGTAGCTCAAATAGTTTTATGGTTTACTGCACTTTATTATTCTTCCAGTTATTTACCTATAGTGAATCTGAAGTATCACACATTCACAGAAAATAGCTTACCTCCGCATTGAAAAATAGAAAAATTTCTCCAATATACAAGTCTCCATTTTAAAGGCCACGTTCACACAGTCAGTTTTTGGGATTGGCAACCGCATTTACTTAACAGGTGTGAGTCTCGAAATGTCTCGTTCACACAGCAACTTACAGTAGCGTTTGGAACACTGTCTGTATGAACATGCAGCGAGAGTCAAGCCCGTATTCTCTTACTAGTAACCATAACGACAGAGACCAACGTAATATTAAAGATGGAGACGTCCATAAAACTGAAAAGTATTATCACTTTTCACATGACAAGAGACTAACTGAACCGCGAGTTCATCCATCAAAACTTCATTAACCAAGAGCAGCATGTAAACATGCGCTAGCGGTGGAGAAGAGTGATTGGATCTAACACCTTGATGACGCACAGCTCACATCTCTGTCTCAGTAAGTTACCGAAACACACAAAACACCTTAGAAGAGCGGCTCTCTCGCACTGTATGACGTGACAGACAACTAGTTGTCCAGTCCTGTTCCGTTCACACAGCGCGAATATTCCAAGAATGCGGTTGAAAATTCTGAAAAAAAGTCCTGAAAATTTACAGGTGTGAGTTTGGTTATAGAATGCGGTTGTCACTCCCGTAAATAACCGTACTGCATGTGAACGTAACCGTATTAAGGACTCAAATACAGGACTGACAACCGTATTCTGCTGCTGTGTGAACATGGCCAAAGTCTCCATTTAAAATGTTACATTTCCACTTTGTTTTTTTACCACACTAGTTTGTGGTTATGATTATAACTGTCTCACCGTGACACTTGAAAAGTGACTCTTGCATTGTATTTTGCTTTACGCAAATCTTATGATTGAACTATTAGTTAAGGTAACCCTACGTACATCATGTCTCCTATCAAATTATTGCTCATTTAATGACTCACACTTTGGTGGACATCACCGTCTCATAGAAGGCATTGTGTGTTTGTTATATTTATCAGAGTATAAATGGATGTAAGACTGATGCTGGACTATCTGGACCAAGAGAGGGCTACTCTTTGAGAAAACAAAGGAAATTGACATTTGAACTCTCTCTTGCAAAATTAGTATCCCCATCCAAGACGCAATCACACCTCAGTATTGCCTTAATCTACATTTCCTTTCCTTCACCCCCTCTTCCTCCATCTCTTCTCTCTACCTGAAATTCACCCAAAATCTATATGGTTTAATGTGAACAATTATCACACAATGCTATACTTGTTTGGTATCATTTGAAATGTCTTAGTGCGACTGGTACAACGGTCTCATTGCCACAGAAGTAAACCAGACGGTAATAAAGGTTTTAAGATTTTAGAGATATTTTGCTCTCTGTAATGGGTGTGTCCAACTTCACAGGGTCTTTCATGCAAATGGCTTTCCCCAAAAGGTGTAAACTACTCAGTCTAGGACCCTGATTAATGCAAATTCCCATTGTGAACTCACGTTTCCATTTGAAAGAAGTTTCTGTCTTGGTCTGAGTATTTAAAGAGATGTTGCAGGAGGCTCAAGTGGCGATCCTGTAATCAGATCAGCCCACATTGCTGAGTGTCCAGGACACTCAGCAATGTGTATTTTTCTAATGTCAGGTATGCATCTTTTACTCTGTTTCTTTGATGTTTTGTATTGATCATCTTTGAATTGATTATGTAATTGGCATGATACATTTACCTGACTAATAAATTGTTACATTTGGCTTTACTCTGACTTACTCTGAAATTATTGACTTCAGGAGATTACGATGTATCCATTGTTATCACAAATCTACCAGGGTTAAGTACATACTAGATCTCGGATTGTATGAAGCATGGGGCACATCTGGCGAGATTCTAGATTCTAGATTTAGAACTGCTTGACTTTTACTAAGTTGTTATGCAATCGCATTCACTATATGGGGCTAGACAAAGGTGTACTGGTCATAACCTCTGGTCATTGCCTCTGCTTTAATTAAGTTGTTATATAGTTATATTATTAACTATATGGGGCCAGATAAATTACTATCGAAGGGTGACATAAACCTCATAGTACTGGTCATAACCCCTGATTATTGTCGGAGCTTTAACTAAGTTGTTATATAGGCGATTGTATGGGGCTACATGGGTACCTTTTAACAATAGCACGCATGGGCAGCATTGTTAAATTGCTTTAGCCATAACCTCTGGTTATTGATCAGACTGGCGAGTTTGTGATCGTGGGCCTGCATAACAGCTGGTGCGAGGGCCCTGTGCAACTCTGAGAACCGAATGAACGAGTACAATTAGAGTAAAGAGTTAAATGGAATAATCAAATGTCTAGATAAATTATCATATAAATTGTCAATAATCAATTGGCATTCTAACCTAAATTTGAGGTCATAATAAAATGGAGTCAGATAAACGTTTAATTGGAATTAAACTACTTTGCCACACTGAAAAGACCAAACGCGCAAGAAACCTTCCCTGTCCTGTGGGAAACTACTGTTGGGCCGATTGGGCAGCCCTTACAATGGACACAAACTTCATAACCACACCCCTCATGCAGATGAGGTCGCAGTCAAAGAAAGAAAATCTCCCACCAGAGAACTGGACCATTTCTCATTGGTCAAGCCAAGACTCAGGTGTGTAAACTTTCTGTAGAAGTTAAATACCCCCGGGCAGAACACTCGTCCCTCTTCTGGTTCTTCTCTTTGTCCCTGCTGATACTACTGATTGCTGTCACGTGAGATTCCCCTTCCCCCCGGCCCCTGAGCCGGGCAGGTAGGCCTTACACTATGCGCAACCTCCTCGAGCACTGAGTCTTATTAACAGTGCAAGTTGTTTCATATTTCTTCATCCAACGCAGAAGATATTGATTACAACTTCAGACCGAACCATCAAGAATTTCTCTTTAGCCTGCCGATCCGGATGCTCCTCAACAGCTAAGGCATTTTGCAAGTATCGTACATCTGAACACTAAACAGCGATTTAGTATTAATTTGTGAACCCCTTTGTTAGCAAAGGTGCTTTATTACTGAGAAAACTGATGGTCCTTTTAGCTTGTTTAATTGACTCTTCTCATCGCTTCATTTCCCTGTTATGATACGGTTCAAATTAATTTCCACTCTCTCATTTCCTATGTATGCGTGAATTGGATGTATGTGTTTGTTAGTTTAGTTATGTGTTTGTGATTTAGTTAATAAAAATTGTGCACAATACATATTTGGTTCTGACTCCCTGTCTGCGAATAACTGTCACTTAAAAGATCTTGATTTTGTAACAATCTCTAAGTGCTGTAAATGCTAAGAAAGAATTATTTTTCAGTGGCAATGAAAAATACACTTCTCTTAGAATTAATAATCAATACACAGAAATGTTCACAGAATGAACTGAATGGTTAAAAAAAAAAGTGTTTTTAAAGTAGCTACATCTAGTTAATCTAATTAACTGATTCAAATATTCATAATTAATCATACTGAATAATCATAATGAGTTATGAATAATTATTAATATTTCCCCTTTGAACTAATATCGCTACATGTGTGTGCCTAAAACTTCTTTCCATTTCATTCTCTCTGCTTTTTTTTATAGTAATTGCTCCAGTTGGTTGGCTTATCATTTCCCAACTCACTTTTCACCAAAAATGCTTCTTTGGTCTTTTCTTAACGCTGCTGCTGACCTCTAGAAGCAGGCGCATGTTCCCATGTACAGTATCTACCCTTAATGCACATTAACAGTGTGACTGTTGATTTACCTCAGCTGATGTTGGGGTGTTTCACCTCTAGACTTGCCAAACCACCTAATCCTGAAGTCTCAGCTCTTCTTGGTTCTGCCATCACTTCTTGCCATCTCGATTAAAATGAAAACAACTGTAACCGTAACTTCCAGAAAAAGTCCACATTCCATCACAGGCTACAGAAATGTGGTGGAGCAGGTGAATTTATCCACTTCTCTGGTAAAGAGGTAACGTTCACACACCTCAGTTCACCTCCAAAAGCCAGCCCTCATGTTCACGTCACCCAAAAAGCAGAACCAGTTTCACAGTAAATAGATCCTTGACACGATGTCTCCATACATTCACAGCAATGAAGTCCCGTCTTGTGGTTCGTGTGCTGGGGGTGATGATGCTGAGCTTGGGATTGTGGGTCCGTTGCGACATTCCCAGCTCCCTGTGCGGAGCGTACATGGATGGAGATGTTAACGTCGCAATTTTGGGCTCAATTCACTCAAAAGTAGTCAACCTTTACAACCGAACAAGACCTCAGCCTTTCGTCTGTACTGAGTGAGTATCCACAAGGCTTTCTCATATTTTTAAATGCTGCTGACACCAAAAAAGATCATTTGGATACTTACTAATACTAAGGTGAGCAGATTTCTGAAATGGAAAGTATTGACAAGTACAGTGGTCAAAATATCATTGAAATCTCATTTGTTTTCACCTGAGAAATAAAAAACAGGGACAATGCATTTTTGTTTTTAAATTATTGTGGGTTCCATATGCTATTATTATTATTATTATTAATTATTAATCTCACGGCTGGTCACCTAAGTAATTAATACTAAGAAGTGTCGTTCTCTTTTTACCAGTTTTGATCTGATCACATTTCTACAATCGCTCGGTGCCATCTACGCAATTGAAGAAATCAATAACTCCATGTTGCTTCCGGGGATTAAGCTGGGATATGAAGTCTGTGATCCCTGTGCATCTCCCACCAAAGCACTGCACTGTGTGGAACATTTACTGGCGATTAATGGATCTCTGCCGGCCCTTTCAGACTACTCAGACTTTCGTCCGCCAGTCAAAGCTTTTCTGGGAGAAAAATACTCAGAGTTATCCATCGCTATTGCAAAGCTCCTCAGCCTCTACCTGTGTCCTCAGGTAATTTCTTAACTCTGTACCTCATTAAAGCCAGAGTTTACATGAATAATTCACCAAATAATGTCAGTTCTGCCATCTTTTACTTGCACTCATGTTGCAAATCTGTGTATTTCTTCTGTGGAGAATCTTCATGCAAGAAGAACAAAGAGTTCCCTGAAAGGACAATTAAAGCATCATAAACGTATCAAAACTGTAGTCCTTATGACTCGCATGCTGTATTCCATGAATTCTGAAGTCATGCTTTGATGGTTCCATAAAGAACTTTTAACATCAATGAAACCTTTCCATTCCACAAAATGTCATTTTTTTTAAAATGGAAAGATTATTCATACAAAGCAAAAATGGTTTCTTTTAAGAAATTATCACTAAAAGGTTTCTTTGGGAAACAAAAAAATGGTTCTTCTATGGCATCACTGCAACAATCCCCTTTTGAACCCTTGTGTAGATTCAAAACTGGAAAGATTACCACTGATAAACTCTTGTTGTAAACAAATGTTAGTCTGTCTGTCATACAAAGCTAGCATGGCTTTAGAAAACGTGTAATATAGCACAGAAGCCGTATTTGGAGCTTGACAAGCTGAACAAAGTCTCCGTCTGATGACAGAATTGTCAGTTTTGGTTGAGCTGCTACTTTAAGACCAGTAAAACTTTCTGTAACTCTAGACAGTAAACCTGTCATGCTTTCATTATAACTGACTAAAGGTGCAGACACATCAGTAAAAACAGGTCTATTGTCAATAGCTTAGCGATGTATGAGCACAGCTCACAATGAAGACACTTTTTAAACCAAGCAGCTTTCTGTTGGTCTGTTGAATTTCCCTTACAAAAAAGAACTGCAGTATATCGTACAACTGCTGTAAAACTGCAGTAAAAAGTAGTATAACTGCAGTATAATTAAGCACAACCATAGATTTGCAGTATAATGAAGTATAATCAAAGTTCAACAGCAGTAAAACTGCATTTGTATTGCAGCTATGCCGCAATATTGCATTTTTTCGTGTCCAAAAAACTGCATTTTTCTATATGTAAAAACTGCAGTAATCTTTTGTAAGGGACACGACAAGATAAAAAAATAAATAAAAAAACACAGTCTCTCTGCAGGTGCACTGCACTCGCAACCAAATCAATTAAAAATCATAGCGAATCAGAAGAGCGCATAGGCGGAATCTCTCTGCAGGCGCACCACACTCACAACCAAATCAATCCAAAAGCACAGCCAATCAAAAGAGCGTATGGGCGGAGTCTCTCTGAAAGTGCACTGCACTCGCAATGAAATCGATCCAAAATCACAGCCAATCAGAAGAGCGTATGGGCGGAGTCTCGCTGAAAGTGCGCTGCACTCACAACCAAATCAGTCCAAAATCACAGCCAATCAAAAGAGCGTGTGGGTGGAGTCTCTCTGAAAGTGCACTGCACTCGCAATGAAATCAATCGAAAATCACAGAGGATCAGAAGAGCGTGTGGTCGGAGTCTCTCTGAAAGTGCACTGCACTCGCAACCAAATCAATCCAAAATCACAGCCAATCAGAAGAACGTGTGGGCGGAGTCTCTTTGCAAGCGCACTGCACTCACAATCAAATCAATCCAAAATCACAGCCAATCAAAAGAGCGTTTGGGTGGAGTCTCTCTGAAAGTGCATTGCACTCGCAATGAAATCGATCCAAAATCACAACCAATCAGAAGAGTGTATGGGCGGAGTCTCACTGCACTCGCAACCAAATCAATCCAAAATCACAGCCAATCAGAAGAGCGTGTGGTCGGAGTCTCTCTGAAAGTGCACTGCACTCGCAACCAAATCAATCCAAAATCATAGCCAATCAGAAGAGAGAGTGGGCGGCGTCTCTCTGAAAGCACACTGAACTCGCAATCAAATGGATCTATTCACAATCAAATTCATAAATATTACACCGTTTTAACATTATTAAAAATACAGAAACAGAAAATACTGAAACAGACTTTGTCATAAAATACTTGTTTGCTTACAGTTTCAATGTTCTTGTTTACATTTATTTATTTTCAAGGTCTGAGGTGAATTATGTTGTTTCAGTTACGCTATAAAAGGCAAAGAAAATAATATCCAAACTCACAATATTTTTTTTTACATTAAATAAAGCACATAATCAGCACCTGAGATTATCATTGTCATAATGTATGTTGTTGTTTCAGTCACGACATTGCAGGGATAAAAAAAAACTTGTAGCTTGTTAAGACAAACTCTGATTAACAAACTCTGATTTTATCACATCACTGCATCTCATTTGTTTAGGGCATAGTGTTAAGGCACAATGTTTATCTGTCAACAGGTCAGCACCCAATCCTCTTCACCAGTTCTGAGTGACAAACTGCGGTATCCGTCCTTCATGCGCGTGATTCAGAGTGACGTCTACCAAGCTCAGGCGCTGGTCAAGCTCATGTCTCATTTCTCATGGAACTGGGTTGGTGTCGTGTATGGAGATGATGACTACGGTAGAGCGGCCTACCAAAGCTTCATGCAAGAGTCAGCGGGAAAAATATGTGCTGACTTTGAGAAAGTGGTACCACACTACTTGGACCACGTCGACATCGAAAAGTACATTAAAGATGCTATCAAGACCATAAGAGAGTCTTCTGCCATGGTGGTGCTGCTCATTCTGAAGCCGCAGCTGGTGGAGAAGATTTTCAAGGAGATGATCCAGACCAACACAAGCAGAGTCTGGATTGCGAGTGACGCCTGGTCTATATACCGGCCCTTAACAAAGATGAATGACATAAACAAAGTGGGTAAAATATTTGGCTTTTCCTTTACCATGGCAAATATACCAGGGTTTGAAGACTACTTGAGAAACCTCAGGCCAATGCCAGGAGCAAGAAATGACTACATAGAAGAGTACAAACAGCTGAGATTGAACTGCTCGCTGTGGCCCTCAAACTGCACCGTAGATGACATTCTGTACGCAGTGGACCACAGAGAAGCCTACGGAGAGAGGGTGGCCATATATGCTATAGCGCATGGGCTCAGAACACTTCTGAAGTGCAACGAGACCGCCTGCTCCGGAGAGACCAACTTCCCACCCTGGAAGGTGAGATTTTTCTAGACAAAACACTTTACCGTGAGGTTCAGCTTGTTAACATGACATTTATTAGTCAAGGTTAATGGTTATTATTAACTGATGTTCGTTCGCAATACATTGACTGATGCTTGTTGTTACAACTGTTGGCAAAAATTATGGTAAAAAATGCATTAGTATATAGAAATCAATGTTAATCTAGATCAGGGTTTCCCAAGTGGGGGTTCGTGAGTGGATGAAAAAATATACATCATATGTAAAATGAAAATAAATTAATGAGGTTGCATGATAACATCCGCTGTATTCAGCGTCTCAAAACCTGTTCTCAGCCAGTTGAACTGGAGCCTGTCGTGAATAGGCCGCGTGTTTCCACAGACTTCCACAGAGGAACGAACAGTGACGTAACACCCGTATATCAGCAGCTGACATAAACTACCAGTACTATTATCTGTCCTTTGTGGAGATAAACTCGCGCACACAGTTTTCTGTTTTTAAATATAAAGAGCAATAAAGTGCAATGCAAACCCTGAGCTAGATGAATAAATGCTGTCTGTTGTTCATTGATAATGAATTGAACCTTACTGTAAATACCATATTCTCTAGTGTTTTTGTAACAAGCATTTAACAAACATGAACAACAATGTAATAAATTGTTTAATCTCAAGAACACTTACTCTTTTTTTGCAGCTAGTGGAAAGTATGCGCAGTGTGAATTTCACAGTCGATGGCAATAGATATTTCTTTGATGAACACGGTGACTTTGTGGATGGTTACGACCTCAAGTTGTGGAAGGAAAATGGTGATGAACGACTTATTGAAACTGTGGGAAAATTCCTATTGAACAAAGGAGATGTGGAGATCTTCAGTCAATACCAGTCGATAAATAACAGCGTGAGTTGTGCTGTCTCTACTCTAGCTATTCTATTGACCACTACAACAAGAAAACAACTGACAATCATTGAGATGCGTCTCTTTTGTCCTCCAGCTCTACCCTTCCAGGTGCTCAGCGTCATGCAAACCTGGTACTGTGATGAACCAGTCAAAGATCTCCTGCTGCTACAACTGTGTTAATTGTTCTGAAGGAAATTATACTGATGGATATGGTAAATCAAAATTCATGTTCTGTTAATGTTTCTTTCTTTTGTTTCATTAAGGAAGCATTGATGCTGATATTTTGGCCAATACCCTCAGATTAATTTAAATTATGTTTTATTAAGTTCGGGAGGAGCACGTTCAGATAATTAACCTGATTAATATGGGAGGAGCACATTCAATTAATCGACTTAATGAGATAAAAAGTAGATGATTTTATTAAGGGACTAGAAAGAAATTTGGAGTGATAAGACACATGAAACTAGTACAGCACCTGACCAACACAAACCATCCATTATACAGTTTAGAGTCATTAGTTACAAATAAAACACCATTGACAAATCACAATCAGAGAGATGGGTAACAAGCCCTGATATTACATGCTGCCAATATACCAATAATAAAGAAAAAAGCTTGTCAGGGCTGATAGCAATATTGTGCTTCCCTAGATCAAATTTGATGACTCTATACATGCATTTTATTTTTCAGATCTCCCTGAATGCCTGAGATGTCCCGAAGGAATGTGGTCTACTGTGGGAGCAAGTAAATGTGAGAAATTTAAAGAGATATATCTGGTTTGGACTGACAGTTATCCCATAGCTCTGTTAGCGGCTACAGCAACAGGCTTGGCTCTGGTGTTCACCTCATTCATCATTTTCAGTGTGCACAGAAACACTGCAGTCATCAAAAAGGCTGACAATACAATGTCTTGTTTCATGTTACTGGGGCTGACGGTCAGCTTCGTCAGCGTAATCATGTTCATCGGCAGGCCAACTGAGCATCATTGCAGGGCACAGCAGGCCTTGTACGGTCTCAGTTTCACCCTGTGCGTTTCATGCATCCTGGTTAAAGCCTTCCGCACTTTCCTGGCATTCATGGCCTTTGATCCAGAAAAGCAGCATCAGCTTAAAAAGCTCTACAAGCCTGTTATCAATTTGGTTCTGCTTACTGGTGCTCAAGGACTCATCCTGTTGTTATGGATGACTCTGGGAAAGTCTCCTGCACCAGATATAAAGTGGCCTGGAAGTGGCCTAGAAAAATATGTTGTCTGCGACGAGGGCTCCATTATAGGTTTTGTGGTGATGCATGGTTACATAGCTCTGTTGGCCTTCATTTGTTTCTTTCTTGCATTCAAGGGTAGAAAAGTCCCACATGATTTCAACGAGACTGGCATCATCATATTCAGCATGTTGATTCATCTGTTTGTCTGGCTTTGTTTTATTCCCATTTATATTGATAGAAACAAGACTGAACAGCGGCACATTGTTCAGGCTTCGGCCATCCTGGCCTCCAACTATGGCATAATATTTTGTCATTTTGTCCCAAAGTGCTACATAGTCCTGTGGGAACTGTCCGAGAACTCAAGGGCATCGATCATGGCGAGGTTAGCTGGAGGCATTAAAGATGACGTGGCCTCTGACATTAACATATTTCATGAAGCGGGCCGAAACACTTCAGACTCAGGCACCATCTCCCCTAGTGTAGGACCATTGGTGGAGATCAGTGCGATTTCTAAAGATGTTTCCAGTATTATAAAGACTGAGGATTTTTTTAATATGGATAGAGGCAGTATAGATCCCACAGTGTCCCGCCATGTCCAGGCGAGGCAAAGACACACTACGAAATAAAAATAGGACAACAAACTGTTACTGCAACAAACAAATCCTTCCTTTGCCAGAAAAGTGAAACTTCTTTCTTACATAAACTGGATTTTCATCTTACATACATTGTAAATATCTCAATACTGTATGTAATCACTTAGCAACTCATGATGAAAGTTGCTAAAAGGGTGATTTGATGATTTTTGCTGTAAGTTTTTATATATTTATTCTTAACTTAAACTGCATTTACATATTAATGTACTAAGTGTAATGGTGAAGTGTGTAATCCTAAAAATAACGAACCAAACTGTTGTTACCTCTGGCCCATGGCATAGAAATTAAACACCTCTTTCTGTACTGTTCTTTTGCATATTGTAAAAATTGTACATTTAATAAACAATAAAAACTGATTTGAGCTTTGAACTTTAATGCCATTATCAGTGTCTGTCACTGTTTGTGATACATGTGGATCATTTTGTCATGTTTAAATCCTTTGCCAGCAGATTGCAGACATTAGAGAAGATTTCAGTCAGAAGTAAACATCTATAAATACTCCGACCTCAAGCCACACTGAACTTAATTCACCGTGTGCTACTGTTGGTTGTTGTTCAATTTCACAGAAAATTTAAACAGTCACTTAAACAGTGTTTTTTTTTTTATTTTTATGAAAACTGTTACCACTGTAGAAAAAACTGAAGTCACTTAAGATTTTTACTACATATTTTGATTGTAACACATATACTGTGCAATGTTCATTCAATCAGAATTAACCAGGGGTAAAAAGAAAAGAAGACATGGTAACCAGCAGGGTATCTGATTAGAGAAATGAGCTTATGGTCTTAAGCATGCGCTTTATTCCTGTAGCGTGATCATGTGTGTGTGTGTGGGAAGGACTGGAAGCTTCAATCCCATTCTTCAGTCTTGAGCTCTCTATGGCATACAAAACACTAACTGGTCAGCAGTGATAAGTAGAAAAATTGTGGAAAGGGACATTGAAGGACAACGGGAGAAAACTGGTATGGTGCATAAACAAGAACCAAGTTGAGGTTTTCTGACACGCCACTTTCAAATCTGCTGTCGATAAAACTGATCAAAAGAAAAGGAAAAGGATTCTGCCATCAAAATGGGGTGCTCACCCTCTAAAGGACAACTATTCAGCAAAAAAGCTTTGCTGTCCGGATCACCAGAAAACGAGAAAAATGCTGTCTTGCCCTCTAATGGGGTACAACTTCAAATCAAAGCTGAGATAAACACTGCTTCGGAAGGACTAGCCGCAACAGAGATACAAGAAAATGCAAAAAACATTAAAGGTAAGAGATCCTCAGTAGATGATATAGATTGTGATGCCACTGTGACAGTCAAAGAAGATGCTACTGAGAAGATGCTAGACGTGGTCCATTCTCAGGATGGACAAGGTGCACAAGCAGGCCTCTTAGAAAACCAAAAAGAAGGAATAGAGGAAATACGGACAAAAGATAAGCAAGGAAAGCGGAGAAAGCATAGGAAACAGAGACTGAGAAAAAATTCCTGTAAAAATTTGCAGTCAAAGGCAGAGTTTATATTGAAAGCCCACCAAGCAGCCTATGCATACCTGAACCCCAGCATATCCAAATATGAGTCTCTTTTAGGGCTCTTGAGCCAGGCTGCTCAGACCCAGCTCTCTGTACAGACCACAGTAGCTACAGTAGTCTTGCACTATGAAGAGATCAACCAGGCTTTGGAGGAAATGGCCGCTGAAGGTGAGCATCTGCTGAGGGAACATGGACACAACATGAAGTGGCCTGCCTTACTTAAAGACTATCCACCTACAACCAAACCAAGCAATGACCTGAACCAGCTTCCTTCCGAACTGCTGCAGCAAATGCTTCTTCACTCCACAGTTAAAATGATCTCAGTGGGAGACTCTGTGAAATGCCTGGGTGACTCAGCCTTACAGGAGCTAGCTGACTACTTTGGATCCCTGTCTCAGGTCTTAGGAGAGAAGCTGCTGGCTAAGCATGCAGCCGAGGAGCGCCTGAAGCAGGTTTTGTCTCGTGTGGAAGCTGCTGCCCTCAGGAAACCAGGTCCAGAGGATTCTGCGCTGCACAGTGAGGACAGCGGCATAGGTGCGGACAATGAGTGTCAGAATGGCTCGGAGCGTTTCCGTCGAAATAGAGGGAGCTTGGGATCAGGAGCAAACACTGGAATAACATCTGTCTTTACCACCACTTGCTCTCCTGATCAGCAGCTCCTTAACGCCAATGAGGAAGGTACAGACAATGATGATGATAATGACAATGATGATGACGATGATGAGGATGCAGAACTTGAGGATGACGTCAGTGGTAAAGATGAGCTGGGGAGGCTGACCAACAAGACAAGGAGAACAATGTGTGGTTCTTCTGAAGCAAACTCCAGCTTTCCCCCAGATCAAGGTGGTCTTCAAAACCAAGATCAAGTCAAGACCAGTAACTTGAAAAGGAAAATCAGACGACCAAAAACTGCAGACAATACCTTTCAGCTGAAACTAAAACACCGCCACTTAAGACGACCAAAGCGCTCGCAATCCGCAGAGTGTTTGTGTAGCAAAGCGGAAGAATCAGATCCTAATGACGAACAAGGAAACCTGAGGAACATGCAAATACCTCACTGGACGAGAAAAAATTATTTTCCGGATGATCTTGTTCATGGAGGCCATGTACGGACAAAGATTAGAAAAGGTTCATCAGGAGGACAGTGCTCAGCGAGGTACTATGGCCTCCAGTATGGCAGCAAAGGGCCATTTAGGGCAGTACCACCAAGCTCTCCTCCAAAGTTTACTCCAGAACCACCTGGGCGAAATGCTGTCAAGAGGCTCATTAATACTTTTAGCCAAAGGGTGGAGGATAATTCAAGACAAAGTCCTTTAGACCAAAGACCAGTAAGAGTTAGGGGCAACAAGAAATGCACTCTCCCACTGCTGGAGAACAGCAGAGCGCTTACCACCAGTAGGAATATCAACAGTAGCATCCATTCGCATGAGCCCAGACTCGCAGACAAACCTGAAAATCTGGATATAGACAGCCTTCCACCTCCACCTCCAGAAATGCTCATGGACAACACATTTGAAAGCGGCGTAGGGTTGCCCGCTGAGGAAGGGGCTCATGATTCACAGTGCAGAAGGCAACAACTCCACACTTTAATGCAAAGAGAGACAGTTTCCTCCAACAGGGCAAACATGCAGAGAGGCTCCATGAGCTTCTCAACTACTCAGTCAGCTGAGTCAGGTTTGCGAGGTTCCGTGCCTCATCAAGGATGCAAGAACCACAATGAGGATGAGACTGCAAATATGCACTCAAAAGGTTTTCCACCAACGACTCCACCTGTCTCGAGGACACGGCTTCCACCCTCCTGTCCCACTCTGCACCACCCAGTTCCAAGTCCTCCATCCACAACCTGCCCCCCTAGTGGGAGGTGGACTCCATCCACAACATCAACCACCTCTAGTATTTCTGGGTCACAATCATATTTTGAAGCTCGGGCCGTGTTCTGTCAGGAGAACCAATCACTCCCTCAAACATGGACACCTTCATGTACATCTACATTGCCTCGGCCATGGGGAGAACCTGCCAGAGGGAGACCTCGCCTTCAAACCTCTTTTATGGGACGCAGTCCGTCGGGTCATAGGTCATCCCACAGTGAGCAGCAACAGTCATTGCCTAATGGCAAACCACAACAGGGTCTTGGCAGTGACGTCACACCTTTGACCAGTGAGGGGTGAGTATCTTCCAGCATCATTCCTTGTGATACAATATAAGTGAAAGTATGCCATACTCTGCATTTCACCCATCCAAAAGCACACACACAGTAGTGAGTATTGAACACACACCCAGAGCAGTGGGCAGCCATTTTTGCTGCGGCGCCCAGGGAGCAATTGGGGGTTCAGTGCCTTGCTCAAGGGCACCTCAGTTGTGAGTAACGAGAGTGGTATATTTCCTGGTACTAAGACTCGAACCCACAACCTTCAGGTAACAAGTCTGACTCTCTAACCATTACATTATGACACAATAAAGGTCTGATTAGTTCAAGGGTTTAGTACAATGGGTGGCCTACAAAAAGACAAAGCAGATGCACTCAATGCAAAACAGGTGGAAGATGACTGACCTGATCTGTCTTCATCAACATAATTGTGGTTTTCATTAGTGTAGCTATAGTTAGTATTAGGGTTGTCAAAAGCACTGGTTCAGTACCAAATCGGTACTGAAATTTTAAAAATATGACAATACCAGCATTTCCCCCTAGCATTTTGAGCGCTGTTGAGGGGATTCTGACTAACTTAAAACACCTCTGATTGGCTATTGTGTTCACGCCCTCAACATAAATGTTGTTCATTGAGTGTTTACACAGATACACACGGGAGTGTTAGAAAGCAGGCATCTATCAGAACTGGTTGTTGAACTGGTTTGCCCCAGAAAAAGAAAGCATTTTTGCAATTGTAAAAATTCCTACTGTTTTGCCATACAACTGATTTTATCACCTCATTACTGCCTGCAATGTCAAGAAATTGCTGTAACCATGTACCATAAGTACACAAATTGTGCCATCATAAGTTTATAAAAATTTAATGTTTGCCATACTGCAGCTGTGTAAACCATATTAGTGTACCTAAAGTGCTCCAGAAACAATTACATTTATTGAACAAAATGTGTCATGGAAACGACTCAACATAGAAGTTTATTGTTCTGTGATTATTGTGTGATTCGCTGTGATTTCTAGTTTTCTGTGAACATAAAATAGTCATTCATGCCAGTTTACTATGTTTTCTGGTAACTGTAAACAGCCCACAGTTACTGTAGTTACACAACTGTACTTCTTGGCAGATACTCCAACTATTAATGTTCGTACATTAACTGAACATTGGTGTCTTTTAGCATTTTACAGCACCAGAGTCTCTTATGGCTTAAAACTACCGACTGAAACTGTCACATTGAATTGAATGCAATAATTGGCATTTGTATTCATATTCATGGACAATGACCTGTCATGATAGTATGATGACTTTTTGTAGAATTGATCATTTCTTTGTCTGACACCCTCAATATTTCAAAGGTCTCTGAGGAATAAAAAAGAATGATCTTGCATAAACTATTTAACTTTAATATTTAAACCATTTAAATGTGATGTCAGTCAAGAGGAAAACCCTGCAGAAAACTAGAGGAACTGGAAAATCTGTTATGATTGCACATTCTTCATAATTGAGGCCATGAAAACAGTTCTGCTTTCTGAGAATTAACGTGAAAAACAAACAAACAAGAAAAAAAAACAGACTGAGATATCAAGAAAAAGAATGTAGATGGGGAAGTTCATAAAGAAAGTGGAAAGCACTTCTCACAAATTTATCTCACAGCCTATAAGTCTTACATGACTGAAAGGGCTGAAACAGGGGGTTTTGAGTCTGGAGGGCTGGAGAACCCTGTTCATGTTAATCTCATCAGCAGTGTTAATCTGAGAGAGGCTCAGCATAATCCCTGTAGATGAGCATCTGTGCACCTGTATGAGCCCTGAGCTGTGAGATCTACTGACTCACCTGTCCTGATGGCCTACATTCACAACAGATAACCATCTGTCTAACTAAACACTCGCAGACAAAAACAGCTTGTCACTGGGGAAGAACCCTTTAAGGGACTTATTACCTTATTCACCCCTAAAAGTTCAGAATAGTACCTTAAAGGCATATAATAATACTCTGAGGAACTAAACCTTTTTAGGGGTATATAAGCTACCAAGTTCTGGGGGCAGTTGTGGCCTAATGGTTAGATAGTTGGACTTGTAACTCGAAGGTTGCAGGTTTGAGTCTCAGTACCAGCAGGAAATGTAGGTGGGTGTGAATGAACAACACTCTCATTACCCACACCTGAAGTGTCCTTGAGCAAGGCACCTAACCCCCAATTGTGCCGCAGCAAAAAACGTGTCACAAAGTTGTCCTTTTAAGGGTTCTGCCTCAGTGACAAGCTCTTGTACCCTTAAAGGTTAAATTTTTGCACATCTTGAAATTCCATAGCTGTTTAGAAGATTTGTAAACTTTAAGAAAAGGCTTTGACATTGTTTTTAACAGAGCTTGGTTTGTGACTCCTTTCTTGACTTTTCTGATATATGTTTCTTTGTGTTTTCTCCCAGGATGCTGAGAGGGGACGGCAGCAGTTTAGAGGCATTCCCTGCTGATCTGAACACACACGGTCGGTTAGTGGGCGAGGAGATTACAGATGAGCTGGATTAAGGCCTTTTCTCTCTCCTGAGATCTTGGATATATATCGGGAAACATTTCCACATAAACATCAACACCACGATGCTTAAAAGAGCTTAGAAGTCTGAAAATACATCCATCTGTGTATATTTGTTTCTCTGTTAGTCTGTTATTTAAGCTTGTGTTTACTTCTCTTTTTGTAGCATGATCTTTCTATTGATACGTAACAAAAAGGAAAGGCATTTCATATTTCTTCTTATATCCTGTAATCGCTTCACCAGAAATCAGGCTCCTATCATAATCCCATCCTTATTTATCAGGAGCCTGTTATTGTGACTTACTACCAGTTAGAAATATTTATATACCTGACTTAAATATCTAAATACTGAACCGATACCACTGCAAAAAGAAGAAATAGATGATCTTTGTTTTATTTATTATTCGAAAGCGCAAATGGAGGTGTTTGCCACATTGATACAGGTGCATCCCAAATCAAATGGTTATTGCCTCATCACACTCATAAATTTAGCTTAAAAAGGCATTTCATATTTCTTCTTATATCCTGTAATCGCTTCACCAGAAATCAGGCTCCTATCATAATCCCATCCTTATTTATCAGGAGCCTGTTATTGTGACTTACTACCAGTTAGAAATATTTAATCCTGAATATCATTTCACAGTGTGTCTCATACATAACCTCTTACGATTATTTTGTGAATTTGTGATCATAGTCTATTCGTGTAAGATGCCTCAGCCCTACAGATGACTGCATGAACTTCTTTTCAAATGTGATCTGATCCTAAAAATAAAGACTGTTTTAAACACGCACCCTTCTGCAATGTCTCAGTAACGCAGCTGTATTAATAATCCAAAGTCATGTAAATCATAGGCTGACAGGAGTCACTCGAGTTGGATCATGACATAAAGAGTCACAGTTTACTATAGCTGTTGGTAAGATATTTCAGAGGAGTTATTAAAGTTGTGCATGAAAATGTCGCTTTAAACCTCTGTCTTGTTTGTTCTGTACAACACAAAAGGAGAATCTAAAGAATCTTCATATGAATCGTTTGCACAGAGCTCATAGTGACCACGAGTGTCGGACCCCTGTAAGAAACACCACAGACGTGCCGAATCTCTTCGCAACAGCCTGTTATATTGCTGCCCATCTCAGATATGAGGAACAACACCTGGACTGTTCCACACCACCACTGGAGCTCCAAAGTCTGGACAGCTGAAACTAAAGTTGAACTTTATAAACGCACATGCAAACTGCAAACTGTGCAACACCAGCAAGAGCAATATGCCATAATACACTGATCAGGCATAACATTATGACCACCTTCCTAATATTGTGTTGGTCCCCCTTTGCTGCCATAACAGCCCTGACCTGTCGAGACATGGACTCCATTAGACCCCTGAAGGTGTGCCGTGGTATCTGACACCAAGATGTTAGCAGTCCTGTAAGTTGCAAGGTGGGGCCTCCATGGATCGGACTTGTTTGTTCAGCACATCCCACAGATGCTCGATTGGATTGGGATCTGGGGAATTTGGAGGCCAAGTCAACACCTAAAATTCGTTTTTGTGCTCCTCAAACCATTCCTGAACCATTTTTGCGTTGTGGCAGGGCACATTATCCTGCTGAAAGAGGCCACAGCCACCAGGGAATACCGTTTCCATTAAAGAGTGTACATGGTCTGCAACAATGCTTAGGTAGGTAGTACGTGTCAAAGTAACATCCACATGGATGGCAGGACCCAGAGTTTCCCAGCAGAACATTGCCCAAAGCATCACACTGCCTCCGCCGGCTTGCCTTCTTCCCATAGTGCATCCTGGTGCCATGTGTTCCCCAGGTAAGCAACACACCCACCCGGCCATCTACGTGATGTAAAAGAAAATGTGATTCATCAGACCAGGCCACCTTCTTCCATTGCTCTGTGGTCCAGTTCTGATGCTCACGTGTCCACTGTTGGCTCTTTTGGCGGTGGACAGGGGTCAGCATGGGCACCCTGACTGGTCTGCAGCTATGCAGCTCCATACGCAACAAACTGTGATGCACTGTGTATTCTGACACCTTCTATCAGAACCAGCATTAACTTCTTGACCAATCTGAGCTACAGTAGCTCCTCTGTTGGATCGGACCACACGGGCCAGCCTTCGCTCCCCACGTGCATCAATGAGCCTTGGCTGCCCATGACCCTGTCGCCGGTTCACCACTGTTCTTCCTTGGACCACTTTTGATAGATACTGACCACCGCAGACCGGGAACACCCCACAAGAGCTGCAGTTCTGGAGATACTCTGACCCAGTCGTCTAGCCATCACAATTTGGCCCTTGTCAAACTCGCTCAAATCCTTATGCTTGCCCATTTTTCCTGCTTCTAACACATCAACTTTGAGGACAAAATGTTCACTTGCTGCCTAATATATCCACCCACTAACAAGTGCCGTGATGAAGAGATAATCAGTGTTATTCACTTCACCTGTCAGTGCTCATAATGTTATGCCTGATCATGTGTACATGATCTGAAACAGCTGTAAATAGAGGGATCTGCCTATCCTGTACATTTTTCATGGAAACTATATAGCCACTATGGTATTTTAGTAAGTATGTTTGTTTGGTGCTGATCAATACAGAGTAAGAGGTAGTATGGAAGAGACATGCTCTGACAGACACTAGAAACTAAATAGTGCCTCCTAATGGACAGCATTGAGAAACACGCTTCTGTTTAGAGAAGCAACCTGCTGCTGAATTCAAGAGTAGTCTCTATCTGTGAACGTTTCCATTTATCTCAATCAGCTTAAAGGCCCTGATATACTTTAAGTGAAACACTGACATTTTTTTGTATGTTTGTTGTGCTATCATAGAGGATAGTGTGCAGCAGATATTCACATAATCATCTAAAATTTGCTCCCGCAGCATCAATGTTCACAGACAGTTTACCGTTGCTCAGGTATTTCAAATTTATTTTTACCTGCATGAAAAACATATTAGTACCTATATCGGGGCTTGAACTGGCAGCGAAATGGAAAGGCATTATTTGAAGTCTACTTAACTCCTGAATCACCTCAGCTGTAAAATGTTCATATTATACATGTTTTTCTTTTTCTTTCTGAAGTCCACTTATAAGCCCAAAACAGTGTTTTAATGAGCACACTTCCCTGTCTCCAACCCACAGGCTTGTTCACACAGCTCAACTGTATTTACTTAATGGTGAAATATATAGCCCATGACATTTTCACCATCACCATCACTATCATCAGTGTTGTCACGATAGCTGACTTAAATATCTAAATACTGAACCGATACCACTGCAAAAAGAAGAAATAGATGATCTTTGTTTTATTTATTATTCGAAAGCGCAAATGGAGGTGTTTGCCACATTGATACAGGTGCATCCCAAATCAAATGGTTATTGCCTCATCACACTCATAAATTTAGCTTGACAAGATAAAATCACACTCATTTCATGTCAGTGTGGTGACAAATCAGGTCCTCCTCGAAATCAGGTCTCTTTTAGGACCCCACGCGATCCCATTGGCTCAAATTACTTTTAATAGGTACTATCTATAGCGCCTGATTACAGTTTCTACAAAATCATGATAGATGCTGTTTGTACTATATTATAATAACCATTAATGTCTGTATAGAGGGTATGCAGCAAGAATCCTGTGAAAAACACACAAAACACATCTAAAACGGGAAAGAGCTTTACTATTGACTGTACAAATAGATTTGACAAGAAATCTGAGGTATATTTTTTACAGACTGCCGAAAGCTACAGAAAAGAGAAGCAAAAGGATCGCTGCAATTCACAGAAACAACTGGACTCCAGGCAGTGAAACGTGGGTTTACAGCTATGATCTTGTGTCAATATGTTGAATTTTGAGGTAAAATCATACCCTATATATATTGTATTGTTATATATTGTATTGAAAACTCATCAATTAAATATTTACCATCTTATATTCTGCATAATTGGATGTTTTTAAATAATGACAAAAACTATAAAAGAGCTGGATGTTAGATGTTAGAGCTGGATGATATGACAATATAACATTGAAGTGATCACCTGGATTTAGACCTACCTATATTGCATTTATATAAAGTGTTCACAGGCAAATTTGTTTTATGTATTTCCCCGGCATCGAAATCAGGAAACGCGATTCCTAGCTCCATGTCAATATCCATGGATCTTTGGTAAGTTGTAAGGAACACTATATCGAGTCCAACCTTTAGTTTAAACTGATAATCGTTTGTTTTACTCACGTTTTTGCAGTTTCCCCTAAATCCAGTCATGCAGCAGGCTCTTTTGCCACTCAGTCCGGCTGAGGGGGCGTATTCCAGCGGGAAAGTGACGTCAATGCATACCCTCTATTAGGTAGCTTATGTGTTAGCATAGCATACAGATACCTGATTAGCCCGATAGCTTAGTAGTTTATACACGCATTATACACTTACCCTACATGTATTCACAATCATCTTTAATGTGATTACATGTTTAAAATTAAGTGGTAAATGTACACATATTTCTATTGTAAAAAGAATGTAATGATGTTAAATTAACATTATCCACCTAGGTTATTATTATTACAGTTTATCTAGTGAAATAAAATACAATTTGTTTTATTATGCACTATATAGTAAGCTATACATATTTTAAATTAATATCAATTGAATGCACTTGGTATAATCAACTGACAGTTGATTATAGAGACCTGATTTCAAGGGAGGACCGGCTCCAAGAGGGCGCTGCTGTGAGTTCCGCTTCTGGCAACACACATCAACATCCGGGTCACGTTCATATCAACCAGTATCGCTCTACAAGATGCCCAGCGTCAAAATAGCAGCGGTTTTTAATTAGATCCACAGTATTTGCTGCGATTCCACTGTGACTATAATCTGGAGCAATACTGAATCGGACGGCGGAGATCTGCAGAAAGAGCACGAGCTGCTGCTGGTATGTCTCTCTGCAAAGAAACTGCCCTTGCAACCAAAGCAATCCAATATCACAACCAATCAGAAGAGCATGTGGGCGGAGTCTCTCTGCAAGCGCACTGCACTCGCAACCAAATCAATCAAAAATCACAGCCAATCAGAAGAGTGTGTGGGCGGAGTTTCTCTGCAAGCGCACTGCACTCGCAACCAAATCAAGCAGAAATCACAGCCAATCAGAAGAGCATGTGGGCGGAGTCTCTCTGTAAACACACTGCACTCGCAACCAAATCAATCCAAAATCACAGCCAATCAGAAGAGCGTGTGGGCAGAGTCTCTCTGCAAGCGCACTGCACTTAGAACCAAATAGATCAGTTTATAACCAAATTTATTTACACAGTGTTATCCTATTTAAATGTGATTATTTTATTTTGTCCCCCACAGGCGGCTCTGCTGATGGTCGTTCAGCGAGACTCTTTTGCAGCCAGCGAGCGGGAGATTTTCCAGGCTTTGTCTCGCTGATGTCGGCAGAATGGGGAAGGGACGGCCACACAGGAAGAGATGTCAGCAGCGCGTCTGCCGCTCGTGACGCTGACGGAGATGCTGAACGTGGTGCGTCCCTCGGGTCTGGTCAGTCCAGATGACCTTCTGGACACCATCAAGACGCGCTCCGAAAGCCGAGACATGGACCTGAACTGACCTGAACTTCTTTGTCTTCTTCCTCTCTTGCAGCTCGTACTCGTATTACATCGAGGTGTCCATGGACGAGCTGGATTGGGTTCGAGTGGTGGATCACTCCAAGTTCCTGTGCTGCTCCTGGCAGAATCTGTTCTTCTCTCCTCATGTCTGCAGGTAAAGCATTGATCATAGTCTTCTTGACCACTGTTCAGATTATTCTGGATTTTCAGGTGTCAAATCACTGGGCATCACGTGAACCTGGGCGAACTATGACCAATCCATTACTGCAAATATTGCTTGACCATCATATGCAATAAATATAAAAAGAGAACTCATTACTAATAAACACTGTGATATCATTAACAATTCTGTATATTGTTTTCCATTATTACAGAGAAGGACATATTTGACATTAAAGTTCTATCAGTTGAAGAGGCAAATTGATAGTTGATAGTTAAAGGTTTAGTTCACTTCAGAATTAAAATTTCCTGATAATTTACTCACCCCCATGTCATCCAAGATGTTCATGTCTTTCTTCAGTCGAAAAGAAATTACGGTTTTTGAGGAAAACATTCCAGGATTTTTCTCCATATAGTGGACTTCACTGGGGTTCAACGGGTTGAAGGTCCAAAAGTCAGTTTCAGTGCAGCTTCAAAGAGCTCCACTGCAGTTACCCTCAGGATCAATCGTCCTCACTGATCACAAATGTTTACTCACTGATCTCACTCTCTGAGTAAAGTAGGGCCCAATGTACTGTAAAGAATTTTCCATTTTGATTTTCACAGATGTTTTACACTAATTTTGAATTACACATCTGAAAACTTAATGGATAATTTTCTGGCAGTTAGATTTTTTTTTTCACGGTGCATTTTAGTAGTGACTAAAACATACTAACATAAGTAAAGCAGAAATTATCCAAACAGTATTCCCAACAAAAACATGATTTAGGATGAAAATAACAAAAAATATTACAAATAATGCACAATGTGTTGCAAATTTATGATTTGGATAATGTTGTGAGTTTTTCAAACCTTATCTGACTAAAGGAGAGTTGAGATGGAGAAGAGTGTAAACAGTAGTAATTAGTACTGATATATGAAGCTGATTAAGACCAACCTTAAAGGATTAGTTCACTTTCAAATTAAAATTAGCCCAAGCTTTACTCACCCTCAAGTAATCCTCGGTGTATATGACTTTCTGATGAACACAATCGGAGATATATTAATAAATATCCAGACGCATCCGAGCTTTATAATGGTAGTGAACGGGATCAACAAGTATGAGCTGAAGAAAGTGTCTCCATCCACATCCATCCATCACAAACGTACTCCACACGGCTCTGAGGGGTTAATAAAGGCCTTCTGAGTCAAAGCAATGCGTTTGTGTAAAAAAAAATATAAAAGTAAAATATCTAGCTTCTGCCAGACCACCTTCCGAATTCAAGTTAAAAAGAAAGTGTAAACTGGCGTCGCGTCAGTTAAGCTTTTTCCGTAAGTTGAATAGGGAAGGTGTAAAGAGTTTTACACTTTCTTTATAAGTTAAATACAGAAGGCAGTCTTGAGGAAGCTAGATATTTTACTTCATAACTTGTTAAATATAGATATTTGTTTTTACACAAACGCATCGCTTCAGAAGGCCTTTATTAACCCCCCGGAGCTGTGTGGAGTACGTTTATGATGGATGAATATGGATGGAGACACTTTCTTCAGCTCATAAAGCTTGGGTGTGTCAGGATATTTATTAATATATCTCTGATTGTGTTCATCAGAAAGAAGAAAGTCATATACATCTAGGATGGCTTGAGGGTGAGTAAAGCTTGGGGTGATTTTCATTTGAAAGTGAACTAATACTTTTAACCAATCTTGTTTTTGTTTACTCTGACAAATGGAGGATTGTGTGGACCTGTGGTGAGGCTATATAAGGGTGGCACTGGCCCACTGAGATTGATGAAGTTGAATTCATCAACTTCAATGAAGTCTGCACTGCACAATGAATCTCTTCTTTACATCGTGTCTAGAGCCGGAATATTTTTTTAATTTAACTGATTTTGTTGGGCTGAAAGAAGAAAGTCATATACACCTAGGATGGCTTCAGTGGTGTATAAAGTACTCGAAAACCATATTTGAGTAAAAGTAGAGATATCTTACCAGAAAAACATTACTTGAGTAAAAGTTTTAAAGTATGTGATATTTTTTGTATTTAAGTATTGAATATATTAAAGTACTTAAGTATTGAAAGTAAAAGTACAAGTAAATGTAAAATACAAAAGGAGCAAAAAAAAATTATTAAAAATTGTTCTATACACAGTTTGAGCAGCAAGATTGTGTTCAGTTTTAACTCTTTCTTACATTTTGTTTCTTTGAATTAAAAAAGTGGCTAAATGTTTATTGTAATTTTTAAATATAAAAACTACAAATATATTAATTATACATTGATCATTCATGTTGATTCATAGTGCATTATAACTAATGTAAGAGACAACTTTAAAATGTTAAAATGTAAATGTTGAAATTAAAAATGAACAATATTTTTATTAACCTTATTTAATGTTATAAGACTCTTATTGTAAAGTGTTACCATTTCATATAAATCATTCATGCTTAAAAAATGGCCATCTTTACACACAAAGGCATAGCATGGGTCTATTATATGTATACTTTCACACATTATTTGCCTCTATTTTAGAAAACTTGATGATTATCTAATCAAAATATGTGTTACAGTGCCGATAAAAAAAGGACAAATCGAATACATTTCTGATTTATGTTTGAGGTACTACTAATGTTAGCATCCTCTCAGCCTCGACGGCAAACATACTGCTGTTCTCCACTAATGCAGCATCTAGTCGACAAACTAATTACTTTATAATGATATGAAAACATGTACTTAGTGTACACTGTATAACATACCGTTTTGTTGTCCGTTTTAAATCTGTTTTTGAAGTGTCCCGCTCTGTGCAGCGCGCAGCCTCACGTCATGTGTCAAAACAAACGCTCCGAGGCATCAGTGTTAGTTTTTATTTCGCCTCTAGAGGTCGCTCTCGTGCTGTATAATGACGGCGCGCTCTTCTCAGCCGCTCCAGCAACGGACGCGACCCGGAACATGAAATCAACGCGGCTGTGCGAGCACTTGTTTGCACATGCTTGCCTGCAGTCTGTGTTCTTCCGCCTTTATTTTGTAGTAAGTAACGAAAATGCTTTGGGAAAATGTAAAGGAGTAAGAGTATACATTTTATTTAGGAAATGTAGTGGAGTAAAAGTAAAAGTTGACAGAAATATAAAAACTCAAGTAAAGTACAGATTCTCCCCAAAAATACTCAAGTACTGTAACGAAGAATTATTACTTCGTTTAGGTTTAAAACAAGGGTTAGGTGCTTCAACACTAGCCTTATCATTTCCCTCTGATTTTAGGGAGAAGTTATTGGTAAGTTTAGGGATAGAGTTAGGATTATGTTTGGACAGGAATGTTGATCCAGGAAAAATCACACTGACCCTGATCCTATGTGGTCTTCACTAACAGTTCTCCTTCCCACAGTAAAGTTCAAATGCAATCTCAATAACATATTGTCAGTGTTTTTTGTTTTTTTTTAATTAGAAGTAATAGTAAATCAGTGAATTGAATAACTAATACAGAGTAATAAACTCATTTGTATGTCTGTTCTTCATCAGTGTAAACACTAGAGGGCTTCGTTTCACCTGATACGGATACATTCTTTATAAAGAGGCTCATGTAACACATGAAGGCCGGCAGGATCTCTGTCTCTCTGCTGCTTCTGCACTGGCAGTTTTTATGGATTCTTTTAATAAACAGTTTATTAAACACAACTTACAGTTTTTAGCTGCTATAGTTGTAGGGTATTATAGGGAAGTGCCCACTGCTATCATGAGTTAATGTGAACCTGACCCTGTCCTGTACAGTTGCTGTGACGTGAACACTTTGAAAACGTGTAAAATAAAACATGTTTTAGGATTTTACACTTGATTTCACATACTTTAATATTTTTTGTACCTCTGAATGTCATATTTGAATTGTGTAGGCTAACATATTTTGTTTATCTCTGTGCATCATGTCTGAATGCTGCGCTGCATCTCGAGCGGCTTCATTGTACTTGAACAAAGATAGTTATATTTCACAGTAGCTGCTGAAAATTAATTTGTCAAATAGAGTGAAAGTGTTTTTGTTTCACATTCCTGACTTGATGCAAGATAAAGAACCGATTAGTAGGCATGCATGATTAGTATCAAGTATATCCAGTATTACTACGTTCTCTTTTTTTTCTGGTTTAAAGAACCTGAAGAAAATATAATTCCATTCCTGAACCCAGTCCAAACACGAACAGATGAGAACACACATCTCTGTCTGAAATATTAATGTTTTCATTACTGTATTATAACTTCATGAGAATATTAATGACAATATAGACAATCTAGATATATAGATTTGTAAAATACATCTTTAGAAATCAGCCAGGCACACTGAAGATTTCAATGACAAAAATCTATCATAAAGATCATAATGCTCCCAAATTGAATCTTTTGGTGAATACACAAAAGATGGACAAGTTGTGAAAATTTTTTCATGTGTCTGTCTTTATCAAAATATTTGGCTTCTCTGGGACATTCATCAAGTGTTTCAGGAGAAGGACACAAACCTGTAGTAATTAATATTCTTTTATTCTGTCCATATTCAGTGTTTCAGTTTCAGAATCATGAGCAGATCTTTAATATTGTCTGTATAGCATAACTCAGTTCAGATTCAGTCAGTATAATATCATAAAGGAATCTCTCTTTGGAAATGTCCCTCTATCTTCTCCTGTCACTCACAGAGATGTAAACTCACACAACAATGGGTCTTATTCACTAAGCATGCGTACGCACAAATTAGTGTGTGAAATTTGCGTACAAATGTTTTCACGGACAAATCATGATTCATCAATAACTTTGTTAAACAATTTATTCTAAATTATGAAAAACCAACCAAGGACGATAACTGTAAAAACAGATAACTATAACAATAACTATATTTGCGTCCACACCAATGAATGATAACATCTGTTTATTAGTGTGTACAACATGTTTTTGCTGTTATTGTTGCATTTACACGGCTTTCACCAGCAGATGTTCTCAGCATGCTATGGTTCAGGTTAATAGCTAGTGTAATCGATCTAATCTAACAGTGAATTTAGCTGATGAAGTCAATATAGTGGAACAAAAACAACACCTCTTTTTCACTGCAACTTCATAGTAAACAAGACAATGTTGTCAAAACTAGCACTGGATACCTGAGGTAATTTTGTGTTACACTGTTAGCTTGCCATAATAATCTCATCGTTAATACTTCTCAGCATTTTTTCCCAGCGTATGACCGATTGTTTTCCATAAATCCGTTTTCTTTAAAGTATCCTTGAAAACGGGTTTGACTTGTCAAACAGTGGTGGATTTTTCTGGACCTCAGCGATTAACTTCTCTCAATGTCATCTGCCATTTTAAATGCGCGAGCCCTTAAATTAGAATGGATTCTGATTGGCTGTCAGTGTATGATCGTTCAACAGCTGGAAAAAAATTGTTCTGAAAGCGATCCCAATGATATAGTTTCTCTATATCGTTATAGCTGTGGTGTGGACAGGGCTATTCTTTTATATTCAGAACGATTTTTAGAACTATATCTTTATCATTATCTTTATAGTAATCGTTCTTGGTGTGAATGGGCCTTAAGAACAAATTCATGTGTGTACGCTTGTGTTGTGAATTAGGCAGAAAGTTTTTGTGAGAAGTTCAAATGTGCGTATAAATATGAATAGTGTACTCAGTTTTTAGTGAATGAGACCCAATGTGAGCAATTACCTAAGATTAATTTATCCTTTTTAAATGGTCTGGTTATGGATGACAATATCTAACAATGTGGCTGTTGATCCTCCAGACCCGCTAAACCACCCAATCCTGAAGTTTCAGCTCTTCTTGGATCTGCCATCACTTCTTGCCATCTCAAATAAAATGAAAACAACTGTTACTGTAACTTCTGTAACTTCTAGAAAGAGCCCACATTCCATCATGGGCTACAGAAATGTGGTGGAGCAGGTGAATTTCTCCACTTCTCTGGTAAAGAGGTAACGTTCACACACCTCAGTTCACCTCCAAAGCCAGCCCTCATGTTCACGTCACCCAAAAAGCAGAACTAGTTTCACAATAAATAGATCCTTGACACGATGTCTCCATACATTCACAGCCATGAAGTCCCATCTTGAGGTTCGTGTGCTGGGGGTGATGATGCTGAGCTTGGGATTGTGGGTCCGTTGCGACATTCCCAGCTCCCTGTGCGGAGCGTACATGGAAGGAGACGTTAACGTCGCAATTTTGAGCTCGATTCACTCAAAAGTAATCAACCTTCACAAGCGAACTAGACCTCAGCCATTCATCTGTACTGAGTGAGTATCCGGAAGGCTTTCTCATATTTTTAAATGCTACTGACACCAAAAAAAAAAAAAAGATCATTTGGATACTTACTAAGGTGACTAGATTTCTGAAATGCAAAGTATTGACAAGTACAGTGGTCAAAATATCATTGAAATCTCTCTTGTTATCATCTGATAATTAAAAACAGGGACAATGTATTTTTGTTTTAAATTATTGTGGGTTCCATGTACTATTATTATTGTTATAATTAATAATTAATAATCTCATGGCTGGTCACCTAAGTAAGTAATACTAAGAAGTGTCTTTCTCTTTTTGCCAGTTTTGATCTGGTCACATTTCTACAATCGCTCGGTGCCATCTACGCAATTGAAGAAATCAATAACTCCATGTTGCTTCCGGGGATTAAGCTGGGATATGAAGTCTGTGATCCCTGTGCATCTCCCACCAAAGCACTGCACTGTGTGGAACATTTACTGGCGATTAATGGATCTCTGCCGGCCCTTTCAGACTACTCAGACTTTCGTCCGCCAGTGAAAGCTCTTCTGGGAGAAAGATACTCAGAGTTATCCATCGCTATTGCCAAGCTTCTCAGCCTCTACCTGTGTCCTCAGGTAATTTCTTAACTCTGTCAGAGAGCCAGAGTTTACATGAATAATTCACCAAATAATGTCAGTTCTGTCATCTTTTACTTGCACTCATGTTCCAAATCTATTTATTTCTTCTGTGGAGAATCTTCATGCCGCTTTTTTTCCAAACAACAACACATCATGGCCTATCAAACTCCAAGAAGAACAAAGAGTTCCCTGAAAGGACAATTAAAGCATCATAAACGTATCAAAACTGTAGTCCTTATGACTCGCACGCTATATGTATTCTGAAGTCATGCTTTGGCAAATCTTTGCTTGATGGTTCCATAAACAACCTTTAACATCAATAAAAACTTTCCATTTCACAAAATGTTCATTATAGTGGATTGTAAACAAATGTTGGTCTTTCCATCATACAAAGCTAGCATGGCTTTAGAAAACATGTAATATAGCACAGAAGCCGTTTTTGGAGCTTGACAAGCTGAAAAAAAGTCTCTTTCTGATGACAGAATTGTCAGTTTTGGGTGAGCTGTTGCTTTAAGACCAGTAAAACTTTCTGTAAGTAAACCTGTCATGCTTTCATTATAACTGACTAAAGGTGCAGACACATCAGTAAAAACAGGTCTATTGTCAATAGCGTAGCTAAGTATGTGCACAGCTCACAATGAAGACACTTTTTAAAACAAGCAGCTTTCTGTTGGTCTGTTGAATTTGCATGACCAACTTGAACCCAATGTGTGGCGGAATCTTTCATCCTCACACAAAAGTCCCAATCATGCGGATTCCTACTGAAATGCCTGAATTTTGCCCGCAAAATGACACTGTGTCCTAATCGATATGGTGCAATAAGATTCCAGCGACAAGCAATTTGTTCGCCCACACCAGACGCAACATAAAGAGACACAAAAAAATCAATCAAAAATCACAGCCAATCAGAAGAGCATCTCTCTGTACTTGCAACAAAATCATTTCAATATAAATTAAATGAGTGTGTGGGCAGAGTCTCTCTGCAAGCACACTACACTCACAACCAAATCAATCGAAAATCACAGCCAATCAGAAGAGTGTGGGTGGAGCCTCTCTGCACTCAAGAACCAAATCAATCGAAAATCTCAATCTCTGCAAGCGCACTGCAGTCGCAACCAAATGGATCAGTTCACAATCAAATTCATAAATATTACACCATTTTAACATTATTAAAAATACATACTGAGTGACTGAAACAGTCGTTATCATAGAATACACTTGTTTGTTCACAGTTTAAACGTTCATGTTTCCTTTTACTTTTTTACAAGGTCTGAGATGAATTATGTTGTTTCAGTTAACAAAATAATATTCAAACTCACAAAAAATGATTTTAACATTAAATAAAGGACGCTGAGTACCTGAGATTATCATTGACATACTTTGTACGTTGTTGTTTCAGTCGTGAAGTTGCAGGGATAGAAACCGTTTCTAAAAATAGAATCGTCGCACATCGCCATTGCAGCTTGTTAGGACAAAAACTCAGATTAACATGGAAAAGACGCCTTTTATCACGTCACGGCATCGCATCTGTTAAGGACACAGTGTTAAGGCACAATGTTTATCTGTCAACAGGTCAGCACCTCATCCTCTTCACCAGTCCTGAGTGACAAACTGCGGTATCCGTCCTTCATGCGCGTGATTCCGAGTGACGTCTACCAAGCTCAGGCGCTGGTCAAGCTCATATCTCATTTCTCATGGAACTGGGTTGGTGTTGTGTATGGAGATGATGACTACGGTAGAGCGGCCTACCAAAGCTTCATGCAAGAGTCAGCAGGCAAAATATGTGCTGACTTTGAGAAAGTGGTACCACACTACTTGGACCACGTCGATGTCGAAAAGTACATCAAAGATGTTGCCAAGACCATAAGAGAGTCTTCTGCCATGGTGGTGCTGCTCATTCTGAAGCCGCAGCTGGTGGAGAAGATTTTCAAGGAGATGATCCAGACCAACACAAGCAGAGTCTGGATTGCGAGTGACGCCTGGTCCATGTACCGGCCCTTAACAAAGATGAATGACATAAACAAAGTGGGTAAAATATTTGGCTTTTCCTTTACCATGGCAAATATACCAGGGTTTGAAGTCTACTTGAGAAACCTCAGGCCAACGCCAGGAGCAAGAAATGACTACATAGAAGAGTACAAACAGCTGAGACTGAACTGCTCGCTGTGGCCCTCGAACTGCACTGTAGATGGCATTCTGTACGCAGTGGACCTGAGAGAGGCCTACAGAGAGAGGGTGGCCATATATGCTATAGCGCATGGGCTCAGGACACTCCTGAAGTGCAACGAGACCGCCTGCTCCGGAGAGACCAACTTCCCACCCTGGAAGGTGAGATTTTTCTAGACAACATCTCTTTGAACATACATGAGAACACTTTACCGTGAGGTTCAACTTGTTAACATGACATTTATTAGTCAAGGTTAATGCTTATGTTTATCTCATGTTCTTTTGCAATACATTAAAGGTGACCTATTATGCCCCTTTTGACAAGACGTAATATAATTCTCTGGTGTCCCCAGAATGTGTCTGTGAAGTTTCAGCTCAAAATATCCCACAGATCATTTATTATAGCTTGTCAAATGTGCCCCGATTTGGGTATGAGCAAAATCAAGCCGTTTTTTTTGTGGGTGGGTTGCTTTAAATGCAAATTAGCTCGTGCTCCCCGCCCCAAGCTCACTCATCATTCCAATACACTGAGGCATACATAATACAGAAGCTAACAGCTAATATAACTCACAAAATGGATCATTAAACTATTCTTGATGCAGCATATAACATAGGTATGGCATGTATTTTGTGGATGTTTGCTAAAATTCGATTCTGAATGATTTTGATAGCGTGATGCACGACTAACATGGCTAAAGCTACACACTGTTGGAGAGACTCGATAAGAATGAAGATGCGTTAATGAATTATACAAACTACACGCATTTTTGGGTTAAAAATGAAAATAACGACATGGCTCAACGTGCTAACTAAACACATTCAGGAAGACAATTTGCAAACATCACGAAATAAATATGGTAACACTTTATTTTAGGGTCTTTTAACTAGTTGCTTATTAGCATGCATATTATTAGAATATTGGTTATTTATTAGTACTTATTAAGCACATATTAATGCCTTATTCTGCATGACCTTATAGTACATTCTTAATACCTACCTAAACTTAACAACTACCTTACTAGCTATTAATAAGCAGTAAATTAGGAATTTATTGAGGAAAAAGTTGTATGGTTTATATGTGTTCCCTATACTAAAGTGTTACCATAAACATATATGAAATTGGATCAGTTGGTATCGATCCATCTTTGAGAATCAATTTCTGTACAAATCCTGTGTTTTACTGACGATCATGTAAAGCATTCTAGTGTTAATGACTTACACATACTGGTATATGAATTTATCTGGACACATTTCCTTCATAAATAAAATTACACCAGTGGCTCAGATGCCAGGAGTTTATGGAGACTCAAATGTTTGCTATTATAGCCGTTAACAGATCAGTGATAATGTTTACATAGCTGAGACATATCACAAGCTCAGGGACGGTCATTCTTGAGTGCTGCTGTCCTGCAGAGTTTTGCTCTGACACAACTCACCTTCCTTCACATAGCTTTAGTAATCCTGAAGACATTCAAGTGTGTTTGATCAGGGTTGTAGCTAAACTGCAGGACAGCTGCTGCTGCTGCACTCCAGGACCAGTGTTCTTGAGAGGATGAAAAATGTATCTGTACATCATATGTAAAATTAAAATAAATTAATGAGGCTGCATGATAATTGTGATATCATACGCTGTATTCAGCATCTCGGAGGCAAGGTTAACTGGAGCCTGTCGTGAATAGGCCGTGTCTTTCCACAGACTTGAAGAACGAACACTGACGTAACGCTACTTTGTGTTGTTTACCTGACTATACAGACTTAAATCAAACACTGCACGTCCCAGTGTTTGTGCAGGCAGTGCGGCACATCTGTTCACGGTACCGGCAATGATTCTGCCGTATATCAGCAGCTTGCATAAACTACCAGTACTATCATCTGTCCTTTTTGGAGATAAACTGAATCTGAAACCGTTGATTCACTTGCTCTTTTTCACACTGGGTCGCTCTCGCGAACACAGTTTTCTATTTTTAGATAAAGAGCAATGTAGTGCAACGCAAACCCTGAGCTAGATGAATAACTGCTGTCTATTGCTCATTGATAATGAATTGAACCTTACTGTAAATACCATATTCTCTAGTGTTTTTGTAACAAGCATTTAACAAGCATGAACAACAGTGTAATAAATTGTTTAATCTCAAGCACATTTACTCTTTTTTGCAGCTAGTGGAAAGTATGCGCAGTGTGAATTTCACACTCAATGGCAATAGATATTTCTTTGATGAACACGGTGACTTTGTGGATGGTTACGACCTCATAATGTGGAAGGAATATTATGATGAGCGAATTATTGAAATTGTTGGAAAATTCCTCTTGAAAAAAGGAGATGTGGAGATCTTCAGTGAATATCAGTCGATAAATAACAGCGTGAGTTGTGCTGTCTCTACTCTAGCTAATTTATCCACCACCACAACAAGAAAACAACAGACAATCATTGAGATGTGACTTTTTTCCCCTCCAGCTGCCACTGTCCAGGTGCTCAAAGTCTTGCATACCTGGTTATGCGAAGAACCAGTCAAAGATCTCCTGCTGCTACAACTGCGTTGAATGTCCTGAAGGAAAATATACTGATGAATATGGTAAATCAGAATTCATTGACAGAATTCACTAGAAAATTTTGGATACAGAGTATCTGACCATAAATAGCAGAACACAGCAACACTGAAACTGTCTTCAGATTTTATTATTATTATTATTATTGACATTATTGAGCATAGTTAAGCCAAACCCATCAATCAAAATTCCGTTGTGACAAAATGTGTAGTAACTGCATTTGAGCTTTTCACTGCAGTATGTCACACCCAGAGGTATTTCTTGTCAACAAGCCAATTATTTTAACTCCTTCCTCCAGTGACAAAATTTTTCAGCAATCCATAAGTGTTTGTAAAAAAAAAAAAAAGGTGGTGAAAAAACTCCAACATGAAGCTGTTGACAGAACATTATCCCACTACTTACCAGATTAATTAATATATGAACTTTAAGGTTCACTTGTACACTTGTAGTTTGTTTTGCTTGGTTCGTTTGGTCCAGGCCAAAAAAACAAAAACATTTAGTTCTGGTCCGTTTAGTGTTCAGATTGGCATTTTTATCACCGAACCAAAAGATACCAAACCTAAAAGCACAGGAACACATTCACAATCTGATTGGTCAGTGTTTATGACGTATTGCCTATTTTGAGATGGAACTTACCAAACATCCATGTAAAGGTTAAAAGAGCAGCAGGAATTAGCTGCCAATATACCAATAATAAAGAAAATAAAGATTGTCAGGGCTGATAGCGATATCTATATTTTGCTTTCCAAGTTTAAATTTGATGATTCTATACATGCAATTTCTTTTTCAGATCTCCCCGAATGCCTAAAATGTCCAGAAGGAAAGTGGTCTCTTAACGGATCAAGTAAATGCGAGGAATTCCTGGAGATATATCTGGCTTGGACGGACAGTTATCCCATAGCTCTGTTAGCGGCTACAGCAATAGGCTTGGTTCTGGTGTTCACCTCATTTATCATTTTCAGTGTGCACAGAAACACCATAGTCATGAAAAAGGCTGACATTACAATGTCTTATTTCATGTTACTGGGGCTGACGGTCAGCTTCGTCAGCGTAATCATGTTCATCGGCAGGCCAACTGAGCATCATTGCAGGGCACAGCAGGCCTTGTACGGTCTCGGCTTCACCCTGTGCGTTTCTTGCATCCTGGTTAAAGCCTACCGCACTTTCCTGGCTTTCATGGCCTTTGATCCGGACAAGCAGCACCAGCTTAAAAAGCTCTACAAGCCTGTTATCAATTTGGTCCTGCTTACCGGTGCTCAAGGACTCATCCTGTTGTTATGGATGACTCTGGGAAAGTCTCCTGCACCAGATATAAAGTGGCCTAAAAGTGGCCTAGAAAAATATGTTGTCTGCGACGAGGGCTCCATTATAGGTTTTGGGGTGATGCATGGTTACATAGCTCTATTGGCCTTCATTTGTTTCTTTCTTGCATTCAAGGGTAGGAAAGTCCCACATGATTTTAACGAGACTGGTGTCATCATATTCAGCATGTTGATTCATCTGTTTGTCTGGCTTTGCTTTATTCCCATTTATATTGAAAGAAACAAGACCGAACAACGGCACATTGTTCAGGCTTCGGCCATCCTGGCCTCCAACTATGGCATAATATTTTGTCATTTTGTCCCAAAGTGCTACATAGTCCTGTGGGAACTGTCCGAAAACTCAAGGGCATCGATCATGAGGAGGTTAGCTGGAGGCATTACAGATGACGTGGCCTCTGACATTAACATATTTCATGAAGCGGGCCGAAACACTTCAGACTCAGGCACCATCTCCCCTGGTGTAGGACCATTGGTGGAGATCAGTGCGATTTCTACAGATGTTTTCAGTACTATAAATACTGAGGATTTTTTAAATATGGATAGAGGCAGTATAGATCCCACAGTGTCCCGCCATGTCCAGGAGAGGCAAAGACACACTATGGAATAAAAATAGGACAACAAACTGTTACTGCAACAAACAAATCCTTCCTTGGCCAGAAAAGTGAACATTCTTTCTTACATAAACTGGATTTTCATCTTACATACATTGTAAATATCACAATACTGTATGTAACCACTTAGGAACTCATGAATGAAAGTTTCTAAAAGGGTGATTTGATGATTTTTGCTGTAAGTTTTTATATATTTATTCTTTACTTAAACAGAGAGTCTGCATTTACATATTGATGTACTAAGTGTAATGGTGAAGTGTGTAATCCTAGAAATAACGAACCAAACTGTTGTTACCTCTGGCCCATGGCATAGAAATTACACACCTCTTTCTGTACTGTTCCTTTGCATATTGTAAAAACTGTACATTTAATAAACAATAAAAACTGATTTGAGCTTTGAACTTTAATGCTATTATCAGTGTCTGTCACTGTTTGTGATTCTTGTGGATCATTTTGTCATTTAAATCCTTTGCCAGCAGATTGCGGACATCACTGGCAGAAATCCAGGGAGGATTTCAGTCAGAAGTAAACATCTATAAATACTCCAACCTCAAGCCACACTGAACTTAATTCACCATGTGCTACTATTGGTTGTTGTTCAATTTCACAGAAACAAATTTGAAACAGTCACTTAAACTTTTTTTTTATGAAAACTGTTACCACTGTAGAAAAAACTGAAGTCACTGAAGATTTTTACTATATATTTTGATTATAACGTATATACTGTATAATGTTAATTCACTCAGAATTAACCAGGGGTAGAAAGAAAAGAAGACCAGGTAACCAGCAGGGTATGTGATTAGTGAGATGAGCTTATGGTCTTAAGCATGCTTTTTATTCCTGTAGCGTGATCATGTGTGTGTGTGTGGGAAGGACTGGAAGCTTCAATCCTGCTCTTCAGTCTTGAGCTCTCTATGGCATACAAAACACCAATTGGTCAGTGGTAATAAGTAGAGAAATTATGGACAGGGACAGTGAAGGACAACAGAAGACAACTGGTATGGTGCATAAATAAGACCCAAGTTGAGGTTTTCTGGCACAATACTTTCAATCTGCAGTCGATAAAACTGATCAAAAGAAAAGGAACAGCATTCTCCCATCAACATAGGGTGTTCCCCCTCTAAAGGTCAACTCTTCAGCAAAAAAAGCTTTGCTGTCTGGATCACTGGAAAGCGAGAAAAATGCTGAACTGCCCTCTAATGGGGCACAACAAATCAAAGCAGAGATAAACACTGATTCAGAAGGACTAGCAGTAACAGAGATACAAGAAAATGCAAAAAACATTAAAGGTAAGAGATCCTCGGTAGATGATGTAGATTGTGATGCCACTGTGGCAGTCAAAGAAGATGCTACCAAGAAGACGCTACACGTGGTCTGTTCTCAGGATGGACAAGGTGCACAAGAGGGCCTCTTAGAAAATCAAAAAGAAGGAATAGAAGAGATACAGACAAAAGATAAGCAAGGAAAGCGGAGAAAGCAGAGGAAACAGAGACTGAGAAAAAATTCCTGTTTGCAGTCAAAGGCAGAGTTCATATTGAAAGCCCACCAGGCAGCCTAAGTGTACCTGAACTGCAGCATATCCAAATATGAGTCTCTTTTAGGGCTTTTGAGCCAGGCTGCTCAGACCCAGCTCTCCGTACAGACCACAGTAGCTACAGTAGTCTTGCACTATGAAGAGATCAACCAGGCTTTGGAGGAAATGGCTGCTGAAGGCGAGCAGCTGCTGAGGGAACATGGGCACAGCATGAAGTGGCCCGCTTTACTTAAAGACTATCCACCTACAACCAAGCCAAGCAATGACCTGAACCACCTTCCTTCCGAACTGCTGCAGCAAATGCTTCTTCACTCCACAGTTGAAAAAGATCTCAGTAGGAGACTGTGAAGTGCCTGGATGACTCAGCCTTACAGGAGCTAGCTGACTACTTTGGGTCCCTGTCTCAGGTCTTCGGAAAGAAGCTGCTGGCTAAGCATGCAGCTGAGGAGCGCCTGAAGCAGGTTTTGTCTCGTGTGGAAGCTGCTGCCCTCAGGAAACCAGGTCCAGAGGATTCTTCGCTGCACAGTGAGGACAGCGGCATAGGTGCGGACAATGAGTGTCAGAATGGCTCGGAGCGCTTCCGTCGAAATAGAGGGAGCTTGGGATCAGGAGCAAACACTGGAATAACATCTGTCTTTACCACCAGTTGCTCTCCAGATCAGCAGCTCCTTAACACCGATGCGAAAAGTACAGAATGATGATGATGATGACATCAATGTGTGGTTCTTCTGAAGCAAACTCCAGCTTTCCCCCAGATCAGGGTGGTCTTCAAAACCAAGATCAAGTCAAGACCAGTAACTTGAAAAGGAATATCAGACGACCAAAAACCGCAGACAATACCTTTTAGCTGAAACTAAAATACCGCCACTTAAGACGACGAAAGTTCATCTCGCAATCTGCAGAGAGTTTGTGTTGCAAAGCAGAAGAATCAGATCCTAATGATGAACAAGGAAACCCGAGGAAAATGCAAACACCTCACTGGAGGAGAAAAAAAATATTTTTCCAGATGATCTTGTTCATGGAGGCTGTGTACGGACAAAGATTAGAAAAGGTTCATCAGGAGGACAGTGCTCAGCAAGGTACTATGGCCTCCAGTATGGCAGCAAAGGGCCTTTTAGGGCAGTACCACCAAGCTCTCCTCCAAAGTTTACTCCAGAACCACCAGGGCAAAATGCTGTCAAGAGGTTCATAAATACTTTTTGCCAAGGGGTGGAGGATAATTCAAGACAAAGTCCTTTAGACCAAAGACCAGTAAGAGTTAGGGGCAACAAGAAATGCAATCTCCCACTGCTGGAGAACAGCAGAGGAGCGCTTACCACCAGTAGGAATATAAACAGTAGCATCCATTCGCATGAGTCCAGACTGGCTGACAAACCTGAAAATCTGGATATAGACAGCCTCCCACCTCCACCCCCAAAAATGCTCATGGACAACACATTTGAAAGCGGCGTAGAGTTGCCCGCTGAGGGGGCTCATAATTCACAGTGCAGAGGACTATGACTTTGCACTTTAACGCAAAGAGAGACTGTTTCCTCCAACAGGGCAAACATGCAGAGAGGCACCATGAGCTTCTCAACTACTCAGTCTACTGAGTCAGGTTTGCAAGGTTCCGTGCCTCATCAAGGATGCAAGAACCACAATGAGGGCAAGACTGCAACTATGCACTCAAAAGATTTTCCACCAACAACTCCACCTGTCTCGAGGACACGGCTTCCACCCTCCTGTCCCACTCTGCACCACCCAGTGCCAAGTCCTCCATCCACAACCTGCCCCCCTAGTGGGAGGTGGACTCCATCCACAACATCAACCACCTCTAGTATTTCTGGGTCACAATCATATTTTGAAGCTCTGGCCGTGTTCTGTCAGGAGAACCAATCACTCCATCATACATGGACACTTTCATGTACATCTACATTGCCTCGGCCATGTGGAGAACCTGACCGAGGGAGACCTTGCCTTCAAACCTCTTTTATGGGATGCAGTTCGTCGGGTCATAGGTCATCCCACAGTGAGCAGCAACAGTCATTGCCTAATGGCAAATCACAGCAGGGTCCTGGCAGTGGCACCACACCTTTGACCAGTGAGGGGTGAGTATCTTCCAGCCTCATTCCTTGTGATACAATATAAGTGAAAGTGACGTGAAAGTGTGCCATACTCAGAATTTGTGCTCTGCATTTCACCCATCCATGAGCATACACACAGTATTGAGTACAGAACAGACCCGGAGCAGTTGGCAGCCATTTTTGCTGCAGTACCCAGGGAGCAATTGGGGGTTTGGTGCCTTGCTCAAGGGCACCTAAGTCGTGGGTAACGAGGGTGGTATATTTCCTATATTTCCTGCCGGTACTGAGACTTGAACCCGCGACCTTAAGATTACAAGTCCGACTCTCTAACAAATTAGGCCCCTTAAATAAATATATATAGCAAATCTTTGACACAATAAAGGTCTGATTAGTTCAAAGGTTTAGTGCTATGGGTGACTTACAAAAAGACAAAACTGATGCACTCAATGCAAAACAGGTGGAAGATGAATGACTTGACCTGATCTGTCTTTATCAACATAATTGTGGTTTTGTTTAGTGTAGCTATAGTTAGTATTAGGGTTGTCAAAAGTACTGGTTCGATACCAAGTCGGTACTGAAATTTTAAAAATGTAATGATACCAGAATTTCCCCTTAGCATTTTGAGTGCTGTTGAGGGGATTCTGACTAACTTAAAACACCTCTGATTGGCCATTGTGTTCACGCCCTCAACAGACATGTTGTTTACTGAGTGTTTACACAGATACACACGGGAGCGTTAGAAAGCAGGCATCTATCAGAACTGGTTGTTGAACTGGTTTGCCTCAGAAAGAGAAAACATGTACCATTTGTGAACAACTTGTGCCTTCAAAAGTTTATAATGAATGTGTTTGCCATACTGTAGCTGTATAAACCACATTAGTGTACCTAAAGTGCTTCAGAAACAATTTACATTTATTGAACAAAAAGTGTCATGGAAATAACCAGTTTACCATGTTTTCTGGTAACTGTAAACAGCCCACAGTTACTGCAGTTACACAACTGTACTTCTTGGCAGATACTCCAACTATTAATGTTCGTACATTAACTGAATATTGATGTCTTTTAGCTCAGATTTAAACTGTCACATTGAATTGAATGCAATAACTGGCATTTGTATTCATATTCATGGACAATGACCTGTCATGATAGTATGATGACTTACTGTAGAATTGATCATTTCTTTGTCTGAAACCCTCAATATTTCAAAGGTCTCTAAGCAATAAAAAAAAGAAATGACCCTGCAATTAAACAATTTAACTTTAATATTTCAACTTCATTTAAATGTGATGTCAGTCAAGGGAAAAACCCTGCAGAAAACCAGAGGAACTGGAAAATGTGTTATGATTGCACATTCTTCATAATTGAGGTCATGAAGACAGTTCTGCTTTCTGAGGATTAACATGAAAAACAAACAAGAAAAAAAAACAGGCTGACTGAGATATCAAGAAAAAGAATGTAGATGGGGAAGTTCATAAAGAAAGTGGAAAGCACTTCTCACATGAGTCTTACATGACTGAAAGGGCTGAAACAGGCGGTTTTGAGTCTGGAGGGCTGGAGAACCCTGTTCATGTTAATCTCATCAGCAATGTTAATCTATGAGAGGCTCAGTATAATATTATATATTAATACTCTAAGGTACTAAAATGCACCTTTTAGGGGTATATAAGCTACAAAGTCCTGCAGGCAGTTGTGGCCTAATGGTTAGAGAGTCGGACTTGAGACCTGGAGGTCGAGGGTTTCAGCACCGGCAGAAAACGTGGGTTGAGCGAGTGAATTAACAACACTCTCTTCTACTCTGATTACCCACAACTGAAGTGTCCTTGAGCAAGGCACCTAATCCCCAATTGCGCCGCTGCAAAAAACACATCACAAAGTTGTCCTTTTAAGGGTTCTGCCTCAGTGACAAGCTCTTGTACCCTTAAAGTGCATTTTTATGCAATTCTTCAAATTTCAAGGCAGTTTATAATATTTGTAAACTTTCAGAAAAGGCTTTGACACTGTTTCTAACAGAGCTTGGTTTGTGACTCCTTTCTTGAGTTTTCCTATATATGTTTCTTTGTGTTTTCTCCCAGGACGCTGAGAGGGGACGGCAGCAGTTCAGAGGCATTCCCTGCTGATCTGAACGCACACAGTCGGTTAGTGGGCGAGGAGATTACAGATGAGCTGGATTAAGCCCTTTTCTCTCTCCTGAGATCTTAGATATCGGGAAACATTTCCACATGAACATCAACACTACAATGCTTAAAAGAGCTTAGAAGTCTGAAAATAAAACCTGTCTGTGTATATTTGTTACTCTGTTAATCTGTTATTTAAGTTTGTGTTTACTTCTCTTTTTGTAGCATGATCTTTCTATTGGTTTTGATATATAACAAAAAAGAAACAGCATTTCAGATTTCTTATTATAAATCAGCCTGTTATTGTGACTTACTACCTATTAGAAATATTTAATCCTGAATATCATTTCACAGTGCGTCTCATACATAACCTCTTACGATTATGAATTTGTGGTAAGTTGTGGTCATAGTCTATTTGTGTGGAAGATGTCTGGGCCCTTCAGATTTCTGCATGAACTTCATTTCAAATGTGATCTGATCCTAAAAATAAAGACTGTTTTAAACACGCACCCTTCTGCAGTGTCTCATTAACTCAGCTGTATTAATAATCCAGAGTCGTGTAAATCATAGGCTGACAGGAGTCACAAGAGTTTGATCATGAAATAAAGAGTCACAGTTTACTATAGCTGTTGGTAAGATATTTCACAGGAGTTCCTGAAGTTGAGCATGGAAATTCATTATTTATATGTTGCTTTACACCGTGTCCTATCCAGATGAGATGCGACACCGTGACAAGCGATCAAAGGTATCTTTTCCATGTTAATCTGAATTTTTGTCCTAACCGGCCGCGATGGCAACATGCGAATATTTTATTTTAGAAACTGTTTCTATTTCTCCGCGACGTGGTGGCTGGAACAGCAAGAAGTATAGCAATGACAATATCAGGTACTGTTTATGTGCTTTATTTAATGTTAAAAGTGTCTAACGTGAGTTTGAATATCATTCTGTGTTCCCAGCTTTTTAGCTATAATGAAAACAACACTGGTTAATTCACCTCAGATCTTGAAAATAAATAAATGGGCACAAGAACGTTCAAACTGTCAACTCAATGTGAAAAAACAAGTGTATTCTATGACAAAGAATGGTTCAGTCACTCCGTATGTACTTTAAATAATGTTTAAATTGTATAATATTTATGAATTTTATTTTTTTACTTGCCCATTTCATTGTGTCCGCTGTGCTCTTGCCGAGAGAGCCCGCCCACACTCTCTTCTGATTGGCTGTGGTTTTTGACTGATTTTATCGCTTCTCATTTTCGCGTCCTGTCTAGTGTGGACAGTCAAATTGCTCGTCGCTGGAATCTTATCGCATCGCGTCTGGTTAGGACACAGTGTAAAACCTGTATCTTGTTTGTTCTGTACAACACAAAAGGAGAATCTGAAGAATCTTCATATAAATCTTTATAAGATGTTAGCAGCAGATCCTTTAAGTCCTGTAAGTTGTGAGGTGGAGCATCCATGGATCGGACTTGTTTGTTCACCATATCCCACAGATGCTCAATTGGATTGAGATCTGGGGAATTTGGAGGCCAAGTCAACACCTCAAACTCGTTTTTGTGCTCCTCAAACCATTCCTGAATTATTTTTGCTTTGTGGCAGGGTGCATAATCCTGCTGAATCCTAGGGAATACCGTTTCCATGAAAGGGTGTACATGGTCTGCAACAATGCTTAGGTAGGTGGTACGTGTCAAAGTAACATCCACATTGATGGCAGGACCCAAGGTTTCCCAGCAGAACATTGCCCAAAGAATCACTCTGCCTCCCCACATGCATCAATGAGCCTTGGCCGCCCATGACCCTGTCGCCAGTTCACCACTGTTCCTTCCTTGGACCACTTTTGATAGATACTGACCACTGCAGACCAGGAACACCCCACAAGGCTGCAGTTTTGGAGATGCTCTGACCCAGTCGTCTAGCCATCACAATGAAGAGATCAGTGTTCTTTATTTCACCTGTCAGTGGTCATAATGTTATGCCTGATCGGTGTATATGATCTGAAATAGTTTGAAATAGACGGATCTACCTATCCTGTACATTTTTCATGCAAACTATATAGCCACTATGGTATTTTATTAAGTCTGTTTGTTTGGTGCTGATCAGTACAGTGTAAGAGGCAGTATGGAAGAGACGCGCTCTGACGGACACTAGAAATCAAACAACGCCTCCTAATGGACAATAGTGAGAAACACGCTTCTGTTTAGAGAAGCAACCTGTTGCTGAATCCAAGAGTAGTCTCTATCTGTGAACTTTTCCGTTCATCTCAATCAGCTTAAAGGCCCTGATATACTTTAAGTGAAATATTGATGTTTTGTGTGTGTTTGTTGTGCTATCATAGAGGATAGTGTGCAGCAGATATTCACATATTCATCTAAACTTTGCTCCCACAACATCAATGTTCACAGACAGTTTACCGTTGCTCCGGTATTTCAAACTTATTTTTATCTGCATGAAAAACAAAGCAGTTCACCTTGAGTACCTATATCGGGGCTTGAACTGGCAGCGAAATGGAAAGGCATTATTGGAAGTCTACTTAACTCCTGAATCACCTCAGCTGTAAAATTTTCATATTATACATGTTTATATACATGTACATATTATACATGTTCTTTTTCTTTCTGAAGTCCACTTATAAGCCCAAAACAGTGTTTTAATGAGCGCACTTCCTTGTCTCCAACCCACAGATTGTTCACACAGCTTAACTGACATTTTCACCATCACTATCATCAGTGTTGTCACGATACCTGACTTAAATATCTAAATACTGAACCGATACCACTGCAAAACCCTGAACAGAAAAAGTAATTGACGGTAGTGATGGCCGCTTTCAAAACACTGCTTCATGAAGCTTTGAAACCTTCGGAATCTTTTGTTTCGAATCAGTGGTTCGGAGCGTGTTTCAAACTGCCAAAGTCACATGATTTCAGTAAACGAGGCTTCGTTACGTCATAACTGTTTCGAAATTTCAATGGTTCACCGCTGGGGGCGATCTCTGTGAACCCATGAATCATGCGAATTCACTGAGATCGCCCCCCAGCGGCGGAACATTGAACAAGTGTCTGTCTATTACCTGAGTATTAAGTGTCTAAAAGTGTCTATTACCTGATTTCTGATGAGTTTTACACAATTTTATAAGTCTTAATGAGGTATTTGTATAATTTAAAGGAATAATAGTAATTAATAGTCTCTGTTTAGCTGACCCATCCACAGAATAAACAAAACAAGCCCTGAAAATTGATAAAAGAATTGATTATACAGACACTTAATATTTAATGGTATCAGATGATTAGTTAATTACATCTTATAGATTATACTTTCAATAAAACATTTGCAATGGATTTGTAAAAGCTGTTTTTATGCATGTTTGGCTTGAGTTTTTGTTGCATTTAAACGGTTTTGACCAGCAGGGGTCACCAGCGTGTGGTGTTTCGAACGCTTGAATCAGTGAATCATTTTGAGAAGCAATTGGTTCTGTTGATTCGAAGCTTTAAAAAGCTTAGTTTCTCCCATCACTAACTGACGGTGTGGTGACAAATCAGGTCCTCCTCAAAATGGGGTCTCTGTTGGGACCCCACGCAATCCCATTGGCTAAAATTACTTTTAATAGGCACTCTCTAAAACGCCTGATTACAATTCCTACAAAATCATGATAAATGCTGTTTGTACTACGTTATAATGACCATTAATGTCTGTATAGAGGGTATGCACGTGACGTCACCGTCAGCCGTTGTGACTGCGGTTACGCCCACTGAGTGGCAAAAAGACTGAGTTGCAGCTAGAGCTGCAACTTATTTTGATAATCGATTAGTTGGACAGTTATTTTTTCGATTAATCGGATAAAAATCCTAATTTTATTTATTTTTATTTTATTGACAAAAAACCCACTATTGCACATGCTGCCCAAATGTACTTCAAACAAATGTGCCAATTGAATGCTATGAAAACATACAGTGCTTAACATATTAGACTAGCTGTCATAAAAAAGAGAGAACACAAGTATTGCCATTTACTAGGAAAATAACAAACTGAAACAACTAAATAGTTTCTAAATAATATTCACACATAATATCCAAAAAAACTTAATTGGGCATCTAAAAAAAAACAAAAAAAAAAAAACTATGAAGTGTTTTACTTTTTCCTGGAAGAAGTTTTAAGTGCAAGGTGGGCAGACCCAACTAATGGATAATGAGAATCGTTGTCGATGATTTTCATTATCGAATATTATCGATTTTATCGAATAGTTGTTGCAGCCCTAGTTGCAGCATTGGTTTTCAGCGTGAATGCCGCGAAAAACACACAAAACACATCTAAAATGGGAAAGAGCTTTGCGACTGACTGTACAAATAGATTTGACAAGAAATCTGAGGTATATTTTTACAGACTGCTGAAAGCTACAGAAAAGAGAAGCAAATGGATCGCTGCAATTCACAGAAAGAACTGCACTCCAGGAAGCGAAACGTGGGTTTGCAGTTATCATCTTTTGAATGAATTTTGAGGTAAAATCACACTCTATATATTGTATTGTTATATATTGTATTGACAACTCCCTAATTAAATTTACCATGTTATATTCTGAATAATTGGATGTTTTTAAATAAACACTGACAAAAACTATAAAAGTGTTAGAGCTGGACGATATGATGACATAACACTTATATAAGTGATCACTCAGATTTAGACCTACCTATACTGTATATAAAACGTTCACAGGCAAATGTATTTGATGCATTTCCCCGGCGTCGAAATCAGGCACATAAAAATGTAAGGAAACACGATTCCTGGCTGCATGTGAATATCCATGGATCTTTGGTAAATTGTAAGGAACACTATATTGAGATAATCGTTTGTTTTACTCACGTTTCCACAGTTTCCTCTATTAAATCCAGTCATGCAGCAAACTCTTTTGCCACTCAGTCCGGCTGACGGGGCGTATTCCGGCGGGAAAGTGACGTCAATGCATACCCTCTATTAGTTAGCTTATGTGATAGCATAGCATACAGATACCCCATTAGCCTGATAGCTTAGTTTGCTTATTATGCACTATATAGTAAGCTATACACATTTAAATTAATATCGATCAAAAACACTTGGTATATTCAACTGATAGATAAGAGACCCGATTTCAAGGGAGGACCGGCTCCAAGAGGGCGCTGCTGTGCGTTCCGCTTCTGGCAACACACATCAACATCCGGGTCACGTTCATATCGGCCAGTGTCGCTCCACAAGATGTCCAGCATCAAAATAGCAGCGGTTTTTTAAATTATATCCACAGTATTCGCTGCGATTCCACTGTGATTATAATCTGGTTCGATACTGAATCGGACGGCGGAGATCTGCAGAAAGAGCGCGAGCTGCTGCTGGTATGTGATCATCAGCTCCCTCACGGACACCGTTATCGATTGATGATGTGATCAGTGTGTGTGATGATGGCATATGTGATGTGTGTGTGTGAGTGTGTGTGTGTGTGTTCATCATGTCAGTGTACTGACGCGTCGTGCTCAGTCTCCTCCTCAGATGCGCGATGAGCAGCAACAGTCACCCTCTGCGGCCGCTGCCCTCCGTGTCGGAGATCGATCACGTGCACCTGCTGTCCGAGCAGCTGGGCTCGCTGGTGTCGGGACAGGAGTACAGTGACGTCACCTTCCTCGTAGAGCAAAAGCGCTTTCCCGCGCATCGCGTCATTCTCGCGGCACGATGCCACTATTTCAGGTAGAATTCTTTATTGCAGCTCTTCTCACACCTGTCCTGTGGACCCCAGCACTCCCTCATCAACACACCTGACTCAAAATGTGCGAAACAGCTGCATTACCACGAAGTCATCATCTCTACTGTTAAAACATAAAAAACTACTAACAGAATAACACTATCCAGAGCACCGAGACGCTCTATTAAACACCTCAAACAGATTCTAAATGTCTCAAGCTCGTTAGAGTATATGATTAGAGAAGAGTTTTATTAATTAACACCCTAGCAACCGTATAGCAACACCCCAGCAGATACATAACAGCCAGGGACCACATCTGTCCATCTGTTCTGACTTAACTTCAAATTTAATTTGATTTTTAATTTTAAAACAAGAATTTTTAAGACAAGCCAACATAGAATTTCTTTCAAACTTTTCAAACTAGTGCATTAAGTTTAGATTCTTTTTACCCAAGTCTGCCATCAGTTTCCGTGATTGGGATCTTCTTATTTATTTCATTTTATTTTTTCCTCAGGGCTCTTCTGTACGGCGGGATGAAGGAGTCGCAGCCGCAGGCCGAGGTGTGTTTGGAGGATACGCGCGCCGAAGCCTTCGGGATGCTGCTGCAGTATCTGTACACGGGCAGAGCCAGTCTAAGCGCCGCGCGTGAGGATGTTCTGCTGGACTTCCTGGGCCTGGCCAACCGCTACGGCCTGCAGCTGCTGGAGGACTCCACCTCTGAGTTCCTGCGGACGGTTCTCAACACGCAGAACGTGTGTCTGGTGTTCGACGTGGCCACTCTGTACTCGCTGAGCGCCCTCTCCGCCGCCTGCTGCTGCTACATGGACCGGCATGCTCCGGACGTCCTGCTGTCAGACGGGTTCATGACGCTGTCTAAGGTAACGCACTCCAGGACACGAGGGAATGATCTTATTATATTCACACAGCGACACACACGTTTTCAGGAGGAGTGACATGGTTACTCTGTAAAAACCTTTAACTCAACAAAATTTTGAACATGGCTCAATCCAATGTTCAGACTTCTGTTTTGGAAATGTATGCAAATTAGGACATATTTAATTAGATAATGCCTCATTTGCATATTCAAATATAAAATTTCAACTTGTAATACAAAACGGTTGTCTGTGATTAATGAACCGGTTATGGCGATATCTATTAGTTAATTTTTACCCTATTCACCTGTGGTGTCTAGCCTTAATCTTTCATTAAAATGTAGTGATCAAACCGAGGCCATGTGAGCTACTAGTTAACTAATAGTAAAATATCAGTTTCGTCATCTTACCAATAGCTCACTTCACGCAGTAATAATGTTTAAAGCAATAATAGCAAATAAAATCAGAAATTGAGAATATCACAAATGAACATTATTTTCTCATTGAATATCATTCAGAAGTGCGTCACATTCTTTATGCAGTTTCTTATTAAATATTATAATTATTCAACACAAATATGCAACCAAATCAATCCAAAATCACAGCCAATCAGAAGAGCGTGTGGGTGGAGTCTTTCTGCAAACACACTCACAACCAAATCAATCCAAAATCACAGCCAATCAGAAGAGAATGTGGGCGGAGTCTCTCTGCAAGTGCACTGCACTCGCAACCAAATGGATCATTTCATAATCAAATTCATAATTATTAAACCATTTTAACATTATTAAAAGAATATAATTGGTTAAAAATAATCTTTGTCATAGAATACACTTGTTTGTTCAGAGTTTGAAAGTTCTTGTTTTTGAGTTGAATTATCCATTGTTGTTTCAGTATGGTTATTAAGGTCACACAAAATGATATTCAAACTCACATTAAATTCTTTTAACATTAAATGAAGCACATAATCAGCACCTGAGATGATGCTGTTAGGACAAAAACTCTGATTAACATGGAAAAGCGCTTTTGATCACATGTCGCGTCTGGTTAGGACGCAGAGATGCACTGTTTAAATGTGATTATTTTATTTTGTCCCCCACAGGCGGCTCTGCTGACGGTCGTTCAGCGAGACTCTTTCGCAGCCAGCGAGCGGGAGATTTTCCAGGCTTTGTCTCGCTGGTGTCGGCAGAATGGCGAAGGGCCGGCCACACAGGAAGTGATGTCAGCGGTGCGTCTGCCGCTCATGACGCTGACGGAGATGCTGAACGTGGTGCGTCCCTCGGGTCTGGTCAGTCCAGATGACCTTCTGGACGCCATCAAGACGCGCTCCGAAAGCCGAGACATGGACCTGAACTACCGCGGCATGCTGAGTAAGTCTGAGGTTTTCAACAAACTCACAATAGCTCCGATCCAAGAGGCAACTGGGAGAAAAAACTACAAACACTGATGATTCATGTTGTGTTCGCTGCTCATGATCTCTAAAATGTGTGAAAGTGTCCTGGAGCAGCTGGGTGACAGTGATGATGTGTGTGTGCAGTTCCCGAGGAGAACATCGCCACCATGAAGTACGGCGCTCAGGTGGTCAAAGGCGAGCTGAAGTCAGCGCTACTCGATGGAGACACGCAGAACTATGACCTGGACCACGGCTTTTCCAGACACCCCATAGAGGAGGACGGACGCGCCGGGATCCAGATCAAACTCGGCCAGGCCTTCATCATCAATCACATCCGCATCCTCCTGTGGGACCGAGACAGCCGGTGAGCCGAAGATCTCACACCAGAGTGTGCTTGGTCATCATCAAGGTTTTGCTTGATTTAGTTTGGAAGCTTGTTGTATGTTATTGAGTTCTTCGTCTTCTTCCTCTCTTGCAGCTCGTACTCGTATTACATCGAGGTGTCCATGGATGAGCTGGATTGGGTTCGAGTGGTGGATCACTCCAAGTTCCTGTGCCGCTCCTGGCAGAATCTGTTCTTCACTCCTCGTGTCTGCAGGTAAAGCATTGATCATAGTCTTCTTGACTATAGTTGACCATAATGGCATAAACTGATATTTTCAGGTGTCAGAAATCACTGGTCATCACGTGAACCTGGCGAACTCTGACCAGTACAGTTCTGCAAATATTGCTTTACCATCATATGATATAAATATAAAAAGAGAACTCATCACTAATAAACACAGGGATATTAAAGCATTGTGTTTCCTGAAGCAGCTGTATTTAACAGTGGTCTTCATGCCTCAGGTACGTGCGGATCGTAGGAACACACAACACCGTCAATAAAGTCTTCCATCTGGTGGCCTTCGAGTGCATGTTCACCAACCGTCCGTTCACTCTGGAGAAAGGCCTGCTGGGTAAGTCTTGGTGTCAGTGCAGTGATTTAATCTGTAGCCATTGAGTTTGTGGTATTTGAATGAATGGATTGTCCTGCTCGTGTCTGTAGTGCCCAGTGAAAACGTGGCCACCATCTCTGCGTCTGCGAGCGTGATCGAGGGCGTGAGTCGCTGCAGAAACGCCCTCCTGAACGGAGACACACGCAACTACGACTGGGACTCGGGCTACACGTGTCATCAGCTGGGCTCTGGAGCCATCGTCATTCAGCTGGCCCAGCCCTATATCATCAGCTCACTGCGGTACGACTGTGTGTGTGTGTGTGTGTGTGTGTGAGAGAGAGTGTGAGAGTGAGACTGTGTTTTTGTGACATATCAGGACACAAATTTGTATAATGACATAGGTATTACAAGGAGAGGGTGACTTATGAGGACATTACCCCATGTCCCCATTTTTCAAAAGGCTTATAAATCATACAGAATGAGTTATTTTGAGAAAGTAAAAATGTGCACAGTTTCCGGTGATGGGTAGGTTTAGGGGTAGGGTTGGTGTAGGGCGAGAGAAAATACGTTTTGTACAGGATAAAAACCATTACGCCTATGGAATGTCCCCACAATTCACAAAAACAAATGTGTGTGTGTGTGTGTGTGTGAGTGTGTGTCATTCAGCTGGCCCAGCCCTACGTCATCAGCTCTCTGTGGTACGACTGTGTGTGAGCGAGTGTATGAGTGTGAGTGTGTGTGTGTGTGTGTGTGTGTTTTCTGAGTTCTGGGTTCCTGGAGTCCTTGAAGATTTGAAAAATTAAAATTTAATTTCTGTCATCATTTACTCACCCTCATGCCATTCCAAACCTATAAAGCTTACATTTGACGAATCAACTTGATCAATATAATTTTTGTCGGATGATCTGATTTGATTTGTAAAATTCAAAATGGTGAAAATTTTCATGACAGAAATTGATGTCATGGGGTGCAATTGAATCGTCTTGAACCAAGGAATCAGACGAAAAAATAATTTTGTTTCTTAGCATAAACATTAGTGCAACTTAGGACATTTGGTGGCGCTAGAGGGTTTGAGTTAGACTCCAAATTTGCTGTGGTAACAGTTCAGACTGAAGTGTTTTGCATGTGAAATGAACTCATTAACTCAGGCTCAAGATGGTCAAGATGGAGTGAATGTAAAATGCTGTGATGCCAGTGCTAATATATTTATGATGAAACACATTGTGTAATATGAGTGATTTTGTGCTGAGCAGCTGTTATTGAAGTGTCACTGAATGTGTGTCCAGCCTGATGTTCTGATATGGACTCACAGTAGTGTTCAGCTGAGATACAAGAACATGTTTCTGCTTTGCTCTAATGTTCAGAGTCACTGTAAGTGTCTTGATTCTGTCAAACATTCCTCCATGTTTGTAACTCATGCCTGTCTGTGTTTCTTGGCTGTTTCAGGCTGTTGCTGTGGGACTGTGACGAACGCTCGTACAGTTACTACATCGAGGTGTCTACTAACCAGCAGCAGTGGACTAAAGTGGTGGACCGCACAAAACTGTCCTGTCGGTGAGCAGCATCTCTTCTGTCATCCTCTGCTCAAGAACACACACTCATACTGCAGATTCATTTGGACTCACTCTCAGATCACTTACCTAACAAAGATAAGACAGAAAATGTAAATAAGTAGTGATGCACCAAAAAGGACAGAAACCATCGACCGGTGACGTTTAATTAGTGCTTCTTCAATACTGTGTTTTGACTGTGTCAGCGTCTGTTTCCTGCAAACAACATGTCAGCCGTGTGGACGCTAAAGGCCCGTTCACACCAAGAAGGATAACTATAAAGATAACTATATTTGCGTCCACACCAATGAATGATAACGGTCTGTTTATTCTAATCTCACGCGCTGCGGTTTCAAAGTGTGTACAACAAGTTTTTGCTGTTGTTGTTGCTTTTACACGGCTTTAACCAGCAGATGTCCTCAGCATGCTATGTTTCAGGTGAATAGCTAGTGCAATCGATCTAATCTAACAGTGAATTTAGCTGACAAAGTCAATATAGTGGAATAAAAACAACATCTAGTCTTTTTCACTGCAACATCAAAGGAAGCAAGACAACTAGCACTGGATATCTGAGGTAATTTTATTTTACACTGTTTGCTATCTGGTATAATGATCTTCTGTGCAATCATCAGATCCTGGCAGACGCTCACGTTCGACAAACACGCGGCTGCGTTCATTCGGATCGTGGGAACTCACAACACGGCCAATGAGGTAAGAGCGTGAGCTGAATAACAGCCCTGCAGAATCAAAGCGCTGGTTCCTCCCTGACCTGACCTCTTCCCATGATTCCTCAGGTGTTTCACTGTGTGCACTTCGAGTGTCCATCACAGCTGGAGGGCAGCCCGTGACATCAGACCTCGTAACCGTCAGCGGTGCTGAACTGCACACTGGCTCAGGACCGTCTCCTCCTGACCATCAGCACAGCTTCGGCTTCTCAATAAGCTATCGGCTAATGTTTAATTTGTATTGCCCAGATTTTATTGGTTGATTTGTTAATTTTAAGTGTTATTTATTAGTAGATAATTTTCTTGATATTGTAAATGTCAGTTGATCTGAAGCATCATAAAACGTATTTATTCAAGAAAATGTTTTCTCCTATAATATATTCTGTTGCGCTGTAGGAATGTTAGCGTATCGAAACACTTATTCTGTTGAGTTTTAATATGATTTATCCAAATGTATTAAATACACATTCTATTTGATCCTAATTGAATCAAAGTATAATTGATATTCTACTCTGCTCAGTGTTGTATTTCTAGACTTTTCCTCAACTTTTTTACGTGCGGTGATAATGGCCCTAGAAATAGTTTGATAGTTGGTCCTCGGCTCTCTGAACTCCAGTAGTCTTCCAGCGTGTCTGTGTTTGATCTGATGCTGGTCGTGACTCTACAGACACTACAGGTGCACATTTTGTAAGGCTGTAAATAGACTGAAGTGGTGGATATTTCTCTCGGTTTGTATCTGCTGAACTCACTCATCAATAAAGTGTTAATTTCCAAAAAATACACACTGAGTTATGTTTTGAATTTAGCGAGTAACTATAACTGTAGTCATGAATCTACACTGAAGGCAGATTCACTAAGAATGAGGGACTATTCACACCTGGTCATGTGATTTCTCTGATTGGATAGAGCAGTGGTTCCCAACCTGGGGTCTGTAGGAGGTGGATCAGAAATCGCAAAGGGGGGCGCGATTCTTCGAGGTCGAATATGGATGCAAAAAACCCTTTTCATAGATGGTTTCTGTGAATGCTCCAAACAATCAGCCAGTGATCAAAACGAGCTGATAAAAACCATTTGATACGATACGAGGTCTTAACTTGCTGATCGCAAAAATAGGTTTTTGTATGTGTAAAAAATTAAAATTATTATTATTAATAATAATTATTATTATTAAAAGTCACCATGAAATCAAAATGGACAATTCTTATTTTTTATGGAATATTGCAGTGTTTATCCTAAATGATTTATCGGTGCACATCATTATTGTAATCCTGAATCAGAATAACTTCCCCTCCCTCTTGAAGCGACATCTCTTCTCTGATGATGAGGGCGGGGCAACCTGTCACTCACATGAGATCCACCAATAGCAAACCACAACCATCCAATCAATTCCCCACAGACAAAATCAAGCCCCGCCCCACATTTGTTCTTGTTCCAGAAGCCGTTTCACTCAGTATATGGCACAATAGGGAAGAAAAGACGAGCACAACTTCTGTTTCATCACGACTTTCATATTCATACCAATATGAGTAATCTATGACGTGAGGAACAGACACTAAATAATAAATAGCGCAAATTCCCTCACATTATGCCATAAACTAGTTACAAAGTAGGTATAATCAAAAATGTTATGTACCTTGCAATGTATTTTGCATCTCTTTAGAAAAATCATATTGTCTCATTTTAATCGTCTCCTCATTTTAACAGCAACATATTGGATCATGTCTGGCAACTAACAAATATGTATTCTGTATAATTAGGATATGTATAAAATCAAGGTGCTATAAGCATGTTGGAGATCACAGATTTCTTTGCAAACTTGCAATAACATTAAACTTGGCTGTAATTTCTTTGCATTTTTTTTTTTTGTTTGTTTGTTTGTTTTCACTGTTTCATATGGAGGACTGAATCTGAGGAGAAAACAAACAAACAAATACAAACCCACTGGGATCACATCTTATATTTTTCAACATTTAGTCCTGAATTCATTTTTTAAACCATTATTTTGTGCAAAATAAATACTTACAAGTTGATGAATGGTTTTTTTCTTTAAATGCATATTTTGTATTTTCTCACAAAAATAAGTTTGAGATCAAAACAGGATTGGGATCTCCGGCTGTAAATGATTCAGGTGTGATCTGCACACTACTTGATTAAATGAAGAGTCACTAACACTAAATCAGCATTAAAACAAGTTTATTGGGATCAAATCAATAAAGAGAATATATTTACTGAAGAAGAAAAGAAAATATTCTGAACTATGAAGTGAAATGTGCAAAACCTCGGTCACGGGTCACAGGCGTCTGGCTCAGTTATATGGTAAAAATATGGCATTATAGTTTTTATTAATATTTTGAAATAATTTTTATTTATTTATATATTTTTCATTTTAGTTAAAGTTTTATTAATTTTGTTGTGTATTTCAATATGTTTCAGTTTATTTTCATTTTTATTTTAATTAACAAAAATATTTGTTATGGTTTTAGTTTATAATTGTGGAGCGGTGCACATGACATGAGGGACTGTATATAATAACCCTGCAGCGGGACTGTATGTGACACTCAATGGCTCCATCTTGTGGAAAGGCTGCAGTATGACGTGTGGAAACGCTCCAGCATATCACGGGTATCTGCGGCGCAGGCATTGAGGAGCTGCTGTGAAATGTCCAGATGTCTCCTCAGGGTTTCTGATCCCAGTGTTCAGGATCGGAGCTCGTAAGGCCGGCTGGGGAGAGTCACTGTGACGCGTGTCTATGGATCAGGAGGCATCTGACGGCACGTGCTCCTCGAAGCCCTCGCTCTCCCGCACCAGCGCCCGCTCCAGGATCACGCGGCCCTCCTTGTAGCGCTGGCTGTCCTCGGTGGCGAACTCGTAGATCCAGCCCAGCTTACTGTTGCAGTTCTTACAGCTGACGTCTCTCACCATGTGTCTGCCGGTCAGCATCACACGGTCCTGCACCTCGCTGTACTGCAGGTTCACCACCTGAGAGATGAAGACATGCTCATTCAGTCATGCTGAAAGATCACCTGCAGAACCTCTGACAGACCTGATGAACAGCTGAGGTTTAGCTGTGGAGATACAGGTCTAGTCATGTGTTTGTCAGAACGTGACGTGACCTTGTTGAAGAGGAAGGCGCGTCCGGTGGCTCCAGTGAAGCGTGTGGAGATGAGCTCGGAGCGGTTGGTCAGAATCGTATCACAGTTGGCGCAGGAGAACAGACGCGTCCCTCCAATGTGATCCAGGAAGATTCGACCCATCTCAGCACTCCAAACACTGAGAAACAAATACAAGTCAATACAAAAAAATACAATGTTTGCTTAAAGTGACAATAAAAATTATTCTTTTTGTATGCAATATTGCAGTGTTTATTTTAAATTAAGTAATCATTCACATCATTACTATAAAACAAGCTTGTGCCCTTGTAATCTTTAATCAAAAACATTAAATCCCTCCCCCCGGCAACATCTCTTCTCCGATGATGTGTGCAGTGGCCTGAGGGCGGGGCAATAATCCCGGTCATCCAGCAACCTGCCAGTCTCTTGTAACTGAAGTTGTTATAGTCTTTTCTTCTCTATTGTACTGTATATCCGAGTGAAACGGCTTCTGGAACAAGAACAAATGTAGGGCGGGGCTTGATTTTGTCCACGAGGAATTGACTGGATGGTTTGCTATTGGTGGATCTGATGTGAGTGACAGGTTGCCCCGCCCTCGTCATCAGAGAAGAGATGTCGCTGCAAGGGGGGAGGGGGGTTGATTCAAGATTACGAGCTACAATAATTAAAAAATAATAAAGATGTCATTTATAATAAATACCGCAATATTCTGTAAAAAAAGAATTGTTAATTTTATACTTTTTCGTTCGAGGAGTCGTTTCACTCGGATAATAGCCTATCACAATATTGAAGAAATTTCTGGTTCATGCCGACTTCAACTGAAAACTATGTAAAGCTACATGCTAATGTTTTAACGAACTATTTACTTTTAATTATTATAAGCATCAACAATGAACTGTAATAATTGCTAGTCTGATTCTAGACTTGACAGTCTCTCCTGTCAGTCACACCAAAGTCCCTTTAAGACAAGTCATTTCACTCGGCGGCCATCTTTGAAACGCCTCTCGGGCAAATGAAATGGTCTGACTCCAAGCCAAATTTTTTTTGCTTTAAAAATGATTTCAAGCTTTATTGTTCTGCTTTGTGTAATTGTAAAAGTAAAAAGGCAATTCGGGCTTATAACATTGTAAGCAGATATGATGTATAAAGTAGCACCCTTTTCCTTTTGTTTGTTATAATTTTGTTCTTGTCCTCTGGCATTGTTGTTATTTCACTTTATTTTAGTTGCTATGTATTTTCACTTTGAAAGAATATATCACATTGTATTGTTGGCTTATGGCATTAATAAAAATAAATAAATAAATAAATAAACGCCTCAGGCATGCAAGTGCAGCTCCTATCTCTTTGAATAGGGAAACATCAAATTCTCCAACGCTGTTTGCCAAGCTTTCGATTAAATTTCATATTTGAAATCACCAATGAAATCTGACAACAACGGTCTCATAAAATTTTTTTCTAAACGCTCGAATCATGACAAAAAAACGGTACTTTTTTTAGGCTGAATCAAGCTAATGCGCATGCGCAGTCCAGTGTCTCATTTCGGAGGCGCGCGTCTGACTGTTTCTATAGAAACTGGAGCTTCTAACGGCCGCTGTAGTGACGCCATGACTTTACCAATCGGCGATTGGCTCTTATTTAGAAGGCGGGACTTATTCCGCCATATTGCGCGTTGCACTTTCTCCCATTCAAAACAATAGGAGTGACGCGTCTTGTGTTATTCTATAGTCTTTGATCACACTAAGTTCAGTTCATTATCTCTCTGCTAACGAGATGATGATCGAAGTGTTTTAAATGGACAGGCATACATTACAAAATGTACTACTGGTGGGTCACGTCATCAGTCTGATATAACGCGTTTCCCAAAAGCATCGTCAACACTTGGAGACCCATGATCAACTTGGGCTCGCGATTCTTTTGGGAAACGCAGCGCTGAACATCACTGACCAAACACAATCACTTCACACAGAACAACAAACAGAATCAGCCGGTGTCTGCGCGTAATCTCACCGCTTCCTGCCAGTTGAATCACGAAGTTTCAGGAACTTGTCTTGGCTTTGTAATGTATCTCTCTGTCTTCTCTGTCAGTGTCATGCGAGAAGAATGTCAACATCCGGTTTTGTCCTGCGCATGCGCATATCACGGTCAGTGATGATGTATGGCAAGCTGTTATAACATTTATTCATTTGTAGAACATGAATTATAGATATCTATAATTCCATTTTTACTAGTTAAATTTATAATTCTGGATATCAGGAATTCATTTTTACCAGTAACAATATTATTTATAATATTATTTGAATAATATTATTTGTATAAAAAATGACCACCGCTCACAGAAATCAAATTCTTGATATGTATAAAAAATAATGAAATATTATAATAATTATTATAATAAAATGTTATGGGGATATTTTTAATTGTGTTACGAGCATAGGCGTAATTTGCGGGTGGGACGGATGGGAGTTGTGGGACATGTCCCCACCACTTTTATATTCTACAGGCTTTATATTCTAGCTGAGCCCCCCGGTGTGTTTTTTTTAAGGCGACCGTTATTTTAGAACGTAATAATTCCTTGGCAATGCATCAGCCTGTGACAGATATGTATCGCATTTATATTGTTTTTCTTTTTTTATTCACACATATTCACAAACTTGTTAACTATATCATGAATTATATGATATATTCTGATTGTCAAATATGTGGAAGTGAATGTGCTCTGGCATAAAGCCTATTTTGCTATGACAAGTTGGGGTATGATTTTCAATTTAATCAGCTAGAATAATTTTATTTACATTTGTTTTATTTATTTATTTATTTTATTTACACTATTTAGACATGTTTGAGCACAACCCCTACCCATAAAATACAGGATAACAGGCAGATACAACTCAATTAAAAACAAACAAACAAACTTATTCCAAGTGTTCAGAAGCCAAAATAATGATTTGTGTGAGGAAAAGATCCAAAAGTGATCACTATCTCTATGATGGGGAGTCGACTCCGAAAGAGTCGATTCTTTGATTCCAAAATCGACCTTCGTTGTTGAATCTGTTGCTGCGTCCGAAATCGCTCGCTTTCACTCATTCACCAGAGCATGGCATCTGAGTGCACTAGATCAGCAAGAAAGAGTGAAGAACATGAATTCAGACACTGACACGATGGAGCTGTCGCAGAAACTGCTTTTATTCTACATTTAGCTTACTTTAGAAATAAATAAAATAGCAGCCTTAGTAATTATACGTGCCAGATTTGACGTTTCATGATGATAAATATTTATTTGGTTTTCCATGGTTAACACAATATGTTCATAATCATGAAACTAATTATAAATCATAAACTCATGTCAAGAATAAACATAAAAAAATTATTTTTGTATTTTTAGTAGGCTATCTAATAAGCGTCTCGTTTAGCGCCATCACTCGGCCGTTATAATGAGATGAATTAATTAAAGAACATTTTGTTGTTTTTTTAATTCTGACATATTCGACTATATTTCTTGTGAATTTCACCTCTGTAAAATTAAGTATTGGCTACTCATTTCAAGGTAATATGTAATCTATAATTTGGACAAATATGCTAAATGTGTGCTGTTTTAATAAGGGGAATCTAAGGCTTCGTGTCGGGGGGAAATAATTTCGCGATTTATTTCGCGTATTATCCTGACCCTTTTTTGATGTACAGTAGGCCTAATTGAGTCGAGGAGTCGATTCCAACTCCTGAAGTCGGAGTCGACTCTGAAACAGCTGATCGAACACCCCCAGTCGCGGGAATGACTGCAGGAAAATGGCGGAGGGGGATCTGAACGTGGACAGCATCATCTCCAGACTGCTGGAAGGTAAATGAGCACCAGGAGCGCATATCAGACGGCTCTGAGCCGGCTGTGTTTGAGGCTCGTGTGTCGCTCGCGCCGCGGATGAGCTCTGATTTCAGTCAGGCGCTGTTATTCTCTGTCAGGTCGACCGACAGCTGCCTGTGTTTATATGCTCTTCTGTGGCTGTCTCCGTCACTTTGAGTTTTTCTGCTTTTATGTTTCATTGAAATGATTTTTGTCAGAGCTTTTAGATTAATGCGTGCTGATTCCTCTCAGCTTTTAGTTTGTTGATATTGATCTGAAACCATCAGTAAATAGTTGTATGAAATTTAGAATATAATTTCCCTATTGCTTCATTTATTTAATTGTGTTTATCTCTTTTATTTATTTTTTTGTGCAGTATACATATTGTACACGTATGACATGAAATCCTGTGATCTTTTTGATCGTTTTTTGCTCACCTATTAATCAGTTAATATCCTTATCCACGTGACTTTATGTTGAGCATCATGAGTGTTCTGATTGGCTGTGCAGCATTTTCTCTTTCTGTGTGGACACACACATTACTTGTTGCTGGAAACTTGTTGCATCATATCTGGTTATGGTTGCATCAAGTCTGCATGAAAGGGAAGTTGCACTAGAGTTTTCTTCCCTATTATGCCCAGGGTTGCAAGGTTTTAATGGGGGGGGGTCCCTGTAAAAATCGGGTTCAGGGGGTTAAAATCCGCTTTTTGACGGGGTTCTCCTAGTAAAATTTGCATTCCAGGGGCTAAAAATCATGTTATTTGGGGTCGCTTCAACCTGCGGCAACAATGTTAAAATAACCCAATTCCGCTGGTAAACTACAGACTTGGCATCACTGATTGAACCATATATCTGAAACGGCTCCTGGAACAAGAAACAAATGTAGGGTGTGGCTGTATTTTGTCTATGGGGAATTGATTGGATGGTTGTGGTTTGCTATTGGTGGATCTCATGTGAGTGACAGGTTGCCCCGCCCTCGTGACAGTAAACACGCCATCAGGCCACGCCCCCTATATTATTAGGATATGCCAATATCCTTATAATTCAAATTGCTAAATAAACATACTGAATCATTTTCTATTAAAAATCGGTAGGTTTGTATCATAATGTCCTCATAATAATAGGTGTACCAATGTGTGTGTGTGTGTGTGTGCAGTGCGAGGATGTCGTCCTGGGAAGGTCGTGCAGATGACGGAGGCGGAGGTGCGAGGGCTGTGCATCAAGTCTCGTGAGATCTTCCTCAGTCAGCCCATCCTGCTGGAGCTGGAGGCGCCGCTCAAGATCTGCGGTCAGTCTACTCTGCTTCTCACACTCACATTCAGTGTTGGGTTCGGGTCAGTGCATGTGGAAACGTCTTAAAGTTACATGTGAAATATAAAGATGGAGTCGCAGCGATCTTATCACAGGACACACATGGGATGAGTCTCATTAAACCGGTCATGATCATTGTTACACTTCAAGACATTAGTGATTAGGACAAACCAAGTGCTGCTGACAGAAAATGAAGCCTATTTTTAGTGACAGAATTTTTGACATTTAAACCCTCAGTTCTCATTGCTTTAATCTGACAGTCTCACTCATTATTGTTATGTAACACAGATTACATTAATTACAGTAAAAACACCTTATTCTGCAATAAGAATTACAAAAGAGGAAAACATCTGGATATCAGTGCAAGACATTTTTTGGACACTTAAGAAACATGTAAATGTTGTTGCATTAGATATAGAATATCAAACAAATGCTTTTCTCTTAGCTGTAGAGAATCACATTAACTAGCAGCATCATCCACTAACCAGTGTTATTTTAGTATCACTGAGATACTATTACAGTTTTTATTAGTAGTTACACTCTATGGTCCACTTTAGACATTCTACTAACTATAAGTAACTTTCTCAACTAACTCTCATTAGACCTTTTTGCCAGAAAATGTTCTCTGATGTGACCGTACCCTAAATGCCCCTCTCCTGTGTTCTTCATCCTCCCGTTCCTCAGGTGACATCCATGGTCAGTACACAGACCTGCTGCGGCTCTTCGAATATGGCGGTTTCCCTCCGGAAGCCAACTACCTGTTCCTGGGAGACTATGTGGACCGAGGGAAGCAGTCGCTGGAGACCATCTGCCTCCTGCTGGCGTATAAGATCAAATACCCCGAGAACTTCTTCCTGCTCCGCGGCAACCACGAATGTGCCTCCATCAACCGCATCTATGGGTTTTATGATGAGTGTAAGAGCCTCTCAGTGACACACACACACACACACACACACAGCCTGTTCCATGAGAGGAATTCAGATGATTTTGATGTATTTCAGGGGGGAAAAATGCTTTTTTTCATCTTTAAAGTGCACCTATTCTGCTTTTTTTCCATGTTCATCTTTCTTTGGGGTGTAATGTTGCTGTTTGAGCATGAAAAAAAAAAAGTTCTTCTCTATATCAGTGTCAGTGTTTCTGAACTCCCTGAAACACCTCCATTGTAGTCTTGAGTTTTCTTCACAATATTCCTCATTTAAATAATTAATACGCAGAATAAAGGGGCGGGGCCTGGTTGAGTTAGTTAGTAGTGTGTTGAAACTGGTGGTTATGGTAAGGGGCGGGACATTTCCCAAACACACTCAAAGTGCTTGACCAATCACAACACACTGCTCCAGCCGACCAATCAGAGCACATTGTGCTTTTCAGAAGGAGGGGCTTCATAGAGACAGGAACTAAACAGAGCGTTACTGACAGACTGGGAAGAGAGGAGCTGCAACAATGGAGAATATGAGGAAAATAATCAACATTCAAGCAGGAAAACCTGTTCTAGTAGAGCACAAAAACAACAAGACTTTGACAAAGGGCATAATTTGGTTGCATTTATATTAAAAATATAAAAGAAAATGTTCTTTATTAGCATTGAATGTTCTTTAGATTATTAAAATGTTCTTTTAAGAACTGTACACTGAAAGGAACCAAAAATGGTTCTTCTATGGCATCGCTGTGAAAATTCCCTCTTGAAACCTTTATTTTTAAGAATATAAGACCAGTACTCAGCAAAAAGTGTCATCTGTCTTTGTTGTGTCTTTCAGGTAAACGCAGGTTTAATATAAAACTTTGGAAGACTTTTACCGACTGCTTCAACTGTCTGCCCATCGCCGCCATTATCGACGAGAAGATCTTTTGCTGTCATGGAGGTGTGTTTTCACCTCACTATGAAGAGTGATCCTCATCGTCCACAGATGTCTTGAGGTGTTTGTGCTCTGCTCTTCCCGCAGGCCTCTCTCCAGACCTGCAGTCCATGGAGCAGATCCGGCGCATCATGAGGCCAACTGACGTGCCAGACACAGGTGCTGTACATCAGTCATGTGAGAACTTCCTCCTGCACTCTGTGTGTGGCGCTGCGGCTCATGTCTGTGTGTTTCAGGCCTGCTGTGTGACCTGCTGTGGTCAGACCCAGATAAAGATGTGCAGGGCTGGGGTGAGAACGACAGGGGTGTGTCCTTCACGTTTGGAGCCGACGTGGTCAGCAAGTTTCTCAACCGTCATGACCTGGACCTCATCTGCAGAGCTCACCAGGTGACCTTTATAATCAGAGCAAAGATTCTGCTTTTAATGGCAATACTATGTTTTTACTGGAGGTCAACCAAAATATATCAGTTTTACAGATTACTAATGGTCGATTGATCGCTTATCGGCTGTATTTTCCACCTCCCAGACCTCTAGTTTTTACAGTATCTGTTCTTTCGCATGCTTTGCCCTGTTCCTCCATCATGCCGGTAGGTGGTTGAAGACGGATATGAGTTCTTTGCCAAACGGCAGCTTGTGACGCTGTTCTCGGCACCCAACTACTGCGGCGAGTTTGATAACGCTGGTGGCATGATGAGTGTGGACGAGTCCCTCATGTGCTCTTTCCAGGTAACACACAGTCAGACTTAGTGCTCAGATACCATTCACTGCAATACTTCATAACACCTCACTTTCTCTCCATGAACTACCATTGCGACTATATTCCATATTAACCAAGTGACCACCATATGTAAAGTCTTTGAATTGACTCACATCACCACAGAATCCTGAAGAGTGTCAATCTAGAATGGTATAAAGGTCACATTTACAGCAGTGCTGCAGTGATGAGGTATTATTGCAAGTTCACATCACTCTGGTTCCCTCGACAAAACCCTAGTAGGATTTTTCCTTTGGCTTTTGGATTAATGCAGAAAATAAACTCTGTGACAAACAAAAGCTTATGATCCTTACATGTTTTGTTCATCATGATAATCTTCACAAATGAACACAACTTTTATGAATTTTGAAGCCTATATTCAATCGTCATAAGTAAAACGCTGAATGTTGGCTATAAACAAACTACACTACGGTCACATGACTTCAATGTCACCATTATTAAGCTTCAACAACTCTTTCAGTCTTTATTTAAAGGGATAGTTCACCCAAAAATGAACATTAGTTCATGATTTACTCACCCTCAATCCATCCTAGGTGTATATGACTACTAATTCTTTCAGACGAACACAATCAGAGATATATTTAAAAATATCCGGTGGGGCGAGTTTTGAAGAAAAAAATGCATCCATCCATCATAAATATAATCCATACGACTCCAGGGGGTTAATAAAGGCCTTCTGAAGTGAAGCGATGGGTTTTTGAAAGAAAAATATCCATATTTAAAACTTTATTAACTATAATAACTAGCTTCTGGTTCACTACCATTACAAAGCTTGGAAGAGCAAGAATATTGTTTAATATAACTCTGATTGTGTTCGTCTGAATCATATATATAGTCATATACACCTAGGGTGAGTAAATCATGGGATAATTTAAACTTTTGGGCGAACTATCCCTTTAAGAACAATTTCTCTTAAAGCTTTAGTTAGAAGAGTTTGCAAGAGTGTGTTTATAAACACAAGGCTGTGAAAGCGATGTACTGATGTTACTGAAGTGATGTTACTGATGTCATTTATGTTGTAGAATAAAAGGTGAAAAAATATTGAGCTTGTGTTCACCACAGACCTTATTTCAGGCATTTAACCACATTCAAAAAACACGTTGTTTTCAGGACGATGGAACTAAAAGTGCTAAAATGCAAATGGTTTCTGGGTTTTGGCCTACAGAAACACATCATCCCTGCAACACTCTATTCAGATATGACATGTAAGGTCATCAGACCTGTATCTCATTTAGGATCACATACTGAAATGGCCCAAATCAGAATCGAGATCATGCCCTTTATAGTCTAAGACTCGGCCTCTACATTGAAGACACGTCCTCACAGTGTGTCTGTGCATGTGTGTGTGTGATACAGATCCTGAAGCCCTCTGAGAAGAAGGCGAAGTACCAGTATGGAGGGGTGAGTTCAGGGCGGCCCGTCACCCCACCGCGCACAGCTCCGGCCCCTAAGAAGAGGTGAGGCGTGGGACGTCCTCCCAGAAGCCCCTGCACATGTCCAGCTGTTCTCTCTCTCTCTCACACACACACATTGTCGCCGCTCGTCGCTCTTGATTTGCTTGTTTTGTAGGCGTTTCTGTTAATAATTGATATTATCTGGCTGTGTGTTTTCCAGTACTTTCATATATTGCACAATCTGGACTGTGCTTCAGAGAAAATATGACATGTGTGTGTTTGGAGATTGTGAGGGGTGTGAATGTTACCTGTTTCCTGTACATATCCTTTCATCGGAGGCACACTGGGACAGATCATTCCCACATGAAGTCACTCTTATTCTTGAACAGCAGTGTTCTCACCCATTAGGCAGATCTCATGAGACTTTCTGCTAATAAGTAAAATGAATATAACTGCGGCAAAATAATTTAGACACGTTACACTTGTAAATGTGTGAATGTGATTCGGTGTCTGCATCTGCAGGATCTTCACTGATGTCACTTTTCTTCATGATGTTTGAAGAGTCAGCTGGTGTTTTGGTGATTTTAGTGGGTGTATGAAGTCAGTTCTGCTGAAGTTCACACAGATGTAGAGAATCACATTAACTAGCAGCATCATCCACTAACTAACTAACTAACTAACTAACCACAAACACTGTCCACATCTATTGATTTAGCAGTTAAAACAACAACACACATTGTACAGTGTGTTTGTGTGTCTTTCTTTCCTGTCAGTGACACTGGCTTTAATATTTTGTATCTAATGTAACAACATTCACACAAGTATGAATTAATTCAAATATTTTTGGGTCACTTTTGGCACAAAAGCTACATTAAACACTACAGACTGATTCAATTGAAACTGTTGGCATGAAAAACCGTGTATTTGATCTGTTTTGCTGTCTAATCCTGTGTGTGTTCAGAGTGTGTGAGGGTCAAACTGAACTCTGAGTGACAGCAGTAATATCTGTTATTCTATAGGAGTGTGTCCTGCAGTCTGCCTTCGGTTTGGGTTAAAGAGTCGTCTGATGTGCTCTGTTATAAACTTAAGACCCTTTCTGCAAACTGATACTAACGGTTTGCGACCCATGTTAACTTGTAAAGGCAGAAATCAAAAATGACATGCTTCTGAAATTATTTTGTGTTACAGCTTCTTTAAGACTTTATTAGACTTTCTAGTGAAGTAGTATTTACCTACAATTTCATTCAAACTCAAAGACAGCAAATATGTTTCACATTTTCAAAATGAGTTTTGAGATTTGTTTCAAACTCTTTTAACTCTTTCCCCGCCAGCGTGTTTTAAAAAAGTCATTGATCATTTTCACAACACCTTTTTTAAAGCCCCCAGAATATTTTGTTGTATGAACATGTAGTATATCAAAAGAAAGAACAGAGCCTCTGCTTTTAAACAAACAAACAAACAAAAAGCATTTTATTCTAGCATCATGGATTCTTTTTTTTTTATGTCAGTAAGTTTAATAAAAAGCAACACTGAACAAAAAGCTGAGAAAATCACCTTTTTTTCCCAAAGACTACAGTGTGCATAAGCAATCTCTTGTTTCTGCTTCTTCACCTGTGTTTTGATCCGGAGATTCAGAACTCTTTCAGAAAATGCGTATTAGCGCCCCCTACTGTATAACAATGAAAACACGGAAAGCGGGAAAATTCCGTAAATGGCGGGGAAAGAGTTAATTGTAATAAATGATATTGTGCTGTTGACTCTGTGAAAAGGACCGGAGAGCCGTTCGTCTCACTGGTACTTGCTTAGATTTTAATTTGAGCAAATTAGATGGAAACGGACTTAAGAAATGACCTGTGAATATTTTATTGCATCTTTTAACAATTATTTCAGTGAAAAAATTGCCACAGCAAGTGGCACGGAAGCCAAAAATTTTGTGGTGACATTCCTGTTATCTTCAAAACAAAACTTTAAAAAATAAAACCATAATGTGTTTTGACATTTGAGTGTTTTTTTTTCTTGGGATCTGCACAATGCACTTATTAGTCATTAGTTTTTACAGGACTAGTATTATTTTCAGTCCTGTAAACTATGGTGGATGTGATTGCTAGAACAGCAGAAATTGGAGTTTATATGTGCCACCAATCATCAAGAAGGAAACACTTGTGCCATCAGATACACAATACAATGACTTAGATTTGGTCACACAAAACGGCTGTTAACCCCGGGTTATTATCGTTCTAAACCCCGCTCCACACATACCAGATGTGGGCCAGATTTGGGCCAACATCATGTTGCTGTCTGTGTAGGAGTATATGGGTTTTAAGAAGCGGTGCGGTTAATGGAGAGGTTTTGACGAGTTAGATTCTGTTTTGCAAGGAAAAGTTATCCAGTGTATAGCCTTTGAAATTATAGGGAATTAACAGTCCATTTGAACTCAAGCTCTGTCTTATGCCTCATCTGTGGAAATAATCACAACGCTACAGCATTACTCAAGAGAACATTGTTCATCTGAAACAATCAATACTGCAAGCAATAGGAGGTTTTAATATACAGAAATTCCTTTACTTTGACTCTTAATGTGACCCGCCATTAAAGGGGACCTATTATGCCCCTTTCACAAGATGTAATATCAGTCTCTGGTGTCCCCAGAATGTGTCTGTGAAGTTTCAGCTCAAAATACCCCACAGATCATTTATTATAGCTTGTCAAATTTGCCCCTATTTGGGTGTGAGCAAAAACACACCATTTTTGTGTGTCCCTTTAAATGCAAATGAGCTGCTGCTCCCGGCCCCCTTTTCAGAAGAGGGCGGAGCTTTAACAGCTCAACAACAACAAAGCTGGAGAATCTCACACAGCCAAAATGAGGATTGTCAGTAACGGTGTTCAGCCTTACATTGTTCAAACCGGAGTCGACACTGATGGAGAGACTCAGGAAGAAGTTACAACTTTTAGAATGAAACTTAAATTTTAGGGTTGGTGATGGAAGCTCATTGTAGTCCCTACCAGCTGTTTGTTGTAGTCCTTAAAAAGTGATTTCTGTAAAAGAAAATATCTCCCATTGCATTGAACTTTGAGCGTCGTAACTTTGCAGATGTTGTTTATGCTCAAACAGCTACATTACACACTAACTAAAGTTAAAAAGTCAAATCATAAACAACCACCCCTTTAATAAAAGAAAAAAAAAAAAGATTTAATTTTCTGAAAACCTTTAATAACAATACAAACATTTCATTAATAAAATTAATAAATGTTTTCTTTATTGTCGTATTTATTTATACCAAGTTGTACATACAACAAAATATAACAAACTAAAATCATGCAAGTAATCAGATCAAGGTGACTAAAATAAAAACTGCAGAATCATAACATGGATTCAACCATCTGCACTGAGATTATACACATAGAGAAATGTTTTCATAAGACTAAAAGTTTATTAAACTTTTTTTGGTAGCACTTTATTTTACAGTCCTATTCTGCATGTAGATACTATGAACTCACTGTAGTCATTACAATAACACTGTAAATGTGCATACTATAAAATAAAGTGCAACCATATTTCCTTTGGTACTTATTCAGTAAATGTATTTTTTAAATGTTACAATCACAAATAGATGGACAAGAAGCTCCTCAAGAACTGAAGTCAGTATTTTTGGTGTTTAGCTGAGGCCTGGAGAAACTTTACAAGTTATTTTACATGTAGTATTACCCTGAGTAAATCACTGCAGCTCTCATCAAAACCAGTCCATATTTATACTACAAAATATGAGGTTACATGAAGCAGAACCTTTTCTGGTTTGGTGTGCAACAATGATTTACATGAACAGTATAAATTAAAAATATATACAAAAATGACCATGTACAAAAAGTAAAAAAAAGAGATAATTTTCCCCAAAAACATGGAAATGTTTTCAAACCAAAGAGAATTTAATAAACCAATGAAGTTAAGAGACGCATATCACTACTGAGTGTCAGAAAAGATCAAGCTTTGTCCTGTGAAATGTTCATTTTGTTTTCTACTGAAATGAATAAAATACAATGTTTGGAACCTATTCGTCTGTCCAATAATCATATTGTCAAGGCACACAAGGTTGTTGCAATACATTTGTGAAACACAAGTAATAATACTCATAAAAATACAAAAGTATGACACAGTAGAAACATGGGATACGTGAGAAGTTACACGAGAACTTGGTGAAGCTGAGTTTATGATCCTCAGAAACATTTGAAGACATGTCAATTGAGGTAGATCACAGGACCAGATTAATACTCCTATGGATCAATGGACCGATCATCTGACGACTGTCCTGAGGAAACACGCTGACATATGTGTCACGTATGTGACTAGAAATCAGAGGACATTCATACTAAAAAGTGATCAAATGAAATGATTCTGCATACGCGCTTCACTTTTCAGTCGAGGCCTCGATGGCAGTAAATGTGGAAAACTCTGAGATCAAAATGGCAGTTTGGCTCAATCTAACCAATGAACACTACAGATTTTATAGCAGTGATAAAAAAAAATAACATTTCAGCTTCACTGCATAGAAAACAATCCCAGTTCGTTTCAATACTAATATGCTGATATCTGCACATGTAAATGTTCAAATACAGATGCCATAAAACACTCTTCGCTCAAGGAGAACACTGGGATGCTGCGACACCTTCATCAGACCAACACAAGGCACTTTAACAGACTCACTTTGCTTGTATGATCATTTCTGTCTGCACTTCACATCAAAGTTTCCTTAGTGTTATTGGAAATATATCTTAGATAATTGCATATAACTCCTCTTATAAAGCGCTCATCTGCAAAAACATCCTTCAGATCTTTCCAGTACAGGAAGAAATGAATACATATGGCTAACTTTCCCATTTAAAACAATATCATTAATATTATAGTCTGATGTAAAACAAGCTAGATTATAAGAATAAAGGAAACATACGAATACTTTGGTTAAAATAAGATCCTATGAATCTCCTCTCAGGATGAAGATTTCAGGGCTTCCCTTCTTCATGAATGATTGTTCATGTCACGCCATTTCCCTTTTAAACCCTAAAAGTTCAGTACAAAAATATTTTAGGAAACTTTCTGAAAGACACATAGCTCAAGAATCACTTTCACGTAGAAGCCCTGTTTGATGGCAGTTCCTGCAGGGATATAAAATCACATAAACCCTCTGAACACACACTCGCTCACACACACATCTGTCAGTCTCTGCGCTGTGAATGTCCGACCCGCAGGTTCCTCAGATGACAGATTCAGGGTCTTCGGTCTTGGCGTCCTTTTCGTCCTGTGCGCCACTCTTGTGCTCCAGCATCTTCTCTGTGGTTTCGGCCGCAGCTTTGGCCTCCTTCCTCTTCCTCCGGGCCTCCACCCATGGGATCACACACAGCACGGCCCCGCCGATGAGCGGAGGAATGCCAGCCAGGTAAAACGCCACGTTATAGTCGCCCAGACGGTCTCTCAGGAACCCTGGGTACAGAATCACAGACAGACGACAAGGTCAGCTCGATCAAATCATTGGCCATTTGAACACACGAGTGTCTGAGTGAAACCAGGAGTTCAGCTTATGAAAAGGCGCTTTGAGACATCTGTGTTCTGTTGCGCTCTGTTGCACGTTTTAAAATAAGTGAAATTCCCGGCTAAAAATTGGCAACTGTGGTTGCCACTACAGATAGGCGCTTTCGAAACACTTCGCCACGTGATTTCAGTCAACGAGGCTTCGTTACGTCATAACTGTTTCAAAAATTCAATGGTTTGACGATGATCTCTGTGAACCAGTAGTGATGGGAGAAATTTGACACTGTTTTTGACACTTTCAGAATGATTCACTGTTTCAAGAAGACGCCTGCTGGTCAAAACAGTGTAAATGCAACATGCATAAAAACACCTTTTTCAAACCAACTGCAAATGATTTATTGAAAATGTAATTTATTAAATCATCTAAAACCATTAAGGCCAGTAAGAGACTTTTAACTACAACTCTTACTTTTTATAATACAAGTGTGTCATTAAATGTGTACAAATGTATAAAACTGCTCTGAGATCAGGTAAAAATCATGCACAGAAACTGGTTCATGTGTTCACAGAGATCAGTGCCCCTTAGTGGTGAACCACTGACATTTCGAAACAGTTTGAAAGTTATGACATAAAAAGCTTCTAACTGAAATCATGTGACTTTGGAAGAATAGAGTTTGGTAGAGTTTGGAATTTGGTAGAACTTTAGAGTTTGGTAGAACCACTGATTCGAAACAAAAGATTTGTAAAGGTTTCGAAGCTTCAAGCACCCATTACCATGAACTAGTGTATATATATATATATATATGATTTTTACCTGATCTCAGATCAGTTTTATACATTTGTAGATAATGACACACTAAAAAGGAATAGTTGTAGTTAAACGTCCAAGTCCAAAACAGAGAATTTTTTGTTTTGTTTTGTTTTTTAATGTGTGTGTGTGTGTTTAAACCTTGCGCGTCCTTAGGGAAAGTGATAAAAACAAAATTGAAAAAGTGTCAAAAATGTCCTTGTATTAATGCTAACTGCATAAATTGAAGTTTGATTGAATTTTAATTTCATCCTTGTTTCCTTAAATAAATCTATTTCACACTAGTAACACAAAATAGCTACACTCAGGACAAAAATGTCCTCTTTGAAACACATTAAAACTGCAATTTTTAATCAAGGGCCATTTAACTATAACATGATGCAGTCTTTGATAATAGGCTTTCATTCTTTTAGCAAGGCTTCAATATTACATTTTTTTAATATTTTTTCACCAGATGGCGCCATTTTCTCAGGTTTGGCCTATAAAGCAAACACTTACTTTGTTCCTTTTTTCTGCTTCTGCATATTATACAGCATAAATTACGCAGCTACAGTTGTGTTGGTGCGGATGTCAGAGTGTGGTTTGTATGAGTGTACTAAAAATATTGTGCGTGTGTGTGTGTGCGTAATGTTGTTGTGAAGGAGAGAAATTATACTGTACTGCAAATCATAAATCCCAGCGCTGTTTATAACAGTGGAGCTTGAAATTTGGAACGGATCTTGATTAGATTTATGGCTTATTTTCAAGCAGTTTTTGAGTGCAACATGTTTTATAAAATATATAATTTTGTTCATAAATAATTTTCATAAACTTAAACCTCTAACTTTTTTCACTTCAACAATAATCTGCCAAGGCTGGTCTTTAAAATGAGACCTTAGAGAACTTAATTTTGCGCTCCAAGCTTAAATTTTTTATGACATTTTTGTCCTCTAAGGACCTCAGAGAAACCTTTTAAAACTGATGCACAAGAGTTTAATTAACATGTTTAACAGGCATTATATTTGTAATGTCATTGTGCCACTGGACTCTTTTGTGTCACATGGTCTGACACAGTGATGCAGTAACTACTCCAGCCAACAGGTGGCAGATGATGATCACACTTCAGTTTAGTCAAGTCACATGTATTTCTCTAGATCAGGGGTACCCAATCCTGCTCCTGGAGATCTGACTTCCTGCAGAGTTCATCTCTGATCAAACACACCTGAAGCAGCTGATGAAGATCTCGTGATAATCACAGACAGGTGTGTTGAGGTGCGTTCATGCCATGTTGTAAACAGGACTGGGCGCCCCTGATCTAGATCGATTCACAACAGCTTAAGAGTTTAGGGCAGGACGTTCCACACACACATTACCTGCAATGGGCGGCCCGACGGTCATGGGGATGGACATCATGCCCAGGAGGAAGCCGATGGCCTGCGACACGTTTTGGGAGCCGACCAACTCAAAAGCGATGGGAGCCATGATGCAGATGAAGCAGCCGTCGAACAGGCCCATGAGCAGACACACGGCGATCAGCCCGCCGAACACATGACACAGAGGAATCATCATGGACATCACGCCGATCACCATGAACGAAGACACCTGGAGGAACACACCAGCGGTCAGAGCCGAGCAGGACGTGCTGTATTTGAGCCGCCATGAGAGGGAAGGACAACTTAAAAACTGTTAGTTAATGCACTAACTAGGGTTAACTAATGAAACCTAATGATAAAGTGTTTCCTAATTGTCAGTTGCTCACTTCTGATAACCGTGTTCGTGTGAGAAAAGTTTGAGAATGATGGTTGAAAAAATGAAATATGAAAAAAGTTCTCAAATTCAGTGAACAAGTGCATTGATGCTTGTATTTTCATATTTGTGACGTGACGCAGCACAAGCATGTTTACTGCAGTGATTTTCAGCTCACGGGCTGCACGCAAAAACAAACATGGCCTGACCTGTGGAGTCTGATTCAGAATGAAAATGACTCTTATGAGCCGGTTCTACTGAATGAATCATTTCAAAAGATCTCAGCAGTTATGGGTTTGAATCAGTCTGATGAATCCTCCCCTGAATGCACTACTGAGTGAATCATTATCTGAACGCATCGAACGAGTGTTTGTTGAATCAGTCTCTCACCTGCAGGAAGATTTTGTTGACTCCGGGCACATAGTCCGCCACTCTGCCGAAGATGAGACGACCCACTCCAGACGTGATGCCGATACACATGAGCAGAACCTCTTTGTTAGCGTCATGTCCGAAGCGCTCCTCTACATGCTTCATCTGATAGTGAACACACACACACACACACACACAGAATGGTCAATGATGTACAGCGTGAACACATCTGCATCTGCAGAATGCAGCTTAATCGTTAAATATTCATTTGGCCATTAAGTTTCCTACAGACTGTGTGATAGACTTTTTGATAGAATAGATTTTTTGCCGGCAGTGAGTAATAGAGCAGACATGACTGATGTTACTGTGAGACTGTAACACATCTCTGCCTATCATATAAGCGGATAAAGTGAAAGAGTATGTGTATGTGGCGTGCTGTCCGAGGGGAGGCTCCAAGTTCGGAATGTGGCTCGAACCCAGAGTACTCCCCCGTATCCCTGTCTGTGATAGGAACCAGCTGAGAATGAGGAGTCGGAGTGGTGGAGAGACGCAGAAAACTGTCAACGAACATTCCACGTCACTGTTAGTGTCTTCATCTGTCACTGTCTGACTGCACATCATCACACTCTACAGCCAAACCTGTCTGATATTTGATCTGATCTTTATTTCTGGACCTGTGATGAATGATTTAACAGATGAAACAGATTTCAGTTTGATTTTGCAGTATTTCAGAAGCATCTCTGCTTGAAGAATTACACTTATATCATTTGTAAGTGTAAAAAATGTTGTAAAACGTTGTTGGTGCATTTTGAAATAACATTCCTGGAGAAGTTGTATTTCTCAAGCAGACTTACAGCAATAACTGTCTGTGTGTGTGTGTGTGTGTGTGTGTACCTGGTATTCCCTAACAGCTTATAAATCATACTAAATACAGTGTTTTGAAAAAGAAAGTAGGGGTAGGATTAGTGTAGGGGGACAAATATACAGTTTGTATATTATACAGTATATTATAAAGTATATTATACAGTTTTTAAAATATACAGTATATCATAAAAATCATTACGCATGTCCCCATAAAACATGGAAACCCAATATGTGTGTGTGTGTGTTTGTGTGCGCGCATTGAGGATATACAGGAATTCACTTGGAATGAACAGGCAGGAAAAGGGGCCTGTTTAAGGGACTGTTCTGTTACAGCACAAACAGACACCTGAACCCGCTTCCTGCGCAGCTCAGTGTGTGTGTGTGTGTGTGTGTGCACGTTTCTGTTATTTATGAGGACACAAATTTGTATAAAGACATGGGTATTACACTGGTATTACAATGTAAACATTCCATGAGTATTTAAAATAGCTTAAAAATACTAAATTTTATTAAAAATGTAAAAATGCAGACATGGCATATTATAATAGTTTTCTGTGATGGGTAGGTTTAGGGGTAGGGGTACTGTTTGTACAGTATAAAAACTATTACGTCTATGGAGAGTCCTCACTAAGATAGCAAAACAAATCTGTGTGTGTGTGTGTGTGTGTGTGAGAGAGAGGGAGCGATACAACACCCAGTCATTTATCATGAATGCCCATTATTCATATTTACTGCTGCACACCCTCTAGTCCACACACACGTTTGTTTTTGTGAATTGTGGGGACATTCCATAGGCGTAATGGTTTTTATACTGTACAAACCGTATTTTCTCTCGCCCTACACCAACCCTACCCCTAAACCTACCCATCACCGGAAACTGTGCACATTTTTACTTTCTCAAAATAACTCATTCTGTATGATTTATAAGCCTTTATAAGCCATGGGGTAATGTCCTCATAAGTCACCCTCTCCTTGTAATACCTATGTCATTCCCATGTCATACAAATTTGTGTTCTGATATGTCACAAAACACACACACACACAGTAGATCACATCCAGAGGTGCACAATTAGTACAGAAGAGGAGGACGTGAACCACATGAGGCAGATGTGGTGTGGGGGTCCTGGGCGTTTGAGTCCTCCTCCAGAAACAAACCAATCTGAAGGCTGAGAGAGGAGCGGCCCACCCACCAGAGCAACACACACACACACACACACACACACAGTCATTCACTCATTTAAAAAAAAAGAACAACAGCATAAAGCCTGGCAGTCTGAACATCATCTGCCGTTTTCGACTCTGAGTTCATTTTGCGACCAAGTCCTGCAAACAGTAGGCCTATGTTATCCCCGTCACAGTATGTGTGACAGCGGGTCAGAGAGAGCATTGAGGGGGTCCAAAAGCTAAGAAACACTCAATTTTGTGCAAATGTCAAGCGAAAAAACACTGTGTGGCAGGTCTTGAGCATTTAAAAATAAGCAGATTGTGCTGGAGTTAGTGAGTAAATCATATTGTTTACATATTATTAGATTACAATTTGGATGCTTTCATTATGAATAGACTGAGTGGGTTAATAAAATTGTAAAATGGATAGGGTGTCTTTCTAAGGAATGAAAAAAAAGAAAGAAAAAAACCATCAGTGGTTCAGGAAAACTCTGTTACGAGTCCATCTGTCACAAACTAGATCCAAGGAATTTCACAGTGTACTTGTTGAAATGTGCAGCACTGAATGATGATAATAACTCATGTGACCGCAGGTGAACCGCTGGATCAGGATCATAAAAGAATAAAGAACGGACTCTGTCTGCTAAAAGTGCCCGTTTGCATTTCTTAAATCTTCTGTGCGTGACTGCTTACCTCAGCAGGTTGAGAAATGCAACGTCGTGACACTGTCAGCATCTGTCTGTGCTTGAACGGATCACAAGACCAGAGGTCTCAGGATCCCTCATCTACACCCACTGCACTACTGAGAAAATATAAAGTGTCCCAACAAAATGCCTGCGGAAATGAAAGTGAGTCTGCAGGACAAGTGAAATCACCGCAGCTGATTTATTTTTGTGTGTTCGCCAATGAAAGTTAGTCACGCCATTGTCGTGCCAATTACACTGAAGATGAACTGGGTGGATCTGAATGAAAACTGGACAAACGACCAATGAGGAGTTTAATGTAGGTTTAAAAAAATCATAACCAAAAAAAAAAAAAAACACAGGGTGCTTTCAACTTGGCATAAGCGAAGGAATCAGAGGAAAAACAGAAAAATTTGTTTCTAACTTTTAGTTGTTGTTGGCACTAGAGTGACTCCAAACTCACTGTGGTTAATGTTCAGACGGTCCTCTATCTGTGTGCCAAATATCACTTCCCTATAGACTGCCACACTCAAGCCATCTTCATCTAGTTTGCTGATAAGTTGTAGGGTGAGTTTAAAAAAGTGTTTAACATATTTAAATTATGCTTTTTCAGATATGATCTTTCATGTAGTGTTTCATAAAGCTGTTTGTGAATGTAAAAGGTCTGCAAAGTTTCACAGATCAAAGTGCAGATCAAGTTTTTGTCTCTCAAAAGAAAGAAGTGATTCTGAACTGCCAGTCTCACTTCCTATTGAACCAACATAGGTTTGTAACTAATTTGCATAATGCCAGCCTCTGGTCTTCATTGGCTGAACAGCGTCTCTTTGCCCTGCCCTCAATCACTGTAGTTGTATCTGAGACTGGAAGAGTTTGGTTCGTGTTGTTCATGTCGAGAAGACGCTGTTTTCTGCTGCCAAAGCAAATCCACTTTGATGAGATCAATACAGTAAAACTGACACCATCGTTACTGTACGTATCACTGTGTATCAAGAGCTGAGATTCAGGTATGCTAATGAGCGTTTGGTTTCCGACCAATCACAGCAGATTGGGCTGTCTGACCAATCAGAGCAGAGCAGGGACTCAGAAAGGCGGGGTAAAGAGAGACTGAATCCTTGATCGAACCGTTTCAGACACTGAGAGAAAAGAGCTGATGCTGCAGTGGATATTATGAGAAGTGTTTTTGGGCCTTGGATGCATGTAAATTTAATGTAGGAGACTAGGAACCTTTAAAATAGCATAAGATTTAAGATTCAATACAAAGCTCTTTTAAAGAGTATGCTAAAGTGTACTTTAGAAGAGATTTGAACTCGAGTCACTCACGTATGAGCGCCTCAGAGCTTGTATGCTAACCGCTTTGCCACGACTACAAAAGTCAATGTCAACAGAAAATATCTGAAGAAAACACAGTGAGGTGTTGATGATGGAGCCCAGATCTGATCTGACGTGTGCTGTTAGGAGTGAAGCGGAGATCGCTGTGAGGACTTACTGAAGAACATTCAAAACAACACCCGAGGCCATCGAGGCCCTGTGCCCTCTAACCCTGAGGATCATGTTTTTGTTTTGACGTGAACAGTTCAAGTGTGCTCCTTGGCCTCTGTCAGATGACAATGACACGCTGAGATGTGTGTTTGTCTGCCGCTAACCCAGCGGGATCCTCCACCCTGGAAGAGGTGAACATAACTGACCATTTCCCGGCTCTCCACAGATAAACAAGCTCTTTCCCTTTCAGTGCTGCCCATCATCCACAATCTGCAGGGCAACTTAACCTGCGCAAAACATGTTGGTAGATACTACAATAACAGAGCTGATGTTTATATAGAGCTACACCCTGCGCTCCTCAGATCAAATTGACCTTTTATTTCAATAAACCTCACAGCACAAACATCCATCCATGCAGGAGTCCAGCGCACGGCAGAAGGAACTGCATTGATACTCTGCTGACATCTCAGTAAGCTTTGGTTCATTCACCATCAACATCTCAAACTTCATTAGACAAGACACACATAGACGTTTTGCAGTGTGTTCCCCACACAAAGCTGATTCATTAGACTGAGAATAAAGTCATATGAACTGCTGCTATGATGCTTTCTGAAGAAGCTTGCAAGCTTCAGTTAAAGTTAGGGTTCTGTTCAAGTTTATTGTGCCCTGTCTCAGATAGTCTGACGGCAGATAAAAATAAACAGTAAATAAATGACTTTTGAACGTGCACATCAAATACGCTAAACACGGAAGCTTGAACGTATTAGCTTCTTCTTTTCTTTTTAATGGCGGTTGGCAAACCCAACTGAAGGTGCATACTGCCACCTACTGTGCGACACCTGTGTGACAGCTGACGTAAAATAAAGGATCAGGCTTAGGATAGCTAATACCAATCAGTTATGTTTAATGGGACCCGATTCCAATACTTAGGATTGGCTCAGGACATCCCAACTTCATACAATTGCTGACTTTGTAAATGGTTACAGATTAAAACTGAGAATCATACACTACCAGACTTTAAAGTCGTTCTGAAAACACCAAACTCCCACAGAAACATGTCTCTCGTTGTCTCCTACTGGATGTACAATCAAAGTTTGAGGCCCTGTTTCCACCTAGTATTAAGATGCGTTTTGGTTGATCGGATTACAAGTGGACGAGGGGGACACATACCCATTTACACCTGGTATTTTAATCCGACTTTTTTGTCCATTTTCAACCACTTCTGTCCGGATTTATTCTAGGGGAGTGTCTATGTGTGGGTAAATGTGAGGCTTTTTTCAGATCTTTCAATCTAATTGTCAAAATAAGCTGGCGCAATTTACATATGAACGCGACCGGAGACAACGGAAAAACACGGAGAGTATCAGCTTTCGTTTTTGCTCTGATAGCCGCAAGACCAGCCAAATGCTGTGAGTGTGTGTTAGAAATCAGGAATGGTGAGAAAACATTGTGATTGGTACGTTTTTCCTCTTTAAACCAAACTTGGGTCTTCAGCCGACAAAGTTTAAATCCCGTCTGACTTGCGCACTTCCCATAATGTTTACGCATTAGGTCAGTAGGCGGAGATTAGGTGGTCTTTAGCGGCTGTTTGAACACATTCGACCACATGAGCGTTTCCACTACGAAAGCAATCCGGTCGAATGCGTTTTCGACTACCTCTGGAAGTGGTCAAAAGTGGACAAGCTTAAAACGTTTTACACCCTGTTTATACCTCTATTTAGAGTCTTACACTTGTGATCCAATTGACCAAATCCATCTTAATACAACTACCGTTGACCCGTCCAGACTATAAATCAAGGTAAAACCCTGTACAAAAGTGGCGTAGCGTATTCCAGGCTAAAGTCATATGGATTTGAAACAGCATGAGATATGATGAAAGTACTCATATTTGTGTGAACATTCCACAGAGGACGTTCCTGAAACTCAACTCTGAATCGCAGCTAGTGACGTTATGAAGTCAAAGGCAGAATAGAGAAATTCAACACACTTACCAGATGAACATAAGGCACAAAGTATCCGTACAGGGCCGCAGGGATGCCAAAGGCCCATATGCGGTATCCAAGAGACCTCCAGATGTGTACGTTAAACACCTTGTTGGGAGCGGGACAGCGGCTGCCTGACTTGCTGCTGCTGACGGGTTTGGGAAGGAGGGGTCTGTAGGTGAGTCCCGCCAGCATGAGGATGAACATGAAGATGGCCAGCACACGCAGCGTGTGGTAGAGCCCTATGCGATCCAGCAGGCTTGACAGCATATACGGGAGCGTGATGGTGAAGACGCTGCTGCCCGCCGTCACAATGCCATTCACCAGGCCCAATCTCCGCTTGAAGTAGTGACCCAGGATCACCAGACTCGGCTGATACGCAAAACTGCAGCCGCATGCAAAGACTATGCCATAGGTGAAGTATAATGGCCCGAGAGACCTGAAGACAGAGAGAATGACCATTGTAAGAAAGGCACTTTGGGTCAAGTGTTTGGAATGGATCAAGGGATGTAACGGGACGAAAGGGAAGGGAAGGGAAGTAGGGCCTAGTACATAGCCTTGTTGTACCCCAAGGTGTCAGGCTAAAGTCAAGTCAAGTAGCCGTGTCAGTCGGAATGATTTGGCCAAATCTGATTGAAATTTCATTGGGATTGTATAAGACAGGGCTGTCCAAACTCGGTCCTGGAGGGCCACTGTCCTGCAGAGTTTAGCTCCAACCCTAATTTAACACACCTGAACCAGCTAATCAAGGTCTAACTAGGCATACTAGAAACTTGTCCATCAAGCTGGTTGGAGCAAAACTCTGCAGGACAGTGACCCTCCAGGACCGAGTCTGGACACCCCTGGTATAAGGGATTGTTTAAATCTTTTCTAATCTGTTCAATAGGACATGTAAACAGTGGATCAGATTAAAAACCGAAACTGGAAAGTTCTGCACATAATGCAATGACATAGAAATGGCGTAACGATGTATGAATATAGTGTCCTAAATGTCTAACATGTCAGTCTAAAGTTCCACTCATTGTCTTTGAAGTGCTGCAGGACAATGTTTGTCCCACCAGTCCTTGTTTCAGACTCTCATCCACAGATGCCTTTTTATGTGCACTGGAAGGTGCGTTTTTACTGCTTGATAAATACAAGCAGCAAACACAAAGCTTCATTTGCTTATCATTTCCTGATTAGGACCCCAATAGATACATATTATGTCAAAGAAAAGAAGCAATGGCAGGATGATGGTTAATGGGAAACTCTGTATTTTCATGCATTTGCACATGTCAAATGATCAAATCTGCTTTGAAGCATGTGACATATGTGACATTATTTCGCGTTTGTGTAAACACTGGTATGTTTGGATTCATCAATTAGAATTTTTCATTTTGATTGAAACAATATGTGTAAATGTAAACATAGCTACTGAAAACAAAATCATCCAGGAAGGATAGTAGAATGTGGAAAACAGATGGGTCAATGCAACTGAAGACAATCTCTGCCCTCATCTAATTTATAGTGCTGAGCACTAGCAAAGTACACTAGGCAATGAAGGATAGTCACTTACCATCTACTTGCAGTTACATGTAATGTTAGCATAAATGTAACTGCTTAGCAACAAATTAAAAAAATAAAAAATAAAGTGGAATATAATATACTTACGTGACGAAGGAACTGGCCAAAAGTCCCACGACTGCCACCGCAGCCCCTCCAACAGCCGTGATCCGGCACCCGAGCAGATCAGTGAACACACTGACGATCGGAGAGCAGAAGAAGATCATGCCCATCGAGAGAGAGCCGACCCATGCTGCACACACACACAAAACATAGAGATCAATCAGACATTAGACTGAGTTAATGAAACTTCCATTAGATACTTTTAAATGCATTTATGTATTTGATAATCACCGGCTCATTATAAAATGTTGTTTTAAAGCTTTACATGCAAATCAATACACCAGCAATGCAGTCGGCACATAATACATGACCAGATTTAATCAAATGTGTCAGTGTCCATTAAGATCCAAATAAAACAGGAAAATAAATGAGTTTGGGTGAAGCATTCTTTATTTGTAAAGCATTTCATTCACTTGATTATACAAAATGAGCTTTAGAATTTCCATCATAAAATAATTATATAGAGATTTATGACCCTAGTGATTTATTGTCAAAATTATTCATACTGTGCAACTGGATTTTGGCACACTCACTTTTTAATCACAAACAAACGCAAACAGAAACAGAGAAAAAAAAAAAAAACAGTAGAAAGAGGGAGGAGTACAAGGGTCAATAAGCAATTCTGAACACACAGACACAGTGACACAGAAACTTTAATTTAACACTCCACAACGTTACTATACTAAAGACATACATTATATTTCTGTGACATGAAATGTACTGATTTTACTTCAGGAGCCAGATTTTACATTAGACATCAAATGGAGAGCAAAATTGTTGTACAAAATAGCTGAAATGTCATTAATTCAACTGTGAAACATTTTAGCATGAACCGGGGGTCATGAATTTGCAGTTTGATTGATAGCTAGCAATCTACACATGATTATATGGTTAATATTCAAGTTTTGTTATCTGCACTCCCTGTGGTCACAGATCTGTCACCCTCTGACATATATTACTGCCCTTCATACTGCAGTTTCACATGGGAAGTAAGAATGATCACATGATGATCAGAGTTCTGGACCACGTCTCTCTCTCCGACAGAAACACACACACATCCACCAACTTCCTTAAAGAATACCATACGTGACATTCATGCAGATGTTCAATTTATTGTACGTTCTACATTTCGCCAAAACTCTGCCACATGATAGAGTCTGAGTCTGCATATGTAAAAGCTTGTGCATTTTCAGAAAAAAAAAGAAATATATTACATTTTGTAATGAGACAAGAACCAGTGGTGTTTGGCATCACCGTCACACATTGTGTGATATTAACATGTGAAGATGTGCCACAACAAGACATCATATGAGTTCAGAAGAAAGAAAGAACGAAAGAAAGAGAGAAAGCAAGAAAAAAAGAAAATAATGAACATTCAAACAAACGAATGAACAAACAAAAGAAAGAACAAACAAAAAAGAACGAACAAAAGAAAGAAAAAAAATGAACAAACATTTAAACAAAGAAATAAACAAAAATGAAAGAACAAAAGAAAGACAGAAATAGTAAAACAATAAAAGAAAGAAAGAACAAACAAACAAAAGAAGGGACAAACAAACAAATGAACAAAAAAGAAAGTACAAACTAACAAAAGAATGAACAAACAAAAAGAATGAAAAAATGAATGAAAGAACAAAAGACAAAAAAGAAAAACAAATGAAAGAAAACATGAACAAACAATAAAGAACAAATTAACGAACAAACAAATAAGAAATAAACAAAAATAAAAAAAGCAAGACAGAAATAGTAAATCAATAAAAGAAAGAAAGAACAAACAAACAAAAGAAGGGCCGAACAAAAAACAAACAATGAATAAAATAGAAAGTACAAACTAACAAAAGAATGAGCAAACAAAAAGAACAGAAAAATGAATGAAAACAAACAAACAATATAGAACCAAAAGAACAAAATAACGAACTAACGAACGAACAAACAAAAGAAATAACAAACAAAAATGAAATAAAAGAAAAACAGAAAGAGTAAAACAATAAAAGAAAGAAGGAACAAACAAACAAAAGAATGGACACACAAAGGAAGAACAAACAAACAAAAAAGAAAGTACAAACTAACAAAAGGAGCGAACAAAAATAACAGAAAAATGAATGAAAGAACAAAGAACAAACAAATGAAAGAACACAAACAAACAATATAAAGAACAAACAGAAGAACAAAAGAACAAACAAACACACAAACAAGCGAATAAGAGGACATAAGGAGTGAGTGTTAGGGTTCGTCTTTATTTCCGTGTTGAACTGCAGTGACCCTCGACCCAAACCACCCTGGTTTCAGTTACACCATCTGTGACTCTGACCTCACGCGAGGAGGATCGTTAGTTGTGTTTGAGTCTGTGGCGACTCCTTACGCACCAGTGACTGTCAGCTTTCACTGATGATGAGAGAGAGAAACTCAACAGGTGGAAGAAACACACTGTTAGCACGGCAAACAAAACAGACTAAGAGCTCAGTGTGCTCGTGTCCTGCCAACAAACTACAGGCCGTACCGTGTGCCAGTGCCTTAAACAAACACATCAGCTCTGATGACAGACGTGATCAAACACACACAGCCTGTTTGGACTCATTCATAGATGGACGGCACTGCCATCTGAAGCTCAGGTGGAGGGTCATATTTATTTACTTTAAACAACACAGCTTCACTTTAATATTCAGTTCAATAACTGCCAATGTTCAATAATAAGTGAATCAATTACGAAACAAGATCAGTTTCAGATAAAGCAGAAGATAACAGTGTCATTATTCAGTTCAAGTTTTGTTCTCATCTGATAGTGTCAGTGCAGCAAAAATAATATTACTGAATATGAATTGTCTTTTAAACACCAACTGAGTGTTATGATTAAGTTCAGAGTATGCTACTGCATAAACACTGTTGATATTAAAGGAATATTCCAGGGGAAATACAACTGAAGCTCTATTGAACTCTGTTATGAAATATTAATATGGCACTTCTGAAATGACAATAACTACTATGAATTATTACTTACAAATGACAACAGATCAGGAGTGACTCCTGTTCACACTGGATCTAATCATGACTGTGTGAACCGGATTCAGTCCACTTCTCCAACACCAACTAGTGAAAAAAAAAGTACTAAAATGTATTTGACATACATTTATTTTGTGCTTTGTATACTACAAATACATTTACATATTTATGTGCTGAATAAAAATACCCTGCAATTGTACTTTTGGTATACTAAACTGATACTTAAAGTCTGCTACATCGGAACAACTCATTTTGTACTTTAATTGTCCAGAAATAGTGCTGAGGTCCAACTAAAGATATAATGAAGTATATTTGATTGTGTTACAGTGGAACTATTGCAAGTATACTTTAGATACACTTTAAATATCATGCATTTAAAGACTGATATTATACAAAGATCCTTATTATATTATATTAAAACACCTTTTAGGCATAATATTAAGAAATGTGCAATAAAGAAATACTCCAAATAGAGTTTAATTATAATTTTGTATCAGTAAGTCTTAAGTGATATGTCAATAAATATGTTAACGGATTTGAAGTATACTTAGTATGAAATAAAGGTATTTTAAACAGATTTTGGTATGTTTTTTTTGTTGTTTTTTTTCTACTAGGGTCCTCACAGGCTTAAAGGGGGAGTTCACTGCTGGCAAGATGGGTTTATTAATAAATACATGACTAGAGAAAACTGAAAAAAAAAGGCTTTCTCTTTTGGTTTTCTCTTTTGTCAGAAACTTCAACACCCATAATGCACTCTTGAACGTCTGTCGATACAACTGATACAAAAACACAGTTTCGATCTGTAGCCCTTTAGCTTGAAAAGTATACAAGATGATGCAAAACTATGCTTTTTACATCATCCAGCAGACTTTTGCTTACAAATATACAGGGATGTTTGTATGTAACATGGAGAAAAGTGTGCATTGTTAATTTACAAAAACTACTGATATTGTAATAACTACCTTGCCGCTTCAAAGAGTTCATAAAGAGATCGTAAAACTAAATTGTAACACTAAATGATGATTTTGGGTGAACTAACCCTGACAAACAACCAGAGCTAATTTAAAGCTTTGAATCATGTCTTTATGCATTTCTTTTCCTTCTAAATGGCTTTCATCCTTTCACACATGTGCCCACAGTACTGATAATGAACATTAAAGTGAGACAATGAGAAAGTCTCTTGGCACCTAAATGACACACTTCATCTGTACAGGAAGTCACTTGAGTTCTGAACTGCAGTCGCCCAACTCCTTCATAACTGAGCTGAGTGTGAATGTGTCCATCAGTGCATGTTGTGTTCAGTGTTTAGTCGTGATCATGGAAACATCAAATTGAGGAAGCAGAGAGAAACACTGGAGATGCACGAGGCCTTCCCTGTCTCCTCACAGAGAGTTATATCCTCCTCTTCCTGAAAACCAACTTCCTGAGTTCTGCAAACAAGAAGCACCAAACCAAACACTTGAGTCCCTGACGTAGAAGAGGCTTGAGCAAAATGATATCCATTCCATTTCCTGTTTCCGTCCTCTGTTTGATGAGATCCATCAGTGACACTTACTGGACTCAGAGTCAAGAGTTCAGCAGCCACTACATTTACAACCAATAAACCGGCTTATCTTCTGTTTTCTGGTTCAGCGAGTCTAAACGTTACATGATTAAAACCCACCATCTCCTGTTTGCTTATTCAAACTGTCCAATTAGAGGAGAATGTAAATGTAACAGTGATTTCTGACAGGAAATGATGCGCTGAACACACAGGTGCTGGATCAGATTCTCACACACGAACACTGAGAAGAAAGCGAAGGAACCTGTGGCGGTCCATGTCAGATTCACAAACACTGTTATTAATGACCATGGTGTTGAATATTATCACACTTGATGATAAGATGTGAACGTTATCATGAAGTCCAAAGAGTGTGAATCAGTGTTCTTGCTGACAGGCATGTGATGTTTATAGAACAAGGCACTTCAAATCCCTTTTATTTTTTCACAAATTCTGTTTTGTTTTTTTTCTCAAAATCTGTGTTTTCCTTTTTTTTTCTGTATTCCATTTTAATGGTTTAAACGGGACATATCATGAAAATCTGACTTTTCTATGTTTAAGTGCTATAATCTTGTCCCCGGTGCATCTACCAACGCAGAAAACGTGAAAAAGCAGTAACTTTGTTTTGGCAAGTCTTTCTCTGCAAGCATGTGACAAAACGAGCCGCTCAGATTTCACTCCCCTAGTGATGTAGGAAGGGGATCTTATTATATCTGCACGTTTCCTCCCACCACGCCGCCATTTTGTTTTGCAAGCCAAAACGGTGTACCAGTTCTAACGCCATGGCAAAAGTTCAAGCAAAGCATGCTAACTGTTCTGTCGTTGGCTGCACAGACGAGCACTGAACACTATTTAGAGTCTCGTTAGCTTAGATAACCTGCAAGTTGACCCTGGCAAGCTGGATTGATAAAAAAAGGAACGTTTCTGTCCGAGTGATATTTTTGAAAAAATATTACACAATTCACAGCATTTGATAGCAATCATAAACGTTAGCCTGGTGTGTATGACTCTGTTTGGCAAACAGGTACGCTATGTATAGTAGCCATCCATACGGGTTTTGCACAAAAGATGAACATGACGGCACATGCTAGTGGATGAGTTGAATCAACTCCACAGCAACTACATAAATTTATCCACTAACCATCTAGAAATGTCCAGTTTCATTCTAAAAGTTGTAACTTCTTCCTGAGTCTCTCCATCAGTGTCGACTCCGGTTTGAACAATGTAAGGCTGAACACCGTTACTGACAATCCTCATTTTGGCTGCGTGAGATTCTCCAGCTTTGTTGTTGTTGAGCTGTTAAAGCTCCGCCCTATTCTGAAAAGGGGGCCGGGAGCAGCAGCTCATTTGCATTTAAAGGGACACACACAAAACGGCGTATTGTTGCTCATACCCGCATAGGGGCAAATTTGACAAGCTATAATAAATGATCTGTGGGGATTTTGAGCTGAAACTTCACAGACACATTCTGGAGACTTATATTACATATTGTGAAAAGGGGCATAATAGGTCTCCTTTAATATTCACACACATTAGTCCATATTGCCATTTGATTAAGTCTACAGCCCTACTTTTGATTTATTCATCCAAATCTGGCCAAATTCCACGACATTCCACATTATTCATTACATTACATTTTTGTGGCTGAATTCTGTGATTCTATCCTAGAGCCCTAGTGCTTGTACACTTTATGACCTACAGTTACACCAAGCTCAAATGAATATAATTTCGAATAGCTTCATTAGTGAGCGTTTCTTAAACATAAATGTTTAGATATAGTAGTGGTGTTGCTGCACTGAGGCTCCTTTAAATTCTTCCACTAAAAATATCAGCTAGACGGACGACTCTGGCCATTGTGCTGCGTCTCGCCTTGGTATTTTGAGCATCCTGTTTTTAAGATGGCATGTTCAAGTTAAAAATACTCCAACTTTTAAAGACACATCTTGAGAGCCCTGCCTGCTGTCCCGTCCTGCTGCGCCTCCTGAGAAACACTGGTGCACAACTGACATTCAATTTTGAATTAAGGAAGTAGAATTAACATGTCCTTAATTACTAGAAACAGAAGATTCATCATGACAAAATGGTGAATGATGGACGGACAAAACCTTGTCTGAGCATTTAAATAGGTTTAAAGTTTGATATTTGAAGGTTTTTATAGGTCTTACAGACAGACAGACCCAAAGATCTGTATAAAGCATGTCACATATAGACATTTCTACTTGATATCTTTATATTTAACAAATTCTTAGAGTGCAACAGTCAGATAAAAAAAATAATTTTCTCCATAGTGGAAATTATTCGAAAACTGATTAAATGTTTGTATGCATGATATGCATATTTGCAATAAATGTACAATTTATTGTTGCTCTTTATACACTCAACATCTATAAATCAATAGTTTTATAGTTCTCCGTTTTTAATTTGAATATGTCATCTGCAATGCTTCATGGGATTGCAGTTCTTTCCCTCATTAAGTATACAGTCTTGTACTTTTCTCTTTTTGTCTGATTTTCAAATACTTTTTTTTGCTCAAAATCAAGTTGTTGGTGAATTAAGGGTATAATACTTTAACAAAGATTTTATTTTTTTTTAAATCCCAATGGGAAAAATAACTGGGGGCGTGCAACATTGCACTCCATGTCGTTTATTCCACTGCCTGTTATTGCAATTCAACTTCCTGTAGGAACTGGTGGAATCTGTATCTGCAGATTTGCAGCCAAAGCAGTGTTTCAACTTCAGTGAGCTTGACGAAACGAGTAAAGACTGGCATAAACACATCTGTTTGTACTTACAGAAACATCTACAGGCCATATAACGCAAATTTCTGAAAGTCCTGGTTCTCGGAGAGCATGAAGCAACTTTTACCGCAATTCTGGTGTTTCACTGCACCGACACACACAGACAGAGCGGCGTGAAGCTTTAACAGAAGCCAGACATGTGGACTCACTATCAGTCTGGTTTATGAGGCCATTTCATCCTCTCATCTGGGCTTCAGAGCGGCTCAGGCTTCATCCCGCTGCCCCTCAGGCTTTTCCTGAAGATCACAGAGGGGTTTATGCTCATTACTGAAGCCTTCCGTCTGCCGTTTTTCCAGGTCACTTCCTAACCTCTTCCTCAGGAGCACCGGGACGCTGCCTGGACAGTTCTGATACTTTCCTCATGATGACTTAGCAAAATTGACTAGAACATTTGCTGTACATCTGCAGGACGGCACTGGCAGGGTTTATGTGGGATTCTGTAGGGAAACTGCTGCAGACAGCTGGGAAATATTATGGGTAATTTCAGTGCTGGAGGGTTTAGCATGGGCCACATGAAGAGGAAAGGCCCAGATATACAAGCAAAGTCAAAGAATGAACATTTTAAACAAAGTCAGGCCAAAGCAAAATGCCTTCGAAAAATGCCTTCGAACTACCATTGGTCCTTGGCGCTGACATATGTGGGTGTGGCACCGAGGCTCTGCCTTCTGTGAGGTGTAACTCTTCTCCAGCTCATTTCTTCTGTTCAGTCTGTTAAGGTCTATTGTATAAATAAACCTGAAGTGACTGGGGTGACGAATTGCAGAGCTTGTTCAAACATATCCACGTCAAACATATCCATGATCAGATGCTATCTTAACTGCTGTTTTCTCATTGCTGGCATTTTTGTTGTGTGTTTATTTTGTTATTGAGAGGAAAGTGTGCTGCACATATTTACATATTCATATAAACGTCGCTCTCGGCAGCGTGGACGGTGTCGGGTTGTTCACTAACAGTATATCCTGCAAAGGAATTTCCAACTATTTTTACCCCTAAAGCAAAGAATGAAAAATAATATCAGGCTCTGAAATGTATTCCCATCACAAGGTACAGTTCCTCTGAAACTCTGAGTCCTCAAGGCATTCAGACGAGAAGTCTGTGGCTTCATCCTGTTGTGATGAAAATCTGGGTACTGCTTTTGTGTTGGGGGTCAAATTGACCACCATTGGTTTCCTTGCAATTCACCAAAAATCAACACTACGAAAACAATTAAAGATTCAAGTAGAAACAGATAACCTTGCTTGTCAGAGACTAAAACATATAAAATATGTGAGAAATGCAATAATTTCCATCAATTTCTATTGTGTTAGTGGTCAAGCCACATATTTTTATGTTCAAAATTAGCTGCACAGACAAAATTTTGATTTTTTGTAGTGACTATTCGAGGCGCAAATTACTACAACTAACCATAAAACATATCTAACATTATTTGTAGTTGGTGTGAATAGCATCTGGCTTTTTGTTATGTCTGGTTCTCAAACTCTTGTAAGGATAAAATGTGTTTCTCACAATTATTTTCAGTGCTATAACAGCCGAAAACATTCTTTCACAGTTTGATTGTGAAACTCAACTAGATGAAGAAACAGTGAATTCTCCTTGGATGATTCAGAAGACAAGCCTTAAATTTCAAGTAAACTTCGAGTCTTGCGTTTCATAATTTCCCATGTACACTATATTGCCAAAAGTTTTGGGGCGCCTGCCTTTACATGCACATGAACTTTAATGACATCCCATTCTTAATCCGTAGGGTTTAATATGGAGTTGGCCCAACCTTTGCAGCTATAACAGCTTCAACTCTTCTGGAAAGGCTTTCCACAAGGTTTAGGAGAATTTTTTTTATGGGAATTTTTGACCATTCTTCTAGAAGCACATTTGTGAGGTCAGGCAGTGATGTTGGCGAGAAGGCCTGGCTCGCAGTCTCTGCTCTAATTTATCCCAAAGGTGTTCTATCGGGTTGAAGTCTGGACTTTGTGCAGGCCAGTCAAGTTCCTCCACACCAAACTCGCTCATCCATGTCTTTATGGACCTTGCTTTGTGCACTGGTGCGCAGTCATGTTGGAACACGAAGGGGCCATCCCCAAACTGTTCCCACAAAGTTGGGAGCATGAAATTGTCCAAAATGTCTTGGTATGCTGAAGCATTAAGAGTTCCTTTCACTGGAACTAAGGGTCAAGCCCAACCCCTGAAAAACAACCCCACACCAAAATCCCCCCTCCACCAAACTTTACACTTGGCACAATGCAGTCAGGCAAGTACCGTTCTACTGGCAACCGCCAAACCCAGACTCGTCCATCGGATTGCCAGACAGAGAAGCGTGATTCGTCACTCCAGAGAACACGTCTCCACTACTCTAGAGTCCAGTGGCGGTGTGCTTTACACCACTGCATCCGACGCTTTGCATTGCACTTGGTGATGTAAGGCTTGGATGCAGCTGCTTGGCCATGGAAACCCATTCCATGAAGCTCTCTACACACTGTTCTTGAACTAATCTGAAGGCCACACGAAGTTTGGAGGTCTGTAGCTATTGACTCTGCAGAAAGTTGGCGACTTCTGCGCACTGTGTGCCTCAGCATGCGCTGACCCCGCTCTGTGATTTTACGTGGCCTACCACTTCGTGGCTGAGTTGCTGTTGTTCCCAATTGTTTCCACTTTGTTACGATACCACTAACAGTTGACCGTGAAATATTTAGTAGTGAGGAAATTTCACGAATGTACTTTGCACAGGTGGCAACCTATCACGGTACCACGCTTGAATTCACTGAGCTCCTGAGAGCGACCCATTCTTTCACAAATGTTTGTAGAAGCAGTCTGCATGCCTAGGTGCTTGATTTTATACACCTGTGGCCATGGAAAGTGATTGGAACACCTGAATTCAATGATTTGGAGGGGTGTCCCAATACTTTTGGCACAATAGTGTATGTCATATATCAGTGTTTGACAAGCTACAATAAAGGTTCTCTGTTTTTTTACCTGACACTTTGCATTGAATTTTGAGTAAACCTTCTCACTGAATCTCATCCAGGCCTCAAACACATCTGGCTGAACTCATTTCCTCACATCGAGCCCTTATCAACATCCTGAGCAGCTGCTGCGGGGCTCCAGCAGGCCATTGGCCAGATCTACTTTCCCACAGAGCGCAGAAGTTATAGGGTGATGTTGCCATTCTCTAGAGTCGCAGCGATTGGTGCTCCTACAGGACGTTCTTCATGGTTCCTGTGTTTACCCTACCTGTTTATCTGCCAGGAACCTTCACCTAAACCATGTGTCAACACAGATCAAAAGCTCTGTTGACTATTAACTCACATGTGCAGCATCGAGCAGAGCTGCACGTGTCATCTATCACTAACTCCACCTGCTTCACTGCGATAGTGCCAAGGCCAGTCCCATGAATGCCAGGCTGCTGTTTATGAAGGAGATGATAGTGTGTGACGTGCGAATGTAACACTGAAGAACTGAACGCTGTGGGCACGTCCCCGTCAATGTCTAATATGATAAAAGAAAACATCTCAGAAGACCACCCATCTAACAGGGAACCTTTAGCTAATGTTTATGAATAAACATTGCTCCAGTATCGTTACTAGAACATTTGTTCAAAGTTATCTGGTCTATAATAATGTTCTCAAAATGTCAGCACAAAAACATTGTGTTCATGGAACTTTTTTGTTGGAAGTTCATCCAATGTTTTTAAATGTTACTACTTGTTTCAGAACATTCAAAAGCAACATTCCAATAATGTTTGCAAAATGATAAAATAAAATGTTCCCCTAATGTTCGCATAACCAATAAATGTTTAAAAAAATTAAAAGGAAAATTCAGACAACATTAAGAAATAACATTTTTATAAGTGTTCTTAGAACATATTTTTGTTCGCTGAGCAAGCGTTGAGTTCACGGCATAAAATGAGGTTTAGAGTCATAAAGACAGATGTCTCTCAAGGTAATGTCAATAGAAAGACGTCCAGTCAGAGTCTTGACAACAATCCATCTCAAACAGTCACTGCTGTGGAGCACAACACACAAACAGCACAGAGAGCAGATGTTCCTGAAGAGTTACTGAACGTTCATCTATTGCAGTTCAATAATAATGACCATCTTTGCGATTAGATTGTAACACCTAGTTCCCTTAGTAGGATGAGAAGGTCAATTCTGGGGCTGACAGCAAAACAACTCAAGCAGTAATGGCGAACGAGATAATAAACTAGATAATGAACTATCTGTGCAGTTATTGGAGATAAAACACTAATATTGTTTTCTCAAACAAACTCTCAAACAAACAGATGAAATCCTAATCCATCACATACAATTCAAAACAATATTTAGGCCTAAATATAAGATTTATGGGTAACAATTTTCAATAAGGTTCATTAGTTAATATTAGTTAACTATATTAGTAAACACGACCTAATAATGAACTGCACTTCTACATCATTTATTAATCTTAGTTAAAGTTAATGTCAATGTTTACTAATACATTATTAAAATCAAATGTTGTATTTGTTGACATTAGTTAATGCACTGTGAACTAACATGAACAAACAATGAACAGCTGGATTTTTCCGAGTCCACCTGTAGTCAATAATTTTATCCCTTAAAACTCATCTTTGATCACCAAAATGACATATTTAAACATTTTTTTTTTCCCTATGAAAAAGAATTCTTCATGCCTTATAATAGCTTGAATGTAACTCTAAATCCTTGTTTCATTTAGTACACGTGGATCTATGAATATGCTAATTAGCTCCACCTCCACTCACTCACACGAGCTCAGAGATCCACTCGGTCAACTTACTGAGGTAAACACTGCCCAATGGTATTACTTTTCACAACATCGGACAAATAACACTAATTAATATGATTAGCCTTTTGCTTGATTATGTTATCAAACAGTTAATAATGTGTTGCTAATGTTACACAAACCATGTTCCTGTTCATGAGTCTAAAAATCAGTATCCTTAGAAACACTTTGAATACACAGACATATAAACAACATTAAAAACTTGATTTTCACCACAGGGGGACTTTAACTAACATTAACAAAGATTAATAAATATTGCAACAAATGTATTGCTCATTGTTAGTTCATGTTAGATAATACATTAACTAATGTTAATAAATAAGACCTTATTGTAAAGTGTTACCAATTTATGAATTGCATATAAATTTACTATCCATTTGGATTTGGATGTGATGCAAAAAAGAAAGATTTTAGTATTAGACTAGTTGATATCATCTATAGTCTTACTGTTGGCCGCTGCCATTAATGACATCATTGTACTTTATTGCAAATGCATGATTTTCTGGAGAAAGCGCTTCGGAAACATTAAATGACTCATACATGTTTGACAGACTGCGAATGAATTGAGCAATATCATTCTACTGACATGAGGAAACACTTCTTTCGAAGGCTGTGACAGTTTTCACTTCTAAGAACGACCGAGGAGCGACTGAGCAGCACAGGCTCTTATCTGAACTCAACAGGGCTGAAGGGCGAAACCACAAGACGTGAACACAGCTGCACTGATAACTGTATTTCACACCATCCGTTCACACAACCGCTCATATACAGTATTCAATCCACTTTCTCTTGCGGTGAATGCTGTGATGATGTCATCTGTGTGATCATAGTGACAGATCTAGAAACACTAACACACAGAAGAATAACATAATCATCACTAATAATGACGACACACTCATATGTTATTGAGCAATGAGTGCCAGGAACTAACAAGCCCAAATACGCCTGTACTGTATTCTGCTTAAAATAACAGCAACATGCAACTGTTCATTTATGATTTATTAATAAGCTACTTATAAAAAGTTAATTAAGTCCCCCTGTGGTGAAAATCAAGTTTTTAATGTTGTTTATATGTCTATGTGGTGTTTTTAATATGCTTTAAGACAAACCATGTGCAAATTCATGTCAACACCATTGCTGAGTATTTTCTCTTTAAAACTGCAGTGAAAAAAGACAGTCTCAAACCCGCGGTTTGAAATCGCTGGTGTTTGTGATGTCACAAACTACCTTGTAACCATAGCATATCATTAGCATATCATTAACTATGACCGCTCTGAAGCAGGAGATCAAGTCTCAGGAAGCCAGCTTATCCCAGTATATTTTTCTGTTGATATAAAAAAATCTGGTAGATTAAGCAATATATGACGTTCTAAATTGTTTTAAAGCATTTCTAAGGATTCTGATTTTTAAAAGGCAGACTGAGATGGTGAACGGGAACATGGTTTGTGTAATCTTTAATAATGTGTTATTAGCTACACATTATTAGCTGTTTGATAACATAACCAAGCAAAACACTAATCATATTAACTACTGTTATGTGTCCACCTTATAAAAATCGATACCATTGTGCAGCGTTTACCTCAGTAAGTTGCAAGTGCGAGTGAGTGGAGGCGGGGCTAATTTGCATATTCATAGATCCATGTATACTAAATGAAGCAAGGGTGTAGAGTTACATTCAAGTTATTTTAAGGCATAAAGAATTTTTTCACAGGAAAAAAAGTTTAAATATGTCATTTTGGTGATCAAAGATGAGTTGGTAACACTTTATTTTACAGTGTCATTGATACACGTTACATATAGTCTAATATTAACTATAAATTATGCATAATTACAGTACATGCAATTAACCCTAAACCAAGCCCTCATCCTAACCCTAAAACTTTAGTAAGTACATGTAGTTAATTATTATTACTCATTATTAAATGTATAATTACACTGTAACATGGACACCTTAAAATAAAGTGTAACCGGTGAGTTTTAAGGGATAAAAATATTTACTACAGGGGGACTTTATAATAAGTGAACATGGCAGATTCACAGTTGCCATGTCCAATTTACATATCCTCGCAGACAAAAATGAGACTAAAGCTAAATCTGAAAGTTTAAAACTATAACCCTGAATGCTTTCTGAAAATGAAACTTGATATTTGACACCTGAACTTTGGCATTAAATGATGATTCCAAATTTTAAAATAAACTTTGGACTAGGCACTAAACTCGTAAGCGAACTAAAAAGAAAGCACTTTCACTTCTTTTTTCATATACTTTATAATCGTTTATTCCAGGTAAGCAATCATTCTCAGTTGGACTGCGCTAATGTCTTGAATATGTTACAATTATTATGCATACGTGTTCTAAATGATTTTTTATAGAATGTACAGTAACACTTTAGTATAGGGAACAATACTAACTTTTAACTTGTTTATTAGCATGCATATTACTAGGATATTGGCTGTTATTAGTACTTTCTTATTAGTACTTTATTATTCCTACCCAATACCTAAACATAACAACTACCTTACTAACTATTAATAAACAGTAAATTAGGAGTTTATTGAGGCAAAAGTCATAGTTGAAAGTAAATTGACTGTAAATAAGTGAGAGCTGCAGCCCTTAAAACACACTAAACCGGCACTGAGACTGAACCGGCTTACAACTAATCATGATGTGTGAGAATGATCACTGTCACATGACCAGCACTAATTAGTCTAAGTCTGTCTTGCTCTATCTGGCGTGTCACATGTTCTCTCAGGTCAACTAGACTTACTGATTGTCTTGCTAATGAACGTCCCGCAGCTCCTGCGTAACTCCGAATCTCTGTGTGAGACACAAATCAGGTAGACGGAGGAAACAGACGCGCATGTCTAACATCATTACACGAGTCATCTGTAGGTCAAATCCCAGCACACGCTTCCCAGAGAAACCCATAACAGGGTTTGCGAACGTTAGGATAATTGAACGTGTCGGCAGGAAAAGCTGCTCTACTGGACATGCACAGTCAAATCAAGATCATTCAGAAAAGAAACATTCGCCCAGACAAATAAACGCTGAACGCTGGATCAACAAAGTCTTGTTTGCACTGCTTACACAGGCCTTGTGCAGTTTCGGTAGTTTGAAGAGAGATTTGAAGGCGATTAAATGGATGTCGACATTGATAGGTGCTCTAAGTGGTTGCTAAGGTTTTCTGACTGGTCGCTAGAGTGAGTTTCCAGCAGGTCTTGTATGTGTTTATGTTTGACACACTTTGAACATTCAGGCATATCTGTGGGACTAGTTGATTAAAATTTATTCATACAGCGCTTTTCACAATACGCACAATACACAAAGTTTCAAAGCAGCTTTACAGAAATTTGTGATGTTTGTAATATCTTAAATTCCCACTTAGAGCTGAGCAATAATAGGCACATTTTGTGACGAAGTAATCACACAGCTGAGATTTTCTTTATTCCAGCTAACAGAGAACGTTCTGGCAAGTTATGAACAAACGTTCTTTCAGTAACATTTAAAGAACGTTCATGCAGTTATCTGGTCTTTATGTTCTCAAAACATTAGCACAAAAACATTATTTGTGATCTGTGCTGGCAAAATGAGTCGGAATGAGCACAAGCTGATTACGAGCTACAGGCAAATCAAGTCAAAACATCAATTTTTGTCGAATTTGAGGTTTTTAACAAAAATTAGTTGTTAAGCCCTCGTCTAGCAATCCCAATGCTTTTTCTCTGCTCGCTTCTCGACGACTGGCGCTTCCTCTCAGCACAAGTTTGGTATTAAAGCGCAGCATTCCAACTTTGTGAATATTCATAGCGAATTCTCGATGAAATGTGATTTTCAAACTCATGCTGATGTAAATAAAACGATCTTACTTGCGCTGACTGGCAGATCCGAAACACATGCACAAAGACGCCTCAGACAGCGTGTGATCCCGATATACACATATACACAAAATCACAGTATTTCAAAATATCTTGTTGAGTATTCACGCAAACATTATCTGTAATGTCTTAAGTGGACGTTTAGTTTAACTGTTGGGTTATATTAGATCTGTGCAGTAGCCTTATAGGCTGTCTGTTTCATTAATGTTAATCAAAAAATTGTGGTATCATGGAATAAAAAGGTTGAATAGATATATTTCCTATAGATATTTGGTTTTGACTTTGTGTGTGTGTCAAATCTGGTGTTATTACTAGGGATTTTAAGATATGGTTGTTTGGTGATTTTGTTTTGGAACGCTTAGAAAACTTTAACTCAATTTTTCTCAAAATTAACTTTTGCTGACTTGACTGCAAACAAATGTAGCTCAGTCAGTTTTTTGTCTAATTCCAACAAATCATACATCATTTTGAAGGTTTTAAAAAAACAATAACTCATTTTTGAAAATTCTCTCATTGTGACTTATTTTGCCAGCACGGGTCACATTTATACATCATTCATGGAACATTTTATTTCTGAAACATTTTTTAAATGTTACTACTAGTTTCAGAATGTTCAAAGAATATTCAAAAGTAACACTGCCACAATGTTTGCAAAATGATAAAATGGAATGTTCACTTAAAGTTCAAACAGGGTTACACTTTATTTTATGGTGTCCTTGTTACAGTGTAATTATACATTTACATTTAAGTACTGAGTAATAATAATTAACTACATGTACTTACTATAGATTTAGGTTTGTTTAAGGGTTAGTAGCATGTAATAATTATGCAGTTATTATTATAGTAAATACATGTAATGTGTAATGAAGACACTGTAAAATAAAGTGTTACCAAAAACAGTTATGAACAAACATTCTTGCAGTAACATTAATAGAACATTTGTTCAGTTATCTGGTCTTTAATAATGTTAGCACAAAAATGTTACTATAGATTGTTCATGGAATGTTTTATTCCTGAAACGTTATTTTAAAATGTCACTACTACTTAATGTTGCTGTTTCAGAATGTTTAAGGAACATTCAAATGTAACGTTCCCATAATGTTTGAAGAATGATAAAATGGAATGTTCCCTTAACGTTCATCTTACTGACAGTGTAAACCCTAACGCTCAAAATAATTAATTGTTTTGAGTAGGACAAACTTAAATTTAACAAATTAGTTCAGTTAAATGAACTTTTATGAGTATTTAGCACTCTCTATTTCTTTCAAGTTCACAGAACTGATATATTTTAATTAAACTCAACTGTTTCATTGTTTTGAGTTTTATGAACTTATTTCTTTTAGTTTCGACGAACTTAAGTTTAACTGAAAGTGGGCTGGGATTTCTATTTCCCAGCATGCTTTGCCCATGGTACTCGAAAGGGAGAGTGTTATATCATGTTTTTTTGTGCAAGATTAATGTTAAGTGGGAGATTTAGTAGTGATTAATGTTTTGTTATGCTAATTTAGAAGAGTTACTGATAATGTGGTTTTTTTGGAGAATTACAATCATGGTGACAAGTGGCGCATGCTGCTTGATTTGAGAGCAAGTATGTTAAATGCGTTATATTCAGCAAGTGCTATACCATGCTATTGTTAACATGATAGCAAATTAGCATTTTCTGAATTAGCTTGTTGTAGCTAGCTAAGTTTACACCAATTAAAAATGTTTACATTGAGGTTACATGATAATTTTAAGTAAAATGTATGAATTAGGCTAGTATGCTCAAATATTTAAGAACAATTAAAATGTATGAGTACAATTAAAATCTGCCAGTTCTGCTTACTTAAACTTTGAATTTCCTAACTTAAAAATTGAGGCAACCGACTGCCTTAAATTTTTTGAGTTTTGCCAACTTATTCAGGTTTACAGTTAAGTAAAACATTTTTAAAACATTCAAAAACTGTCTTTTTGAACATTCAGAAAACATTCAGAAATAACATTTTCATAACTTAATGGGAACATTAGCAAAACATTCTTTGAACATATTTTTTGTTATCTGGGATCGTATATATTGCTTTATGTGAGTATGTTTGCGGATAAAGTTGAACATGCGTATATATCTAACTTTATACAGAGACTACAGTACATGCTACACTAAACTATATCTGAACATCTATCTGGAGTCAGAGGACATGAAGGACTGAACAGGTTTGGTGGATGTAGATTTAAAGCTGACGAACATAAAGTTTGTACAAACAGTATTTTTCTTCTGCTCTTGTGGTATATGAGATTGTTTGGAGCCGTTGTGTCAGACGGCAGATGTGGAAGCTGACCTCTGACCGGCGCTGGCATGAGTGTGTGGAGCGACGAGGGACAGCTGGACCCGATGATGCAATCTGCACCCGGCATTACGAAGGAAACCTTTAATGACACCTTGAGACGGTCCTGTGACGACCCGTATGACTGACAAAACTCCTGTTCAAATCAACTGCTAATGTGAAAGAAGATCACAATGGCAGGAACGTTTCACAGCTAACTTTACCCTATTGTTGTGTTAATGACTTTAACACACTTCAGCTGAGAGCTCTGTGACGACAACAAGCTTCATTATAATCTCAATGTTCAGTGTTCGTATGAAGACTGTAGAGCTCTCAGAGCATCATCAGCTCTTCATATCATCATCTGTTTGGGTTGAGCTTTCGAGAACGTAATAAGTGTTCAAACGTAGATGAGCTTCATCACTGCAGCACTCATGTGTCTTATAAACAGACTTTCATACAGGATCATCTGACAGTCTTTGAAGGCACATAACTGCTTTAAACACATGACAACATCCCTATATGTGCAGCTGTAGGGTATAATATGACGTGTTAACTATCACACTGCAGACGTTTTTAAACACTTTCCTGAGTACTGAGAATATGTTCGCTTTAGCTCTGAAGAGCGGCAGTAAATGAGTGATCTACAGGGGACATAAATCATTGACAGAAACACACTGTTGTGACGTGATTGAGAAAAGTGACACGTCCACCTCAATGTCTTCTGGCATGATCAGTCAAACAAGCTTTGATCAAACAAATCACATCAATTTAGATGCAGTTTGATATGTAAAACTGACTAATTTCACTATATTCACCTCAATAACAATATCTCAATAGCAATTACACAGTTTCTCTAATCGTTCAGCACAGGACTGGTGTTTTATAAATCATACAACGGCACTTTTCTCTGGCAGTGGTTTTGAAATGTTGGTCAAAACTAGTGTTTGTTTGGTTTGTGAAGTCTGTCCTCCAAACTAAAACACCAATATCATCATAGGTTTGCAGTGTTTTCAGAGTTAATACAATAACTGACATACATTAATACAAGAAGGCACATTTCTAATGAATAGTTGGACTGCTGTCTCGAGAGACAATGTCAAGTCAGACCAAATTTTCAGATGTGGTTTTGTTTCTGTTGGCCAAAACAATGATTTAACATAAATTACCATTTATGAGTTTCATGGGTTGTTTTGAGCTTCATAATGCTTTACTGTTCAGACTATAATAGATGCCCATATAGGCCTATTGTTTGGCATGTTGTCACATTGTGTGTGTTTAATAAACTGTGTATTTTTCCAGGCTTGTGTGTTTATATAAAAACTGGGTAACACTTTATGTTAAGGTGACTTAGTTACATGTTACTACACATACTTACTATGGTAATAACAATAAATTATGCATAATTACAAGTAACCCTAAACCTATAGTAAGTACATGTAGTTAATTAATATTACTCGGTACTTATTTGATTAATTACAATGTATAAAAGTCACCTTAAAATAAAGTGTAACCAAAAACTGAACTATCAAAAACAAACCCGCACTGAGAAACATTCACTGTAGTAAAAGTGTGACAACTAGCCCCGGTGTACTTCCAAACACTGCACTCTCGGTCTTAGTTTGTGTTTCTGAATCAGACAAAGCTGTCCGTTTATGGAGAAACATGCTTCACTGCAGTCTCAGCTGAGTCAGTAGAACTTCCCAGTGACGCGCGCTCGAGCCTCTTCACCAACACGTGGAGCGCTTCTGAATCCTGCACGCGCTTGCGCTACTATCACGGAAATGGCTTTGTTACCTGTTTTGAAGCGGAGGTCGTCGTCGTTCTCGGAGCCGAACTCTTTCAGCAGCGACACGAACAAGATACCGAACGCGTTCTGGATGCCGAACACCGAGCCGTTGCACCACATGGAGGCCAGCATCACCACCCACCCCCAGCCGCCCTCCGGGGGCTCGAACTCCGCCGGCGCTTTCTCCTCGCTCTCGGAGAGTTTACAGCCGCCGTTCTCCTGCTTCTCCTCCGGCGCGGCCGCGGCATTCAGCGCGTCCGTCGGCGCGGCGTCTTGAGTCGGCTCGGAGTGAGTCTCAGTCATGCTGCTCCTGTCTGGATCTCCACTGACAGCCTGAGATGCGTTTGAGTCCGGTGTGAAAGCAGATGACTGTTACACTGGCTGACTGACTACTGTAGCAATAACCTATAAATATAGATGGAGCTGCAGGAGGCGGGGCTACAGACCCACCGCCCGAGAGCGATCAGATGAAGACTCCTCCTGGAGAAGCTGTGATGAAGCACATCTGTCCTGCACTGACACGCGTATGACGGACCTGAAGTAATGCAACATCTGCATCTGGCCGCAGTGACTCTCCTGTACATGCTTTATTCACACTGTTGAATACAGAGATCGAACTAATGATCATTTAAATCAGCTGCAGCAATACAATAGGAGTGTATTTGTAAACTCACAGACTGAATGTGTTGAACAGACTCCAGTAACTCCTGCAGCTGGAGCACATCAGTCTACGTCACTCGCGCGCGCTTTAGTGTTGTTAAAGTGCTGCACACTCATGTTGAATGAGCTCTTACCAGTTAATAAAATAAACTACTGGTCTTCGCACTGTTAGATAATTAAATCGCACATATAATGTCTCATATATCACTGCTGTTAGTAAATCTGGCCCTATATCTCTGTTATGGGAACAACGTTTCAGCAGTTTTAATGATATGAGCAGCTTTGTGGATCTAACGATCTACAGAGCATTATAAATATTTTAAACATTAAATAAAATGTATTACAAAATTATTTCCTTTGTTTGTAGAGAAGATATAGGTGGGTTCTTTTTAAACATGTAATGTTGTATTCCAAAGAGATCATATCACGCATTTAAAAGTGAAATGCCCAGCAGGGAAGCAATATGCATATATTGTACATGCATATGCAGATCACACAAATAAAATTTTATATGAATCACACTTAATAGTGTTTGATTGTAAAATTTACCTACAGCATCCAAAATAAATGCAAAGGTGTATTTTTCAGCATTGTAAGATTTTTATTTGCATTATCCACTCACAAAACCTGTGATGCTGCAGTGATGCTGAGACTCATACTGTTACTTCACTGATGGACATTTGGGCTCAAATTTGGTATTATACAGGGGAGCGGGAAGTAGGGGTTTTCACAGGATTGTAAATGAAATGCAAATTTTTGTTCATTTACATTTATTCATTTTTAGCATTTAGTATTTCATTTGAAATAAACAGTTTAAGTGTGCTATTAAAAAAGTGTTGTTTATACAGTGTAACGAATCGTCATTCAGGCTGGGATCCATTTGCATGCTTTATTAGAGTAAGCGTAGTCGTACAGGCAAGGTCAGAACAGGGGCAAAGAGGTGTAACGGCACAGACAGGGTCGTGGTCAATAAACAGGCAGAGGATCAGGGCAGGCAGATATCACTCACAAAACAAGGTACAAGCACAGGTCAAGGGTAGGCGGCAGAGGTTCGTAGACGGGTAGCAAACAGAATCAGCAACAGGCAGACAGTCAGACAGAATAATAAGCCTTAGTAATGTACACCAGGGCAATACAAGACTTCGCGAAGGGGTAGCGAACGAGAGTGTCTTAAATAGTCCAGGTAACGAGCTGCAGCTGGGTGTGGTGAGTACTGATTGGTCCAAGGTACGGGCTGATGGGAAATGTAGTGAGAGTGCATGAGTCAATATTCAGGTGAGGGCTCCCTCCGATGGTCAGAGGAGGGAACCACAGAGTTCGTCTCGGTGACAGAGCTGGGACCATCGGCAGGCTTGAGCAGTGAGACATGGAATGTGGGAGAAATACGAAAGTGATTAGGCAAAGCAAGACGGTATGATACTGGTGTAATTTGTCGTGTGATTTTAAATGGGCCAACGTACCTTGGACTTAATTTCTTGCAGGGAAGCTTGAGCCGTAGATCTCGGGTGGAGAGCCATACCCACTGGCCGGGACGATACTCTGGGCCTGGACGACGGTGACGATCAGCTTGTGCTCTCTGCCGACGTACTGCATGCTGTAGGTGAGTATGTGCTCTATTCCATGTGGCTTCACTGATTCATCCAATCGTTGACAGCAGGTACGTTGGTGGGTTCTCCAGACCAGGGGAATAACGGAGGTTGGAAACCCAGAACACATTGGAAGGGAGTTAATCCAGTTGCTGGCTTCCGGATGGAATTCTGAGCATACTCCGCCCACAGCAGATATCGGGACCAGTCATTTTGTTGGCGATTGCAATAAGAGCGGAGGAAACAGGTGAGTTCCTGATTCAGGCGTTCAATTTGGCCGTTAGACTGTGGATGGTAACAGGAGGTGAGACTGACATTTATGTTCAGGGCTTAGCAGAATGCTTACCAGAGACGAGACGTAAACTGGGGACCACGGTCAGACACAATATCCTCTGGCAGGCCGTAGAGACTGAAAACCCAGTTGCATAAGAGCTCTGCGGTCTGCATGGCAGTGGGTAGTTTAGGCAGAGGAATGAGGCGGCAGGCTTTGGAGAAGCGGTCGATGACGGTGAGAATGGCGGTGTGGCCGTTGGATGTAGGCAGGTCAGTAATGAAGTCGATAGCAATATGGGACCAAGGACGTTGTGGCAGAGGTAATGGTTGCAGGAGGCCAGCAGGCAGTTGATGAGAGGGTTTGTTGATGTTGCAGGTAGAGCATTGTTTTACATACTGGATGGAGTCTTTAGTCAATGAAGGCCACCAGAAGCGGTTTTGTAGGAGGTGAATGGTAGCTGTAATACCAGGATGACCGGACGAGACTGAAGCATGAACCATCTCTAGAATTCGACTGCGGAGATTCTCAGGAACGAAGACCTTGTCTGGTGGGCAATCAGTCGGAACCCCGTTCTGGGCGTTGGCCTGCTCCAATTCAGTCATAACGTCCCACTGTATGGGGGCAACAACAAGAGAGGCAGGTATTATAGTTTCAGGATGTTGTGTGGTATGCTCACCCTCAAACTGACGTGATAGAGCGTCCGCCTTGACATTCTTGGAACCAGGTCGGTAGGTGACGGTGAAATGGAAACGTGAGAAGAACAGGGACCAGCGAGCTTGACGAGAGTTAAGTCTCTTAGCCGTACGTAAGTACTCTAAGTTCTTATGATCCGTCAGTACTGTGAAGGGATGTGTGGCTCCCTCCAGCCAGTGACGCCACTCCTCAAAAGCCGCCTTCATGGCCAGCAACTCCCGATCACCAACGTCATAGTTTCTTTCGGCAGCGGTGAGTTTTCTGGAATGGTAAGCACAGGGATAGAGTTTAAGTGGGTCTTTGAGAGAGTACAGCCCCAATACCTGTGCTTGAGGCGTCTACTTCCACGATGAAGGGGAGTGACGGATCGGGATGATGCAAGATGGGGGCTGTGGTGAAGCGTTCCTTGAGTTGTTGGAAGGCCTGAATGGCAGCCGGGGTCCATTTGAGATGACTGTTTCCTTTTTTTACCATACTTGTTAGAGGACTGGCTACGGAGCTGAAGTTACGGATGAAACGTCGGTAGAAGTTCGAGAAGCCCAGGAAACGCTGTAGTTCTTTGAGGGTAGTGGGTTGTGGCCAGTTGAGAATGGTGGAAACTTTCTTGTCATCCATAGCAACCCCGTCAGGACTGATGACGTAACCCAGGAACGTAGTAGAGGTTTGATGGAATTCGCACTTCTCAGCCTTGGCGTAAAGTTGATACTGGATTAAGCGTTTGAGCACCTGTCTGACTTGATGAACGTGTTCCTCTAGGGTGTCGGAGTAGATCAGGATGTCGTCGATGTAGACGATCACAAATCTGTTTAGCATGTCTCTGAAGACATCGTTGGCGAACGCCTGGAAGACAGAAGGACTATTGACCAGCTATTGACTTTGTGAAGTATTTGGCCGTTCGAAGCTGTTCCAAAGCTGCTGGAACCAGGGGCAGAGGATAGCGGTACTTGATGGTAATCTCGTTCAGGCCACGATAGTCGATGCAAGGACGAAGACCGCCATCTTTCTTGCCCACGAAGAAGAATCCTGCTGAGGCGGGTGATGTGGAAGGACAAATGAAGCCTTTAGCCAACTCCTCGTCGATGTACTTTTTTATAGCCTCCGACTCGGGTTGTGACAGCGGGAAGATACGGCCTTTAGGAGGAGTGGTCCCTGGAATGAGATCTATGGCGCAATCATAAGGACGATGAGGAGGCAGCTTAGAAGCACGCACCTTGCTGAAGGCGACGATCAGGTCCTTGTATTCGTTGGGCAGGTTGAAGTCAGGTGAGGATTCGGTGGACTCAGCGGCCTGAATCGCTCTGACAGACAGGGGAGAGGGTTGAGACAGGCATTTGGTCTGGCAATGTGTACTCCAGTGAGTGATTTGGCCCTCTCTCCAGCAGATTTGGGGGTTGTGCGTGCGTAACCATGGCAGACCCAGGATAATGGATGAGGTGGAAGTGGGTAGGATGTGAAATTGAATGACTTCTGTATGGAGTACTCCGGTAAGCATGGTGAGTTGTTGGGTTATGGCGTTTATGTTTCCAGAGCCCAGCGGTCGTCTATGGCTTCCACTGTGAGAGAAGAGCATTCGATTAATGGAATGTGGTTTTGTTGAGCAAAAGTTTGGGACATGAAGTTTCCCGCTGCCCCGGAATCCAATAAAGCTGTCGTGGTTAACCGCTGATTGTCGAAAATCAGAGTAATGGGTACAGACACACACATTTCAGAACTGTAGAAGGGGTTAGAGTCACTCACCGACCGTGGATTTTCAGGGCGAGTTCGCACAGGGCAGGTATTTCTCACATGACCGGGGCTACCACAATACAAACAGAGACGATGGGTGAGACGACGGCTTCTCTCTTCTTCGGATAAGTGGTAGGCATTAATTTGCATGGGCTCGGAATATTCTGGATGAACGGGCGGAGAGGGACGAGTGCTGCGTCTCTGGCCAGACTTGCGAGAACGAATCAGGTTGTCTATTTGAATGGCGAGTTCAATGAACTGGTCCAAGCTCCTGCCCTCATCGCGACATGCTAATTCTGTCTGTAATTCATGTGATAATCCTCTCCGAAAACAAACTTTCAACGTGTCACTCACCCAATCCGTTTGTGCAGCAAGTGTGCGAAAGGCGAGTGTATACTCAGCCGCCGTTCTCCGTCCTTGAGTCAGCTCTAATAAGCGGTCGCCGGCTCCCCTCCCGTCACTGGGGTGATCGAAAACTTCTCTGAATCTCTGCAAGAAGTAATCAAACGAGGGGAAGGCCGCCCCATCATCTCTCCACACGGCAGTAATCCACTCAAGCGCTTTCCCGGTAAACAATGAACAAACAAATGCAATCTTTCCCGCTTCGGTGGGGTATAGCGCAGGCTGCTGGTTAATGAAAAGGGAACATTGGAGAATGAAACCCTTACACTTCGAGGGATCGCCATCGAATTTCTCTGGCAGTGATAGGCGTGGATACCCCTGCGTTGGCGTTTCTGCCGCGTGGGTAATGGCGGCCGCGGCGGGTGGTGGAGATGACGCTGCGACGGGTGTTTGAAGACCCTGAAGCGCCTTTACCATTTCCTCCGTGAGTGTTGTGAGTCGACTGAGTTGATGTTGGTGTGCTGCGAGCTGACTGGCTTGAGCTGACATGGCCGCGCACAGGTGAGAGAAAGCAGCTGGATCTTGGGCTGGCGAAGTCTTCTGTAACGAATCGTCATTCAGGCTGGGATCCATTTGCATGCTTTATTAGAGTAAGCGTAGTCGTACAGGCAAGGTCAGAACAGGGGCAAACAGGTGTAACGGCACAGACAGAGTCGTGGTCAATAAACAGGCAGAGGATCAGGGCAGGCAGATATCATTTAAGAAAAAAGACACATAGCCCAACATGATAATAATTAACAGAAAAAAAAGATGCAGCGTGCAAACCCTGTGATCAATGCTGCAAATCATGTAGTAATTAGAAACCTTTGACAGTCTTCAGACTACAGAGTGTGAACACAAATAAGCTTGAGGCTGTTTGAAAGCAGCTGATTATCAGTGGGTACCAAACTGAGTCAAAATAGTCTTGGCTGTTGGACCCACAGTCCACCTGTGCCTACTGATTCCCGACCCGCTCCACAAATTAATATTATTCCACATATTATATAAAATATTATGTATTTAAGTAAAAAGTAAGCACAGGATAGCAGCCAGAAAACGATATGAAATTAACACCCTAAAAAGTAAAGGGCATGAGACAGTATTTGCAAAACCAAGCTTGAACAATTGACCAGAAGTGTTTTCGCAGCATCAGACGGGAGCTTAATAAACTCGCAGCATCAGACGGGTAAGCCCCACCAGCAATTGAACGGTTAGCTCTGAATATAAAAAATGAATTACTATCAAAACAATTAGATGAAGCTAAACAATTACACACAAAAGAGGATTTACAAGTGTGTGTGTGTCTGTTATTTAATCTGACACAGAGACACTGAATCATTATGATAAACACTAAATCCAGCATAGAGGGGTTCAGTGAATGTGGTGTTGAATGTGTGTAAGTGTGTGAGCGTGTGTGTGTCAGAGACGCTGTAGAAGGACAGAGTGCCGGCCGACACGTCCACATACGCTCCTGCTCTATGAGAGGATAAACGGACGACATCTATATCAGTCCTGTTCTTATTGTGCCAGACAGTGAATCCAACATCAGAGCAGATCAGACTCCAGGATTTGTCATTGAATCCAAACATACAGTCACTCCATCCTTTCCTGTTGATTCCTTTATATGTCACTGAAATAACAGCACCTCCGCTCCATTCAGCCTCCCAGTAACAGCGTCCAGTCAGACTCTCTCCACACAGAACCTGACGACACTTATCAAATCTCTCTGGATGATCAGGATACAGCTGATGCTCATTCACACCGGTCACCTTCCTGTTCTCCTCAGACAGAATGAGTTCAGTGTTTGCTGTGTTTGGATCCAGTGTGAGATCACAGGCATCTGAACACAAGAAGAGAGAAACATCTATAACAACAAAACAACAGTCACTAGACAAGTGTGTGTGTGTCTCTGTGTGTGTTTGAGTGTGAAGTGTGTGTATTAGAGGTGTGTGTTGTGTGAGTGTGTGTGTGCGAGAGAGTGTGTTTGTGTGAGTATATGTTTGTGTGCATGTGTTTTTTGTGTGAGCATGTTTGAGTATGTGTGTGAGTGTTTAGCAAAGAGACTATCACTGTGCTGAAGAGAGCACAGTCATTACTTTTTAAAAAGTAATATATAGTCTTAATGGTGTTCGGCCAATCGTCAACCTAACCACGTGTGTGTGTGTGTGTGCCCTTAGGTAACAAAAATATATGGGAATATACTGTAAAATATAATACATTTCCATATATCGGAAACTAGTGCTTATATTTTTCAATATACTGCAATATATACATTGACCATGTATGGCTATATATTGATACATATAAAAAGAAATTTATTTAGAAATGAAGACAAAAATAGCTTTACATGTAATATTAATAAAGTTTTATCCTTTATTGTGTACATATATTGCACATACATGTTCCCATATAAATGTGAATGTATGTACACACATATTTACACATTCACTGAATGAGTTACAGCTGATTTCTAGTTCCCAGCATGCTTTGCTTCTGACTGTTAAAGGAAAGTAAATTTTAAAATTAAGTGTTATTTCATGTTTTTGCTCATTATTAATACAGGATGAGATCTGTTAGTGTTTAATGTTCTATTATTTTGGAATTTAAAAGGTTTTCTGGTGTGTGAGTTTTTGGGGTTACCATTGTGCTGAAGAGTAGAGCCTGTGGTAAGGTTGACGATTGGCTGAACACCATTAAGATTATAATTACTTTATATATTACTTAATATATATTACTATATTTAAAAAGTAATGGCTGTGCACTTTTCAGCACAGTGACAGTCTCTTTGCTAAGTACTTTAGTACATGCAGGTGTGCTTGTGCTCTTATTAACTATATACGTTTCATATATTCATATTTAGCTAATGTAAATAATTATGAAATATCAGAAATACATATATAGAAATATATAATGTAATATGTGTGTGTGTGTATATATACGGCATGAGTAAACATGTGTTCAATATATTTATACACATGCAGCACCATATCTGATCACATGTACATCTATATGTTATGAAGAGACAGAGTGATGAAGCCGATCAGTGTATGGGGATGATTAGGAGGCCATAATTGACAGAGGCCAATGGGCAAATTTGGCCAGGATGTCGGGGTTACACCCCTACTCTTTTCAAAGATTTTTAATGACCACAGAGAGTCAGGACCTCGGTTTAACGTCTCATCAAAAGGATGGTGCTTTTTTGACAGTATAGTGTCCCCATCACTATACTGGGGCGTTAGGACCCACACAGACCACAGGGTGAGCGCCCCCTGCTGGCATCACTAACACCTCTTCCAGCAGCAACCTAGTTTTCCCAGGAGGTCTCCCATCCAGGTACTAACCAGGCTCAGCCCTGCTAGCTTCAGTGGGAAACCAGTCTCAGGCTACAGGGTGATAGGAGTCAATTCAAATAAATTTACATTCTTTATCGTTACTACAGGATATAAATAAATATGAAAGTGAATGTGGTTAAGTTGTGACATGAAAGACCAGAATGCACAAAACACTACAGTATTCTCATGATAGACATTACTATACAAGCTGCACAAGTACATGCAGAATACATGTATAAAATTCATATATATTTTAAATGAAAATGATCCTTTGAACAGTTCCTGTTACAGTACAAAGTAACAAAACAGTGACTGTGAATATCAATGTTTACAGGGATCGTCCACCCAAAAATTTAAATTCTCATCATTTTCTCACCTTCATGCCATCCAAGATGTATATGACTTTCTTTCTTCACATAAACGCAAAGATTTTTAAGAAAATAATCCTCTGAGTGAGGAAAAATAAATCTCTGTGAGTCCATATAATGCAAGTGGATTGTAACCCAGGCACGCATGACAGTTGATCATAAGCGATTGTTAATAGTTAAAACAGTTTAAATTATTAGTATTTTTCTTATCTGTTGTTTCACTTCAGAAGACATTGATTCATCCTCGGTGGTCAAATGGATTACCGTCACAGTCACTGTGTGGTTTTTAAAGTGTCTTTAGGACTCAAAGTCCGTGCACATTGTAGACTAGGTTATGCATTTGGACATATATTTATTAATATTAAAGACTACTTTTTTCCCTTTAAATACGATCTAATCGAAGACTGTAACTGTATGTACATAACCAGGTCCTGTAATAATTGGGCTAAATCAAGACAACACTGCTGTATAATGTTGTGGGCTCTAAATGAGCTCTAAAGTACCTCTCCACCTGAAAAAGTAAAAGCAATGAGAACGCCCCCGCAAGAGATTTGTGCCAGAATGGCGAACGAAAACCCAGGAATCATAAACAAAAACTTCAGAAGCGTAAATGAAATCTCTGGCAATGCATTTGTATGTACAGATCAGCGAAAGAGGAGAAAACAGTTAGCAAAACATGCAGTGTATTAAAAACAAAGTCAAACATTTAAAACACAAGTTTTAAATACTTTTTATTCAGTTTCAATTTATATCTTCATTAGTTTTTTGAAAAGTTACATTCATTTTTATTGGCACAAAAGTAATTCCATAGAATCCTATGCAATGTCCTCACTAATAAAGTGAAACTTAATATTCAACAGTATTATTGATTTGTCTACACTGACACTATTGGATGAGAACTGAGCTAAGCTGGACGATGACATCACTGTTTTCTGCTTTATAGCTGAACTGAACTCATTTCATAATTTATGTACTTTACAGTTATTGAACCGGAATTAATCAACACTGAACTGATTTCACTTAAATAATGGCTCTTTACTATCGTCTTTTTAGAGCTGTTTTACAGCAGAATTGAACTCTGTTTGCATGATTGAATTAGTTTCCTGTCATCACTGTAAAGCTGCTTTGAAACTATCTGTATTCAGTGTTGCCAGATTGGGCGGTTTTGTTTTTGATTTTGCGGGACAAAATTGGATTGGGCGTGTGGACAAAATTTGGGTGGTTTTGGAATCGGTTTGGTGGTTTTCAAATATTTCCATTTTATGGGCTGATTATTTAACAAAACCCAAATGTGCATGTACTCCATCCCATCATCATGACGTTACTAAATACACACGCCCGCCGCAGAGTCAGCTGATGTTGGTGTTGACGACGGCAACTAGTCCACACTTTTAGCCAATCAAGAGCGATAGCAGGCAGACATGATGATTCATGAGTGACGGGTTTTTAGTGCGATAATAGATCAGTTTTTGAACTTGTAGCTATAGATTCAAGTGATCGCAATGCCAAAGTGGCATAAATATAAGTTGTATCTACAGTAAAGAGTGGGAGAGTGACCCAACTCTCAAAAATTAAAGCACAACATGAAGTTGTCATAGTTATTATTATTATATTATTGTGAAACATCATGGTCGTATTATTGTTATGGTGTGTGCATAAGTGTGTGAGATGAGCGTGTTGTTCAACCCAAAAACTTTGCTTGTTGCACTAACTTCATTGCTTATTCCGATCACTTATAATGTCCTTTTTCTGTCTGCACTTGAATTGGCTTGTTTTTGCCATTTATGTTCATTATGTATGTTCATTTCTTTACTGTTGTTTGCAAATTTCTACCTGTTTGGATAGAAACATTATTTTATTATATTTGCTAATTTTCTTTTACTGTATTTGGCATGATTTTCCTGTTGCACTGTTCACCTGGCAGGAAAATTGATTTTTATCATTTTATTTTGTTTTCGTTATTTAGTTTTAAGGAGATAAATTCTTAAAACTATAAACCTTGGTTGTCATGACATCAGAATTCTGTCATAATCTTTTGGCAGTGAATGTTCTGGGTTGGATTTGGAGAGCTTTTGGGCTTGAAATTGTTGACCCAATCTGTCAACACTGTCTGTATTGAATAAAGCGCTATATAAATAAAGGTGACTTGACTTGAAACAAACGTGTGTGTGTGTGTGTGTGTGTGTGTAGACCTACACTTTCGTAGTCCTGCTGTGATCCTGATCTCTCCTCCATGATCCACACTATAAACACAGAAGCACACATTAATGTAGTTATGCATCATGCAAACATTCAGTATGTCAGTATCAGTGTATGACACACTTGATTATCTGTAGTGAACAGTTTGGATCCTTCAGTTTGTCCTTCAGCTTGACTCCTGAATCTCCTGGGTGATTGTAGCTCAGATCCAGCTCTCTCAGGTGTGAGGGGTTTGAACTCAGAGCTGAAGACACAAAACCACAGCCTTCCTCTGTCACCATACAGCCAGACAACCTACAGATGGATCAAAACAGCCTCATCATCCACTAAACTCACATCCACACTCAACAGTTGAGTGAATATCATTCATAGTGTGAATTTATACAAGAGTTCTCTTTATATGTCTCACTCAAACAAAAAACATTTTCATATTTCTCTATTAACCACATCTAAACGCACTGGATTTTCAAGCATAATCAAAAATGCAACTCAATCAAATATATCAGCAGTAATTTCTAAACACACTTTAGAAATGTAGGCGGTGTCCGAAAACTGGAAAATACTGCCTTCAGAGGACACATTTCAAGGTAGGAAGGCATCAAGGCACGCCCGATCCAATGTTAGATCACTTCCTGTCTCCTGAGATACCTTTCTCTGATCTATTTTTGAAGGCAGCATAGATGTATCCTTCACTGCCTCTGATATCCCACAATCCTGTGTGTACATTCTGTGATAGTTGATCTAGAAAAATAAAGATGGCGCCCAAAAGTTGCGTTTGCTGGTCAGTTTGTGTGCAAATGTAAGTTTTTGACCAACATTTTCCACTTTTGATGTCATTTCAAGTGAGAAATTACTACTATAGTAATTAAATATTTGTTTAGTTCTCACCAAAGAGCGTGCTATTTTGCGGTAGATCATTAAACTGTTACGCTGCCTCAGAAGTCCGTCTGAAATCAGTTTCGTGAGGTGCCTTCATGGCCAAATGTTGCCTTTCAAGTCATTGCCTGATAGGGCAGCGAGGCAACAAGTCAGCTACCTAGGTTTTCGGATGCAGCCATAATAGCATCTTATCACTAGCGAGGAGAACAAACTGTATATAATAATTTTTATATATAATAAATTACTTGCGTCTTAGTGTGCGCAGAAAAAACACATTAAATGCGTTATCTTGCTTTTGGGGGCAGATGCTGCTTTTTGGGTATGCAGTCATGTAAGACAGTTTTGAAAGGTAATCATATCAAACCACTTTGACAACAGACTTTGCTCGAGTATTTCAGAATGACCAAAACAGCATTTCAGATGCTGTTGACAAGATCGACCAGCTGGTTAGTCCAATTATGCCGTCCCATCGTGCAAAGTCACATGATTTTTTTTTTTTATGCGCATCGAAAAAGGTATTCAGTAAATGTGTTTCCATCGTAGTTTATGCACGTTTTCTTGTCAGAAAAAAAAATTCTGACTCAAATGAGCTTGCTTTTTATACACATTTTTGGAATTTATGTACATCTTGGCATTTCCATCCAGCAGTTTTGTATGCAATATCCTAAAATGCACATAAAAATAGGTGGATGGAAACAGCAACTGTGATATTTCATTTGTTGAGGTTTTTAAATGTGCTTTGATTAATCTACTGATAAAGAGTGCTCTGCTAGGACTGTGTATGTCTGTGTGTTTTTTTTAACGATGTGCGATCTGACATTATCAAGTATATCATTTACTTTACAAAAACACGCCTTGAGAGTCCAAGCATTCACTGCGTTATGCTGCCTAATGGAAAGCAGTTAGAAAAAAAGGCATACTGGGGCATTTCTTGTTTTTGTTATATTTGTGATATTTATCATGTGATATAGTTGAGCAATTTCACAAGGGCAGAGTGCTGTTTTCCTGAATTTAAGCATGATTGCAAATAAGATGTTATGTTAAACAGTTCAATAAATAATAGTTTATATTGTGATCTTTAGACACAATATTGTCTGGTTTTGCTTTATTTCACCAATGAAAATAGTTCCAAACAAAGCCACAGCAGAACTGTTGTGCATTTATCAGATTTTCACTACACGATTATCATGGTCAAAACAAATCACGATAACAGTATTACCACGATAACTAGAGAAATTCTGAAAATAAAAAATGCTATGAGTCAAATTAATTTTTTGTTTTTAATTTTTTGTCCAATGAATCACACTTAAAATAAGAGTGTTGGCAGGTGGAGTGTAAATGCACATCAAATGCAGACAGAACCTGTTATTATCAGTCCTTCTGTCTACATTGGACATGTCTAAGTGAACATTCAAAAATTTGCCATGTTGTCAGAGCAAGCGCGTGGAGTACGTCAGACATAAAACGGGGGCTCAGGTTACTGTTGTCAGCTTGACACATGGGTTCTATTTGATTTTGACGTGTCGTGCTGCCCACGTCCAGTGTAGACAGTGTTTTTTACAGAATGCAGACAACTGTCACACTGGTGAGCTAACTTTTGTAAGTGTCTTCCTTTCATCTGTCCTCTCCTCTGACATGATTTTGTGTGGGAGAAGTAGCTACATACTCGTGTTCCTTGTTCGGATTATTAAAGACTCCTGAAGAGATCTCCTTTGTCGTGCGATTGAATACTACAACCCACCGTAACATTTATATATTCTTAAATACCTCAGTATCTGCAGCTGACAGTTTGGACTCTTCAGTGCATCAGAAAGAAGCTTCACTGCTGAATCCTGCATGTCATTGTTACTCAGGTCCAGCTCTCTCAGGACACAGTTTGAGGAGTGAAGAGCTGATGACAAACTCTCACAGCAATGAACAGAGAGATTACAGCCAGCAAGTCTGAAAGAGAGCAGAACACACACATCAACAGTCAGATCATCTACAAACACATCAGCATTATGACCATCTCACTGTAAATGATCCCTTATATATTCTTACATACCTCAGTATCTCCAGCTGACAGTTTGGACTCTTCAGTGCATCAGAAAGAAGCTTAACTCCTGAATCCTGCAGGTCACTGTTACTCAGGTCCAGCTCTCTCAGGACACAGTTTGAGGATTGAAGAACTGATGACAAACTCTCACAACACTGAACAGAGAGATTACAGCCAGCAAGTCTGAAAGAGAGCAGAACACACACATCAATAGTAAGATCATCTATAGAACCCTGCACGGGCCTTAAATCTAGGCCTTAGCCTAGCCCTGGCCCGAAACACTCAGGCCCGAGTCTAGCCAGTGTCTAACAGCTTATCAGAATTCTCAGCCCAAGCCCGACTGGAGCCCATGTTTTTTTTTAATCCTCCCCATAACACAGCCTTTGTTGCAGCCATTAAAATAGTTCAGTTTTCTTTTTAATGGCAAAGTAGTTGTAATTCTTTTCATTTCTTTATTAATTTAATTTAGAAAAATGTTTTGAGCACTTCGTTTGTTAAATTAAAGTTTCTGTTTTTTTAAAGTGACGACCACAGCGGCCGACAATGAGTTGACCATCTCTGATCGATTTAGACTCTCAGATCAACACTTGAATTGCCTACAATAAAATCCATATATATAAAACACTAATATAAACATATAACAATGTTAGTTTAAACGTTTATTAGCACTACCACAGTAAAAACCCATTTTTGACAAGCTGAGGCGGGCTGCTAAAAAACATAATAAAATGGGCTATACATTAAAAAAAAAACATGCAGGTTGTCTTACCTTACACCTAGCTATGCATCAAAAATCAAGGCTTCACCAGAGAACATGGCCATTATTATTTTCAAACAAAAAAACGAGACAACATGCTACAGCAAGAAGAACACTCTCATAAAGAGAGAGAATCGTGGAGAAAAAGCAGAGCATCCGCATTGGAAAGTTTTAATTAGGGATGCTCATAATTGACTTGTTAACTGTTAACCAAGAATTTTGTTTAAAAGATAAACAAACTATAAACTTATAACTATAGACAATAAATCCTACGAACAGTAGCCTATTCAGAACAGAACTGTAACGAAAAACAAAAGAACACGTCACCTACCTACCTCTCCAATTCTGCACAAATCCAAATGTTTCTGTATTCACAATGTATTTGAATGATAAACTATGATATGTAAATTATAGGCTTTGAACTTTGCTTGCGTTTCAACAATACATCAGACAATACAGTCTGTGGTATAGAGCTGAATGTCACAGATTGAACTACAAACTATATACACCGATCAGGCATAACATTATGAGCACTGACAGGTGAAGTGAATAACACTGATTATCTCTTCATCACGCACCTGTTAGTGGGTGGATATATTAGGGAGCAAGTGAATATTTTTGTCCTCAAAGTTGATGTGTTAGAAGCAGGAAAAAAGAGCAAGCGTAAGGATTTGAGTGAGGATTTGATGCACGTGGGGAGCGAAGGCTGGCCCGTGTGTTCCGATCCAACAGACGAGCTACTGTAGCTCAAATTGCTCAAGAAGTTACTGGTGGTTCTGATAGAAAGGTGTCAGAATACACAGTGCATCAGTTTGTTGCGTATGGGGCTGCATAGACGCAGACCAGTTAGGGTGCTCATGCTGACCCCTGTCCACCGCCGAAAGAGCCAACAGTGGACACGTGAGCATCAGAACTGGACCACGGAGCAATGGAAGAAGGTGGCCTGGTCTGATGAATCGAATCACGTTTTCTTTTCTCTAGGCTAGTTTTTAACCACACGCTTTAATGCTGATGAAGAAGATCACTCATGCGTTTGGCTGAGTCGGAGAATAAAGTACTTGCATCTCAGAAAGCTTTTATGACACGATATTTATGTAAACAGCCCACAGCGAACACCCTTGTAATTCTCTTCAACCTTTTCGAACTTTATGAATAATTATTTTATAGAAGATTCAAGTGGTGTGTGTAATGAATTGGAAGAGAGCAGACTACAGCTGTTTCTAAAGCGCGTAGTGCCATCTGCTGTTAAAAACTAAGCTCAGAATCAATTTGAGAGAGAATTGCAAAAATCTCAGAATCGATCAAGAATCGTTTCTCGATTCACAATTCAACAATTTATTGTCCCAGCCCTAATAATTACCACATAGACCAGCTGTGTTAACTTTTTTTTGTTTTTTTGTTTTTTTTGCAACCAACCGACCAACTAAAAATTTGGTTGACCGAGGCTCATTTCATTGACTAAGGTTTGGTCGACTATTAGGCGGCAGCCCTACTGTTGTACTTCAGATATTTAAACACTGAAAAATGTAGCAATGCTTTTCTGAAGATATAAAAATCTGAGTTTTGAATTATGAATCTGACAGACTCCTCTAAAATTCACGTTGTGCAAATACATGACTGTTTTTTGAGCAAAAACTTTACTAACATAATAAGTGAGCCTCAAAGAACACATTAAAATAATGAAAAGGCATGTCAAAACCCCTTTATGACTCGAAGCCCTGGGGCCAGTTGCATAAACATAGCCATCATATTAAGAGTGTCTTAAGATCTAGTATGACCCACTAGCAGTTAGTCAAGGGGCAGTCAATCTTACTTTTCAGTATCAAATTAGGATAAACTATGCTTTTATGTAACAGTCTAAAAGAAAAAAAAAAAAAAAACTTGACTAACTTGTAAGACTAGTCTTAGTGGTTTATACAACCGGCCCCTGGTTTCACAGACAGGGCTTAGACTAAGCCAGGATCGGGCATCCAAGTAGCTTTTATGAACGTGCCTTAGAAAAAAAAAACATTACTGGTAGAGATGCACCATTGTATCGGTCGCCGATATTTATCGGCCGATTTTTGCTCAATTTACAACCATCGGCATATCGGCTATAGCAGGAAAAAGGCCAATCTGTTCAAACACACATGCGCATCCTAATAATTTATGTTTTGAAGTTTTCACATTGGTTAATCATTAAGGCCCGGTTTCACAGACACGGTTTAGCCTAAGCCAGGATTAGGCCTTAGTTCAATTAGGGTATTTAAGTAGCTTTTATAAACTTACCCTAGAAAAAAGTATTACTGGTGTGCATCTTGAGACAAAACAATGACACTGACATATTTTAAGATATATCAGGGCAAGTTACTTTCAGTTAAAACAGCTCAAACATGCATTTTAGTCTAGGACTAGCTTAAGCCTTGTCTGTGAAACCGGGGGTAAGCTTGTTATTTAGGAGAAAATCTCTTATTTAGGAAATGGTACTAGATTGATTATTAAACATGATTCTTCATTTGTTAATAATTAACACTCACAGAGCTTTTCTGCAGTTGATCACAGCTGGTATCAGTCTTCTTCTCCCCTCATCTGATGTGTTGTATTTCTTCAGATCAAACTCATCCAGCACCTCCTCTGATATCTCGAGCATGTAGGCAATTGTTGAGCAGTGAGCAGGAGAGAGTTTCTCCTTTGAGTGTTTGTCTGATTTCACAAACTCCTGAATCTCTCTGGACAGAGTCTGATCTTTCACTTCCAGCAGACAGAGGAACAGATTGATGGATTGATCAGCTGAGAGATTAAGAAAATCCTCCTTATCTTTGATCTTCTTTTGAATGTACTCTGTGGTTCTCCTGATGTTTTCTGAGCTTTTCTCTGTGTGTGTCAGTAGATCCTGTAAGAGTCTCTGATTGGACTCCAGTGAGATGCCCAGCAGGAACCGCAGGAACAGATCCAGCTGTCCATTCTCACTCTCAATGGCTTTATTTACTGCTGATGTTAGTAACCTATACAAAGAGAGTTCATCAAACCAGTAAAATCTGAATTCATGCAGTAGTTTCTTGTTCTTTGTTAAATAGCAGTAAAACACATAGAAAGCAGCGAGAAACTCCTGAACGCTCAGATGAACGAAACTGTAGACTTTCTTCTGATGAATCACAGATTCCTCCTTAAAGATCTCAGTGCAAATCTCAGAATACACTGAGGCGTCAGTGACGTCTATGCCGCTCTCTCTCAGGTCCTCCTCATAGAACATCACATTGCCCTTCATCAGCTGATTGAAAGCCACTTCAGCAAGTTTCACAATCACTTCTCTGTTGGACTGCCGGAGTTTCTCTGGATCTCTCTCTTCATACTTCTGATTCCTCATGTTGATCTGAATCAGCAGGAAGTGGATGTACATTTCAGTCAGAGTTTGAGGGATTTCTGCACTCAGATCTTCTTTCAGGAGCTTCTGAAACACAGTGGATGAGATCCAGCAGAAGACGGGTATGTGGCACATGATGTGGAGGCTTCTTGCTCTTCTGATGTGTGAGATGATTCTGCTGGCTTGATGCTCGTCACTGATTCTCTTACTGAAATATTCCTCCTTCTGAGGCTCACTGAATCCCTGAATCTCTGTCAGACGGTTGATGTATTTGGAGGGGATCTGATTGGCTGCTGCTGGTCTGGAGGTGATCCAGATGAGAGCAGAGGGAAGCAGCTCTCCTTTCATGAGCTTTGACATCAACACATCCACTGATGAAGTCTCAGTCACATCAGAAACTTTCTCTTCGTCTGAAAACATCAGTGTCATTCTGCTTTCATCCAGACCATCAAAGATGAACACAACTTTACACTCCTCATAAATCTTTGAGTCCAGATCTTGAAGTTCAGGATGAAAGTCCAGCAGAAGTGTGTGAAGACTGTACTGATGATCTCGGATCAAGTTCAGCTCTCGAAATGGAAGCACAAACATGAAATCTACATCCTGATTGGCTTTTCCCTCGGCCCAGTCCAGAATGAACTTCTGCACAGAGACGGTTTTTCCGATTCCAGCGATGCCTTTAGTAAGAACAGTCTTGATTTGATGTTTCTCCTCACATCCTGGTTCAGGTGAGGCTTTAAAGATGTCATTGCAGTAGATTGGAGTGTCTTGTGAGTGTTGTGTTCTGGCTGTATTCTCCATCTGTAAAACCTCATGTTCTTCATTCACTCCTTCACTCTCTCCCTCTATGATGTACAGCTGTGTGTAGATCCTGTTCAGGAGGGTTTCATTCCCTTGGAGTTTCATTCCCACAAATAATCTCTCATACTTGTTCTTCATGCTGGTTTTGTGTCTGTCTTTGACTCTCTGTAGTTCATCATTTATTGGTTGAGGAGAATCCTGCTGCAGGTCTCCAGTCTGATCATCTCTATCCACTCTGCTGAAACAACAAAAATGTAAATCGATACAGATGTCAATCTTGTATTTTCTGTATAAATAATGTCTTACATTTTAGTTTCAAATTATGAGTTAATTGAATGATATACAGGTGCTGGTCATATAATTAGAATATCATCAAAAAGTTGATTTATTTCACTAATTCCATTCAAAAAGTGAAACTTGTATATTATATTAATTCATTACACACAGACTGATATATTTTAAGTGTTTATTTCTTTTAATTTTGATGATTATAACTGACAACTAAGGAAAATCCCAAATTCAGTATCTCAGAAAATTAGAATATTGTGAAAAGGTTCAATATTGAAGACACCTGGTGCCACACTCTAATCAGCTAATAAACTCAAAACACCTGCAAAGGCCTTTAAATGGTCTCTCAGTCTAGTTCTGTAGGCTACACAATCATGGGGAAGACTGCTGACTTGACAGTTGTCCAAAAGACGACCATTGACACCTTGCACAAGGAGGGCAAGACACAAAGGTCATTGCAAAGAGGCTGGCTGTTCACAGAGCTCTGTGTCCAAGCACATTAATAGAGAGGCGAAGGGAATTAAAAGATGTGGTAGAAAAAAGTGTACAAGCAATAGGGATAACCGCACCCTGGAGAGGATTGTGAAACAAAACCCATTCAAAAATGTGTGGGAGATTCACAAAGAGTGGACTGTAACTGGAGTCAGTGCTTCAAGAACCACTACGCACAGACGTATGCAAGACATGGGTTTCAGCTGTCGCATTCCTTGTGTCAAGCCACTCTTGAACAACAGACAGCGTCAGAAGCGTCTCGCATGGGCTAAAGACAAAAAGGACTGGACTGCTGCTGAGTGGTCCAAAGTTATGTTCTCTGATGAAAGTAAATTTTGCATTTCCTTTGGAAATCAGGGTCCCAGAGTCTGGAGGAAGAGAGGAGAGGCACACAATCCACGTTGCTTGAGGTCCAGTGTAAAGTTTCCACAGTCAGTGATGGTTTGGGGTGCCATGTCATCTGCTGGTGTTGGTCCACTGTGTTTTCTGAGGTCCAAGGTCAACGAGCCGTATACCAGGAAGTTTTAGAGCACTTCATGCTTCCTGCTGCTGACCAACTTTATGGAGATGCAGATTTCATTTTCCAACAGGACTTGGCACCTGCACACAGTGCCAAAGCTACCAGTACCTGGTTTAAGGACCATGGTATCCCTGTTCTTAATTGGCCAGCAAACTCGCCTGACCTTAACCCCATAGAAAATCTATGGGGTATTGTGAAGAGGAAGTTGCGATATGCCAGACCCAACAATGCAGAAGAGCTGAAGGCCACTATCAGAGCAACCTGGGCTCTTATAACACCTGAGCAGTGCCACAGACTGATCGACTCCATGCCACGCCGCATTGCTGCAGTAATTCAGGCAAAAGGAGCCCCAACTAAGTATTGAGTGCTGTACATGCTCATACTTTTCATGTTCATACTTTTCAGTTGGCCAAGATTTCTAAAAATCCTTTCTTTGTATTGGTCTTAAGTAATATTCTAATTTTCTGAGATACTGAATTTGGGATTTTCCTTAGTTGTCAGTTATAATCATCAAAATTAAAAGAAATAAACATTTGAAATATATCAATCTGTGTGTAATGAATGAATATAATATACAAGTTTCACTTTTTGAATGGAATTAGTGAAGTAAATCAACTTTTTGATGATATTCTAATTATATGACCAGCACCTGTATAATCACTTGCATGTTTAAATTGGCAAGGCTTAAAAAGACGTGGGCAACATTCCCCTCAGCTGTCCCGATACACAAGTGAAAGTGTTGTAGCACTGTATTCACTCTGTTTGTGAAATTATTTCTCACAAAAAGTTTTCAAATGACTGATTTGATGTGATCATCCGTGTTTATTAATTTACTAATAAATGTTTGCGGTAATTTCCCGCATTATAAATGCGAAACCTGCTGAAAGAGTAAAATTATGCGCAATACTCACAATCCTGCACAGAAATTCAGACCATGTATGGTATTGATTTTATATCAATACTACGGTATTAGATTTTGGTACCGTACAGAAGCCACAATTGTGGTATCGAGCCATCCCTAAGCAGCATTTATTACAAAACAAGGATTTCATGATATTTTAATGTTTCATAGTATGATACCAAGCCATTCTGAAAACACTATCATGAGCTGCATGTGTGCTGCACATGCATACTATATTTATTCAATTAAAAAAATCCTTTTTCAATTAAATAATCACACTAAGACCAATCGTTTATAAATTATTACATTCCTGCATTAATAAATCTGTAATTTTGTGTCTCACCTGGGGTCAGAGGTCACTGCTCCATCACTGAATAAAGGAGGATGAATCATGGATCCGTCACTCTTCAGTGACACACAGCTAGGTTCTGCAGATGAAGAGATCGGTCTCTTCTTCCTCCTGGACATACTGAGAAAATACACCAAAATAATTCTCCCTTTAGTTCTGTACGGCAGGTATTATTTATTATGAGACAGTCTGTTGTCTCTAATACTAGATCATATCTCACCTGGGGTCAGAGGTCACTGCTTCATCACTGATTAAAGGAGGATGAATCATGGATCCGTCACTCTTCATAGACACACAGCTGGGTTCTGCCGATGAAGATCTCTCACTGCTCTCTCTGTTCTCCATAATGAGAAACTGACTTCAGACCTGCATATGGAAACACAGAGAGCAAAACATACGTAATGTTTTAAATATTCCAGTTATTCCAGTGAAAACAAATCTTAATGCTACACAGACAGTGACATTCTGGAGAATTTGGTGCTTCAGACTTCGTAGCAGCAGTTTCTAGAGGATCATTTTCTTATGATGTCCATAAAGTAATGGTTTACTGACTATGGAAGAACCAGATCTGAACCCACTGAACCGCTCTGAGATGAACTGGATCAGTGATCCAGACCAATTTCTCAACATCACTGTCTGACCTCACTAGATATGTTTCCATCCAAAATTTAACTTCTGCACAAATTTGGAATATCACATAAAACATTTGCAAATAAAGCAGCGTCCTTTGAGTCGAAGAGAGCAAAATCCTCACTTCCTGATAAACTGGCACTAAATATCTCTAAGAAAAATGGAAGTTGCTGCAGTAGAAGCCACTGTATAAAATAATTTTCGTATATAATAAATAATTTGGGCCTCAGAGCGCGCAGACGTAACAATAAACGCTGTCATGTTCTCTTGCGTTCAGATTCCTGGTGTTTGTGAATGCAATCGTGTGAGGCGCTTCTGGAAGGGAATTATACCGAACCATTTGAACGACAGACTTTGTGATAGAGGGGCGTGGTTTGCAGAACTTCACACACTGGATGAGAAGCGCCACATTTAAAATAATAAAACATTTCAGAATCCTCCATTATAATGCATTATAACTGCCCCACATCCTTGTTAATGTAGGCTTCATAAAGACTGTAGACAGATTGAAGACTGTACATTTTAATATTAGTGCTAATAGTAGCATATAAATTAGACAGATAAGGGATTATATTTTCTTTTAAGCTTAATTTATGACTTTCTGGATAATTGTATTTTTTAGAGAATGATATAGAGATCACGGTTCATGATTCTGAATACAAAACAGACAACCAAACAAAATAGGCTAATATGTAATTTACTTGAGGTTCTGACAAAATGTTCCATTTAATTTATTTTATAAACGAGTGGATTTATAAATGTATAAATGTTATGAGTCTATTAAAATATTTAAATATTTATAAAATAATTATTAGCTTACATAAGCGCTGCGCTCTCTGGATCAGCGGCAGTGTGAAAGCAGGTTTAAATTATATTCCAGCATGATCAAAACTTTAAAGGTTTAATAGACAGCAGAATCTTTGTAATTTAGGAATGATATCATGTGTGTGTTTGAATTGAGATTTAAATATTTAAATGATTAATCGTCCATATATGGATCTGTAGCCTATGTATATTTGTATAGCCTATCATATTTGTACTAGACCTCAAAAGTTACCCGGGACCAGGCCCTCCACTTCCGTGATCCATGGATTAGATTTCCGATCTCTATGAACTTTTTGAAACGTCAAAGTTTCAATTGTGTAGGCTGTCTATGGAAGGACAGAAACCTCTGGGATTTCATCAAAAATATCTTAATTTGTGTTCTGAAGATGAACAAAGGTCTTACGGTTGTGGAACGACATGAGGGTGAGTAATTAATGACAGAATTTTAATTTTTGGGTGAACTAACCCTTTAAAAAAATTTTTATCCTTGTATCGTTTTCAGTGTTTGTCGGAGAGTTCGATTACTTATTAGATTGGGTGTTGTAAATGGAAATTTATTCAGTAAAGGTGTTTCCATCGCAGTTTATGCGCATGTTTTCATATAGCATTTATCCGATTCAGTTGAATGCATACGCATCTTGGCATTTCCATCCAGCATTTTTTTATGCGATACACCAAAAGGCACATAAGCACAGGTGAACAGAAACATATCTACATATGCTCTTGTGTCTTATTGAACATTGTTGACGATTATTTTTCCATTATTAATTTTTACTTGTTGAAGCACTAGTAAATAACCCCTGAAAACAAGTTATTACAGATTTAAGTTTTTCAAATGTTTAATAGTTGCTCTTGCTCCAGTTTCAATGTATTCATTAAACAAACAAGTTCATTAAAAATTACGTATGAATCACGTTGTCTCAAATTTCACTTTAATCAAATTATTCCAACACATTCATTTTTTTTAATGTGGAAAACAGGTGTGGGTACTTTGTATATTATATTATATCAATCAGTCTAAAATATATCAATTTCAATGAGTCCAGCAATCATAATTCTAGAGATATCATACTCTAAACATGGCTTCTCAGATAAAACATTTCCGGCCTGGAAATAAAGAATACTTCAGGAGGCTTACAGACTTTAGGTTTATGTCACAACTAATATGAAAAAATATAAACAAGGCCGGAAAAGAGACACATATTAATTCTGAATCATTGTTGATTTCTGTTTCATTTCATCACTTGTCATGTAAAGACTGTTTTGTACACTGGAGATTTCTCAACAGAGACTCCAAACAACTGCAGGAAGCGATTCATGTCATGATTAACCACAATATCTCTCATATATATATATATATATATATATTTATTTATTTATTTATTTTTATATAACATTTAAGTAAGTTTCATAAAAAGGTAGATTGGTCTCATTTGAATCCGAAAAGTAAGACTGATTAACCCCAAGTAATTGATAGTTGATCAATCTAGTTAATCTAGTCTTAATTTAGCGGTTGTTTATGAAACTGGCCTCTCTTTACGTCATAACTATATTGAGCTTTAAATTTACGATAGGCCTAGCAAAAAGAAAACAATAATTTGACATGATATCAGAAGCCGATAAATAAACTTACCGTAATGTGATATTTACGACAGATTTTACATTCTTAATAATCGAGTCTTTACTTTCGGTTTTGACTCGGGTGTTTCCTCAGAATGCTGAACGCGCATGCGCAGGAGGCCTCAGGTGTCATAGATATATCTATGCTCAGGTGTCAACAACAAATAAACCCCGCCCATCTCCTTCTTCTTTTAGTTTTCTGGCGGGTTTCAGTCTATCGTTAAGTGTGTTTAGCGCCACCTACTATACTGGAGTGTGTAACATAATGACTTCCTCAATCTCTAATTACATTCTACTGATTAGTCCAGAAACTTCATTAAAGCCTTATAGCTGCTTCCATCCGCTTATTCTCTATTTCTGTTCATTTCTTTCCACTTCCTTTCATTTTGTTGTAATTTCTTTCAATTCAGTGCTGTCTAAATTAAAGGTTTTGCAATTAATATACACATAATCCTTTACATTTACATACCCCACATTTATCTTTATTTGTAAATTCACACTTTAATATGTGAATTATATTATCAGACAACTAAACACATTTAGCGCCATCAGGCTTTTGTTTGTGCTAAATGGATAAATGGAGCTGCGCACTCAGGTTTATGGGTGCTGTAAATTTTACCTACCACAAGATGGCGCTGTTTTGCGATGATCTTGATTCTTTGGAACTTTTCCCGAAACATTTAGAGCAGGGGTGTCCAATACTGCTCCTGGAGGGCCACTGTCCTGCGAAGTTTAGCTCCAAACCCCAATTAAACACACCTGAAACAGCTAATCAAGGTCTCACTAAGCATACTAGAGCAGGGGTTCACAACCACGTTCCTGGAGCCTCCCCAACACTGCACATTTGACATGTCTCTTTTGTCTGACACACCCATTTCAGGTCTTGAGTCTCGACTAATGAGCTGATGATCTGAATCAGGTGTGTTTGATTAAGGAGACATGGAAAACATGCAGTGTTGGGGAGGCTCCAGGAATGTGTTTGGGAATGCCTGTACTAGAAAATTCCAGGCAGGTGTGTTGAGGCAAGTTGGAGCTAAACTGTGCAGGACAGTGGCCCTCCTTTGGGGACTTTGGGCACCAAAAATTATTCAGACACTTTGACCTGACCATGTTTTGCTTAAGTGTTATCTGACATAATTAAGATGATTTTTTTCTGACACAATTTAACTCTGAGATCTTGTCATATTTTATTACCATTTTTTTTAAAACTATAGTGAATAAACTGTATTAATGAATGAATTGGTTTGACTGTATTTTGTCTAAAACATAAGTTACTCAATGTATTGTTCACAAAACATTTGTAATGGAAAAATATGTGGGAAGAAAACTATATTTCAGTGATTTCAATGCTTTTGCATTCTTTCACAAAACATTTGCGTTCCCCCAAGAAACTTTGCAGTCACTTGCAAAACCATTGTGATATTTTCATATGAAAATAATATGAGGTGGAACACTTTTTACAGAGCCCCTATAGGGACAAGCTGTCTGCTCCTGTCTGCCTCGCTGCTCAGAGTGGTTTGCGTCTGTAACTCCGTATAGCTTCGTTTTGAATCTCTTACTATCATTCATTGTTGTTTATATTATCATTACCATATATCTAATATTGCCTATCACATTAATCTGACGTCGCTAGCTTTTAATCTTTTAATCTAAATCGCTATCACAACGCTTTTGCATTTCGTTAGCTTGTTAACTTGTCATCATTCTCACGTACGCTCCTTTTTCTACGCGTTCATCAAATAGCTGTGGTAAGTCAGGTCAGTCATGTCATCCTCTCCTTCTATTGTTACTTGCTCTGCCTGTCACATGCATAGTATAGCTTTCTCTGTCAGCGATGAGGGATTTACATGTCCTAAATGTAGGGAAATAGTCAGGCTGACAAAGAAAATCTCAGAATTAGAGACACGCATCCAAACTTTAATCAAGGATAGTAAGAATGCAAGGGCTTTAGAAACTTGGATGCGACTAGCTTAGTGAACTCTGTACATTGTTCAGTTCCGGTTGTAGAGCCCGTGCAGCAGGGCACTTGGGTGACGATGGCATAGTCACGGGAAACACCACTCTTCCGTTCAAATAAGAACATCAAACAGGTTCTCCCCACTCAGTGATGCACCCACTGAGAATCCTGTTGAAAGTGCCCTAGTTATTGGTGATTCTATTACACGGAACATGAAAATAGAGACACCAGCCACCATAGTCACATGTTTACCGGGAGCCAGAGCACCTGACATCAAAGCAAATTTAAAAGTGCTGGCTAAAGCTAATCGTAAATACTCTAAAATTATTATTCACGTCGGTATTAATGATGTTCGACTTCGCCAGTCAGAGTTCACAAAAATTAACATTGAAGAGGTGTGTGAAGTGGTGTCCGCAGAATAATATAGGTTTCATAGACAATTGGAAAAGTTTTTGGGGCAGACCTGACATGTTGAAAAGAGATGGTATTCATCCCTCCCGGGATGGTGCTGCTCCTCTCTCTAGTAATATGGCACATAGTCTTAGAGCTGAAACATGACAAACTGGGGCCCAGGTCAGGAAGCAGACAGACTGGCTAAACCGACCGTCTGCTAGCTGACTCATGTCACAGAAGTCAGATAATTCCCAACACATAGAAACTCTTTCACCTAGATATCATCACATAGAGACTGTGTCTGTACCCCGAATTAGTAAATACAAAAAACTTCCAAACCCATTTAAGGGTAAAAATTTAATTGATGTTCAACAAATAAAAAACAGAGATAATACTGATAAACAAATGATAAAGTTTGGGTTGCTGATTATTAGATCCCTTTCTTCAAAAGCACTTATTGTAAATGATATTATCACAGACAATAATCTAGATGTGCTGTGTTTGACAGAAACCTGGTTAAAACCAGACGATTACATTACTTTAAATGAGTCTAGCCCTCAAGGTTATGATTATCGACACAATCCTCGTCAGAAAGGCAAAGGGGGAGGTGTTGCTGTAATTTATAGTAATATTTACAGTATTACTCAAAAGTCTTTCAAATATAATTCCTTCGAAGTGATGGTGCTTTATGTAATGTTATGTAAGTTGACATTTGTGCTGGCTACTGTATGCAGGCCACCAGAACACCATACAGACTTTATCAAAGAATTTGCTGATTTTCTATCGGAGTTAGTGCTAGCTGCGGATAAATCCTTGTTGTTGGTGATTTTAATATCCATGTAGATAATGAAAAAGACACATTGGGATTGGCATTTACAGACATTCTAAACTCTATTGGAGTTAGACAACACGTGTCAGGACCCACTTATTGTCGTAATCATACTTTAGATCTAATATTGTCACATGTAATTGATATTGATGCCGTTGAAATTCTGCAGCAGAGTGACGACATCTCAGATCATTATCTAGTCTTGTGTATACTACATTTAGTCAAGGCAGCTAAACTGCCTCCCTGCCATAAATATGGCAGAACCATCACTTCTACCACTAAAGATTGCTTTATAAATAATCTTTCTGATCAGTTTCATCGCCTTAGCATACCAGACAGCTTAGAAGATCTTGATGTTGCAACAGAAACTATTGACTCTGTCTTTTCCAGCACATTAGACTCAGTTGCTCCTTTGCGCTTAAAAAAGATTAAAGAAATTAGTCCAACACCGTGGTACAACGAGCATACTCGGGCCCTTAAGGGAGCAGCCAGAAAAATGGAGCACAGCTGGAAGAAAACAAAACTAGACGTTTTTCGCATTTCGTGGAGAGAGAGAATGATTGAGTACAGAAAGGCCTTAAAAACTGCTAGATCTGCTTATTTTCCAAATCTTTCAGAAGAAAGCAAACACAACCCTAGGTATTTATTTGATACAGTGGCTAAATTAACAAGAAATAAAGCTTCAACTTCTGATGTTTCCAAACAGCACAGCAGTAATGACTTTATGAACTTTTTTACTTTCAAGATTGACAATATAAGAGAGAAAATTATAACCATGCAACCGTCTACTACAGTATCGCGTCAGATAGTGCATTGTAGTGTCCCTGGGGAAAAATTCAATTCATTTGCTGCTTTAGGAGAGGAAGAATTGTCTAAACTTGTTAAATCATCAAAATCAACAACATGTATGTTAGACCCTATACCGACTAAGCTATTGAAAGAGATCCTTCCAGAGCTCATAGATAACTTTTAAGCTGATTATTATTAAACCTCTTATTAAAAAACCACAACTTGATCCTAGAGAATTAGTCATCTACAGGCCGATCTCAAATCTTCCTTTCCTGTCAAAAATACTAGAAAAGGCAGTATCATCACAACTATGTTCCTTTTTTAGAAAGAAATGGTATCTGTGAGGATTTCCAGTCAAGATTTAGACCGTATAATAGTACTGAGACTGCTCTCATTAGAGTTACTAATGATTTGCTCTTATCATCAGATTGTGGTTGTATCTCTCTATTAGTGTTACTGGATCTTAGTGCTGCATTTGACACTATCGATCACAACATTCTTTTAAATAGACTCGAAAATTATGTTGGCATTAGTGGAACTGCATTGTCATGGTTCAAATCATACTTATCTGACCGTTATCAGTTTGTAGTAGTAAATGAAGAGATGTCATATCGATCACAAGTTCAATATGGAGTATCGCAAGGCTCAGTACTAGGACCGTTGCTTTTCACTCTGTACATGCTACCCTTGGGAGATATCATTAGGAAGCATGGCGTTAGTTTTCACTGTTACGCTGATGATACTCAGCTCTATATTTCTTCGCGCCCTGACAAAACTTACCAATTCACAAAATTAACAGAATGCATAGCTGATATAAAAAATTGGATGACCAGTAATTTCCTACTACTAAATTCAGAAAAAACAGAGATTCTAATTTTTGGACCAAAAACTTCTTCACGTAATACCTAGAATACTTTCTAACACTTGATGGCTGCTCTGTTAAGTCTTCGTCGTCAGTTAGGAACCTGGGTGTGCTCTTTGATACCAATCTTTCATTTGAAGGCCATGTTTCTAGCATCCGTAAAACCGCATTCTTCCATCTTAAAAATATATCTAAACTACGACATATGCTCTCAATGACAAATGCAGAACAGTTCATGCGTTCATGACCTCAAGGCTAGATTACTGTAACGCTCTACTGGGTGGTTGTTCCGCTCGCTTGATAAATAAACTACAGCTCGTACAAAATGCAGCAGCTAGAGTTCTTACTAGAACTAGGAAGTATGACCATATTAGCCCAGTTCTGTCAACACTGCATTGGCTTCCTGTTAAACATTGTATAGATTTTAAAATCTTGCTAATTACTTACAAAGCACTAAATGGTTTAGCTCCCAGTACCTGAGCGAGCTCTTAAAGCATTATAGTCCTTCACATCTATTGCGATCTCAGAATTCAGGCCAGTTGATAATACCTAGAATATCAAAATCAACCGCAGGTGGTAGATCCTTCTCCTATTTGGCACCTAAACTCTGGAACAATCTTCCTAGCATCGTTCGGGAAGCAGACACACTCTGTCAGTTTAAATCTAGACTAAAAACGCATCTCTTTAACCTGCCATACACATAACACATTATCAATTTATGTTTTCAAATCCGTTAAAGGATTGTTAGGCTGCATAAATTAGGTCAGCCGGAACCGGGAACACTTCCTATAACACCAGATGTACTCGTTACATCAGAAGAAGAATGGCATCTACGCTAATATTAGTCTCTCTGTTTATCCCGAGGTTTACCATAGTCAGCCGGATCCAGGCGGTATCCAGGTGAGATCGAGGACCTGCGCCTTGACACGACCACAAGGCAGCCCTGAAGTGTCAGCAGAGATTGAGTCAACTAGATCATCCATTGTGAAGGCCTCATCGACACGACAGCCAGTGGCACAGCTCCTCAACAAACCGTCCATACCGGCGTGATGAATACGATCCTCAACTGGATGGAACTGGAATAAATACTTTGCCTGTTGCAATCCCATCGGACTTATGATGGCTGCCTGAATCATAATAAAGCACTGTTCGCTGTTGGCCAGAGGAGATCTGGCCCCCCGACTGAGCCTGGTTTCTCCCAAGGTTTTTTTCTCCATTTTAACACCTGTTTGCCACCTATTGTCACCTGTTGGAGTTTGGGTTCCTTGCCGCTGTCGCCTTTGGCTTGCTTAGTTGGGGACACTTGACATTTGATATTCAACAGTGTTTTGATCTGCCTGCATTGACACCATTGTATGCGAACTGAACTGAGCTGGATGATGACATCACTGTTTACTCCAGTGCTGATATAGATAAATTAACTAAATTAATAACTATTGATTCATACAACGGAATGAATCCATACTGAATTTACTTAAGATGGATAATGACACCATTTTTTTAAGAGCTGCTGTGCAGCCAAAATTACATACCAGTTATCACTGTAAAGCTGCTTTGACACAATCTGCATTGTTAAAAGCGCTATATAAATAAAGGTGACTTGACTTGACAAGCTGATGGAAAAAAACTATATTTCAAAGCTTTTGTGTTCCTTAAGAAGGTTTGTCTTCTCTGTAATGTTGTCTACAAACTGACTGAGCAAGAGAATGAAAAGAAATATATTATCCGGCAGAATTTCAGTTGCCACAAGTTTATAAAATGTACAGGATCTCCAATTTTTGGTAGGTATTTTCAGTTTAGTGGTAATTAGTTTCTCATATTATTTCTTCAGGTGTAAATTATTATCGTATTGGCGCCGTCACATCATACCTGTTACCGCTGCCCATGAGCCTCATTTATAAAATGTTACACAGAAACAGTCCTAAATTTGATCTTACGATCATTTCTCAGATGTGATTCATAGAGTGAACGTACACACAGAAAACGAGCGCACGCCTGTCTTTCAGATGTGAAATCTATAAATCGCCAATGATCTTGAACTTGCGCACAGCTGAATGTTTTTTTTAATTAATGTCATTTACATATAAAAGATCACCAGTCATTGTCCAAGTCCTTTAATTTAGAATGGCGAGCTGCAAGAATAGCTTAGATTTCCAAAAACCTGCAGTAATCTGACAAGGTAAAGTGTGTACGTCTGCTCAGACCCTGACGTGGCGCTAAGCACTTTTCCATGTCAAAGACCGTTTTTTTTATAAATATGAGCGTTGGCGTGGATTTAAGTGTACGCACACTCTAAGATCAAATCTGTGTGTACGCACGCTTTATAAATGAGGCCTCTAAAGCGTGGTGCTGCTGCAGTGCAGGTGACGCCACAGGCTATATAAGGCCACCTAAAGAACATGTCATCAGCTTCTCTGTCTTCAGGAAGCTGTTTGTCTTGATAAAAGCATTCATCAGCATTAGGGGCCGTTCACACAGAACCAGTTTTCCATTCCACTGTGCAACTTTTCCATTGTTTGTGAACGCACTAGACGGATGTGTTTAACCATTGTGGTTGTGTCTTGCGTCTTTTGCAGCGACGTGGAGCTCAAGATAAAACAAGTTCAATTTCTAAAAAAACGCGTCTTGAGACCATGCGCTTTTCCCCCATTCCACTGGCAGCGTCTTGTGCTTTTGCTTTGAAAGTTTTTCCTATTGGAAGTTGTTGGTAGACACAGTGGAGCTGCAGTCTCTCTAGCCAGCTCTGCCCCGGGTCAGCTGTGCTGAATGAGTCGAGTAAAGATCTGTGGACATCACAGATGTCACCTATCACCTCAGGCACTTAAGCTCTTGGTCACCAGGAGCACTGTATGACATCCTTGGCTATAGCCTGGTTCGCTGGTCAGTTTCACAGCACAGAGAGCAGGTGTTCATTCAGTATGGTGTAGTGGGTATTAACATTCCCATAGTGCAACACCATGACCAGCTCTGAAATAGTGATGCTATAATTTAAACTATAATTTACTTATAGTTAGTATAATGTCTAAAGTGGACCATTGAAAGTATTACCTTTTTATTTCTTATCATTCTGGATGCTATCTACATGATAATCTAGATTAATTAGATGGCAATCTATATGTAAAGTAATAAACTGTAACATTATTAACATTTCAATCTTTGCTCAAATGCAAAGTCCCAGACCAGTTATTGGATTTGACTATTCAAATTACAGTGTCACTTCTCGCCATGTACTTGAACAGATCACAGCTTCAGTAGATAAAAATCCATCCAATCAGCACAAACTTCCCTCAAACCCCGCCTCCCTGACAGTATTAATAAGCTGTCCACAGACAGTTAGGAGACAGTGAACTCTGTGACTGTACAAGAACCACAGTGTGTTTGATCTTTAAACTCTCAACATGGTTGATGCATTTTGTGGAACTTGGACACTGGTTGACAGCCAGAACCTTGATGAATTCATGAAAGCACTGGGTAAGTAATTTTTTTTTTTGCAGAAAGACAGAATCAACATCTTTGCATGTGTAAGGTGCAGTAGTGCATATAGTGTTTGAATGCATGAATTTTAATTTGTGTGGTTTATAGGCTATAATAATAAGAGTTTTGTTTTGTCTGTAATATCTTCAGATTTTTTGGTATTGGTTCCTACAGGTGTTGATTCTGCCATTAGGCAAATGGGCAATGATGCCAAACCCACAATTGTCATCAGTCATGAGGGTGACAAAGTTGTCTTGAAGACACTGAGCTCCGTCATAAGCACTGAGATTTCTTTCAAACTGGGAGAGGAGTTTGATGAAACCACACCAGATGACAAACAAGTAAAGGTTTGTGTTTTTTCATGTACTGAGTCTACAGCATATCTGACATCAGTTTCATGAAGCAATATAAAGTACTTTGGCAGGTTAGGTCTCTTACCCTGCATGAATTTGATCATATATGACAATTTGTGTTTATATCATGCACGATAAAACTAAAAAACAGACTCGCATATTTTCATCTCATTTCAGTCCACTGTAACCTTGGAAGGAGAAAGTCTTGTCCACGTTCAGAGGTGGGACGACAAGGAGACAAAGATTGTTAGAGAAATCAAGGATGGCAAAATGATTAATGTAAGCAGCATTATTAATATATTATATTTATATACCGATCAGGCATAACATTATGAGCACTGACAGGTGAAGTGAATAACACTGATCATCTCTTCATCACAGCACCTGTTAGTGGGTGGATATATTAGGCAGCAAGTGAACATTTTGTCCTCAAAGTTGATGTGTTAGAAGCAGGAAAAATGGGCAAGCGTAAGGATTTGAGCGAGTTTGACAAGGGCCAAATTGTGATGGCTAGACGACTGGGTCAGAGCATCTCCAGAACTGCAGCTCTTGTGGGGTGTTCCTGGTCTGCAGTGGTCAGTATCTATCAAAAGTGCTCCAAGGAAGGAACAGTGGTGAACCAGAGACAGGGTCATCGGCGGACAAGGCTCATTGATGCACGTGGGATCCAATCCAACAGACGAGCTACTGTAGCTCAAATTGCTCAAGAAGTTAATGCTGGTTCTGATAGAAAGGTGTCAGAATACACAGTGCATCACAGTTTGTTGCGTATGGAGCTGCATAGCTGCAGACCAGTCAGGAGCCCATGCTGACCCCTGTCCACCACCGAAAGAGCCAACAGTGGACACGTGAGCATCAGAACTGGACCACGGAGCAATGGAAGAAGGTGGCCTGGTCTGATGAATCACACTTTCTTTTACATCACGTGGATGGACGGGTGCGTCACTTACCTGGGGAACACATGACACCAGGATGCACTATGGGAAGAAGGTAAGCCGGTGGAGGCAGTGTGATGCTTTGGGCAATGTTCTGCTGGGAAACCTTGGATCCTGCCATCTATGTGGATGTTACTTTGACACATACCACCTACCTAAGCATTGTTGCAGACTATGTACACCCTTTAATGGAAACGGTATTCCCTGGTGTCTGTGGCCTCTTTCAGCAGGATAATGCTCCTGCCACAAAGCAAAAATTGTTCAGGAATGGTTTGAGGAGCACAACACCAAGTTTGAGGTGTTGACTTGGCCTCCAGATTCTCCAATCTCAATCCAATCGAGCATCTGTGGGATGTGCTGAACAAACAAGTCCGATCCATGGAGGCTCCACCTCACAACTTACAGGACTTAAAGGATCTGTTGCTAACATCTTGGTCCAGATACCACAGCACACCTTCTAGAGGAGTGTTTTGGCAGCAAAAAGGGGGACCAACACAATATGAGGAAGGTGGTCATAATGTTATGTCTGATCGGTGTATAATATACATTTGTGTGATATTTTATGTTCCTAAATTTCCTCTCCTGGTCTTTGCTGTTTCCAGACCTTGACCTTTGAGGGTGTTCAGTCTGTCCGCACATATGAAAAGGCATAATGTCAAACTAATGGATGTTTCACCGTTACTTTGGCGTCGTGACTGTGATTTATCTGAATGTTGCAGAATGTCTCTGAGGCCTGCCTTTCTGTCAAACTGAATGAAATAAACACTTGATCAAAAACTGATTCTGTTTTCTACTGTCTTATGCAAACGCATCATTATCTTTAGATTGATATTAAAGTTTCCATAATCCTAATTTTTGTGATTCAGTCAAGACCTTAAAGCATTATATCTATGCTACACACACACACACAATTTCTGAAACATTTGTGAGAAATGCAACCCTTTTTTTAAACAATATTAAACAATTTAAATTAAACTACATTAGACTAAAACAAACTGAATATACAATGTAAAAAAATAAGAGACATGCATATTTAAATTATTTCCTGTCATGTGAACAATCCCCAGTTTGCTTGCATTGTTCTTAACCGGAGATTATATTGTTCTTTAATAAATTATTTCACTCCCATCCAGTGCTAATAAATACTTCACATAATTCACGCATCAAAATAATCAGTCTATGAGATGTTCATGTTTTTTCTTTCACTGATAATATTTCTACACAGCAGCTGCTCTAATGTTTCAAATCATTTATCATCATCCATCATTGTCAGTTTACACTTTCTGATCTAGTGCCATAAATTTTAGAAAGCAAACAAAATATGTATTGATTTTTTGTTCTATAATCATATGGTACTGTACAGACCTTTGTTAACATGTAGTTTCATTACACATAATCCAGTCTGGTTAATGTTAATATACATTAATATCAAAATCACTCAATATTAATGTATTGTTTACTGCATTGAAAGTTTGCATTCACAAAACTAATGTAATAGAAATAATATATGAAAGAAAACTATATTTCAATGATTTCAAAACATTTGCATTCCCCCAAGAAACTTTGCAGTCACTTGCAAAACCATTGTGATATTTTCATATGAAAATAATATGAGGTTTTATCATATATTCATCTGAAAATAAAATGGTTTCTCAGTGCTTTTTTGAGCAAATGCAAAGTTTCTCATGGGTATGTTTTGTGACAAGGTGATAGAAAAATTGTATTTCAAAGCTTTTGTGTTTTAGCTGTGTTATTTAATGAAAAAAATAGTAGTATTTGATATTAACATCTTTTTTTAGTTGACATGTTTCAGTGATTCCTCTGAATTTATGTTTTGGTTGATAGAGTGGCAGTGAAGGTGAAAAGACATTAGTTACTTGATTCAAGAACTGAATTCTAAAAGCAGTTTTGTCTATAAACTGACAGAGAGAGAAAAAAGAAAAATATTATCCAGATCAATCCAATTATTATCCAGATCACAGGTGAAGCAGCAGCGTATCGATTTGGTCAGACACAAATTTGCAAGGAAAATAATGGATTCATTTTTAAATTGACTAAAGTTATATTTCTGGAACAGTGATGTCAAACAGATGATGTCATGCCTCACATCTGACCTCAAGAGTTACACACACACACACACACACACACACACACACACACACACACACACCTGATCTGGAGAAATCTGTTTATTGCATCTCATTTCCATTACATTTCCTGTTGAAGCGGCAGCTGGTCATGTGATTGTGTTTGTGCGGGAGGATCGACCGTTTGACGCAGTCTGCTACTACACAAACACGGTCTCGTAGAGAAAGTCTGTGAAGCGTCTGAAGTCTCGTATCAAACACAGTCCTGTCAGTGTCTCAGACGTCACTCTCTGTTCGGGGTGTTTTGGGTGACGCGCTCTCTGCCGGCTCCTCTCCTCTCCTCTTCCTCAGGCCCTTCATCTTGCGTGTCTGTAGTTTGTCCAGGTCCTGCTTCTGCATGTGTAAGCGGCCAAACCTGGTGCCGAAGGCATCATGGGAAATGTTCTTCTTCTTCTTGGGCTGCAGGTGAAATGGAGGTGAAGCACATGACTATCACAGGAGAAACATCTGGAGCTCGTACTGTACACAGATCAGCACTAATACAGATACATATCTGATCAAATCCGTCTGAATGTGTCCAGAATTACATCTGAACTCTTCTGGATTCTGTTTCAATTTTTCTGGATTTCATTTCAATGGTTAAATAAAATGTTAATAATAATTTAAAAATATGTCTAATCAATTTAATTAATGAATAAATCAATTGTTTTTATGTGAAATGTTTTATTTTTCAGGAAATCTGTGTTTTCTGTTTCAATTTTTCTAGATTTAGGATTTAATACAAATTTATTATTTAAAAAAATGGTGGTAATCACATGAAGCCATAAAACAGTAACAATTTAATATTTTAAAATGCAATCAAATTAAAATTGAACAATTCCTAATATTTTTAGTCAAACTGCTGCACAGATGATACTTTTGATTTATTAATCCAAAATAAACTAATTCCATCATATTCTGTGTTATACTGTATTCAAATTCCTTATTTTTATGACTGGATTCAGTGATTCTGTCTGCATTTCCCATATTGTGAAAATCATATGGCCATAAATATCATGACATGTGACTTATAAGGACATTTTCTGTGTCTTTACTAGTTAAAACAGCTCAATGGTCCAGTTGATGTTTGTCTTTAACTGAAAGATGTGCACAGGTTTGTGTGAGGGTCAGTTTGGGGGTCAGAGGTCAGGTTGGACACAATACAGAAAAGCAATGCTAGTCTATGAGATAAGCTAATGATAGTGTGTGTGTGTGTGTGTGTGTGTGTGTGTGTGTGTGTGTGTGTGTCGCACCTTCACTCCTTTAGGTTTTTTGTGAGCGGTTCTGTACAGGTCGTCTGAGGCCATGTGACTTCTCCTCATGACAAAGTCAAAGGAAGGTCCCATTTCCTCCAGCTCGATCCGGGGCGTCCGGCAGCCGGACTTCTTCAGCAACACTCTGTAAAGACACTGATATGAAGCGTGTGTTTGGTTGGTGTGCTGCAGTGATCTGCAGGCGTCGTGTGTTTCACCTGTAGCTGCGCATGTAGATCTTTCCCTCCAGCGCCGTGAAGTGAAGCACGTGCTCCAGTCCGGCCAGACGCACTGCAGACACTCGGGGTCCACAGAAGAAATCTGACACACAGAGAGAGAGACGAGTTAGGACACACTTCACTCTCCTCAACCACGCGAAAATTCTGTCATTAATTACTCCACACCCGTAAGACCTTCGTTCATCTTCAGAACACAACTTAAGATATTTTTGATGAAATCCGAGAGGTATATGATTCGTCCATAGACAGCAATATAATCAACACTTTGAAGGTCCAGAAAGGTACTAAAGACATCATTAAAACAGTCATGTGACTGCAGTGGTTCAACCTTAATGTTATGAAGAGACGAGAATACTTTTTGTGACCAAAAACAAAAATAACTGCTTTATTCAACAATCTCTCCTCTTCTGTGTCACTCATACGTTGTTTACGTCCAGTGCTTCCAGGTTCTTTGTCAGAACGCCGACTCATTATTGGCCGGTTCCTGCGTCAGCATCACACGCATGCATTGTGCTGATCACATGACCAGCTTTGTGCAATACTGAGCCGGCATTCAGACATATACACGGAAGCTATGCAATGTAAATAGCTTAGAATGACAAGGGGGAGAGAAACTTTTTTGAATAAAGTCATTATTTTTGTTTAATTTTCGCACACAAAAAGTATTCTCGTCTCTTCATAACAATAAGGTCGAACCACTGCAGTCACATGACTGTTTTAACAAAACTACTTCTCTGGAACCTGAATGTGGTCATTTCGTAGCTGTCAATGGAGGATAAAAAAAACTTCTCGGATTTCATCAAAAATCTTAATTTGTGTTCTGAAGATGATCGAAGGTCTTAGGGGTGTGGAACGACATGAGGGTGAGTAATAAATGACATTTTCATTTTTGGGTGAACTAACCCTTTAAATTAACTTTAATTTAACTTTAAATTAACTTTATGATTAAAAATCTCTCCAACGCTACTAAATCAGGTGCTGGCGCCACCATCTGTTGATCTTAGTGTCATGATGCTACTGGATCTGTAAGAGAAACAGTGTGTTTGGAGGGTGAATCACCTGTCAGCACGTTCTTCAAGCGCTGATGCTCACGGTCCGTGTCAAACAGCTCTCCAGCAAACACCAGCATGGGTTTGGTGCCCACGGGACACGTGTCCTTCTGCACACGGGACACAGAAGCTCAGTTTAGAGTCAGATTAGAGTCAGACGGCTCTCACATCACCACTGCTGCTCACCTTCACGTCTTTCAGAGACACAAACTTCTCGATGCCCAGCTCAAACATGTCCAGCACGTGGAAGTCAAACATGCGTCCTGTGAAGGACACAAGCAAACATCAACACAAACGCTTCCTTTAAAGTAGAAAACTGATATCTCACGTTTAACCAAAGCCACGCACCAAATATGAGGTTGTTGGGTCTCTTCTTGTTGTGTGAGCCGAACAGAAACAGTGAACAATCTGATTTCTTGGAGAAGAATTCCTGAAGGAAAGCAAACATATGAATGTTACGTGCGAAAGCTTCGACACAAGACACTGCAGTCACAGGAGTGAATCATGAGCTCACCAGAGCTGTGGAGTCCTCGAAGGGCCGCACCATGTTCTTCCTGTCGAGACAACAACCAACATCATCATCAGACTCAGACCACTTACGCTTTTCCAGATATCATCTTTCACGCAGTGTTTAATGCAGCTGATTGTGAATGTAAAAGGTCTGCAAAGTTTAAAATGCAGACAAATGGAGTTTGTGTCTCCTAAAAGAAAAGTAATTCTGATCTGAATCGAGTTGTTGGTAATTCCAGACTCACTTCCAGCTGAAACTACGTTAGTTTGTAACTAATTTGCATAATGTCAGTCTCTGATTTTCACTGGCTGAACAGTTTTGCCCCGCCCTCAAACACTGTAGTTGTATCTGAGACAAGATAATGGGAGTATGGTTTGAGAACAATCACAACAGACTGGGCCATCTGACCAATCAGAGCAGAGCAGCTCTCAGAAAGGCGGAGTTTAGAGAGACTGAATCCTTGATCAAACCGTTTCAGACACTGCGAAAAAAGAGCTGATGCTGCAGCGAATAAAGTGTTTTTGACCTTATATCCATGTAAACCTGTTGTAGGAGACTCCAAAACAACATTAGAAACCATTGCAATAGCATTTTAATACATCTGAAACTCTACTTACTTCTTGTACAGCACAGCATTGGGTTTCTTCAGCGCGTACTGAAAACAACAGACAGACCAAATGAGAAACAGACATCCATCTGATGATGGTACAGGAGGAAGATCTGATCATAACTGACTCACCACGTCCTTCAGCGCCTGAGAGAGAGTCTCGCTGGTGTTTCCTCCTTTAATGATCATGCTGTTCTTCAGGTTCTCGATCAGTTTGGGCTCTCGGCTCTGCAGGAAGCGTTTGGAGCGCTTCGTCTTGGGTTTACTGGAGGAACAATCCACAGAAACTCACTGTCACGTGTGTCTAGTGTTTATATGTTCATGGGGTCTTTCCATTGACTTCTGTTTTTCTACGGTTTCTCTCTCTCTCTTCATCCATCCATCCATACACACATCCATCCACTTAATGATTATCCATATGAAACCGTGAGAAAACATTCAACTGCTGAAGCTCTGTTTCACGTGTCTCCAGAGAAAAGTCCAACCAATACTGATCTCACACTTACAGCGACTAAACAAGAGGTTAAATAAAGCGACAATAGCAAATGTGAAGTATTGATAAAGATTACTTACACGATCCCGTCTGAATGTGTCATGGTTAAAAGTCTGTCTTCAGCGATGGGAACACGTGAAACTGCGAAGCCGGCAGCCAAACAATACTAACTTCCGGTGAAGCCGAAAGTTTCATAATACAAGTCTCTATCATGCTTTTCGTCTTCGCATGAAACAAAGCGACATTTATTTGTCGTTTCAGGTTGAAATAACTCCGACGTGTTGGCTTTATTTGTAGACTCAATATGCGAGTCTTGGACGTTTAGTCCATATATTATCTTTGAGTTCATCGATATTCTAGTGCGCTAAAGTAAATACGGACTCCGAAACCATTTACAATTTACAGAACAAAATAGTAATATTTTAAAAGGAAATACGTCATTACACGAATTTAAACTTTGTTTGTAAAGCTATTTCGTGATGTTACTGATTGCTAAAAATCACTGGAACACTTTTATTTTGCAATTTCTTAACATTTAACTTTTACCTCAAATGCCGGCTGTAATTTGTGTCACTGTAGAATGTGAGCGGACGATTATTTGTCATGTAAACAATTGCAATTAACAATTTAACTGGCCGTTTTACTTATTAAAGTCTAAGCCAGCATTATTTTTAACATTTTACTTGGAAACATAATTATAGGCCCATATGAATTGTAAAATTAAGTTAAAACAATTCATTTTTGTTCACCTTTAACTTAAATTTGAGACTATGGGCTAATATTTAGTTAAAGGTACACTATGTAATTTTGTTCAGAGTTTGAGCAAGTAAATTGAAGCCATCTTCCAAACCATGTTTGTCTTATCCTGAATCACTAAGGTACGCCTATAATAAATGTTTATATTTGGACTATTTTAGACTGAGCAGGACAAAAACCGCTGCAGAGTATCTCAGTACCTGCATGACATGTCAGACAAAAAGAGAAGTAGCTCCGGCTGTAATGTTCTTCCGCTACCGCTAGAGCGCTAAACTTACATAGTGTACCTTAAGAAAAAAAAAATTTAATGCTTTCCTAAAAAGGTATATTCCAGTCATTTTCAGGCACAGATATTGTGTTGAAGTCTTCAGCCACTAGAGGGCAGCACTGCAGCGCTTATTCACCAAAAGACATTGAGCATCAGTCCAGTCGTATGTTCCGGACATTCAAAACAGAGCCAGCTGGAGCTTTACCATTGCTTACCAGCAGTAAAGACCGACAAACATTCACAACACAAACAAGCAGCTTGTTTAGAAGTAATATTTATTGTAAAAAGGTCCAGACATTACCCAGTTAACAGACGCTGATGCCAAACGTGTGCTGGGGATCATGTGCATTCAAGGCAAAAACATTGAGCAACATATTCAGCGCATTAAACGCTGAACACATGACAGGATTTGGATCAGCTCATGAACATGTAAACAAGAGCAAACCTCACAGAGATTAATAGCACATTGCAGACGAGAATCACCACGAGGCCAAAGACTGACGGGAAGCCTTCAGTACCCACAATCCATCCATATGCATCTCTCAGATGAAACAAAACAACCACGTGAAAATACAAGAAAAGATGAAGTGAAATTCATGCAAATAAAACCAATCAGTCCTGCTCAGAAAAACACAACACAAACACAGGTGTCAGAGGAAAAGTTGAGAAACTGCATATGGAGGAAATGATGCGTCACTGAAGCTCCTCACGTCCAGTCCAACCCGATGGGAACCGGATCCATATAATAGTTGCACTCACAAAAAGCATCAGAACACTGAAAAGGTCATACATCTCATAGATATGTTAAACACACAGACATATATAAATTTACATATTAGATATGATTGATTATATTATAATTAATGTGTTGAAGAGACAGTCTGATTGATACAACCAGTATAAGTGTGAAGAGCTTAAAAAGGGTCGTTTTTCTCTTGGAAACCTGCAGATATGAAAACATGGACTCATATCGAGTCCTAAAAGACTCGGATGAACACTTGGCACCATCAGTGGACTCTACAGCACCAAAAACAAAACCCTGTCTAAAAGAGTTAAAAGCACATTAAGATCAGCTCAGAAGCACTTCCTGAAGACGATCTGCGGGCCGAACTCCTCGTACTCCTCCGCACTGATCCAGGCGCTGCCGAGATCAGGCATGAGGGCCAGCGCCGCTCCGCCGCTCCACACGGAGAAGTCTCGCTCCCGCGGGCTGATGACCCGCACGCACGCGCTCAGATCCGCAGGAACCATGTGTCTGATCTCCTGCTGCAGACGCTCGGGGAGGCCCGGCAGCAGCGTGTTCCCGCCTGCACAAGCACACAATCACATGTTAGAACTCCTGTGTTCTGATTGGACAGTGCAAGCGGTGACAAATTTGACACACCTGACAGAAGGATGTTTCCCACAAAACTGCGCCGGAGGTCGATGTCTGAACGCAGAACGGACTTGAAGACGCTCTCGTGCATCCCGTAATGATCTCGTCCAATCAGCTCCGGCCTGAAGAGGATTTCAGGTGCCCTGTGTATGTGATGATATGAGACAGTGAGAGGGTCAATCTAAAGATTTAAAGTCATGTGACATACAAGTGCATACAGGCCCTTGATATACCGAAAGCGTTCGGAGGACAGCGAGACGACCCGTCCATCAGGGAGCGTGTAGTGCACTTCTGAGGAGGCCGTTCCTGCGCTCTTCAGCTCAGCTTCATAATCCAGAGCCACACAGCAGCATCTCTCCTTCATCTCTCGCACGATCTCCAGCTCCGCTGACGTCCGCATACACACGCCCTGCTCCAGCAGCAGCTACAACACACCAGCATCACAGCAAAATTAGTTTACTGAAACCAAAAAATTAAAGAAACTTAAAGAGGATCTATTATGCCCTTTGTCAAAGTCTTGATGATGTTTTTGGCCTCTACTAGAACAGGTTTTCCTGCTTGAATGTTGATTATTTTCCTCATAATCAACATTGTTGCAGCTCCTCTCTTCCCAGTCTGAAAATGTGCTCTGATTGATCAGCTGGAGCAGTGTGTTGTGATTGGTGTTTGGGAAATGTCCCGCCCCTTACCATAACCGCCAGTTTCAACACACTACTAACTAACTCAACCAGGCCCCGCCCCTTTATTCTGCGTATGAATTATTTAAATGAAGAATATTGTGAAGAAAACTCAAGACTACAACGGAGGTGTTTCAGGGAGTTCAGAAACACTGACACTGATATAGAGAAGAACTCCCGCTGGAGGAACTTGGGAAACATTTTTCATGCTCAAACAGCAACATTTAACAATCAAATTTACTTAAATGTTTATATACATCTTTTAAAATGTTCATTCTATTATCGCAATAAGCCACCAAGCAGAGCTAATTAAACGTGTTGGTCAATGATTTTAGCACAATGTCAGAGTGTGATTAAGCACTAATATTCATGTGTCTTGTGTCATGAGCACCTTCTGCAGCTGCAGGGTGACGTCGGCCCCGGCGAGGCTGAAGCGCTGAATGGCGTGAGGCAGACAGTAACCCTCGAACACGGGAACACTGTGACTGACACCGTCTCCAGAGTCCAGCACCACACCTGAACACAAACACTTCAATCACTGCGATATTACAGTGTGACAATCAAAAGAACTTAAACAGATGCTTCATTAGGTTTTATATGACTTTTCAAATATGATACACTAGCTTTATTAGGGTTAAGCAAGTTTCTAAGGGCTCTAAATGATCAACATGATCAGATAAACCTGTCACACAATCTCATACAGTCCTTCTGTGGTCTGACTGAGAACATAACTTTGATATTGTTAGTAATATTTCAGCTGGACTAAAGCAGCTTTACTTGATTATCCAGACATCATTTTTTTTTTTTTTTTTTGAAAAATGAGTATCAAATGATCAGGGTTTTGAGGAAGGTTTATTTTGTTCATCTCTCAATCATCATTGTATTGCACTGCGTCATAAAACTAAGCATTTAAATATCATCTTACTAAGACATTATTGGCAGATATTGATATGTATATGCATTTTATGTAAGTATCTGCTATATTGTTATAAAGATCTCATTAATTTACATTACAAGCATCAGAATTATCTTTTTGTCCATATAAATATCAGCACTTGCAGAAAATTGCATAGTTTTATTTGGAGGCCCAAACTGAGAAAAGTGAGCTATATTTTTTCCTCAACATTCTCACTATATCATGAGCCATATAAGCCTGATGCATCAAATATGAGTGTAAACAAAAACACATGCAAATTTAAAATATTTTGGAAAAAAAAATTCTAAAACATCAAATCCCATCCCATCCTTATTAGAGATACAGTGTTGGCCAATTTAAATTTAAGATTTGCAGAAAGACCGGAAATAAAATGCTGAAATTCTTTGCAGGAAATTTAAACTGAAAACGTAAAAGTGAACAGTGACATGGAGAGAAAGCGTTCTTGGATTACACTAAAAGGATGACTGGTGGTTTTATTCTTGTGTATCTGTGTTTGTTTGTTTGTATGTGACGGGAAAGGAGAATGAGTGCAACAACAAAAAACCTTACATCACAAATAACAGTAATAAGCCACTCTAAAGGCGACAGCGCTGACTGACCGGTGGTTCGTCCTGAGGCATAAAGCGCCAGCACAGCCTGCAGAGCCACAAATGTGAGCGGGACGCTGAAGGCCTCGAACATCAGCTCCACCATCCGCTGCCGGTTCTCCACCGGGTTCATGGCGGCTTCGGTCAGCAGCACCGGATGATCCTCTGTACACACAGACAGCTGCTGGAATGCATGATGCCAGATCTACAACAGAGAGAGAAACACTCTAGAAAACAACAGGATCCAAGTCCAAAATGAATGTTTTCCCTCAAACAAGCACTGTGCTCGTGTGTCAAAGTTTGCTGTGAATGTTTCAGTACGTCACAGTGAATCTTCTGGATGAACAGGAAAGAAAGTTGTACGGAAACTAAGTAGCAGAAACAACTTCCTGTATGTTTACTTAAACACCAGGCCAGTCTTCAGTCAATCTGACCTGCTCTAATGAACATCCCAAGTCATGTTTACATGCACTAATTTTCATCAATCATAATGAATCCAATCCGAGTTCAGATTCTGAAAGTTCCGTTTATAAAAACCCTAAACTCTGCAATCCGATTCACATATACAAACAAACAAACCTTCAGCACAGTGCGTCAGCACACCACATTCACTGACCAGTTCAGAAGATGCAAGGTGTAAATAATCATACGCATGTTTGTGTGATGTAAAACATGAGCACATCACGGCACTGCACATGTGCACAAGGTATTACTGATTCAAGCATTGACATGCTTTTTTCCTGTTGATCAGATTATTTCAGGTCTACAACCATTTCAAACTGATCGAAGTGTAACTGGAATTGGTTTAGGTGTTTACATAAAGGCTTTTTAGTCCAACTGATCCATCAATCAGATTATGAACAGATTATCCATGTGCATGTGTACAGCTAATGTGAACTACAGCAGTAAACGTCTGTCCTTCAAAACACGAGAGAGTGTTAGCGAGTGAAATTCAGCCGTTTCAATAGAAAGCCGCACATTTGAGTGACCATGTCATCACATCAGTGAAATTTTGTGGGCCACTGTCCATTCTCAACATTGTAGATATGTATAAATCCCAGCTCAAGTTAGGTTTAAAATCAAGCAGCCTTCAAATGACCAACTGAACCCAAAGTGAAATTCCCAATCACAAAAATTTCATGTGACTTCGCAGCGCTGCTTGCTTTAAAAGTGACTTGAGCTGTGCTTCATACATCAATACATTAACAGATTTTTGTATAAAATTGACTAAATTTGGTTAATGTGACCACACTTTTACCCTATGTAACGAGGTTATCCAATCAGTTTTCCACCCCGTTTCTGACCCGGACTAATACTGGCTTTGCGTCATTCTGATGCATGTCTGCGAAGGACCAGTGGAACTGTTTGTTGAAACCGCACTTAAACTAAAAATGAAGCCAAGTTTCTGCTGTGCGTTAAACTTCCCGCCCTCATTGCCAAATGAACATGCAGGACATCAAGAACACCTACGTAAGGGAAGCACAGACCAGCTCCTTGAGTACTTACCATCTCCATCTCATCCCAGTTGCGTACAACGCCGTTCCTGATGGGATATTTCAGTGTAAGCACTCCTCTCATGTGCTGCGCATCATGCCCAATGTACACCTCTCTGTCCACACTACCGTTCATTATTTCCTGTAATACAAGACCTTCATCATCAGTCCACACCAACAGAACAGGAAACATGAACACAGGCTGAATTAGTCAAAGTCGGTTTTACTCGTATAGTGTTTTCCACAATACACAATATTTCAGAGCATGAAATCATGTTAATGTTTATAATATCTTCAAGCCTTAGCAGATTAGATCTGAATGATAATAGTTCAATTCTGCGGAGATGCAAACAATCACGCAGCTGAGATTTGCTATATTGTACGGATATACCAAAGTATGTAAGAGAAAGAGTACCTCATATTTGGGATGGCCAATGACCGTCGGGAACACCGTAGTTGGAAGATCCTGGTCTGCAAACCCTGCCTTCATCAAACCAGACCCTGTGTCCAGCACGATGGGAGTCTTATAATCACTCATCTAATTCAGAATGGGGAGAAACCAGAACAGACAAGAGAAAACTCAGTTTTGCCTGATCAAAATACTCAGTGCTAACAGCTGCCTAGTGAACCTTCGCTGAATTGAAGCATTGTGACGTTTGGTCAATTTGAGAGGCATCAGATACATATACATCAGGCATCTTTAATTAAACTCTATACTCAGCTAGTCCCAATGCATTGTGGGCTTACATTACTCAAATGCTTTGTCGTCAACTAAGTAAGTAGCTCACTAGAGTCTGGAGCCTCAAAGCCTCAAATATTGATGACGCTCTACTGTAAATGAGTGCAACTACACTGTCAGATAGGGGTGTGCGTTACTGACAAATTATATTTGGATATTTTCTGGGATTGTCATTAATTAGACATTTCACCAAGTGTTTTTGTGCTGGTATCTTGAGGCTTTACGCCTGAACAGCTGACTCCCAAAACTCTTCATATTCTGTGCAGTGGTTCGGTCACAGCAGTCACAAATTAACTTTTCCCATTAAGGGGGAAGAGGTTTACAGGGGCATTTTTACTTTTATTAGATTTTATTAGATTCATGCATCATCCTTACGTCAAACTCTTACATTTAATCAAATTTAATTAGAATAATAAGTCACTGTTACCAATGAGCATCAACAAAATCTATTTTTGCACTGCAGGGGTGGCACAGAAGCTGCATCTGAAGTGGCTTTTAGATGCATATACACTGCAATTACAATTGCATAAATAATGCTATAATAATGCTACGCCGTAGGTCACATGACAGTGATATGGCAGATGTAGTACGCCCATATTTCATCCATACTGCCCATATTCACACCAACTATAACATACTTTTTAACAGTCACAAAGTAAGTTTCAAATTAAATGCAGCACCTACTATACAGAGCGTGACTTCAGAAGCAGCGACTGTCTTTATGAATGGATCATTGAATCATCGATTTGTTCAAAAAGAGATTTAGAAATGAAACCCCACCGTGTGGTGCTCGGAGATGCACAACTGTATTTTGAAGAGTTGTTGGCGAAAAAGACAATATTGACAATATTGTGTCTACAGGGTAACTTAAAATATTAACTTGTTTATTCAACTGTTGTATCAAATCAGCAAGATCAGATTTGCAGTCATGCTGATATTGGGGAAAACACTCTTGCTCGTGTGATACGCCTTAACTATATCAAATATAAACAAGACAAAAACTCATACAGGGGATTTGTGCCCCCATATCTTGAATTCGGCTAATACTAACTGCATTCTACTAGATTACATCACGCAGTGCACCGTCAAAGAGTGTTTTCAAAGTGAGTGACATACTCTGATATAGTGATTTGGGGAAGCTGACATTAGATTTTACAAATTGCACACCCCTACAATCAACCAATGCAGAGTGCTTCCTTAGTCAAGACTCCGTTCTGCACCTGTCTAATGGAGGCGTCCAGCTGCAGCTGGCTGATTGGAGATCTGCAGACTGTTCTCATGGAGCCACCACAGTCATTGGAAACACCATCACGGCCCGCACACGGCCCAGTCGTGGAGTTGTCGTCATGGTAGGGTAGTGCCTGTGTCTCTGGGGCGGCCGTGGAGGAGCCTGAGATCTCTTGGGACTCTTCACTGCACACCACTGCGGTGTTGTTGTTATTGTTCTGCATGTGCAGGCCTTGAGATGTGTTCTGTGTGCTGGCCTCGAGCTTTGAGGTAGCGGTGGAGAGCTCGGATTCCACCTGTTCAGAGGCTGATGGTCGTGTCCGCTGGTCGTCGAGAGGAAAGACCCTCTGCAGTGCAGGCACTGGAGCGATCACGACACCTCCGGGATCAAACGCATCTCGCACGACGCTGCTCTTCTGAGTTGAGGGCGCTTCACTAGTCTCCAGCTCAACTTGATCCGCAGAAGAATCACCACCGTCTGGACAGTCGCAGGAAGACATTTCAGCCTTTGGATGCTCAGGATGGACGTTTGGGCCTTCAGAGGAGTCCATGGCTTCCAGTTTCTGATCAGGAGTACCAGACAAACTGCTCAACACAAATGGCTCCCTATGACCAGACTGGGCATCCTGAAGGGATTCAGAGCAGGGAACAGAGTCAGGTGCTGCAGGACCTCCGATCTCAATCTCACTCAAGCTTGTGGTAGGAACAGACCGGCTTGTTGAACTCAAAGGCTCAGGAGTCACACTCACGTCTGTGAGACTGGCATCATCTTCAGCTGGATTTGGAGGCGCTGCACTGCTACACTCCTCTGTGTTTAAAATAAAATGAGAATCTGGCTTCTCCACATCTGTATGCTGAGGGTCATGATGAACAGATCCAGGACTCTGCTGCTGGAGCCTACAGTTCCTCAACAACTCTCCATCCAGATCTTTCAGCTTTGAGTTCCTCTCCATGACCGAACATTTGACAACTTTGCGGCTTTTGCTTGACCTCTTCCTCACCTTGCCTGCTTTCTCCATCTCTCTGCTCAGGCTTCTCTCCATCATCTCCACTTCCAGTTTCTCCTTCTCTAGCTGTGCCAGGAACATCCTCCTCTCCCTGCAGGAGCTGCGTGTTGTGACATGACCCAGTGTCTGTTCTTCCGACTGAAGCCTCTCAGTCTCAGTGCAGCGTAGTGCTTCCAGTTTCAATTGCTCCTCCTTAATTTGCTCCTCAAGAACTTGAAGATCTCTAAGCTCTCGAAGGACCTCAGGACATCTAGTGTCCAGCTGCACAGGCCTTTCACTCGTTGATGGACTTTCATTGGCTAATCCTGGAGTGTCCGAGTCACTTTCACTAGTTTTCAGAGTCTCAGAGTCCAAAGAAGCAAGTTCACTCCGAAGGACATCATCCAATCCGATCACGCCAGATTCAGCCAGATCTCTTGGAGACATCTGGAACAAAAAGTAATGTTCAAATATTCATACTTCCTAGTTCCTCACACACAAATGTCCATATTTCATATTAATTGTGGTTGATCAACATTGGCCCATGAGTTTTTTTTTTTGTGTCATGAGTGGGACTTATTTTGACAGCGCTGTCCTATATTTGCCATCAGTCAAACCAAGCTTCTCAGGCAATAACATTCTCTTTAGAATAAATCTTCCAAGTCAACATGCAGAAATCGAATGGTCAACTGCTCCTGCACTCCCTGAGAGACTCAAGCTGCATCTCATTTCAGAGGCTGTGTTCTCTGGAGGTCACATTTGAAGGCTGCATACGTCATCAGTAAGGTCCTATTTAAGACAAGTAACCGTAATACAATTGACTTATTCCTCATGAGGTGTAAAATACTGTAATTTCTTTCTTGCTTTGCAATCTGTTACTTTTCTTAAATGAGACTGCCTCTATGACGTATGCGGCCGACAAATTAGACCTCCGTACGATGCAGCCTTCAAAATGAGACTCAGCTTTTGACTCACCATATTGTGCTGGTGTCCTTCAGTCCATGAGGGCCAGTGTTTGTGTAGGTCCTCTGACCTCAACAGCTCATCCAGGACCACTTCCTGTGCAAGCACATTCTCTTCCTCCTGAAAACAAGATATTATAATCATGCCAATAGTTTCAACTGCAATATCACCGTTTTATTAGCAGAGAAAAGTGGGGCAAGTTGAAAAGCACCACTTTTTGCTGTTAACCGCAAGGCAATGAGAAAAATTTACATCTCAGGTTATCAAGCTGAAATCAGAAGTGTATATTTGTACAAAGGGGTCATTTACATGACAATGTTTTCAACTAAAAATGGAAAACTTATGCATTTTGGCCTTTCATTTACATGACAAGAGCATTTTGGGGGCCTGAAAAAGCAATCTTTTGAAAACAGGTTTCAACGTTTTTGAAAATGATACGGTTGTCTCTGTGTAAACTACAAAAACGCGATGCGATTACGTGTTCAGTCTATAGGCGTGTAGTTTTTTTTTTTTTTTTTTTTTTTTTACAAAGTGACATCGCCATCTACTGGCCTGGCAGCAGAATACAGCGTTTGTCTCATTTTCGTGGACCCATGTGAACATGTGACCATGTGATTGTTTTGACAGCGTTTTTGTCTGTACAAGAAAAGTGCAAAGTAAAAACATTTCCATTTTCAGTACATCATTTTCGTGTAAACGTGCCCTTGAGACACGAGTACTGAACTCCACAGAATGGACACTGACCTCTAATATCTCAGCTGTTCGCTCTAACGTCTCCTCCACCTCCTTCAGCTCTTGTTGCTCTCTCTGAACCCAGTCGCCGAGAGACACATCCAACCTACTCAATGGAGGAGGACACAAGTCCTTAAAAGAAACCACACCACAATTAAACACCATTTTAGAAAAGAAAAAAAAACTTACCGTTCAAAAGAGTCCCGTCTGAGGTTGTGCAGATCGAATGAGTCCCAGAGAAGAGAAGGATCTCCATCCATGGTGCTGCTGGGTTTCTCTTCATTATCCGTTAAGGTACTGGACAGGACATTGCCTACGGGATTAAGCTCGGACTCCTCAAAGCTCTGGTGACTCTGCTGGTGTTTGCCGTCCGTCTGCGTCAGCTGGTCTCGTGCCCAGTCTGAGCGTTCAGAGGGACTGGGGCTCCTTGGGTCCCTCCGCGGGTTGGAGGAGTTGGGCGTAATGGTAACCGTGTAAGAGCTTTCCAGATCATCTATCGGGAGGCTCAGCCAGGGGTTCTTGGGTAGCGTGGCCGACCGCTTCACTTTGATCTCCAGGTTCACAGAGTCTGAGGTTATTTTGGGAACGATCTGAATACTGGCCCGGGTGGCGTCCCGCTGTAAACCAAACCCTAGTTCTTCACGCTGGTCCTCAGAGTCAGACACGCTCACTATGTTCTCCTCGTGAATCTGACCGTGAAGGGGTTTCGACTTAAAAGCGGAGTCTCCATTTCCCAGAAACCTAGGGAGAATATCCCTTCTGCTCCTGCTATCCAGATGACTGTTACCTGCTCCATCAAAGCCAGAGTCGAAGGAGCTGAGAGACGGAGGTTTGGCTGCGGCTCCGCTGGGCGAGGCCTGCTGATGACAGTCCCCAACAGAAGGCCACTTGGTCAAATCGCACAAGCTCTCACATGGAGAAACCACAAGTGCCGGTTGGGCAGAGTCTGGAGGCAGACTACAGGTATTGCGCTGATCCTCAAGGGAAGTGATGTCGGAGGTCTTGTGGTGACCCTTGAGGTACTCGTACTGCCACTGGAGGGCAAGATGAAGGTCATGAAGGGGAACAGCACCCGGTGAGGTCAAGAGCCTCCTCAGAGTCATGCATCTGTGGACAATCATGAACACTCATGCAAACAGAAGATCCACATTCAACAAGTCTGTAGCTGTGATTTTGCCAAGTAGGATGAGTTTCTGGGTCAATATACAGGTACAGGGTTCAACAAATAGACCATTTTTGCATTTCTGGGGCTTTCTGAACCATAGTGGTGAAAAGAAACTATGGTAACAAGTATGGGGAACAATTCTCACTTTTAAAGGGGACCTATCATGAAAATCTGACTTTTTCCCCATGTTTAAGTGCTATAATCGGGTCCCCGGTGCATCTACAAACCCAGAAAACGTAAAAAAGGACAACCCCACAACTTTGTTTTGGCAAGCCTTTCTCTGCAAACGTGAAAAAACGAGCCGCTCAGATTTCACTCCCCTTGTGATGTAGGAAGGGGATCTTATATTACTACCCCTTAAACTGCCCTTAGGCGGTTTCTCGTTTTCGCAAGAGAATCAGTGTACAGTGTAATTTGGCCATTTTCATGATCAGTTTAATAGCACAGAAATGAGGGTAACTATCACCCCCTTAAGCACTAAGGTTTGCTACCACCACAGCAACCCAAGAGCCCACATTTAACAAGGCTGCATACACAATGACCTGGCAAACGATTCACGTGTACCAGCATAAATGTTCTAACAATAGCACAGAACCAAGTTTGTGCAAGATAAGTTGCAGACTGTTTTGTTTGTACATACCTGTGAGACAGCTGTGTGCCCGTCTGCTGAAGGTTGGGGTCAGTTATAGTGTTAGAGAGACGTGCCAGCTTCACTAGCTCCTGCACCTCCGGACAGGGATTTCTCCTGAGGAAGGTCTCGACTCCTCTTCTCCACGTGGACGAGCCGGAGCGCAGGTCAGAGGAAGATCCGCCCTCGCTCAGACCCTCACAGTGTTCGGTCCACAGCAGCTCCTGCAGGAGGCTCTCGCCAAGCACTCGCTCGTACCAGCTCTTGCACTGAGAAGCAAAGCCACACATTTGATTTAGATGTTGAGAATCACTGATTTACAGCCGTTTGACTCTGGCAGCACTGCACATACTCTGTTACAGGTGTGATGGAAGTCAGACACACTCCTCAGGATCTGGTACGGATGTTGAACAGCAGACAAGAGGTTCTCCTTTAATCTTGCCAAATCATCCAGCCACGGCTCTGCAGGCTTTCTCTCAGTTATCGGAATGGTCTCTGCTAATGTGTGGATGACATCCTCTGCACGACGAACTAGCGCCTGTTCACAAGAGAAGTTGACATATTTGGTCAGACAGAAATGTGGAGTCGGACACCATCCCACTGAGACCGAAACTAATAGATCGTCTGTGTTGGGTAGCCTATCCACAGAGAAATACATAACAGTCACTAAACAAATATCTTCTGATTGGCTGTGACCGGCGTTTCAAACTTTGTGTCAATGGAAACTTGTTGCATCTACACTGTAGCTGGTCATTTCACTGAATACATCAGATATTGAACTGGGACTTCAGCTCTGACCACATGAATCGTTCATCTCAAAGAGGTCATGAAATGCATTTTCAGATATTTTATATCATGTTTCTGGAGATTAGTTTAAGGTTTTTGCACCAAAAAGAAAAAAAGAGGTTAAATATTTGTAAAAAACGTTCTTTCCATCCTCATCCTCCAAGATTGCAGTATGTTTACATTGAAGCATAACCTCTTATACGTGTTGGACATTTTGATTGTCTATTTCTCGACCCCTTTAAGATCTTCAACAGCCTGATGAAAACAGGACAAGATGACAGAAGCCAACTTATTCTGAGTCTTTATCTGTAAATCTGAACAGGTGGGATGTCAATCTACACAAATTCCCATGATGGATCGTTGTTTAAATTAACAATCAATTAATCGATTAATCATTAGCCTTAATACGGCAATATGCGTCTACTGCAGTGACTTAAAGTCAACAGCATGACCGGATGTGCAAATGCTGCTCAAAACACCATGTTCCTCACCAAATGAATGAAGGGATTTTAATCTAAATAAAGGGCTAATAGCATTCTAAAATGAGTCGATGTGATTGATCACTTTAATTAATAACCAAATATAACAACTAATACGCGTCACCAACGCCGCCTAAGATGCGTGCTAGTCAGAATGCTCTTCCTGGAACAACGCGCTGAAAACGGCAAAAAAAAACAATGAATTCACAAAGATTTATTAAAATAGTGTTCTCATTATAATGAGATTTAATATGTTCCCAATCATAGTTATCAGTCATGCATTGCTGTTTGATTGCTGATTAATCGTTAACATCCCTACTGACAACGGTTTCATACCATGGCATGAGTGTAAACTGACGCCTCAAACTGCAGCCGGAGCTCTTCAGCCCTGTGGGCGTCTTTAGCCACTTCAGTCCTGTACGGCTGCACCTTCTGCCTATGCAGCGCCACCATCTGCTCCTGGATCTGAAAGAAGAGCACGAGCTGACAAAACAAACCTCACAAGAATAGACATTACCAAAACACAGCACCAGAACTCAGAGCAATTAAACAAATCTGTACTCAGATTAACAAAAATAAGACTGATTTGATAGTGCCCTAGTGAAGGTGATCTTATGCCACTGGTCGTGTTCCTGACCTGTTGAGCCTCTCGCTGTAGACGGAGCACCTGCAGCTGAACATGGGCTTTGGAAAAGGCCTGTTGCCACAGCAACTCCACCTTCTCCACTGCTGCTGTTATCCTGAGAGAAAGACACAACACCAACACATCAGCACATGGAGACAGTGTTTCTGGAGATCTCGGAGCACTAAAGGCTACATGAGCACACGTACCGGTTGTAGTTGCGGAGCATCTCTAGTGCGGTGTGTGTGTAGAGGACCGTTCCAGCCATGGCATGAAAGCAGGGCTCATTCTCTGGGAAACGCAGCTTCTCCAACAAACACTCACAATGCTTCAACAAGTCATCTAAACCAAGATCCCTAAACACAAACACACACATTAGCAGTAGACACAGTCTACTATAACATCTACTGGAGATGGATTATGGTGTAAAGAAAGGCTGTGTATTGGGAGTAAACGGGTCTGTGGTTTTGGATGCAGTATAGCAGTGGTTCCCAAAACTTCTTCTGCCGGGCCTCCCATTAAAGAGAGAAATGTGATCAAAGCTGAATTTTTAGCATCATTACTCCAGCCTTCAGTGTCACATGATCCTTCAGAAATCATTCTAATATTAAAAACAAACATGGACTGACACTAAAAATGTAGTAATTTCACCATAAATGCATATAATTAAACTGTTTTACAGTCAACATATGGCTTTTTGCCCAGGATAAAGCAAGGAAAACTACAACTTGCATCACATTTAGATAAACATACATTTGTGAGAAAGGTGGAAAAACAGTTATGACCTGCAGCATTTCATGTACAAACAAAGATTTAAAAGCAAAAGAAAAGGCATGAGTCTGCTGTTTTTGTCAAATGTAAGTTTTAATTTAAAATGTTTGTGATTTTAAGATTTATATAGAATTAATGCATTGAATGCACTGTTTAAATTTAGTGCATTTAAATGCATATGTCTATGAAAGATTGTAACTAAACATTTTTATTAACAACTCACAAATTCGTTCTGAAAGTGATTGTTTCTCCGAGTTGTTAGCTGTGATGTGAACTCTGCTGTTTCTGCTATATTGAGAACGATTTTTAGAACTATATCTTTTTTTATTATCTTTATAGTTATTGTTCTTGGTGTGAACGGACCTTAAAACAGGTGAGATTTTCTTAAAGATCGGATTTAAAACAATCTTAAAAGGCATTTACAACAACTACTGACCACTAGTCCGATTTAGCGAATGGTATGTACAGGAGATTTATAACAGCAGCCACTGACTGCTGTGTGTTTGGGGCAGTTACCTCCTCAGCTGCTGGAAATGGCCCTCGTTCACAGAGCAAAACTCTCCGAGCCGCTCAAAGTCTGCAGGAACGGGAAGTTTTGAGAGCGACTGTAGAGTTGAGATGCAGGATGGCAGTCTGTTCACCACCAACAGGAACTCCTGCACAAATGTGTCAATCTCCTGCACAAACAAGACCAGAACAAGATCAAACTGCTAAACCAGATTCATCTAATACAGATATTCATCTCACAGTACAGTTAGTAATATTACTCAATTAACCTTAAACGGAGGAGCACATGTCGGCTCTCAGGTCAAGTAAAGGCTCAAATAAGCCTGGATCAGATCTATAAGATGTTATCAAACCCTGAACAAGCGCATGAGAGCGCGGCTGTGGGACGAGCACGTGAGACACTGTGTGCGGCTCTTTCACTTGCTAATGACTTCAGATGATTGTTCTCTAAAGCTTCTCCAGGGCGACACACAATAGAGATGATCATGAATACACTGACTAATGAAACACATCTGAGTCACCGCACAACACACACACACATTAAACATGCACATACTAAACACTGCTGAAGCTGTGAGGATCTGGGGAAAGGGAAGAGTACGTCATCTGTTATCTAAGGCCATCGTGGCTGATCATGAGACCTTGCTGTGGCGTGACTGATCTATCCTGCTGTAGACGGAGCCAGAGAATCAAACATGACGAACAAACACAACTCAATTATGCAACGTCTGGGTGTTTCAGATTTGAAGAGGCTAGGAGGACAAAAAACAGGCCATCACATGAATTCAGATATCAGGCCTCACGGTCCTATAGCCACACACACTTATGATGGTGGGGTCTTTTCATTAGACTCGTTTTTATTGTTGAGCTAATGATCTTCTGATTCTAATCATAAAAACAACCCTGCACACAAATATTTCGGCATTTCATATGCAAATTTCTGCATATACAGTGTAGGTTTGACACACACACCCACACACCTTCACAAAGGCAGCCCAGCTCTTATGGCAGTATATGAGGTATCCACCCAAACTGGACGGTAACTGGCTTCTGTCGATGTAGTTGGAAAGTTCAAAAACCTCTTTGAGGAAAATGCGCTGTTCACATGCAAGAAAACAAAGACATTAGAGTTAAAGACAACCGCTGTAACAGAAACAAATACAGTTCTGACATTAGGGCTATGAAATTATGCAGATTTCATAATGATTCCGATTCACAAGCTCTCGATTCAATATAGATTCATCTGGTAATAGTTCAGGTACATACAATATTTTATTCATATATTAAAATAAACTCAAATCTAAAATTCTTGAACACAGTTAAAGGACTAGTTCACTTCAGAATTAAAATTCTGATAATTTACTCACCTCCATGTCATCCAAGATGCTCATGTCTTTCTTTCCTCAGTCGAAAAGAAATGAAGGTTTTTGAGGAAAACATTCCAGGATTTTTCTCCATATAGTGGACTTCACTGGGGTTCAACGGGTTGAAGGTCCAAATGTCAGTTTCAGTGCAGCTTCAAAGAGCTCTACACGATCCCAGACGAGGAATAAGAGTCTAATCTAGAGAAACCACTGGTCATTTTTAAAAATACCTTTTAACCACAAATGCTTGTCTTGCACTGCGCCACACATTACGTAATCATGTGCGACGTAGGTGGATGTACCGTGGTAGAGCGAAAAACTCCATCTCCTTTTCTCTTCCAACTTCAAAATCGTCTGACATCGTTGTTTTACCTTTTTTTTTGTAAAGGTCGTTTGACTTAGTCTTTGCACGTTTGCTTTGTAAATACTGGATCGGTACTTCCGCCTACATCACGCGTGACCTTTCCAATGTGATTACGTAATGCGTGGTACATAGCAGCAGTGTAAGATGAGCATTTGTGGTTAAAAAGTATACAAGTTAATTTTTTTTTTAGAAAATGACCAATCGTTTCACTAGACAAGACCCTTATCCCTCGTCTGGGATCATGCAATTTGGACCTTCAGCCCAGTTGGTAACTGTTGAAGTCCACTATATGGAGAAAAGTCCTGGAATGTTTTCCTCAAAAACCATTTATTTTCGACTGAAGAAAGAAAGACATGAACATCTTGGATGACATGGAGGAGAGTAAATTATCAGGAAATTTGAATTCTGAATTGAATTCAACTATTTTTTTTAATTGAAGAACATACAGTTCTTGTAACTTCAGAAATCATGGTTAGTTAACAGCAACGCTTCCAATTTCTGTAAATAAAAAAAAGTTTGAAAACAAGCAGAATCACAGAAGAAGCAGCGATTTTTAGTGTATATTGTGTTAGACAGCAGGAGCCCTCGAGTCAAAGGTTGAGAAGCACAGCTGTAAACTTACAGCAAACACTCTCAATCTGTATAACAGATCAAACTATTACATGATTCTGATTTTCAAATATTCAACCACCCCAAAAACTGTTGTATACAAATATTTAGACTGCACATAAGGCAACCACATGTAAAAACTGAACTATGTCTCACATGAATGAACTAATAAAACGTGACCTGCTGCATGTTGAGTTGATTTGACTTAACAGTTAAAGAATTAAAAAAAAAAAAAGGCAATTTTTTTTTTAAATGGCAGCTGCCATAACTTGCATTGATGACAGATTTGCTCAAATATGCTTATTATGCTTATTAGTATGCATATAATATGCTTATTAGTTATTTTCCACCTAACTAATAAGTTATGTTCATACAGCGCTGCAGGGATAATGGATTTCAAAACCCAGAAACAAGCTGCATTTGGTTCAATCATCTCGAAGTCAATGTTTTTAATGTGTTTTTGGCGAAATGCCTGAAATAAGGTCGTTGCTTAAAGAAAATTCATGTTTTATTCCATGATATAAAATATAAGATTTTACTAGTCTTGAAGAATGTGGCCGTTACCAAGTGTCTAAAAGGAAGTAAAGGTTATAAACTCCATTAAACATCATGCAGAACAGAAACTCATCTACTCACTATCCTCACTGTGTTCACAAACTCTTAACTCAAGCTTTTAGGGAAAAGGTTTTTATATAAAGACAGAGTTTAACGGTAGTGACATTGAAGTCATGTGACTGTGGTTTAGTTTGTTTATAGGCTATTTTTAGATTGTCATGAAGAACAAAACGTGTAAGATAAGAAAAATCACTGAAAAAAATCCTATTGGGTGTTTGAGAGAACCAGGGTGACGTGAGCCTACAGAAATACCTCATCACTGCAGCACTGCTGTATATGTGAAGGTGATTTCAGTGAACTGACCCCTGAGTAAAGGGTCACTAGCTCAGAGAACTCACTTTGAAGAGGGCGGGTCTCTGCTGCTTGGACCCGCTCTGCGTCAGGAGTTTCCCCAGCTGCTTCTGCACATCTTTCTTCTTTGGTTGAACAATATACACAGAATGGATGATCCTCCTGTCAAACTACAACAAGACATTACAGATGTCAGTCGGCTGTCAGGTGCACTGCAATCACTGTTTCTCCGGTCCCTTTCACCAGTGTTGTGTCTCAAAGCAGTGTTGGGAGTATCCCGTGTCCATGTTAAGGCTCCATTATGAGATAAGAGCAGACATGTGACCGACAGCAGGCATGTGATCTTCAGCTCTCAGTCTGCTCTCTCGCTCTCAAGACTTCAGCCTCAACATCAGGGCAAAACTACAGCTTCACTCACACAAACTCAGAGGAAGAGTTTACCCAAAAATCCAGCATTTAATCAAATAAGAGGATCCGTATAAATCACCAACAAAAGCAGATGGAAAACTACACCGCTAATCTCCTAAACGAACAAAAAGCCAATATGAAATCAAGTTCACTGAACTTCTTGCTCTTCGCTGTAGCTCCAATAATGCTCGCATGTTAAATCTTGGCACACGAAGATGCGTCACCAGGTTTGACGTCAATGATGGAAACGCTATTCACAGATGATCTTTCCGTCTCCCAGAGCTAATAAGACTCATTTACAGTCATGTTTCAAAACAAATCACAGACTCCACAGTCCCATGACACACGAAAACTAATGGAGAAACCAGTTCAGCCCTGCTGGCAGACGCAGTAACTACATCTGGTTACAATAAGCTTCTTTCTTCACTGACAGCCATTCAACAAGATCTGCAAATCGCCTTTTTTGCAAACACTTAAATATTTCAGTATAGTAGATGTAGTAAAGTAATTGTATAGCAGGTGTTTGATTCTTTTTGGAAGCTCTTAAAAGTGTTTCTGCAAACCTAATCAAACATCTGAAAAGTCAAAGTCTTCAGGAGGATGAACATTACATTGCTAAAAACAGTCACATTACTGACTTAAGAGCTTCAGACAGTTATTTAACAGTAGCACAGAGACGGAAGCAAACAAAAGATTGATAATTTAAAACGCAGTAGAAAATGAGAATGCAGCAAGGCAAAATTATTTTTCTGCCAAATATTTATGAACCTGTTCATTCAACTAAACCAAGTATGTGACAAATTAATGACGTTTCGCCTTTGCGCAAGATTTTTTTCCTTCTACATTTAGAATTTCAGTGTGTTAAAATCATTTCAGACTCTTCAAATTTGCAAAATGATTTACAGATGTCATTTCTAGCATAAATGAGCAAGTAAAGACTTCATTACTAGTTAGCTTTCTGCTCATGAGAAGATCATTTGGATTATTAGATTGTTGTTTGTTAGCAGTTCTAATTTTATGAAATAAAATTGCTCTTCTTGGATTGAATGAACATAACTTAGGGTTGCATGAACATGAGGGCGAGCAAGTTCATTTTTGAGAGAAATATGGAGAATAGCATAGCAGCCGAAACCACAGCAGTTTTAGACTGAACCACACTGTATGAACTGAATCGTGACATTATCACCAAAGACTTTCATTCTCTTGAAGAGACGGAGCTCAGTTCAGTGTCACCAAGAAATGTTAAAGACTTGTTACAAGGACAATATCTAAGGCTCAATGACACGAATAACATGTCCCTTACTTTCACACTAATACACTTACAATGGACACAGACAGTGTGAGAAGAAACATTAACACGCGCTTTCAGAAGTATTTCAGCATATAAAAGCTCTTCACACGCTGCAAACCCACTCACAGGTTCATTCGTTAATGCTATGCCAGCTTCTGTGGCTGTTTTAATGATGAGGTTTTTAAAATCTATTTTTGCTAAAAACTTACTTTCTTAACTCACAGAAACAATATTAAAGCATAACCAGAAGAGATTCTCATGACTGTGAGGAGACATCGAATAAAGACTTGAGTTTGATTCCCAAACAAAGCATCATGTGACTTGTGAATAAATGTGTAGGAGTACTGATGTAGTGCTTTGTGATGCAAAGTGGAAACGCGCTTCGGATATTCATCAAAACTCCACAGACAAAAGTGGAAGGTGGTGGTGAATTACAGCTCATTCTTGGTTGAATTATTCCTTTAAACAAACATCTAGTGACTGTCAAACACACCAGACTGATTGAAGCACATTAATGCAAGAAGCTGGTTAAACTGGTTGAAAACAGGACACTTGCCAATGCAACAGCAAAAATCAAATGTCATTTCCTCCTGCACATATGAAGAGATGAAACTAATTACAGAAAAGTCAGAATGCGTAATAGTGCAACGAATACCTCCAACAACAGAAGAGTTTCAGCGATAAACCGTGCGATGGTGAGGCTGGCTTGTCTCAAATCAACCACCACAGACAGCAGACTGTCCTCGCCTCTGATACTGTCAGCAGAAACACACAACATATACACATTTATGTGCAAACAAAACACTGTGTGAGGAGACTTCAAGAGACACAAACACAAAAAGATCAAGCAGAAAGTCAGAGCTGCTTCATTTCATACGACAAAAGCATGAAGTGATCAAAACGTTGAATAAAGCATCACAATTGTAGTATAACTCATGTGCCATCCTGCTTGGATATTGGCGCAAACTTATTTTAAAAATCGCACAGCTCTAACTGGCTAAATGCAACAATAAGGCATGAATATATCAAAATATTATAAACACTATAATCATGATTTTCTGCAAAGCTGCTTTGAAAATGTGTATTGTGGAAAGCATTTTGACGCGACTATATGCCATCTCGCAAAGTCTTATGAAGTCTTATTCCTGACCTACAGTTATGATATCTAAAGGGATTATTCTGAAAAATAAATAAATATTGTCAGTTTCAAAAAAAGACATTTTGAAGAATGTTCTTGTTTCTTCTGTTTTTAACAGTTAAAACAGAAGAAAGTCATACAGTTAGGAAGGACATGAGGATACTCACATTTTTATAAACTATCATAGTACGCACATTTTTAAAATGGGACAAATGAACTGAATTGCATTTATGAGGCTTGGCGGAATGAATCACCATACATTTGTTTTATGGAAAAAAGCAGCTCGGACACTCTTAAAAACTTCTTTTCTGTTCCACACTAGGAGAGTCACATGTCAGAATTGAGTAAACATTCCAGTATGGGAGTGTTTCGTACTTGTGCAGGCGCAGACAGTAGTGTATGAAGTGCGACACCTCCTCTCTGCTGAGCTCCTCTGAGAGTTTACACTGCGCCTCCGCAGGGAACAGGACCAGAGGACAGCCGTGCTGGTCAAACACACCTGTGGACACACACACACATCCTTCATGAGACGACACACGGCAGATCCACAGGGACAGACGGACCACAGCGGCTCTTACCAGGGAATATGACCGCTCCGGAGTTCAGCACGTGCTCTGCGGGCCGGGACGGGGATGATGGAGGGCCCGGGACCCCTGAAACAACAGCCTGACTTTAGACACACAAATGACACCCAATGATCCCGCTCGGAAGCCCACACAGGAAAAAAAACAAGCTTTTATAAATCAAAATTATGACAAAAAGGTAAAGTTATGACATACCAAGTCATATTTATGAGAAAGTAAAATTTAGAAAAAGATAATAAAATTAACAAAAGGCAATCACATAAAAAGCCATAATTTCGACTTTTTAATGACTTGCTATGACATAACGCCAACTTTATCTCATAATTTCGACTTTTTGTGATAATTTATGACTCAGTATGTCATAAATATGACTTTTATCATAATTATTATTTACCAAAGCATGATTGTTTATGTTTGGTCTTCCACATAACTCTCTCTATCCTGATGGTCTGAGGCTGAAACACTGTGTTTAGCGCCACAGAGCGGCACAAATTAACACAAATGCTTATTACGCGGTCTAATTACGGCAATCCAACGAGAAAACAGTAAAGTCACACTTCATCAGCTCGACAGACTCCGAACAGAAGCCGCTGCACTTGTTGCTTACCTGCGCGTGCGCCGTTCATCTTCACCGGAGTTTCACGGTCTCTCATCTGACGACAGTGTTTCCAGAAAAACTCCTCCAGGAAACTTTATAACAAACTGATTCTGCAGCGGGATAGAGAGACAGCAAGAGCCGGAGTAGGTACGAGAGGTTCCGCCATGTTGAGCCCATTCAGCGCGGACCACACGGCTGACTGATCCGGAGCTGTGCAGCCGGCGCGAGCGGACCTCATTTATAATGTACGGCTGGTGGGCGGGGCGACGGGAACACACGCCCACAAACACACGCGCGCGCGATGGGAATGTCCACACAATGTCATTTTCGTATGAAACCTTATTATTATTATTATAACAAAAAAGTCTGGCCTATTTAATTTAAATAAATTAGCAAGTAAAACATATACAAACCCTTCTGTAATCATTTTATTGACATTTATGTGCTGGAGTGCTTAAAACACACACTGCTGAAGAAACCATAAGCTACAGGCAAGTCTTGAACATTTAATTATCCTCAGACCTAAAACAGTGGATTAGTGAAGAAGAAAAGCTCTTGTCTCTCTTCTTGGTAAAACTAATTCATGTTTACATTTGACCCAAAATGTTCAAAAAGATGGCTTCATAACCACATCATGTCACAAGCATCCAGACAGAACAGGAAAATCAGCTCTTCAGAAACACACACATGCTGTTACAGGGAACAAACAGCGTCAAAAGACACAGAAGTGTGCCTCGGTTTCATGCTGCAGGTATTATATAACAATAATACCTAATACACTAAGAGACAATGCAGTCAATACAGTATGAAATAAGAAAAAACAACACAATAAGAATAATAAAAACAATTTCACAGTTAATACAATAAGGATGTAGTGCAGGCAATGATAAAGTGACTAATAGTATAAAGTGTCATTAAATGTGTCAGTATGATGTTAAGAGTATATCAGGTGTATGACGAGATTCAGAGATAGAACATTTTAGCATTAGAGTTTTTAAAAGCATCAGAACATTCAAAGTTTTATTTCCTACCAGGATTAATGAAGAATTCGCTCTTAAAGGATTTCTATGACATAATTTTAAATTATTATGTTTCAGTATTATTGTAAATAATGTGTAAATGTGTATATGTTTAAATGATGTATGTGTATATGAATGTACATATATGAAAAAATATAAAGGTATTTATTTCTTATTATTGTTTATATTTATATACATACCAGCCAAAAGTTTGGGAACATTACTATTTTTAATGTTTTTGAACAAAGTCTTTTATGCTCATTAAGGCTGCATTTATTTCATAATAAATACAGAAAAAAAAACAGTAATATTGTGAAATATTATTACAATTTAAAATAACTGTTTTCTGTTTGAATATATTTTATAAAGTAATTTATTCCTGTGATCAAAGCTGAATTTTCAGCATCATTACTCCAGTCTTCAGTGTCACATGATCCTTCAGAAATCATTCTAATATGATGATTTGATACTCAGTTATCATCAATGTTGGAAACAGTTGTGCTGCTTAATATTTTTTTGGAACCTGTGATGCTTTTTTCAGGATTCATTGATGAATAAAAGGTTAAAAAGAACAGCATTTATTCAAAATATAAATCTTTTCTAACAATATAAATCTTTACTATCACTTTTTATCAATTTAACACATCCGTGCTGAAAAGTATTATCTTTCAAAAAAAAAAAAAGAAAAAAAAAAATTACTGACCCCAAACTTTTGAGCGGTAGTGTATATTGTTACAAAAGATTTCTATTTTAAATAAATGCTGATATTTTTAAACTTTTTATTCATCAAAGAATCCTGAAAAAGTATCAGGTTATAAAATAATATCAAGCAGCACAACTGTTTCCAACATTGATAATAAATCATCATTTTAAATTGTAATAATATTTCACAATATTGTTGTTTTTTCTGTATTTATTATGAAATAAATGCAGCCTTAATGAGCATAAGAGACTTGTTCAAAAACATTAAAAATAGTAATGTTTCCAAACTTTTGACTGGTAGTGTATATATATATATATATATATATATATATATATATATGTATATATATATATATATATATTTGAATGATTTGTTTAACTTTGTGTAAAATGGGATACAAATTGATCATAAAACATCAGTCAGTGCTGAACTGTTCAAAACTCAGGTTTCTAATGTTCTTCAGAAGGATCTGCAGATGATCATGTGTTGATCTGACATCAGCTCCGTTTCCACAAGTTCTAACAGTTTCCCGCCTCACGTGAGAATCACATGACCTGCGCTGTCCTCCTGAGACCCTGAGCTCAAATAACAGTGACACTTCTGTAAATGCTTTATTAAATGTGTTGTGTGGTCTCGACTCTGTTTGAAACATTATTTTATGCCCCCAAAAGACATTGTTTTAACTGCTAACAGGTTTTTACTCTGTGATAAGCTTCAAGAAAATGCATTTGAATTGAATGGATTCACTCTAGACCTCCATCACTTTCAGTCTGATATCAAGAGATCTTCAGATCTTTGCTGGAGAGACTAACCATGGTGGTTATTATTGGATTTTACTTTTATTTTGTTTCAATTATTTTATTCATCTTTATTTGTATTTTTTTCTTTCCTCCTCACCTGAGCTCGAGAGGGTTCTTCTGGTATGTGTTTCTGTTTGTTAATAAGTGAAAATCAGTAAAAAAGAAACATTATTTTAAATCCATTCCATTCCACAAAACCAGAAATGCACTCTCAAAGTGCTGATATTCCTTTCATGCAGTGTGTAACTGAGCTGTTTGTGAATGTAAAAGCTCTGAAGTGATTCTGAACTGCTGAAACGAGTCGTCAGTAATTCCAGTCTCAATTCCTGCTGAACCAACATAGGTTTGTCATCATTGGCTGCTGGTGAACAGAACAACCCTCAAAAACTGTAATTGTATCAGAGGGAAAAATGCACCACTTAGAAACGCCCTGCTCAAGTTGTGCTTGTGATGGTGGATCAGTTTGTTTTAAGTTGCAATTCATGTTTCTTTTAATTTAATAAACCTATTTTATTGAATGCATCATCGATCCACCTCTGGATATATTTATGCATTTAATCACACGTCAGGACAAACATATTGCATCAACTTCTCCCACGGTGGACAAGAAACAAAGGAGAAAATCAGAGACATCTAACCTTGTTTTTACCACCACAACATCCATGTAAACTTTCATTGCACAAAAGATTCTTTACAGTGAAAAAGGATCTTCACACTACGTTCTTCTCACTAAGAAAAACTGTTTGTTGTAAGAACTGTTGAAAGTTAGTTGAAAAGTTTCTTTGCAAACACAAATTGTAGGTTTCCTTCTGGCTTGCTTATAATAACAACAATAAATTATAATTAATCATAAAATCAGCATCACAAACTGATAATGAAGGCTGTGCTCATCGCTGCGGTCTGAAGTGTTCCTGTATCTCTGTGATGTTGACCAGGTGCTGGATGAGACCAAACATAAAGAAATATGGTCAGCATCACTGATCAATATAAATAATATATATTCATTTATACAGATCAGTGGTCAGCATACAGCCTAACTCCTCTAGACAAGACTGAAAAGAGAGCATTATTCAACAGCTCATCTCTGATAGGACAAACTGAAAGTGAAGCGAGTGAGGAGCAGCACTGCCTCCTTCTGGAGAGACATTGGCTACACAACACAAAGACAGTACAGATAACTTGAGTCAAAGTCACCTCCTTCTAAAGAAGATTTGTACATTTTCATTTCATGAAGAAATGTGCTAAACTCAAGAGTCCTTCTGTGATCTTTGCTCTGAGGGGTTTTCAGCTGATTTCTGAAAATGGTGCATCTAGGTTCACTGTCAGACCAAATCCACCTGTATGTTTATCAAACTGGAATCTGATCTAAATGTGGAATAAAAAATAAAAAGATAATTGCGACTTTATATCTCACTCGCAACTGCAAGTTTATATCACACAAAGATAAAGTCAGAATTGTAAGTTATAAACTCATCATTTTGAGATATAAACTTGGAGTTGCGAGATAAAATGTCACATTTAATTTTTTTAATTATTATTCTGTGGCAGAAACAACTTCCATATGAAACAAATCAGTAAAAATAAGATTTATAGGATATGCACAAAAACTGTATTTGGATGGACAGTGAACAAGGCTTTAGTGAAGTAACACTCTCTCCTCAACAACACATGATCTGAAGAATCACAAACTGATCTTTAACTCTTAGTGCTGGAGGTTCGATCACGTCACTATGAGCATCAGTACTAGTGATGACTGACTTAACTAAACAGCACTGATGATCATCATCCACTACATGAGTGTTTGCAGAGATGAGGAGGAACATCAGAGTCATGAGGAAGAAAAACAGGATCACTCACTCACACCAGATAACTCAACTGAAGTTCATAAACAGTCTCACAAAAAATTTATTGAACAATCTTCAATCTTCAGTGTTCAACACAATCAGCAGCTGATAACAATGGATCTTAAAATAATTATTTGTCAAATTTAACTTTGTCATACATAAATACTATTTTACTCCCTTTTTAAAAACTGCCTTAACATATGTGAAAATTTGAAAATCATGTTTTAAGCTGGTTTCACTAAGGAAAGATTACAACTAATATGACCCATTTATTAGATGAATGTAATTTCCCCAAAAATAACCCATATTTTGGCATATTAACCCAGCTATATGCTTCAACCCTGCCCAAACAAGAATCTAAATGCAGTAACTAGGTGTTGGTCTGGTAATTATGGATAGATTACTATACTGTGCAATATAAAGAGGAAAACGAGACTAAATAAATGACATTGCATAAGTTTAAAACCATTACACACACACACAGAGCAAGACATCCACTACACTGACATGTTCAGTTCATGTCTATGAATTATTGCTGGGTGATTTATCTGAGGTGCAGTGATGATGATGATGATGATGATGAAGTCAGTCCCATCTGGAGGTCTTCCTCCTCATGTATCTCTCTCCGTCACTGTCCACGGCCTCGTACAGCTGCTGGTCGCTCTCTCTGATGGCGTGCAGATATCCCAGGTACCCCACACACAGCGTGAGGCTCAGCAGACCCACGGCCATGACCGCTTTATTCTGCAGGAGAGAGAACAGCGTCTGTGAGCCGAGATCACTGTTACACGACATTATCAGATCAATGATGCAGTGTTGTCCTTTGAGATTATATCCCAGGGGATACTGGAACTCTCACTTTAAAATGTCCTGGAAACTTTTGTTTCATGCCCTCATTTATTTTTGCTAAAGTCTTTTCTGTATAGATCGTGTTTTATATTTGTCCCAGCCTTACAACTGTGAAATATGAAAATTCAGCAGGAAGTTTAATTACGTTTTAAAAACAAAACACAAGGTAAAATAAGCAAACCATTTCAGTATTTATGTGAAAATAAATTTAGTTATTCTTGTCCATCAGCTGTAATGTCATTTTCACAATAAAAAAAAAATAAAAGACATAATTATTAGTTTTAAAAAAAATTAAATGATGACATAAAAATCTAAATTATGATAAAAGTCGAAGTTATTATGACGTTCATATACTATTTACATACCATGAGGTTAAAAAAAAAACTAAATTATAACATAAATCGAAGTTATGACGAACTAAATCATAATTAAGAGATTAAAAGTCAAAATTATGACGTCACACTTTCAATATCCTAATTTCGTTTTTTAAGTTATAATTTCGATTTTCTATCATCATTTCGACATCCTAATCTCGACTGTCATGATTTCGACTTTTCATCTCCTAAAAATAACGTCATAACTTCGACTTTTGATGTCATTGTTATGATTGTATAACATGATTGTTATATATAATATGATTTTGTTTAAAAAAAAAAAAACACAAAGTAAAATGAACAAACCATTTCAGTATTTATTGTGTGAAATGATAAAAAGTCGAAGTTATGACATACTAATTAAGTCATAATTATGGTAAAGTCATACTTTTAAGATCATAATTTGGTCTTTTAAGTTATAATTTTGATTTACTATCGTCATTTTCACTTCTTAATCTCATAATTATGACTGTCATGATCGACTGTCATAATTTCGACCTTTGATGTCAATTGCGATTTTCAAAAGCGTGTTTTTCTTCTCTTATATAGCGGAAGCGTGTTTCCACAGTAAATCCTCGACTGTCGAGAAACAGAAGAGTGTGAGCAGAAGCAGAAGAGTGTGAGCAGAAGCAGAAGAGTGTGAGCAGAAGCAGAAGAGTGTGAGCAGCACTCGCCGGTTTGATGAAGAGCTCCGGGTTGACCGCGCGGAACAGTGAGGTGGTTGTGACTCCCCGGAGCCCGGGACTCCTGTAGCCCGAGTCCGCGGAGCTGCTGGCCGGCTGCTGCGCTGCTCCTTTACCGCTGCTGCTGCTGTCCTGCGCGGGACTCATGATCCTCCTCACAGCTGCTGCACAGAGGGCTGCTACTCACAAAAATCAGACCATCTACAGTCAAACACACGCTGAACATAAACACTTAATCTTCTTCTATGAGGTTTTACGGCATCTGCCATCCAAATTGTTTCATTACTGCCACCTTCTGTTCTGTACTAAAGTCACTTTATTTTAGAGTCGCCTTTCCTCCCTTTGCACAATATCTGCACATTATAATATGCCTTTCATATTTCCCTCGACTCTTTGTATTTACTGTACCTGAGTCACCAGTTCATTTGTGTCTTTCATGAATGAATTTTCCACATGAGGTTCAAGATCACAGGGTCGGGATTGGGTTATGTTGACCTACAGGAGGACGAAAGAAATCACAGCGCCATCTAGTGTCGATGAGCGTGAAGTGATTAATGAGAACCCACAGCGCCCTCTGGTGTTCAGCACTCCAGAAAACATGTACGTTGTACTTCATCCGCATATAGAACTGTCACCCATATATAATATACAGCAAATCTTTTGTTTGTTTGTTTGTTTGTTTTTTGTCGTAAAATGTAACTACACTCTTAAAACAGATGTGTTAAAAACAACACATCCTGTGTTAGATCTTAACACACCCGTGTGTCTAGTTAAGGACAACACATTTTGTGTTACTTTTAACTCAAACATGTGTTATTCCTGCTCATTTTCTACACACTAATGTGTTATATTTACACAATTTGTGTCAATTATGTACACAAAAAATAACACAAAAAATGTGTTATTAATTAACACATTTTTTGAGAGTCTATGTATGTTCAAATTTATCTGCATACATACAGTATTTTCATGTAGGCCGATCATTACCATTTGATTTATCTTCCTTATTTACAACAATACTTGCACTCTTTAAATGATAAAGTCTGCTCAGCTCTACATTTATTTGTCCCTCATGCCCAGAAATCAAGTGAAAAAAGAGCCTTTATGTTTAAAGCCGCAATCGACTTGATTATTTATGTTGACATTAGAACCATTTAATCACGTGTGTGTTTAAGCAGTGAAGCCTTGCAGGTTTATACTGTATTGAGCAATCATTATTAATGTTTATTTATTACTAGACACTACTCCAATGTTTTCATTCATGTCTGTACGCATAGACATGAATGAAAACATTGGAGTAGTGTCTAGTAATAGAGTTCTTCCTCTTTTTTCTTATCGTTTGTTTGTGTATATTGATGATATAAACGAACAATGTACATGAAAGTGTCTCTATACACCAGACTGATGACGTCTGCAGCATTACTGCCTTCTGATGAAGGATTACGAAGACAAACACTATTAATGTGTGCTGATGAATCATTCACAATAAGAGCAGGAACATGAATTAGGAGTGTAAACAGAGCAGTTCTTGTTCTGAAACCTGTAACAATCACACATGAAACAGGTTATTTCGTCTCTCCGCTGGTAACACTATCAGTGCTGTGGAGCTCATCAGTAATTCATGCCTGCAGTTTGTCATTAAAACTGCATCTGTTACCTATTGTGTTACTCAAAAGTCTGCAGTCTGCATCAGTGCTAGAAGTTAAAGATAAACCTACAGCAACACACACACCTTCACTCGAGCTGTGACAGGACCATCATAAGACCAATGACAGACATGTACAGATTTGAGTCATGCTACTAAAGGGGATCCGTTCTATTAAAAGCTAAACTTTTACTTAGTTACATTGACATTACAACATTATGTAGACTTAAAAGTACAAAGTAGTCATATGACTTAAATCATTTCTCAAGTACTTGAGAAATGACTTCGAAAGATGAGGGTAATTGATCTTCATTTCGGGTGAATTATAGTAATGTGTTTTTATAATATTCATCACTGAAGATGGATGAGCTTGAGTCAAGTGTGAACACGGTTCATCATCAGTCTTCATTATTAGCCTAAAAACCATTATATTCAATTGTCAAATCACTGTAAAATCATCTGCTGGCAATTTTAGCTGGTAATATTCAGGTAACAGGTATTGGTTTCAGGTCACACTTCTCCAATTCTCACTATTAACTTACTATTAACTATGACTTTTTCTTCAATAAACTCCTAATTACTGTTTATTAATTTTTAGGTAGTTGTTACTTTTAGGTATTGGGTAGGATTAAAGAATGTAAAATATGGTCATGCATTAATATCTGCTTTATAAGTAAGTACTAACAAACAGCCAATATCCTAGTAATATGCAAGCTAACAAGCAACTAGTTAATATTAAGAATTGGACCCTAAACTAAAGTGTTACCTGGTTTCATTTCAACATCTGCTGTGTTCAGATTTACATAGTCAGAACAAAGTCATTTTGACCTTTCTTCTTTAAGTTTGGTAACACTTTATTTTGATGGTCCACTTTAGACATTCTACTAACTATAAGTAACTTATGACATCAACTAGCAGTCATTAGAGTATAGACTGTCTGCTTAATATCTGCTAACACTTTATTTTCATGCTCCTCAATAAGTAAATTTGCAACTCCGTGTCATCTAAGTCTAGGTTAGGTTTAGGTTCAATAGAATAAGTTGACATGTAGTTGCAAAGTTACTTATAGTCAGTAGAATGTCTAAATTGGACCATCGAAATGAAGTGTTACCCAAAGTTTTTGCATCAAAAAATACTAAAATGAGAAAAACTCAACTCTCTATGTCAGTTGAAAGTGTTTAAGTACAATTAAATATGAATGCTTTTAAGTATTTTTCCAGTAGGTACTTAAAATTCTCTACTCTTTTTACACTCCTGCACTGTAAGAGCCTAAAACATCTACTATGATTTATTTTGAAACATTTTTTGATGCATGCGTCGCTGGAATATCACAATACACTGCAACCTTTGATTGGCTGCAGAAAGTTCAATTTAGTTTAGTTTATTTTCTTTTAAAGCACATTTCTACTGCCTCCAGGGCAGCCAAAGTGCTGTTCAAAGCAATCAAGAAAACCAAACAAAGACATGACAAACACAGCAACATAAAAGACTAATATTTAGTTCTCTCCTGAGTCAGACTCAAAAGACAAGATGTAAAAGTGCTTCTTCAATACCGCTTTAAAAGCGTTCAAAGTAGGATGGCGAGTGGTAAGTTATTGAAAAGGCACGATAGGTTTTATCTTATCTATTAACCTTAGGAAGTAGAGGGTAGTTTTCACCACAGTATTAACTTGTTTTGCGAAATTTGACTTGGAGTCCAAAAATACACCCAGATTTTTTGTGTATGGGTGAGCATTTCTAGAGAGGGGCCCAAGTAGCTAGAGATAAAGGGTGAAGAGCTAAGAGGGCCAAAAAAACAACAACATTCATTTTGCTCTCATTTAAAGGTGCTCTATGCAAGTTTTTGACTGTACTAAAGCTTAAAAATACCATAATATGTTTGCAGATATTTATTAAACATGCTCAGTTCACATATTAGTTTCTCTGTAAACCATTGCTACAGCCAGTTATTTTACTTTGAAATGTGCGTTCCGTGTCGGAATGTCTGTTTTTTGTTTCGGTCTGTGCAAAACCGCACGTTGCCAATTTACCCAATAGTATTTCACCACCCCGGGTTGCCAGTTGGCGGAAAACACATGCAGCGAATTACAGCCATGGAAGCCAGCAAACAAACTGGGTCAGAGATCGCAGATTCTACCCGACATAAAGAGCCTCAGCATCCATCTAAAAATCTCTATGAACGGGAGCATATTAAAACACGATATCAACTCATCATAAATCAATAAATCAACTAATTATCTTACAGTGTGTAAGTCTCCTCGCCTTCCATGTTAACTGAGTTCGCTCCTGTTGCGTGTCCTCAAACTGGCAACCCGCGAGAGCGTCGAGTCTGAGGAGGAGGGGGCGGGGCAAACAATATTTTGAATTTGGACTGCAGTACCCATTTCAACCACTAGCTGTCATTCTTACATAAAGCACCTTTAAGAGGAGAAAATTCTTAGCCATCCAGCATTTTACATCCTTGAGATACATAATAATGCTTATCAACTGGGTGTAATGGGACATACAGTTGAGTGTCGTCAGCGTAGCAGTGGTGTGCGGTCTAATATTTCCTGAAAATAGACCCCAAAGGTAACATATACAGGGAAAATAGAATTTGGCTCAATACAGACCCTTGTGGGATCCCGCATGATAGAGGAACTGAAGGAGATGAATGATTACCAATTGTAACTGTTACAGACCAATTGGAGATATAAGAAGAAAACCAACGCAAAAACAATGCCGCTTTGCCCAACCTCCTGCTGTTAAGAAATCTAAAAGACTGCTGTGGTGGATTGTATCAAAGGCAGCGGTCGGATCGGGCAGAATTAAAATAGTGGAGTTACCAGAATCCAAAGTGAGCAAGAGGTTCCTGATAATTTGCTCACCCCCATGTCATCCAAGATGTTCATGTCTTTCTTTCTTCAGTCGAAAAGAAATGGAGGTTTTTGAGGAAAACATTCCAGGATTTTCTCCATATAGTGGACTTCACTGGGGTTCAACGGGTTGAAGGTCCAAATGTCAGTTTCAGTGCAGCTTCAAAGAGCTCTACACGATCCCACGAGTTTTTCACCCTACCGCGGTACTTCCGCCTACATTACACATGACCTTTCCAACATGATTACATAATGCGTGGCACATCACAGAGCAGTGCAAGACGAGCATTTGTGGTTTATAAAGTAAAAGTGGTTTAAAAAAAGTATATACACTTTTTAAGACCCTTATATATAAGGGTAAGACCCTTATTCCTCATCTGGGAGCTCTTTGAAGCTGCACTGAAACTGACATTTGGACCTTCAACCCGTTGAACCCCAGTGAAGTCCACTATATGGAGAAAAATCCTGGAATGTTTTCCTCAAAAACCTTCATTTCTTTTCGACTGAAGAAAGAAAGACATGAACATCTTGGATGACATGGGGATGAGTAAATTATCAGGAAATTTGAATTCTGAACTAATCCTTTAAATTTAGATTCTCCTGACATGAGGTTTATGATTAAAGCTGAAAATCTCGAATGGCAGGGTTAGTCTGTGAAGAGCGCATGGAGTATTTGCTGTTCATTGGAGCGCAGAGAGGCCGCAGTGCCCATGGAGACTGTGAGCGTCTGTCAAGGACACGAGTGGGTGAGTATGAGCAGTTTCCACTGAACTCATCCTACAGAGGCTGTTTACACTGGTAACACTGCAGCTTATGACGCTCACAACATTTAACAGCAGCAAAGCCTTCTGATTGGACGGTTATCAGCTGGTTTGGGCAGAGCCATAGTAACCAAACAGGTGGGGCACCTGCGGCAGGTGTGTTTGACTATCAAATAGCACAGAGAAGCTGCTTTCGCATTCACAGAGCCAGAGACGACAGGTAGCACAAGGGAATCACACTACATGAAAGGCAAGTACTTCCTTATTATATTAAAAATGTAATATAGATTTGTTAAGAGAAGTATTTTACATGTTTGTGCACACTTGGTGAAAGAAGCTCATTCTGATTCTAAAATTAATTGTTTTGCTAACATTTCAATTAAGTTATGAAAACGTTATTTCTGCATGTTCTCTGAATGATCAAAACGTCTATTTTTTTAATGTATTTGAAATGTTTTTTTTTTTTTTCTTGGTTATGAGAATGCTACAGGAATATTCTATTTTATCATTCTTGAAACAGGAAAGTTACTTTTGAATGTTCTCTGAAACAAGTAACATTTTAAATATATATATAAACATTACTGGGAGAATATTTGTTCATAACTTTGAAACATTAGCCAAAGTTCTGAGAAAGTTCTCTGTCAGCTGGGTTGACAATCCTCTGAAAAAGTGTGTGCAACAAGTATAACTTGATATCTGTCGAAGAGTTGCTCTCATAATCAAATGTGACATTAAACAACCTGCAAGTTAATGATTCACTCTTAAAAATAAAGGTTTCAAGAGGGGGTTTTCGCAGCAATGCCATAGAAGAGAACTATTTTTGGTTCCCCAAATAATCTTTCAGTGAACAGTTCGGTAAAAGAAAAAGAAGCAATTATTCTTAGATTAAAAACATGTTTTAATAATCTAAAGAACCTGTTGTGCAATGGAAAGGTTCCAAGGATGTTAAAGTTTTTAGTTACACTTTATTTTAAGGTGTCATTGTTACAGTGTAATTATATATTTAAGTACTAAGTAATATTAATTAACAACATGTACTTACTATAGGTGAGGGTAGGATTAGGGTTTGGTTAAGGGTTAGTTGCATGTAATTATGCACAATTACTATGGTAAGTACATGTAACATATGTAACAAGGACACTGTAAAATAAAGTGTTACCAAGTTTCTTTGTGAAACCATCAATGTGAACAATGAACATTTATTTAAAAGTGTAGTAAGAATGTTTACTATTAAAGAATTATTTATTTTTGGTTCCCCAAAGAACCTTTCAGTTATCAGTTCTTAAAATAACATTTTAATAATCTTTTTCCACTTTAAAGAGCCTTTTGTGCAATGGAAAGTTTGCATGGATGGGTTGTTCATGGAACCATCAATGCCACTAAAGATCCTTTATTTTTGAAAATGTAGCCAGAATGAGTTTTTTCCTGATTTGCCATTAGGGGCTTTCACACCGGCTAGTTAACTCAGTTAAAGGAACTAGCCACTAGGATAGTTCCCAGAGAACTAATTTCTCCCCCGGGCCATGTTCCTGGTTACATTTGCACTGGGAATAGGAACTCTGAAGCGGCCAACAGTGGCGTCTTTAAGTGCGGCATTTACATATGCTAAAAAACGACTTTTTAAAATGCCGGATGCTGGTGTTTGACATGCGTTTGACCAATCAACGTACACTCACGTCATTGATAGTTCCTATAGTGCTGGTTTAGACCCTACTCTGAATTAGGAGCTAATTTAGGTTCTCCAAATGGAGTTCCTAGAACTAAAATCATTCCTAGTTATTGCGGTGCAAACATGGCAAAATCAGGGTACTTGAAAATGTACTATGAAAAGGTTCCTCCGGTGCAAAAGCCCCTATTAAAGAACCATTTTTTTGGGTTCCACAAAATCCTTTCAGTTATCAGTTCTTAAAATAACCATTTTAATAATCTTTTTCCACTATAAAGAACCTTTTGTGCAATGGAAAGGTATGGATGTTCTTCATGGAACCATCAATGCCAAAAAAGAACCGTTATTCATAGAGTGCATATGGTCAGTGGAAGGCATTTAACTCCTAGTTTTCTTCTGATTCCGCAGCAGCCCGATGAAACATGAACTGGGGATTCCTGGAGAATGTGTTAAGTGGGGTAAACAAGTACTCGACTGTCGTAGGACGGGTTTGGCTCTCCATCCTCTTCGTGTTCCGCATCCTGGTGTTCGTGGCCGCCGCCGAGCAGGTGTGGAAGGACGAGTTCAAAGAGTTCATCTGCAACACGGAGCAGCCGGGCTGCGAGCAGGTTTGCTTCGACCACTTCTTCCCCATCTCTCAAGTGCGCTTATGGGCCATTCAGCTCATCATGGTGTCCACTCCTTCACTGCTCGTGGCTCTGCATGTGGCTTACAGGGAGCACAGAGAGAGCAAGCACAAGAGGAGGCTGTACCAGGACAAAGGCAGCATCGACGGAGGGCTGCTCTTCACCTACATCATGAGTCTGGTCCTCAAAACAACCTTCGAGGTGGCCACTCTGCTGGCTTTCTACTTCTTGTACAGCGGCTTCCACGTTCCCCGGTTGCTCCAGTGTAAAGAGAGCCCCTGCCCCAACACCGTGGACTGCTACATCGCAAAAGCCACGGAGAAGAAAATTTTCCTTTACATTATGGGCTTCACGTCTATACTGTGTATTGTGTTGAATATGGTGGAGATGGTGTATATCATATCTAAACAGTGCTGGAAGTGCTTCAGTAAGAGGTACGCTCCTGTGCACAACAGACGTAGCCGGCCTCCCTCCACGTTCACTCTCAGCTCACCACAACCGCTGTCCATGTCGAAGGAGGAAGGGCTTCATTCTGCTCCGGCTGGGAAGGAAAGCCTCACGCTTGCTGCTGCATGAACTCTTGGGACTGTTCGACTCGTTCATCCATACCAAACCTGTACTTTTCCACTGACGGCTCAAATGCAAATAACTTACCATATAGTCATGTGTAGCTATGATAGAATGAACTTTTAAAGAGGAAGAGAAAACACTTCCCATACTTTTGTTGTACTATATACATTTCTTATCATTTGAGTAGAATCTAGGCAAATTAGACAGACGTCATCATGCCCTCATTCTCGCAAACCGTCAACAAAACTACACAAGGTCAAAGAACATACAACCCAGATGGCATTTCATTTGAAACAAGGGTATATTTCTTAACAACAGTGTTTTGTGCTGAGAATCAAATCATTTATTTATTTTTTTCATTTGGCATATTGTTGGACCTGTAAAGCTCATGATAATGTTAATATATTTTTGTATGATAAACAATTGTGGTAATGTCTAATGCAATACCAGATGAGAAGCACTGGGTTAGACTTTACTTACGAATACTGTTTCATTTAATATGTCTAAAATAAACATCCTTCTCGGATAACCATGGTGGATAAGTGTGTCACTAGGAAAAAAGTATATCAAGTCCACAACTCTAAAAACAACCACTAGACATGGACTGATGGATACAGAAGAGTCTCATTCACCCTTGTGTCATATTCTAAAATCTATTCATCTATCAATGTATTATAAACAATTTTAATTTTCATATATGATATCATTGCTTTTATACTGAGCGAATCATATTTTCGATCCCCTAAACAACCCTCGTGGCATTTTTAGAATTTCAATAAAACACTGTTTAGTATGTTTAAACTGTTCAACTTAAACCTATTATGCAAAGTTCACTTTTAGATGGTGTTTTAATATAAATGTGTCAGCAGTGTGTGTACATAACCACCCTATAATGATAAAAATCCACCCACTCCTTTCTTTTAATCCCATAAAACCTCAACAGTCTCATTGAACAAGCCGTTTTCATTTTCTGTACGTGATGTCACATGGTGCAGGTCCCACCCACGAATTTTGACATAGCATAGTTTCTGCCCTGAGCGAGTTGTACAGTGCCCACCATTGTCTCGACACTGGAGCAGCTGTAGCAACACGATTGTCTTGTAAGCAATTGAGGTGTTTTGTTGTTGGATGTAAGAGTGAGCATAACAGTCTTCATTTATTTATGTCATATGGGCCACTGTAGACGCACCAGATTAGTTTTGAAGGGAATTCGCCACAGATCTAATATACACATGCGATTTGTGTACCTACTGTTTACATTCACAGACAAATGTGTGCACTCAAATGATAAATTAGAAGTTTAAACTGATATAGCTTTTAAACACATGGAAATAATAAACTTTCATGATGAAGAACTGCACTGTCCGTGAGCATGATCGCAATATAAATAATCAAAACCAAGCAGATGTCTTGTTAGAATTTGGCATAGTATCCGATGCAGGCTGGAGCTGTGATTGTGGAAAGAGGGCGGGGAGCAGCAGCTCATTTGCAATTAAAGGCACATGCATGAAAATCTTTGCTTGCACTCATAAATGGGTCTTTACTAGGGCTGGGTATTGACACAATTTTCATGATTCGATTCAATTTCTATTCACTTGCTTGTGATTCGATTCGATTCCGATTCGATTCTTTTGGATGTAGTATATCAGTTACAGTACATGGCAAATTTTCTAGAGGAAAAAAATCTCTCAACTAATGCTGTAAACTACACATGCGAGTCAGTTGGTACTACTTTACTATAATATTGAAGGTTAAAATTAACTGATTTATATACAAAACCTTAAATTACACTCAATTGTTTTTTTTAGAAAGTTTAGAATTACATAATCATATTTCTACTCCAATTTTTTTTAATTTTTTTTTTTATATAAATATAAACATTTAAATCGTGGCTGTCATAACTGATTTATTCAAACATGCATTAAATATTGAAGAACATAATAATGAACATGTAACATTAATCAGAATGCTGCTTTCTAGAGTTAATTTTCTGACTAATGAGTTTATGGTCACTGAATATGTTTTTCTGAGGTAAATGATGTTATGTGACATTGTTTACAAGCTGTTTTATTGACGTCTTTCCGAGGTTGAAACACTGAGCTATTACACGAGACATGATACGGATTTCAGTAAGTTGTACTGTATCTTTTAACATACCTTCAGATTTTTATTCACGTTTATTTCGCGCTGTAACTGGTATTAAAGCGGAGAGGATGTTCACATGCACTCCATGCTGCCGCTTCTCTTTAACTGAGGCGCTAAAGCGATCTGTCACGTCACATTAAACAGCGCCAAAACGGTACTTATTTTTTGAATCTCATAATAAGATGGACTTCATTTGAAATCTGAGACTTTGCTTCACATCAAAAGTAACAAAGCACAAAGATTATTGCGATTTATTGGATGGGAGGCGCTACATGTTCTGTTCATTCATCAAATGAAAACAGACTAGACTAATCAATTCTTGGGATTTAAGAATCGATATCGGTTCGTAAAAATGAGAATCGATTAAAATCAAGAAATCGATATTGTTTACCCAGCCCTAGTCTTTACAACATGGCATAAATAATGATGTGTGAGGTATTTTGAGCTAAAACTTCACAGACACATTCTGGGAATACCCAAGACAAATCTTGTATAATGAGGCATTTATGTCCCCATGTTTACAACGTAATGCCCCTGTAATTCTATGCATAACCATGTATACAAGAACACACAACATTATATTGGACATCAGCCACCCTAATCTCTACATAAGAATATCACAGTTCAAAATAATATGACTGCGGTGACTGTGCCTTTAAGGACGAGACCAACACTGAGTACCAAAACGCAAGCTGTATTAAACTGGTTGCTATTGATTAACATACAGACTGCTGGTGGCAGTAGTTGATCAAAGAGCCACACACAACATTATTGACAAATTTCAGATTTACAAGGTAAACAGGACCAAAACAATTACGAATTATACACAGCACTACATAACATCAGAATTGATAATGATTCACTTTCAGCTGGATAGAAAAAGAGTCCAATGGAATATTAAAAAGTACGAGTCTATACAATACTCAAAAAGAAAAAAATTCAACTCCAAAGGCAACAGAAATGTGCTGAACAGCTTCATAAGGACATACATGCTTTAGAGGTATTTCATCATCTACTGCAACTATAAAGTGAGCTTAACATACACAGTTCTGTTAAGTAATAAACATCGCACTAGGGACCTTTAAGATAGTGGCTGTAGTGTTTTCAGATCATAGAACATCCCCACAGCTCCTAACAAGCAACAATTCATTCAGCATTCATGTCTGAATAGAGATAAACTTCCAGTTAAAACTAACGATTGGGCACTGGTTTGCAGCAAGTTCACCAACCTTATCCTGAGTTCAGACAACATGACACAAGGGTCTGTGCACTAGTTCTTTTTTTCAAGGATCACTGTGGGTCGCAATTCATGAAGCTGCTTAAGAAGAATTTCAAGGACACCAGAAAAAACTTTTTGCACCTCAAATGTGACATTGCCGAGTGAGGTCAACTTTTGGGGATTTTTAAATTCAACAAGTTTCAGGACATCTCTCGAGTGCAATTGTGCATCAGCTCTTTTGCACACGACTGTCGCAGTTTTTAGGTGGAAAGCAGTCTGCAATCTTTTGTGTGCATTTCCGTTCAGAGGTACCGTTGCCTTTCTCTTCTGGGAAGTATTTGATTGCTGGAGAAACTGAAGAAAGGACACCTCAAACCCCATGGGCTTGAACGAACTCAGTGGTGTATTCTGACCAGACACATCTTCCTGTGTCATGGTAGTGGTAGAGGACATGGAATCGGTGTTCAGGTCCACATAATTTACTTCAGAACTCCTTGCAGTCCTCAGTCTCGTCATCCTTTTAGGTCCGAAGCACTTCTTTACACCCTGGCCCTTGCGCGGACGCCCCCTCCGTCGTTTAACCACCACTGATATCTCCGAGCATGTGTCTGTAGAAGGCTTGGCATCAGACAGATCGACGTCCTCTGTGCTTTCTTTCTCGGACGTGGGCTTCGAGAACTCTGATTCACTCTGGCTGGGCTCAGCGACTTCATCATTCTCAGTCGTCTCAATGGAGCTCTCCTCTGACTTATCAGTGTCATCGCTTCTGGAAGCGATGCGCTTATATCTGGACCGGGGTATCTTTTTACAGTATATAAAGTTGCTCCTCTGTTCTTCCAGGTACTGTTTTGGGAGCCCGTGCTGAAGATAATGCTTCATTATATTTCGCTCAGAACTGGTCACCGTTTCGCAACCCTTTATCATACAAGCATACTGCAGCTGTAAGCGTTTGGTGCACATGGCAGAGGCTTCTTCTTGTGTTTTCAAAATGGGTTTCCCATATTTGGTCCAATTGTTTTTTTTAGCTTTTCTCTTTTTAAGAGCTACCTTCTTAAGAGCTTCCTTCTTAAGGCCTACCTTCTTAAGAGCTACCTTCTTAATGGGTTTCTTGTTAGTCTCACGGTTTTCCTTCTCGACAACATCAATTTCATACTTCCTGGGACGACCAAGTTTAACCCCACTCCCACCTTCTCGTGGGTTTATGAGCAGCCGTTTGTACCTGTCTTGGTGTTTCTTCATGGTGTGCCGCAGTAGATTTGACCGTGTGCTATAAGCGCATTCGCATCCTTCCACCGGACATCTGAACATCCCTTCCACGGGGACAACTTTTGAGAGATTGGTTTCTTTATGCTCTTTGTCGACATGGCTGATATATTTCCAAAAAGCAGTGAAGGTCTCTGAGCAGTCTGGCTGATCACACTGAAACTTGCCCAGGTTGATACTGCACATCATGGCTCCTGCTTTCTCAAGGGTTAATTTGTGGAGCTGAAGGTAGTGCTGGAGCAAGTCTGGAACTGACTGAAAAATGCATGAACAGTCTTTGACTTGACACCTGAACTCATCCACTTCCGTTATGTCTGCATCTAATTTGTCTTCACCCTCCTCATTTCTATCCTTGTCCTCGACCTCCTCTTCGTTTTGTTCATCTTGACTGTTGACCTCAAATTTAGGCAAAGCAGACTGATGCACAGCTTTATAATGTAGAATCAAATTGTGTTGGATTGTAAAAGCTGCCACACAGCCCTGGTGAACACAACGATAAGGTCTATAAGGACTAAAAGCGTCATCCACCTCTGCTTTTTTCTCTTTTGTTTTTTTGGGAGATTCTTTTGGCTTTGCCACTCGAGGCTTGCTAGGTTTGGGCTTTTTGTCCAATGACTGATTTAATGTCTGTACTGCTGCTGTAGGATTCTGGGTAAAAGGGGCAATGGGCAGAATCTCTTTTAGTGGTGACACATGGGTTTGACCAAAAACAGAGGACTTTGGGGAAAATCCATTTGCGTTCTGATCCATTCTTGGAGTCACTGAAGAACGACCAGACACAATCACTGATGGCTGAACAGGCATCTGAGTTACTGTCTGTGTTCCCAGTGCAGGACTTTTGCCTTGAGATACAAATGTAGATTGCTTGACAACCGATGGAGTGATGCAATGTAATATTTTGACATTACCTTCTGTCTTGGTGACTGACGTACATTTAATAACTTTCTGCTGTTTACGTGCATCCACGCATGGAGTGATTTTAACTGGATTGGGGAATTCTGGCACTGGACAAGGGCTTCCTCCATCACTATCCAGGAGCCTATGATTGGGCTTAGGCCTGATTTTCATCCTCTTTATTTCTTCCTGTGAAAAGTTATGAACTGTCATATAATGGGCTTTGAGATTGGAGTTGCGTGTGAAGGCCTTGGAACATTTTTGACACCTGAAAGGGGCGACATTAAACTGGTCTTTCATTTGATTAAGCATTTTATCTGTGTAATTGTGGAGCTTGACAAGGTGTTTAAAAAGAGCATCTTTCGTCATGGCACTGTAATTACAACCATTTGTTTCACATGCAAATGGTTTCACATAAATTGGTATCTCCTTGGGTAAATCATTGGACTCTGGCTTATTAGGCTGTGCAACACTCATTGCAGGATCAGCAACAGTTTTGGTAACCTCATTGATGCAAGCCACAGTTTTGATAACCTCACTGATTTCTCTGTCAAGGTCAAGATTCTCAAGGGCTTTTTGGATTTCCAACACTTCATCCATCTCTGTTATGGGCATACTATTGGACTGATCATTGACGGCACTTCCCGAAGACACAGATGAAACAGTGTGAATTAAGCCATCATTTGGCCTCAGGTCACTCAATTGTGAAACTGCCTCGACAGGGACTTTGTCTGTGTTTCCCACAGGTTGTTGCTCACTTTGAGGTGCATTCTCAATCAAGTTTGAGGTATGCTGTGAATCCCCAATGTCAGGACTTGCAACAGACATTTGTGAGTAGGAACTGTCAACACTTGATCCACGAGGCAAACTACTTTTTTTGTAAAGATCTCCAGCCAATATCTGCTCACGTAGTCTTTCTTTGACACTCTTTTCAGACACCAGGTTTTGAGTAAGACTTGCCATGGCTGCCAGAAGTCCATCATTTGATAAGTCACTTGCACTGTCGGTTGTTTTTTCCTTGATCTCTTTAATTTTGTTTAAAGTTTCAGCTTGAAGAATTTGATTGACATGATCTGACGAACCGCTATTCAGGCTGGATGTAGACTGGTCATCAGCCAACAATTGAGAAAGAAGAGGATCACTGACATCGTCATTAAACAGTGTGTTTGACATCTCAGAATAACTCGCTTGTAGCTGATGTTTGACACTACCAGTATGCTGTATGACACTAGTTTCTGACATACGACTGCTCTGAGCATATGGAGCACAGGGGTTTGGAACCGTCTGCTGTTCTTGTCCAGAGCTCATACACAGATTTGACGAGCTTTGCTTGAACACTCCCCCCGTCTGTGTGTCTTTGCTATTGTAGGTGCCATTGGCTTGGGGATAAGTGACATTTGGGAATAGTTTTGGATCAAGAGGGCCCTTATTCTGTGGCAGGTTGAAATATGGGGATGATGTTGGATGAGGAGAGTTAAGAAGATCAAGAAATGAGCTGGGGAGGTCCGCTGTCAGGTCAGCTTCATCAAATGGTTTGCAATGAGCCCGTTTTGACAAATGTCCTCCCAGAGATTTAGGACTCGGGAATTCTCTATAACATCTGCAGCAAATGAACTTGCCATCTTTAATAATTGCAGGCCATTTTGTTCTGCTGCTTCGTTTAACTCTTTTTTTGCCTTTTTCACTGGACACATTTCCATTGTTATTCTGACAACTTGGAGAACTGCTGTTTGATGGGGGAGTTTCATTGTTAGGGAGTGGTAAACCTAAAGCTTTATCTCTCTCCAACTTCACCGGACACGGAGTGTTGGTTACTGCAGAGAATTTATCGTTTGTTTGCTGCGTGTAATCTGCTGAAGAATCTTTGGAAACTGAATTGTTCAAACTGTCAGTGAAAGAGGGCAACCTGGGCATTTGAGCGGATCCCAAATTTGTCTCTACTACAGAATTAACGGCTACCACTACATTAGGACCCATGATTTGTTGGGGTGGATTGAGATTGCCAACTGCATGTAGACTTTCATCTGAGGTGCCATTGAGTTTTTGAACGCTGTCCGCTTGAGCTGGTGCTGGGTAAACTGTATTATTCTGCGATTGTAGAGTAGTATAGCTCATACCTCTCTGCTGTCCGTCCTCACTAGAAGCTGCATTCATGCGAGTAAAATGGTTGCTAGGAAGTGTGTTCATGTTTTGGGTCATTGATTGAGAATTACATATCTGCTGTTGGAGTACTGAATTGTTCCTGGGGGCCCACACGTGGTCTGCTGCCATTTGAGGCTGATTTGTACCATTTCCAAGCTGAGAGAGAACAATGGGATCTAATATATTGTCCATTTCATTGGGACGGATATGCCTTGGGGAAGCAGTGACTTGAGAGGAGACAGAAGGATAGTTGGGGTTTGCACAGTTGGTTGGGTAGGAAGGAGGCTGGCTAAGGGGATTCGGTGTCTGAACACCAGGGCCAGTGACTCTTTGGCCCAGCTGGTCTTGTGGATTCACAACTGAATTGAGGGTTCCGTTTACAGAAACAGATCGGAGTGTGGATTGGACTGCAACATTGTTCTTCTTTGCTAGTTTCCACTGTGTGTAAAATTCAGGATGAACAGCCCTCATGTGCTTAGTAACACTTCTGTAAGAGCTATAGTCTCGAGTACATGTTTCAAAGTGACATTTGTGTCTCTCTTTGTTTTTCACATTCATATCTACTGGTTTCACAGATTTGTTCCCCAATACTTGTCCATTATTTGGTACAGAAGTCATTTGTAGAGGAAGTGTCTGAGAAACAGGAGGAAGCATCTGACCCAGTGAGACAAGTGGTGTTGTATTGTGGGAAGTCTGTGCTGGAGAGGTCATGTTGCTATTACACAGGCTCTGATACGATGTTTGAACCGGAGCTAAAGGATTAGGACTGTACTGCCGAAATACTCCATTGTTATTGTTGTATAATGGAGTAGTAGCTGGATCAGCTGTCTGCAGCTGACCATCAGTTGGTGGGACAGGCAGAAAGTCCTCTAATACACTCTGGTATGAAGATGTAGACGGCATAGGATCTGAATCACTCATCAAGGCCTCCAAAAGAGATTCCTCCGGTCTATGCTGAATTAAGTGAGGCGTGTGAGTGCCCACAGCTGACTGGCCCAGGTGGTCATTGATCTGAGGGATATGCTGATGGATGGGATGTTGTTCAGGTTTACTTGTCCCAGACTGGGCACACTCTTGAGCAGAAAGTGTAAAAGCGCTACTTAGCATCTTTTCAACAGAATGCTTTATGGTCGCCATGCCAGATGGACGATCCACTTGAGACCCTGTGCCGTTGTCATTCAAATGGGTGACTGAGAGAGAGCTAGGCTGAGCAGAGCCTTGATCTATTTGATCGGAGTGGTCTGGATGAGGTTCTGCTGGTTGAATACTTTGACTGTCAGTGCCTTGGCCTTCCTCTTTTGCAACATGGACCTCTGCATGGAGGTCTAACTCAGACTGCGAATGAAACACTTTACCACAGTCTGGTGCTTTGCAGGTAAATGTTTTATAATGCTGTGCCTCATGGTCATACAGTTTGTAGGCTTCATAAAAAATCTTGCCACAACCCGGAAACATACACTTAGCCTTGAAGACTGGGTGGTCTTTCTTATGTACGATAAGTTCGGCATTGGAGTCAAAGCTGGCTTTGCAATTAAGCTGTATGCAAATGTAGGGTTTGGTGCCACAGTGCACCTGGAGGTGATCATTTAGGTGATCAACACTGACAAACTGACGACGGCAATACTGGCACACCACTTTTGAGCTCTGCATTTCAAGGAAGCACTTTGCTTCCTCATTGTCGCCATGATCTTTCACATGGGCAACAAGATTTCGGAAATATTTAAATCCCCTCCTGCAGCTCTGGACTGGACAAATATTCCCTTCACAACCATTTTTGAAGTCTAAGCCATCAGAGTCATTGGCAGCTCCATTACTAAGTTTGTTGGATTGCCCACCACTGTTATTTTTTGTCTTGGTCTTACGCACCTGATTTTCACTGCTTTTAGCTTTCAGGGCAGCTATGACAGGAGCAGCTGTTTTGGGGTTGGCTAACTGCTTACTAGTCTTCATTGCAGCGAGGCGCTCTTTGCAAGAAAGTTTAACATGCGATGCGACATGTGGTTCAAGAGTCTCTTTTGTTTCAAATGTCTCTAAACATATCGGGCAGCTGTAGTGTCCATCTTTGAAGTGAGTCTGTGCATGACGCACGATTCGGTGACCAAGAAACTCCTTATCGCATAAAACACAGTATTGCATGTAAGCCTGCCAGTTTCTAAACCTAGCTGAGACAAACCCTTTTTCTCTCAACTTTTTCATCTCTCTGTTTTTCTGCTTCTGATCTTCTATTTCATTTAGTTCATTAGTTGTATCCAAAAAACGCTGCGAGACATCCTTGAACTCCTCACTAAATATGCTGGTGTCTTCCCCTAAGCCCTCAAGGTCACCATCGTTCAGTTCATCAATGGAGGACACAATTGAGGCCTCCTCCCCCATTAGACCTAAACAGTGGCGTTTTAATGCCTTCCAGTTCCAGAACTCAGGATCAAAAGGCCACTGGGTTTTGAGGACTAAAAGGAGCTCACAGCGCAGCGAGTTCGGTACCGGTAGGTCTTCCTCGTCTAGCTTCTGGTCTGGCTCATTGTAAAGAGTTTCCACTGCATAGTAAGAGTCCACGGTTGGCTCCAGGAGAAACTCTGTCAGTTGGCAGGCCCTTTTGACCTCCAGGTCAGAAGGTAAGAGGCAGGAAATGGTTTTGCAGACTGTGGCCTTGGTGCTTCCTTCGCACGATTCCAATCGCAGAGCTCGTATGCAGATCTCAACACAAGTCGAAAGTCCAACTTTGTCCATCTATGGATTTGGAAAAGGAGTATTTAAGACATTTTATAATGTTTAAAATTAACAGCATGAAGTGAGAAACAGAAAAGGCTCACCTCTGACTGGATGACTTTGATGAAAAAGAGTAGGTGGAACACAGTTTTAGACAGAAATGACATCTGACGGCATCTGTCCAAAAAACCTTGATCTGAAGGCTCTAATCGTTTGAGCAGTTTTCCCCAGAACAGAGTCAACTCCCTGCCAGAAAACACACAACATTTCTCAAATTATTTACAAACAGAACACTTTAAATTAAAAGGCCTTTCTTTTTTTTTTTTAAAGATATTTATCATGGTTAAAGCAAATTCTTATTTGTCATTTCCCAATTCTACATTGATTTTACTAGCATTGGTCACTTTTGTGACTTACCAAGCACAGTAGGTGTCCTCCTGTAGAATTTGACGTGTTAAAAACCCAGAACACAATGTAAATGCAGCTTTCTCATCACCATCAGCCTCAAGGTTACAAATCATCTCTAAAGCATCACGACAGTCCACTTTTGACAGCTAAAAAAGGAAGGGGAAGAAATTGCAGATGTAAACTTTATATTTGTCTTTGGAATTTATGAAAATCTACTTCCAAAGGCCTTATGACAACAATAATCAAGTTCAAGTTCGACTTCACACTTTTTAATAAATTTGAACTTTTATTTAAGCTTTGGCTTATGATCCTTGAATACTTTCAAAACAGTTAAATCTGAACAGGAATGGTAAAATGCAGAAACAGAAGTATAATCTCAGTAAACAGTCCACTATCTTACCTCTTCCATTACAAGTTCCTGCGGAGCAACAGTGCACAAACAAACCAGGTACATCTGCTTGAAGTGTCCCTTCTCCTGAAATTCAGAGAACTCAGCACAGGCCTTGGCCAACGACGCAGCCTGATCTACACAGCTCTCTTTGATCAGGTGCTTCACTCGCATCCTCAGAAGTGTTGGTCCTTCCAGGGTGAGGAACTCATGGACTAGAGAGAAAACAAACTTTTCAATGCTTGTGTAATACAGGTCGACAGGTTAACTCTACCAAACCGTTGGTTCAGTTGTCAGGTCATAATTGACGAAGAGAGAAACATTAATTTATGGGTTAAAGAGGAGCACCTTTCTCTTGCGGTGGCATATCATTTATGAGAATGCCTGTCAATGTAGGATTGGTCCAGACCCCTTGCTCTCGTGCGATGGTGGATAGAATGAGGAGATGACTGATTCCCTTCTCTTGCACAAGAGGATGGGCGATCTATACAGACATGACAGCCCACAAAATAAACATAACAGTTTAGAAAAACACTGGAAAACCTACATTGCAGACAGCAAGCATCTTATTTGTTGTTGACTACCAAGTTGGATACTTTACTGTAGAAGACAACAAAGCTGATTAATGCAAACACTAGTAACTAAGAACTTTAGCCTGTTAAATATACCTGGACAGATGACCTAAACCTATCCCACAATGCATCTGGGATATTCTGGGGCATAGAGATCAGCAGCTCTGCACAACTCCTAGAGAAGAAAGTCAACAAATACTCATAATAAACTTAAGTAAAAATGAACAGAAAAAGAGAGAGAAGAGAAAGAGTCACTTAAGTGCATACTCACAGTGAGAGCCTTTCAAGCACAACCGGCACCTTTTCACACTGGGCAGAGAGGTACGGGGACGCCTGTGCAAAGCTCAGCAGCGCCTTGATGTAAACCTCCAGTACTGGTAACGGCTCCTCCTCAATCCTCCACAGACTGGCATACTCCACCAATGTCTGAAAAGAGCACAAATGTGAGTTACACATTCTGACTAGCATGGTCAAGTTCACTTTGGGCTGATGCAAAATGCAATATTACATTGATGTTACATGCATCAGATTGATCTCATATGCTTGGGTATGCACTGGGTAACGCATACTCAAGCACTTCTGTTTATTGGTGTACATTCACTGTTCAGCTTATACGTATACGGCAAACACTGATATTACAGACTCTGGGTTATTTGAAACAATCAGATACATTTTATATGTTTCTTTTTCAAAAACATTGATAAGGGTTTTATTATCGTAATGATTATTCAATTTCTGTAGTACTTCTTACTACGTGTTAAATAAAACTATTATACCAGAAAAATTTAATTTGCATCCTCGTTCAACTGTATTAGTCTTATTGTTTGAAATTTCCTTCTTTGTTCACCAGTCATTTGTAGGCATTTTTTGCTTATTTGTAAGAGTGTATAAAACAGCATATTAACAAATGTTTAAATTATGAAAACTTTAAAAATGAGAAAATACTATTATTTATTCATTATTATTATTTATTATTTCTCAAGGTACGATACGAAGTACTATCACAATGACTCTTATTGTTTGGAAGTGTAATTCAGGGTTCACACACATTTTTACCAATAAATTTCCATGAATTTTGAGGCAAATATTCATGACCTAATGTTCCATGAAAGTCTATAGATACATGTAAAATATGTAATTTTTTTAAGATTTTTTTTAAAATTACAATTCTCTCATCTACATCCTTGTAGGTTTGCTCAATGTTTGCTCAATCTATGTATGTGTCTTTACAATGTGTAATTTTATGTTTTTTGCGCAACAGCTTAAACGCAGCACAAGGAAGTTTGATTTCAAACTTTGAATTGAATTTACAAACAGCCAGTAAACAATCAAATCACAATCAGTCTCACAAATAAATACAGTAGAATAAAGACACAAGTTAAAGTTTTTGAATAGGTTTAACAGTAGTATTCAAGTACAGAAATTGAACAGTCTTCACCGTAAATTCACTGTAAATTCACTGTATATTAACTCTTTCCCCACCATTGATGGATTTTTCTGAAACAAATTTCCATGACTTTTCCAAAACTTTGCATTTATAGTAGGGCTGTCAAAATTAAAGCTTAAAATCGTGTTAATGCAATTAATTATTTTCAGTTTAGCACGTTAAAAATATTTAATATTTACAGTTTCTCAATCGCTTTGGGTCAATTTTTCTCTCTCAAAACAATAAGATCTCTGAACAGTTCGTTTCTTGTTCACATCAGATTTGAAATTCTTACCAATTTAAGCAATTGCATGCGTTTCGACAATTTGCACAATATCTAAATGCACATGGCTTGTTGATCAAAACTGATGAGTTGATTCTCAGTGAAACTCTTCACAACTTCTAAAAAGTTTCATCGTGTGAGCCTCCACATGCAAAATGATCCATTCAGTTATCAAAATCTGTCAGACATGCATGCATACTGCTTTCATACCATGGAAAGTTTGTAATGTCTGCTAAATTGGCAAATGGTCTGCCATTGTAATGAAATATGAATCACATTCACATTAAAGTTTGGAAGCATACAGTAGGTTATAAGGAGTTTGTCCAGCAAAATCACTACCATCTTTGAACATGCAGGAATGTCTAAATCTCTAAACAGCAACAGCAGTTTATTTTTTGTAGAAATGTGATACATATGAACTAAAAATATACAGTTGCTTGTTGTGGAAAGAGAATGTGTGGTGTTAGGGGAAGACATAATTAAATAAGTAAAAATGAACAAGCAACTGTGAATTTTCAGTTTACATGTAACACATTTCTACAAATGTGTGCTATATACAAATATGTGCTATATATATATATATATATATATATATATATATATATATATATATATATATATATATATATATATATATATATATATGTTTGGTTCCACTTTATATTAGGTGTCTTTATCTACTATGTACTAACATTTAACTGAATAATTTAATATAATTCACTTACTGTGTACATACGATTTACATTGTACTTATATTTAAAAAAAACTGCATGTAATTACAACTAGTTAAATCTAGAATTACACTGTTGATCTTCCCTTACCCCTTAAGCCTACCCATACCACCAAACCTGTCCCTAACCTTACCTGTATCACCTCAATAGCAGCACAACTATTTTCCAATACAATATGAATACAATAAGTACAATGTACTCATTTTTTTATGTAAGTACATAGTAGTTATGGACACCCAATATAAAGTGTGACCAAATGTCCAGTTTCTTTTTGAGTACTACAGTACTGACTTTTCCTAGTAATTTTTTTACTTGCTGCTGAAATCTGTATCTAAAAATCTCAGTGTGAGACAAAAGAGCATTCGGCCAGACAAAATTCTTGTACAGTGTAGAAAACAGACAGTGTCAACTAAAAAGTAGAAAACACATGCAATTTGTATATAATAAATATTTTCCATGGGGGAAAAAAATCTGTTTGGCCAGTTTGGCTCACACAATGACAGGAACTCTTTATTTTGGTGGCATCGGCCAATTTACTGACACAAATACTAGGTTTTGAAGCTTAAATTAAATGTTTTTTTCAGCAACTACATTTTGCTGACATGTGAGAGAGTTCTGATGTTCCAGCGAACAGTTGTGACAATAGAGTACCTCAGGGATGACGTGTTTTTGTAGGCAAAACCCAGAAGCGAGTTAGCATTTTAGGACTTCCGGTTCCAAGTCTATGGGTTTTTTGAATGGGTTTTTGCTAAATCACCTGAAATAAGGTCTGTGGTTAGCAAAGCCTCTAAATATTTTCACGTTTTGATCTATGACATAAAACACACCAGTTATAACCCGCTTGTGATTTTTTAAACCTTTATTGTGTCCTAAAAATGGCGGTTGCTAACAAATTGCTAAAAAGGAACTACTTCCTTTGGCTTCCTTTACTGTTATTTCTATTTCTTATGTGTTCCATTTTTATTATTATGTATTTGGTTCTTCTTTATGTAAAGCACTATGAATTAACATTGTGTATGAAATGTGCTACACAAATAAAATTGCCTTGCGTGGGGACTTTAGACGTCATCATGACAAACAGGACATTTGGACAGCATTTCTCATGGGAAAAAGTGGATAAGTATTCATACACAGCGCAGATCATAATCAGCGAACATGTTTTTAAATAAAGTTGTTTTTTAAATGAAGTTTGGAGGTGGTGACAGTGATCCGCAACCATGGTGTGCTGTAGTCCGTTTACAGCCTACTGTTAGCTTTTTATATCTGACGACTTTATTTAGGCTTTAAAATGTATAAATGTTGTGTTAACTTGTAAAGATTATCTTGATAGACAAAACGTGTAAGTGTCATAACCCTTTGTTAAACACAGAGCTTATTTTTTGCGATTTTCCAAATGTCAATGGGAAAAATGCATAGGCTTTCGATCGAGGGAACCCGTGTGCCGCTAACTTCCGGGTTGGCCTACAAAAACACGTCATCCCTGAGGTACTCTATTGAGCTTACAGTTTAGAGAATGTTAAGACTGTTTCGGAAAAATGTGCCAAAGCGATATTGTTACTGGCAAGTATCCTCACAAGCAGTCTTAAATGAGTTAAAAAGTTAAATGAATGTAGAGAAAATAGGATGCGTGTCAGATCTGCATCATGTACACCAGCTCTTAAAGCCTAATAAACCTGCTGCTCTGTCATTAACGTTAATTAAATTCACACCCAACTTATAACGTGCATTAGCGTAATTTGTGTCGTTCTTTCTGCACTCTCTTTTTAGTTGTTCATTCATAAGACAAATGTTTTTATCCATTGTGTCAAAGGTACCAGTACTTTGGTACCAAGTTCATACTGAAATTGTAAAAATGTTACATGCTTATGTACTTATTGCATTACATTAGTCTTGAAGAGGCTTAGAAAATGTCACTAGAACTAGAAGACATGGTGATTTTTTTAATCAAATAAGATGAAGCATTTGATACAAGGTGGACACACATTAGAATCATGAATAGAACCATTACATTTCTGTACCTGAAAACTACTGTTAGACCTGCCTGAAAAGCACTGTTTATTTCATTTATATCTTTATTGTATTATATTTATTTGTGCTATAATTTGATTATTTGTTCTTATTCGTTCTTATTTGTTCTTATTACTTATTGTTTACTTGTCTTTAAAAATGTAGGCTACTAAAATTATATTAGTTAAGCTAGTAGTTTTAGCTGTGGTATCGAAATTGGAGAACAGGATTTAGAATTTTCACTAGTATCTAAAATGTTTCATGGCTGGTAAAAAAATAGTTTTGGCCGGTAAATTTTCTTAAAATATTAAATGAAAATTAGCCCAAGCTTTACTCACCCTCAAGCAATCTTAGGTGTATATGACTTTCTTCTTTCTGATGAAGACAATCGGAGAAATATTAATAAATATCCTGACGCATTCAAGCTTTATAATGGCAGTATGTGTTACCAAACAAGTATAAGCTGAAGAAAGTGTCTCCATCCACATCCATCCATCATAAACAGAGGTTAAATAAATGCCTTCTGAAGTGAAGGGATGTGTTTTTGTTAAAAAAAAAAAAATCCATATTTAACAAGAAGAAAGTCATACACACCTAGGATGGCTTGAGGGTGAGTAAAGCTTGGGCTAATTTTCATTTGAAAGTGAACTAATCCTTTAAGTCACTGGCCATTGGCAGGTGTGGCAAAAAGTTTTAAGCTCTGGTTCTGGGGCACCAGTTTTGTTGGTCATATTAACCATGTAAGCTCTTGATATTTTCAACCAATGTGAGAGCATAAAACCACTGCTGCTACACTTTAATACTACACAAACATGCCTAAACACCGGTGTCTTTCTCTAGTACACACACACGCGCGTCTCATCAAGAGTGTGATCAGACTCTAAAGGTCAAAGGTGATCATCAGGGGTTGGAGATCTTAGTAAGACCCAAGCAGACACTGCTGCATTTATTTCTGAAACACAATCAAACCTGCCTGTTTTGAAATGAGATGTAATGGCCTCGAGGTGTTCGAGTCACTGCTGTTTTATGCACTGGTCAATATTTAATTTTTGGCCAATTTGGCTTTTCATAATGTGTTGTTTCAGACTTCATGCTCTTTATCTATTTGCATTTTATTCCTAAAAACATGGTGAAAATTTATATTTTTTTTTGTCTGTTGACAGTATTTTCTGATTTATGGAGTGATTCAGATAACCGTTCTGCAATTGCATATTCGTGCATATTTAATTAGATAACGCATAATGTATGCAATGCTTAATGTAATCAATCAACTAGGGAATATGGTATTAACTTTTTAAAAACCCTATTCACCTGGAGTATCAAGCTTTAAAAACACCAACCCTGGACCAGCAGCAAACACTTTGCACATGAATCCACAATGGACCAAGACTAAAGTTCACCACAAAGAGAACAATTGTAATAACTATAATTTATATATAATATATACAGTATTTTAAGCATTCGAATATTAATGTTAAAGCACATCATACAGACCCATTTCACTGTGATTACAAGTTAAACATGAATAAAAGATGCTTGAGTTTACACCGTAAGTGAAATGACTACTGAATAATGAAGACAATTACGCCGTAAATCACAATTAGAGTATGACTGATTGTATAACTTATCAAAATGTGATCATAATGCAGTAGTGTTTGTTTAACGCCTAACGAGTGATCATCAGTTCCACCACACAGGGAAATATAGATATTATACACTGATCGAGACACAAAACAGCACTGATATGGGATCAGTACTGGCCGATATGCAAAATCTGGGATTGGATCGGTAAATGAAAGAGTGGCAAACAGAGGTTATGTTAAACTAAACCGCGAGACGGACTTGTGTTAGTCTAGAAAGCATCTGCTTTAACAGCTCAGCTTATTCAACAGCAGCTTAATCAGCACTTACCCTGAGTTAAGAGAACATGAGCAACATTACTGTCTTACAACACACTGACATCTATAGATCATCGGGAAACAGAAATATAGGTCAGTGGACCTTCAGAGCAAAAACAGAAGCACAACTCACTGCACCAGAGGCCGGGACACACTGAACGCAGGGAAAAACTTACGACTCAGGCACACACACAAGGAAAAGAGCTTTACAAGCAAACAGTAGGTGAACTGAATGATTTTTCTTAAAGGATTAGTTCACTTCAGAACTAAAAATTCCTGATAATTTACTCTCCTCCATGTCATCGGAGATGTTTATGTCTTTGTTTCTTCAGTTGAAAAGAAATGAAGGTTTTTGAGGAAAACATTCCAGGATTTTTCTCCATATAGTGGACTTCACTGGGGTTCAACGTCCAAATGTCAGTTTCAGTGCAGCTTCAAAGAGCTCTACATGATCCCAGACGAGGAATAAGAGTCTAATCTAGAGAAACCATTGGTCATTTTCTAAATAAAATTAAAAAATATATACTTTTTAACCACAAATGCTCGTCTTGCACTGCTCTGTGATGCGCCACACATTACATAATCACGTTGGAGAGGTCACGCGTGATTGAAAAACTCCATCTCATTTTCTCCTCCAACTTCAAAATCACCCGGCATCGTTGTTTTACCTTTTTTTGTAAAGGCTGCTTGACTTAGTCTTTGTACGTTCACTTTGAAGACACTGGATCTGTACTTCCACCTACGTCACACATGACCTTTCCAACATGATTACGTAATGTGTGGCGCATCACAGAGCAGTGCAAGATGAGCATTTGTGGTTAAAAAGTATATAATTTGTATTTTTTTAGAAAATGACCGATGGTTTCTCTAGATAAGACTCTTATTCCTCGTCTGGGATCATGTAGAGCTCTTTGAAGCTGCACTGAAACTGACACTTGGACCTTCAACCCGTTGAACCCCAGTGAAGTCCACTATATGGAGAAAAATCCTGGAATGTTTTCCTCAAAAACCTTCATTTCTTTTTAACTGAAGAAAGATCTTGGATCACATGGGGGTGAGTAAATTATCAGGAAATTTGAATTCTGAAGTGAACTAATCCTTTAAGTTACAGTGACAAGGTAGATGATGATGATGATGATGATGTGCAGCTAGTAATTAACTGATTATGTTGGTCACATTATGATGCTGCTGCACAACATAATCTGCATATAATTATATATTGACAGATTATGGTGATCTGCAGTGAGTGTCAGATTACAATGTTGCTGCACATTATAATCATCAATGCACATCTTTATAGATCATGATGATAATGAAATGCTGTAAGATCATAGAGGATGTCATTGTAATCTGACACTCGCTGCACATCACCATAATCTTACTGCAGTTCATTTAATGGTGCAGTGATTGGCATTAAGTGACTGATTTTGGTGCTGTTAGAAACACATTATAATGAAGATTATGATGATGATGATGATGTCCTGGGTGTGACATATGATGCTGTGCAGGAATAGTGTAGGATTATGAGAATGATGTGCAGTTGATTATAATACCGTTCTGAGTTACTGATAATGATGTGCAGTGATTTATAATGCTGTTCTGGGTTATTGATGATGATGTGCAGTGGCTTCAGATGATGGCGATGATGACCAGGCTATGGTTCTGCAGTTGTGCGCGCGCTGCGTGCTTGTTTACAGTCCTGCGCCTGATGCACACATGCACTGATTGAGCCACATAAACGACGCCGAATAACTAACGGACCCTCTATGAACGCGTTAGGATAGCAAAGCTGTGTCTAAATTCGTCGAACATAGTCAAGCAGCACTTCTCAGCAGCGGGATTACTGCACTACTGTAGGTGTGTGTGAGTGTTTATGAGTGCAGCTAAACATTGTTGTGCCACACGCAGAATTACGAGACAATCTGCGCTCACCTGACAGAACTCATAGCAGTACTGTGACGCACGCTCGTCGGGAGACTCCTGGCTGTTTTTCAGAGCCGCTGCTATGTTCTCCAGTCGCGTTGTGAGCGCGTTTAAAGCGCTGGAAGGGTCGCTCCGCTCGCTGCGGTCCTGCTCGGCCTCCTCGTCCGCCATCTTCACTTCCAATTCCGCCGCGTACGCACAGCGCGTCACGTGACGCCATATCACTGTGCGTGCTGACGTACTGGGCAAGTCACATGACCCTGCGCTCGAGTCGGGTCAAACATTTCTCTTAGAAGTTAACTAATGTACAGACACATTTCAGGAAAATAATCGATTTCAATAAGTAGGATTATTGTCCAGACTTAGCCTCGGCCATTATTGTGTTGAATACATATCTGCATATTATAGGAAAACACCTGAATGGATTATGTGTAGAATATATGAAACTATAACTCATGTAGTTGAATGTTAATGCTAGGAAAATGATTGAAAATTGGTGTAACCACTAGCCACTCTTTAAGCAGAAAATAACTGAAAATACGTTCTGGATTTTTTAAAGACGGGACTGTGCCAGGAAGTTAGGGTTTTAGATTTTTTTTTTTTTTTTCCCACCATAATATGTGATTTTAAAAATGTATATCATAAGTGTAAGAAGAAAGCAGTTCTTCATAGCTGTAAGTCAGGTAAGGAAGGTGTGACTAGTAAAAGTCCCTATTTCCATTTCAACCACATCATTTGAGCTCTTCAAGTTCAAATAGGACATTAATCACTCAATGACAACTGAAAACACTTTTCAGAATCTTTATTAGTGTATCCCGGTCATGGGGTTATGGCATTTTGATAAGATCAAACTGATTTTGTTTTTTTAATCAAATAAGATGAAGCATTTGATACAAACCATCTGAAACCACGAAGCACAAAATTCATAAAATACACTGAGAATACTTACTGATGTCTGTGTGACTGTTTTCCATGAAAATGATGTGACTTCCTGGAAGATGATGGCATTATGGACCTGTTTTAAAGTGATTTTAACAAAGACTAACAGGATGGATTATTATCAGTGAAAACAATATTCCCAACATATTTTATTTGAAACATTTAGGAGAAAAAAAAAAAAATGAAGAAACAGCTAAATGATCAGTTTCATTGGGTTAGTCATGTCAGTACAGCAGCTGACAAAAATGAACACGAGTAGAGAAATGATTTCAAATTCACCTCTATGTCCATTTTTGATAAAGGAAAACTTAACAAATGTGATTTCTATCTTTATTCAATATATTAAGACACATATCATGAACATATTCTGCATAGTCAGAATGACCAGTCTTATCTTTGACTTTTGCTTATGAAATATGTGCTGTGTTTTATCGAAATGACTAAATATGCATTAATACTTAATATTTCAGCTAAAGTGTTTAGATATGCAGAACGCAGTAAATAGAGATCTTTAAAGAAATCATAAAAATCAAAATGACAGCGTTGTGGCTTTGTCTCTGTGTTTGCTTTGGACATGTCGATTCTTTAATGTTTTTGAAATAACTCTCTTCTGTTCACCAAAGCTGCATTTTTTTGATCAAAACTACAGTAAAAACAGTGAAATATTATTACAATGTAAAACAGCTGTTTTCTATGTGAATAGATTGTAAAATATAATTTCTGTGATCAAAGCTGAATTTTCAGCATCATTATTCCAGTCTTCAGTGTCACATGATCCTTCAGAAATCATTCTAATATGATGATCTGCTGCTCAAGAAACATTTATGATTATTATCAGTGTTGAAAACAGATTTTTGAGGAGGCTACCATTCAAAAGTTTGAAGAAAGATTAAATAAATAAGAATGAAATTAATACTTTTATTCAGCAAGGATGCAGTAAAGACATTTATAATGTTACAAAAGATTCCATTTAATATAAATGCAGTTCTTTGAACTTTTTTTATTCATAAAAAAATGCATTCCACAAAAATATTATGCAGCAAAAACTGTTTTCAACATTGATAATAAAAACATTTTAAAATATAATACAACAGAAAATGGATATTTTAAATTGTAATAATATTTCACATTTTTTACTGTAGTATTTTTTTACATTAAAAATCTTTATTATTCCAAACTTTTGACTGGCAGTGTACATGTTTTAAATTTCCACACTTCAGCTCTGCTTTCTAAGAAACCAGATGACCCCGCAGATCAGCGCTGGGCCTCAGGGGGGCGACACTGACAGCGTCTCATCAGCAGGATGAGATGCTTTTCAGGAAGTTTGTTTTGTAAATTTGTATTGTGGAAGTGACTACTTGCTCTGTATACTGTAAACACTAGTGTAAATTATACAAATGATTGAAATCAATTAATCTTGTTGAGCATTAGATATTTCTATTGTTTTGGAGTTTAATGAGTGTGTCTCTTTAAATTTCCATGAACCTAAATTTGTCAGCTTTTTCTGTGATGATGATCTCAGGATCACAGAGCCAGTTCTTTAATTTAACAAACTCAACTTTTAAGTTAGCAGATCTTTAGATTTAGATGTTGTACTACTCAAGCATGTTAATTGCACTTAACTTGAAATACTGAATAAGCGAACTCATACAATTTGATTCATTGCACTTAACATGGTCTTGGGAGCAGGGCTCTGTTCCCATCATGAACCACGGCTCAAACGGATAATGAGAATGACTGATTGACTGTTATATTGCTTCTGTTATTGTTATGCGAATTTAGAGAGCATGTTTGTTGTGGCCTGTCTGCGGTCACCGTCATTGTAGTTTATGTGTTGGAGGTCAAGAACACTGCACTCCACAAACACAATCCTGTTGCACACTGAAGTCTTCTGATATGTTTGTGGGCTGTTGTGTGTTCAGGTCCTGACACCTCAGTGTTGGGAGGAGCTGTGATCTTCACAGACTAGTAATCACCATTGTTGAGTTGATTAAATCTATCTACCAATAGACAGGTGTAGGAATGTTGTTTTGAGTGTAACAGCTCCCTACAAAAAAGAGATGATGCACTACAGCATTTTTTTACTGTAGTGTAGTTTCCTGAAGGTCATGTAGTGTTCATGACCTTCAAAACTCAAACCACAATGACTTTGTTTCTATCCACATGTTTTTTTATGTGAATTTTTGCATATTGCATTAAAAAAATGCTGTATGGAAAGCCAAGATGTGCATAAATCCTAAAAATGTGCATATAAAAAACAAATGCACTGAATTGAGGTGGATATATATATATTTTTTTACATGTGCATAAACTACTGACTTTGCCCCAGCAGACCAATTTCACTGCATAGCATCTCAAATGTTGGTTTGGTCATTCTGAAATGCCTGAGCCAAAGTCGACAACACCATTGCAATAATATAAAAAAATAAAAAATAAATCAATAATTATTATTCATTTCAGCTGTGGTGCATGATGGGAACTGAACTAGTTTTGTTACACAGACACAACTCTGCATGCAACCCAAATAGTTAAACTCAAAGTTCATCAACATACTGGGGTTTACAGAGTCTCGCACATAACATGTGGACAAATATATCACAGCCACAAATTCGTTCTCTCATTTTAGCCAATCTTGGCCACAATTTGTTCACTAGTTTCAGTTAAATTGTGGCCACAAATTAAGAATTTGTTCCCACAACTTAATTTTTTCCCTTGTTTTAGTAAATCGTGGCCACATTGAACTAATTTGTTCCGTCGTTTTGATTTAACTAAAACAAGGGACAGAATTATTACATCATGCGCACGATTTACTTAAAACAAGGAAACAAATTAGTAAGACAAGTTGATGTGTTAGTAATTTGTGGGAATGAATTGCTAATTTGTGGCCATGATATACAGATTTTTGTCTGCATGTCTTGTGCGAGGCTCCATAGGGGTTTCAAGTTTACTTGTTACATCCACCAACTGGAGTGCCCTTGATTTCCACCAGAGGGCACTCCTTCCGTCCTTCCATCTCACCATGGACTATTTTTCCCACAACCCATTGCCCGGACTCATTATGACTGATTACATCCACCTGTGTCTCATCATCTTGTTAACCCTGCCTATTTGAACCCTGTGTGTTCATTCACTCATTGCGAAGTCTTGTATGGGTCACTACTGCATTTCTGAGCATTATCCTGGTTCCCTGTTCTTATCTTCTGCTTGTCTCCCTGGATTTGCCTGTGTCTTGGACCTTGTTTTATGTTTGGACTGTTTGCTTGTGGTTTTAACTTTAAGCCCATTTTATTGATTGCGATTATGGATTACCCTCAATAAAGCTTGGATCTTCAACCTAAAGTCTCGGAGCAGTATATGACAGTACTATTATTTGTCTCTCTCTTCCTGGAAAATAGATTATAATGTTGATGTCTCATGTTACACTATAAGATTTGACCAATCAAAGGCTCCCAAGACTAAGAATGAAATGACCATGAAAAAAATGACCTAGAGATTATTGGTTCCATAAATAAACACACACAAAATGAGCCCTTTGGATGTGTCCCATCCTTACTCCCTGTTTCAGTAGGAAGTACGGTGTACAGGAAAGACCACTGTGCTTGTCAAGCCATTCCACGCCGTTGCTTAGTAATCAAATGATGATGTGCTAGAAAAGCAGATAGTGGTTTTTCATTGGATTTTATTAAAACAATGTAATCAGCTCTTCCCAAGGACACTGCGTCATGTGTGCTTTCCGTACTCCAGCTAGAATTTTAGACGGACGAATCCAGAATGTTCCGATCGCACTGAAGCAGCCGCCCATGAACCTGTCTATGTGTGCTCCTTACGCCTGATCAGTCTCTTGAAAGCTTGTTTAAAGTCCTCGTTGAAGCTGGTGTACAGTAGCGGGTTAATGAGCGAGTTGATGTAGCCAAGCCAGGTGAGTGCATCCGACACGTGAGGCGAGGGGTTCAGCAACATCAAACCCACCAGCAGCTCTTTCATGAAGAACGGCAGCCAGCACATGATGAAGGCTCCCAGGATGAGGCCCAAAATCCGTGCCGCCTTCCTCTCCCGAGACGTACAGATCTGATTTCTCTCGTCCTGCTCCGCCGCATCCATATCGAACGGTGGTATGCGAACAGCGACGTTGTTCCGGTCAAATTCCACGGTGGGGTCAGAGGTGGACACGTCCGAGACGCAGAAGGCGTGCGTGACCCGGCAGTGGTTCACAGAGTTCTGGCTGTCGGTGCTGCGGCTGCTGAGGTGCCGCGAAGAGCCACGCTTCTGGTACAGCGTCTTGGCGGCGCTGTAGATGCGTGAGTATAGGATGAGTATCAGAGTCATGGGGATGTAGAAAGCACCGAATGTGGAGTAGATGGTGTAGCCCACGTGGTCGTGCTCGATGATGCACTGCTGCGGGCCGCTGCCATCCCCGCGCTGCCTCCAGAACAAAGGCGGTATGGAGATGAAGATGGAAATCACCCACACGATGACCACCATGACGGCGGCACGCCGGGCTGTCCTCTTGCGCGCGTACTCGATGGCTTTAGTGATGGCCCAGTAGCGGTCCAGCGCGATCACGCACAGGTGCAGGATGGAGCAGGTGCAGCAGGTCATGTCGACGCTCAGCCACGCCTCGCACACGAACGGCCCCAGCAACCACGTCTCGGTGGTGATGTACAGGATGCTGATGGGCATGACCAGCACGGCCACCAGGAAGTCGGTGACGGCCAGTGAGCAGATGAGGTAGTTTGCTGGCAGGTGGAGCTTCTTGGTGGTGCAGATGGCGGCGATGACCGCGGCGTTCACCACGGCCGTCAGCAGCGTCAGCAGCGCCAGCAGAGCCACCACGGCTAGTCGCTCCGACAACACCTCGACGCGAAATGCCGCTCTTGGTGTGGCAGTGGTGTTGGTGCTGTTGGCCTGAGCACCAGCGCTTTCTCCCAGATAGCGCTCCATTTCCATCCCACAGCTGGAGTCGCTCCGTCAGACCGGAGAATCCCACTGGCCCCGCTCCAGGACTAAAGCCCCGAAGACTTCTGCGCTGGATCAATGGCGTCCTGTCAAACACACAGTCAGATGATGAGTTAACATGGCTTTTTTTAGTTGCTTGACATAAATAATGGCTTACATTTTTTCATAGCATGCAGACACAGTGGCCTCCGAAATTATTCACTTATAGGGAGACCACTGGCAAGATGGGCTTTTACTAAAAATCAGCTGATTATAAGAAAAAGAAAAGGAAGAAAAGAGTAAAAGGGCTGTAGTACTGCCTTTTGCAAGAAACTTCAATACCCATAATGGTGCATTCACACGGGGCGATGGCGTTAGCACTTCTCATTTACTTTGACTGGGTGACGTCATGCGTTGCCGAACTGAATTGTGGGTTCCGTTGTGTCGCTGACATTGCTCGTGGCAGAAGTTGAAAAATGTTCAACTTTTCAGGCGTCAGCCAATCAGATCCCCTTATGCAAATACCATAGCCAATTGCGTTCATGCAACACCGGAAAGTAATGTGATTGGCTGTTGTCACTATGACAGTCAGACATGCCCTCCGTCAAGCGTCGACGCAGACGCCCCATGTGAATGCGGCGTAATGCAATTTTTATTTTGGCTCCGCCCCTTAAAAGCTCTGGAGCTGTCAAAAGTCCACTGGATGATGCAAAATGATGCGTTTTACATCATCCAGCAGAGTTTTGCTGAAAAATAAATGGGGATATCTGGTTGCAGGTAACATGGAGAAAGAGCACATATTGTTCGTCTACTGATTTTCGAACAGTACAAAGCTGGTTGAAAATTGGCGAACTTAAATTACATCACACTTGTCTGAACTTCATTACATTAGACAATAAAATATCAACCACAGGTGTAGTTCATCACATTAACTATCAGGGGTGCGTTTCCCAAAGCCAACTATGGTCGCAAGTTCCGTCGTTACTAACACAATTCAATGGAACTTGCGATCATAGTTGGCTAACGATGCTTTTGGGAAACACACCCCAGCATGCTCCACTAACAACAATTAACAAACACAAACCATTCCAGCAGTAATCTGAATAATGTCTGTGATGAAGTGATTTTGTGAAAGAGATATTGATAATGCCATTTGTCCATGTCCTCTAGTGTTCAGTATTGATGGCAAATGAATTTATGCCTCTGCTTGGTCTTTCTTTTCTCTAGTCATAGTCTAGTTCATAAAGTGAATTTAATGCAGGTTTTGTGTCTCAAGGGCAAAGTCAGCCGTGGAGAACCCATTTATTTTAATGTGGTTATTTAGAGGAAAAATATTTTTATTTTTACAGAAAGAACAGAGCACAGATACACACAAACAAACACATGCATCAACATAACACATCTGTGTAAATTGGTTCATATTCAAACCAAAGAAGGAACCAATTTAATCTACTTCTGTTAAAACACAGCACATGCTCATATGCTAAATATAACCGTTTTAACGTGAATTTAATGAAAAAGTAGGCCACGATTGGTCACTGGTATTAGCAGAGCTATTACTCACTGAGAGAAGCGACATACACTATAGTTTCTACTCTTTCGCACAATGATGACCGCAAAAACTTACATACATAACAGAGACTCTTTTAAGTGTTTGAATACTAAACATAAGCAGATTTCCCCCTTCAGTTTGTTTTGAGTGAACAATGATGGTGTAAGTTTGGGAGTGTTAAAACATTAAAACAGGTTTTGTTATTGTTGTATTTTATTTGTCTCAGCCACAACTGTCTGTCTCAAATATTTATTATACAATTCTATACTTAACAGGGAGCCAGGGAAATTAAAACAGGTGTAACATGATAGTTATTCTTTCTCTTAAAGTCCCACTTTTATCCCTTAAAACTAATCTTTGATGAACAAAATGACATATTTAAACGTTTTTTCCCCTTCATGCCTTAAAATAGCTTGATTCTAACTTTACACCCTTGCTTGATTTGGTATGCGCCGATACATGAACATACAAATTAGTCTCCGCCTCCACTCAATCACAGCAGCTCAGATTACCTGATTCGCACGGTCAAATGTAGTAAATGCTACAAAATGACAAGTGGAAATATTGGTTTGATTCTGTAGAAGAAGAAGAGCGAATTATACAGGCTTGTAAGATGTATCAGAATGGTAATGTGTTTTATGTATGTCGGACACATAACGGTAATTAATATGATTAGCTTTTTGCTTGACTACGTTATCAAACAGCAAATAATGTGTTGCTAATGTTAAACAAATTATGTTCCCTTTCACCATCTCAGTCTGCCTTCTAAAAATCCATAGAAATGCTTTGAACATTTAATTATTGCATATTTGCGTAATATTCTGAGTTTGCATTTTACTGTTTTTATTTGTTTTGAATACTGAATCTGTTTTTGTGAGATGAGTAAATGCCTGCTCATATTTAGTCTAGAACTAAAATAATAATCATGTTTACACAGTGCACACAACACCTCTGCACTTGAAAAATGAATCTGATTACATAACTCATGTTACTTCTAAGTCATTACCCCCAACACTGTTTGTACCAACTGTAAGTGAGAGAGGAATGAGTGAGAGACACTGTAATAAAGTGAATTACAGTAATCTAGGCCAAATGTTACTAATGTATGAATCACAGTTTCAAATTTCAGAATGTGCTTTTCAGCAATATATTGCTTATTATGGTGATTTCACGCTTTCCATCAGCAAATGACAGCAGCTTCGGGGAGAGCAGGAAGGAAGGATTTAAACTGAGAGATACGGAGTGCGCCAGGTTAGAGAGTTTTAGACTGCATTAAATAATAATAATAAAAAACATGGCAAAAAATGACTACACAGCAGAAGAGGTGATTGGGAAGATTTTTGATGAGACTTCGAAGGAGGCTGAGCGCGACTCTTTCACGCATCTTAGCATGTGTGTGTGTGCATGTGTATATGTGTATGAAAAAAAGGCTCCTGAGCGACACCCTGCACTTGAAGATAACATATTGTGTTTGAATTTTACAGTAAAAAAAACTAAATATGTGAAAACGACCTATTTTAGCTTCAGGTTCTGAAGGGTTAAGGGAAGTTAAGTTTGGATGGTGTTAAGACACTCCGTATTTATCAAAGATAGATACCAGAGGGAAAACAACACCGGACCAAGTACCGATCCCTGCTTCATGACTGAATCTTCATCAATCATCTCTCAAACAGACACACAATCACAGAACATGCTAATTGAGCTCCACCGACCTTAATAAAACTACTGTTAACTCATTGTAACCACACCAACAAAATGAAAATAATTTTTTTTGTCACTTGTCAAAGTGTGCTGCAAATAAAATAGTTAATTAGCAAATCATCCTCTGCTATTGTACATGAGTTTTTATCCTGTCTGGAGAATCAGCAGCACTAAATAATTAAAAACTAAGAGGGTGTTAAACGTGGTGTTAATAAACTCACCCAGTCCTGCCATTCCCTTCCTCTCCCCCGGGACCATGTATTTCTTTACATGTTCACTCTCACACACAAACACACAAGTGTTTTTAGAAGACTGAGTCTTTCTAGAGGTTTAGTGTCTCCTCCAGGTCCCAGTGCAATCACACTAATGATAAAGACATGAATGAGCAATCACACAACAGTAGCCTGTAATTGCACATGTTTGATTTACAGGTTGGCCAGTCCCTAGAGGTCAGAGGCAGCTCTGAAATCATTCAGAAGAGGTTCAAGCCTCACAATAACACAATCACCTCTGACGCTCTTCATGAGCAGCGTTCATCCACCTTTTACGTGCGAGCCGTGTTTGCGTAGGCTGACTCATTACATGCAGTTGTTGGGATATTTCTAAAGAGTCTGTCGTCACATGCGGGCCTGAGCGCCCATCTGTCCGCACGTCCCTAAGTGAAGCCCAGGGATGCAAACTCACGAGGGGTGAACAAGGTGAGACAATTACAGATTCCAGGAAATGCTGCAGTGGGAATTATTGGTGAAAGAATAAGCTTTATTACAGGTTTAATGATTTAAATGTGCACTCTGTAAGTTTCACTGGCTATTATTCGATTTCACACATGAAAATCGAAGTCAGTGTCAGTGATTATCCCTAGTTTGTCGACCCTGCAGTATTATATACATTAGATTTCTTGTCTTGCTTCATGTAACCCCTCAACTATGCAATAAAATCCAGCTCAATTTTGCTATAGTATTGTGCATTTCGTATCTCCAACAACAACAACAACAACAACAACAAACTAATATATTTATTGAGGATTAAAAGACCTGTATAGACTAAACTAGAATCCCTCTGCAAGTGCTAGCTTCTCTCATGGGTTGGCTGTGTATATAATCCAAAGCACGAAGCATGACAGAGAATGATAGATCACAATCTACTTTTAGTGAAGTTCCTAAACGTAATTTCAGGAGGAGTGAACCCATCTAATCTTTCAACTACCTGCCGGAGCATATAAGCGGCCGCTCACCTTGCTCTGTCATCAGCTGTTTTTGGCATCCATCCACCTCCCCAACTCCACCAACATAATTTATGCATCTTACTACCAGACTCAACTTCCAAGCTTTAGTAGTCCCACTGGGGGTTAAATCTAAGCTCGAGTTGAAGCTGCTACCCCCTGCTAGCCCCTCTACTGCAGACAGCAAACCAAATACATTTAATCTTAATAGCTTAAAGTTTATATGGGCAAACAAACTTGTGAAATAAACAGAGAACTCGAACGGCACTACACATACCAACATAACTTCAAAGAGAGACAATGAACAGAGGGCTTAAATACACGAGCAAGGTAATCAACAGAACAGGGAACAGGTGTGGACTAGTCTCACGTAGCCAGACCTTCAGATTAATGGCAGAAGGTCTGGACTCTATCACAGCTTTCATTGGCCAAGGACCACCCAAGAGGACGTTTGACTGACATGTAACGCAACCAATCACAGTTTGTTTTGTTCCGCGTCATGTTTAGGGTCATGAAATGTAAAGTCAATGTCCCTACAGACTGGCGTGCATCTAATAAATTATTCATTTAAGAACGTTGTGCAAGTTTACTTCAACAATGGAGCTGCAAACGTCACATACTCAATGTCAAAATTCAGCATTTAGTTGAACCTGGTAAGAGCTCATTGTCACAGCTGTAAACATGACAGCATTTTTCTTCCACAAGGGGGTTTGGCTTCAAGGCATTTGTTTCCAGGCGGACCATTAAATAATACGACACACACATTTTACAGACATCATGTAGAATTCAATCAACCAGATGACGACTTCGAAAATCCTGAAGTGTTTCCAGTTAAGTGTGCCATATGCATCAGACGTTCAGCCAACAGTTCATGGATGTGACATCTGAGGCTGAGACTAGGTGTGGACTAATTAGAGACTATGACAATGAATAAAAGACTAGAACTCAGGAAAAATGAAAACCATGACTAAAACTAAGACAGAAACTAAACATGACTGTGACATAACTCCCCCCTCCCAAGAAAGCACATCCTTGTGCTGCAAAACATACAAACTGAAGAGTGAGGGAGAGCGGGGACTCTGGAGGAGGAGGATGATGAGCAGGCAGAGGAAGACACCAAGGAGACGACAACCAGGGATGAAGGTGGGAGGAGCTGGGGCAGAGACAGGAGGGACCAGAGCAGAGACGGGAGGAGCAGGACATGAAGGTCCACAGTGGAGCTGATGGAGAGAGGAGCCATGGTGGAGAGGCCAGGCGGAACCAGCAAGATGACTGACTGAGGTGGAGACAGTGGAGGTGGAGATTAAGGCAAAGCCGAAATGCTGAAGGCCTGGAGGGTCACAATGGAGCTGCAGGCGGGCGTGACTGAGGTGGAGGCGTGGGCTTGGCAGACCGGGGCAGAGGTGGTAGGAGTGGACAAGGACAAGAATCAACTTCTGGTGGTGACTTCAGAAGGTCAGGAGGAAGCGGATGATTCCTGTATCTTTTGTTCCATCTACCTATTGCTTGGTGGATGGTAACCCGACAAGAGGCTGACTGTCACACCCAGGAGTTTAAGGAAGGTTTTCCCGACATGGGAGATGAACTGGAGACCCCTATCTGAGACATGTCCTCATGGATTCCGTAATTGCAGAATACATGATTGATCAATAATTCAGCAGTCTCCATAGTGGTGGGAAAGCCTTTGAGAAGGATTAGTTTGCAGGCTTTGGAAAATGACTAACACACAGGTGAGTCCCACTGAGGGTGGAAGATCTGTGATAAAGTCACCACCCAGGTGCGACCATGCTGATGCAGGATGGGTAGAGGAAGGAGCTTCCTGGATGGTTAGTGTTGTGGGGTCTTGGACATGTCACACTCCTGGCATCCTTGGACAAACCTTGTGACATCCTTGTCCATTTGTGGCCACCAAAACCGATCCTGCAGAAGCAAGACAGTCCTATTGGTTTCAGGGTGGCCAGTACCCATTGAGGGGGTGAACAGATTCAAAAGTGTACAAGTCGTTGCAAAGTAGGACATAAGTCTTATAGGCGGGACGGCCCAGTTGAGCAGGTTCAGTGGCAGTGGCCTGCGTTATACGTTCATCCAGGAACCATTGTATGAGACTAAAGATGATTTTAGGTGGCAGAATAGGCTCATCTTGGATTTCGGATGGAATGGAGATGAGACAAACATCAGCCTTGATGTTCTTGGCCCCTGGATGACACAAGATGATGAAATTGAAGCGGGTGAAGAAGAGTCGCAAATGTGCTTGGCGAGGATTAAGTTGGCGGGCTTCATGAAGGTACTTGAGATTCCAATGGTCTGTCAATACCAAGAAAGGACGATGGGTCCCCTCACGGCAATGCCACAGCTCTTCCAGAATTAGCTTTTTGGCCAGATAAGACACCATTAGTTGAAGCGTCTACTTCCATCACAAAAGGCTTGTTGGGGTCAGAATGGATGAGAAGTGGGGCAGATGTAAATGCATCGCTGAGTCGTCGGAAAGCATGGGAGGCCTTGGGGGTCCAGGACAGAGACTTGGGCTTGGGTTGAGTGGTATTTGGGTCTGTATTTGTCTATTTAAATGTATTTGTAATTTTTGAATACATTTATTAAAACATATTAAAATGTTATTCATACAGACAATGACTTGAATACTGTTATGTTTTCAGTTTTGAATACAGTATATGTGGGGCTTGAAGCCAAAATGTCTAAAGAATTTATGAATCATGATATTTATTTAAAAAACTTTTCACTTTGAAAAATATGTTTGAAATAATGACTGAGATCAAGATCAAAGTGCAGGGAAAATATTTTATTACTTGATGGATATACACCACTTAACAGAGTCATTAAAAAATACTAAATAAAAGAATCCAGCATGAATACAAAGGGTACAAAGACCTTGACTTTTGCTTTTGAAACTTTTTTTTTCAGACACATTAAACTAGACCCCCCTTTTCATCATCTCTATCATCTTAATTTGTCATACACTCGTCTATCAAACGTTGCTGTGTTTGTTGTGTCTGGCTTCACAGTGGCGCGATGACAGTGGGAATGAGCTTTGGAAACTCTGTTGTGTCACTGACATGCTGGGGTCGTGACCTCGTAACATCATGATATTCAACGTCTTTCACATCTTTCAGATTGTCAAGGCCCCTGAAGCTCCAGGAAAGATGAAGAAGATCCATAACTGGAGGTTCTTCATTCATCCACTTGGTGGGGACAGAGACAGAAACACAATCATGTCTATACATTCATGAGCACAACTCATTTTATGTTAATAAAGTAAGCCGTTTTGTTCGAAAGAAATGAATGCCTGTTGAAAACATGTCTGAGTGATATTTCACCACAAAATCAATAGAAAATTGATGATTCTCATTAAATTGGAATTACTATAGTATATTGAATGTCAGGTTACTGGTCATTTTCTTTTATTTAAATTAATTGAACAATTCAAATTCAGTACAACAAATCATGATGATTCATTTTCTGTTAGCAAAATATAATTTTTCATATCTTTCTCTCCATTTTGGGGTGAAAAATGACAAGGTTCTTGACAGTATTTGTATAGCTCACCCTATGACTTTTGTAAATCTCAAATGATTCGGGAAAGCTTTGAACACACATGAGTGTTGTTTTCAATGACAGACTCTTTTACAGAAAGTGATTTTAGATGGTTTTAGGCCTGTCGTTATAATATTGTGAATCTCCTCCAGGGATCATCAGGAAACTACACTGAATGAAAATGATAATTTAAAAATGATAACATTAAAATGAACTGGTTGTATTCAAGTCAAAAATATTATTTAGTCCTGTTGAATCAACCTAAATACATTCATTTATACAAACCAATTTAACTTAATTAAATCAAGTAAAAAAATCTCTTTAAGGTAACAATTGCAGGTTACCACTATTTGTTTATTTCTCACGAATCAGACGAAGCTCAAAACATATCTGAAGTAAAAGTGTTTGTGACTGATATCAGATTCTCCTTCTGTTCAGTTCTGCTGTTGTGTTCAGTTTAGAGGTTTTAAGAATCATACTTGGTATGTTTAAACCAATGTGTTCTTTTATTATTTGGTATGATTAACTTCGCTGTATTCATCAGTTTTGATATGTTTTTCCCCTTCTTTCAGAAGTATAACTGTAAATTAGGATTGGTGGTTGTACTTGACCTTGTCAAAGCTGTTTTGAGTGGAACAAGTGTGTGGTTCGATAAGTTCACCAACAAATTAAAATACTGTCATCATTTACTTGTATGGCTTTCGTTTTTTAAGTGAAACACTAAAGGAGAATCTTCTTTCCATTCAGTGACAGTTCATAGTGACACAACTCATGCTCCAGAAAGCACCATAAAAGTATCCCAACAGTAGTCCAAATGACTCATTATATTCATTTAGATAGTTGTGTGTGAGGAAGAGTCATACTTGCTCTTGTTTGTAACCAACAACAAACCTCTTCACCTCGAGCCCGTTCAGCCTCATTGATGTTTCTAAAGAAGAGACACCAATCAGACTTTAATATTAATAGATTGTATTACCCCCAAATTAATGAAAGCAAACTGGGTTCTTACAATTTCGGTATAATGTCATGGTCATGAACTGCACCATGACAACCATCATAACTTTGAGCTTTTTGTTCTGAAATGGTATTTACAGTTCTGAGTGGCCATGAAGCAAAGATTCACAGCAACATCCAGCTGCCTTGAGATGAATGGGAATGCTGACGGATCGCTCTCCCTAACACAGAAGTCTTCAGCCCTGCTCCTGCAGAGTTCAGCTCCAACCCTTATCAAACACACCTGAAACAGCTGACCAAGCTCTTCAGGATTGCTTGAAAATCACAAGCTGAAGCAGGATGGATATAAACTTTGCAGGGCAGTGGGCCTCCAGAAGTAGGTTTGAAGATGTATGGTCTAACATATAACAACTTCCTGTCCTTCGCATGCAAAAAAAAAAAAAAAAAAAAATAAATAGATAAAAATAAATCCTGAGTTGAACTATATGGAGGTAGGAAGGCAACAAGGCACGTCCGAGTCTTGTGCTGCCTCCATGGTCGACCAAATATTAGTCAATGAGAAGAGGCTTAGTCAATGAAATTTTAATTAGTCAGTTAGGAAAAAAAAAAACTCCACAGAAAGTGACAAAGTCACTCCTGGTCCACAGCTGGTCCATGTGGTAATTATGTTGGGCAGGAAAACCAAATGTTTGCCTATCATTCATCAACCTCAAGCATGGCTTATCATTTGAAACATGCAAGTAGCCTAACATTAGCCACTTTACATACTTGCTCTAACATTAACCTAGATGAATGTGCGCTAATATTAGGTGAAAGTGTTATTGCAGACTTTCAAAGCTAAATTAATGCCATGCTTGCTCAATGACACTTAACGTGCGTTTCTCTCTATTGGCTCATCCACTATATTGCAGAGATGAGAGTCGGAAAACACTGGAACTCAGAAAACACTAGAATATTAAAGGCACAATATGTAACTTTTGGTCCTCTAGCGGTTAAGAAACAAAACTGCCTGCATTTTGCGGAAGAACATTTTTTTGTTTGTGATTCGGCTCTGTGTGACTGTGAGTTAAGAGTTATAACCAGTTTAGATGGAAAGGATTTCAAGATGACTAGCTGAAAACGTTACTGTAGCTTTACCCATTAATAGACACGGTATGTCCTTTAAAATAAATTGCAACACAGCTACAACAACCATAATGAAATGATCTTCATAATAGATAATGTTTTACAGTGAACTCTGTTAGAGAGCTACATATGGCAATTGATCTGTTCAATAAAATACCTAACTGTAATAACACCATCATCTCCACGTCGCTTTTACAGCATTTCAAATCCCTCGGTTCTCGCCATCTCCGAAAAGCCAAGCTGATGTTGATTCTTGTTTTATTACAAGCTCTGCTGCGTTTTCTTTTCTCCAGCAGACTCTCCTCTGTTCTGCGTTTGTTTAATACAGGTGATTCTCCAGAGGTTGGAGATTTAGCAGCTCCATGTCAACCTTTCTCACTCGTTGTGACAACTAACCTGCGCCACTCCCACACCAGACACGCTTCAAAGCAGCTGGAGCAACTGCGAGCGACGTGTGTACGCAATTTCCCCAAGAAAACCATCCCAACAGGTCTAAAAGATAAACACTTACAACAGGCTTATCATAGTGAATCAAGGTAAGACAAAAACATGTTTTGGAAGAAGGATAGACAATGTATTGACTTTATATATGCGCTTGAGTGCGTAATTTATATTTTAAAAGCTCATTATTATAGTATTTCTCTCTAATGTAGAACAATGTTAGCAATGATATTCATATGATAACTCACAAGTCAGCTGCCTAAGCTTTCAGACACAGTCTAGGATGTAACGGAGATCTCATAAATGCAATGGTTCAGTGGTGATGTGTATATTGGCAGCAGCAGAGCGGAGCTCTAATGATGGACATCAGCGGCTCATAGGCACAGATACATGTTTCCTTCAAAGACTCGTTTCAGCAGCATGACTAAACCAGCCTGCTATTGACACATCTGCTGTGGGCGCATTGATTATTCAAGGCTCTATTTAAGGGAAGATTACATTTGTTAATGATCAAAGTGTTAAGTATGATCAGCACACGGACAGTAGATCATGAATTAGGGCCAGGTGGTCAGAGCCCCAGAGACACATGAATTATGCAGCAGTGGCTATATTGGATTACACATGGCAGACGATATGCTGGCCGCAGCACTTTATAATGCCAAGCTCCTCGGCAAACCCCGGTCATCTTCACGGATGGCACAGCACTAAATCTTCTCCTGTCACAGAGGAACTCAGCTTGATGGATTTAGTCTCTTCGAGGGCCGGTTCAGGACCGGTGTCATGTGAAAGAGTTGAGATTGATGAGAAGGACTTCTTCACGTACCATGAGAATCCCGAGGGTCTAAGAGTGCTAGAAAAACCCTCAGAAAAACCTAGTGTCATGAAGTTTCTTTACTGACCACTACTTAGTGTAATAGAATGATGTGTACGTGATTCAAGTGAAAGCATCAAAAATGGACTTCATCAAAGCATTAAATCATTAGAACGTGAAAGATGGAGAGCTGTTTAGTACTCAAAATAGAAAAGAGTTCACTGTTTGAAGATAAGAAAATAAGCTATCACTGAATCTTGAGATAAGGTGCAAATCATATCCCACAATTCTACTTCATTTTTTTTTTTTTTTTTTTACTACTTTAAAACAAATCAGAGATCATCACTAGAATGTTCTTAATACAACTGCAACATTTCATTTAAACATTTAAATTGATTAAACAATGTAAAAAATTAAAAATATACCTATTTAAAAATATTTACTCAATATAATATTTACTCTATAATAGGCACTGCAGGGCTCTACACTTACATTTCTTTTTAGGAGCACTTCTGCTCCTAATTTAAAAAATTTAGGAGCTCCTTCTGATCAATGACAGAAATTAACCTTCCCATTATAAGCCATTAGAATGACTTCCCAGGTGTGTGTGTATATATATATATATATACACACACACATTTTTTCTAACCTTATTAAACATGTCATCTTTTATATCAAATTCATAAATTTATATTTATAAATTGAGTTAAAATAATAAGACACAATCAGGAAGAATAAGTTACCAATCAAATGATGTATAAACAAAATTCATCTTTGCACTGCAGGTGGACAGAAGAACAAAAATGTGGCATTTAGGTTTATTTACAGACTGTTTAATGAGGCTCAGAAGTGGCATGAATGCATTAAATTCATGATAACAATGTTAGGAGATTAATGATTTAAAAGTTTTGAAGAAATATTTTGAAGAATATTTTGAAGTTTTGAAGAAATATTAAATGATTTAAATAACTGAAATGATACTTTAAAAATGAAACTACACCCATCAGTAGGGGGCGGCAAGTCACCGTCTTTGTCACTGCATCATTCATTCAATCGATTCGTTCAAACGGCCGGTTCATTCAGGAACAAAGCAAACGTCTTGCTGTTTATATGACTGGGTCATTGAATCATTGATTTACTAGATTTGTTTGAAAACGCAGATTCATTCATAAACAACTGTGTTTGCTCAGAGATGCGCAGCAGTTCAGCTGTGATTTTGCTTGGAACAATTTTTGTTGACAAAATAGAGCAAAATCTGACAATACTGTTCCTTAAATGTAAGTCACTTAATATTAACTTCATGTTCATTGAATTGTTGTATAAAAGCAATATTACATTTGCAAACTCCCTTTATAATCATTAAAAAAGCTGTCACTTGTCTCAGTTCATTGCGATCTGTAACGTGCTGGTTGATTATAAAACACAGGACGAAGAAGATAACACTCAAATAAGTCTTTACTTGGTAATCCAACGGGAGAATACAGAATCCAGGCAGGAACACAACTCAACACATGTAGATACGAGACCCGACACGGACACACCAACAGAACTGAACTAATATACACAGACGATTAACTAAAATGACTAACAGCTGTGATGAATGAGATTAGTGTCCATGGTGACAGATTGTGGCGGGAAACTAGAACAAAGGAGCACATGTGACAGATGAAAACAAACAAACTGAAAGTTCATGTGGTGTGAGGGTGTGACACTTCTGTTATAATTAATGAAATTGTCTAAATTGCACAATGAATCTTTTATTTACAACGTAAACTTTGTTTGTTATGAGAGGATTCACGTTCTCCAGAGTGGAAACACAAAGGGCTCTATCATACACAGTGTTTTTTGCTAGTTTCAGCCCGACGCAGTTATTATTTCAATGTCCTGCGCCATGTTGTTTAAATAGCAAATGCACTCGCGCCCATCTGTTTACCCAACGAGGTGTGTTCAGGTGCATTGTTGGCGTGTTGCTATTTTGAGGCAACTGAAAACGACTGCGTCATTGACCAACTGAAACCTGCTCTAAGGTCAATGGAGCAGTATTTTTTTGTTATTTAAAGGTTGTGTTAGTAATATGCGCCTATATGCGGGTGCACAACGCTTGCACACTCTGCTTATTACACACACAGGGACATGCAGCAGCACACAAACATGCCAAATATTAAAAATAAAAGGATTACAATGTAAAAGATTATTATTGTGTGCATAAAATGCTTCGGTGGAATCCGGCTTGTCCCATAGATGGTCTGCTCACGCGCTTTTAACTCGCGCACGAGCAGATCCGCTTCTTCGCTAGAGAAGCGTTCAGTTTTTCCGCCTGCAAATTCCACCATGTAAATAGTGAATCCGCCATGGCGCGAATGCACCTGGCTTTTAAAGGGAATGGGAGATGAGACTCTGATTGGTTTATTGCATGTTATGCCCAAAACACAGTCATGACTCATTAAGAGAATAGGGACAACCCTTTTAGACCATCCGCCAGGCGCATGGACCATTTTCCCGTCCTTAAACTATGCAAAAGTGGACCAGCGAAATGTGCTTCAGACCATGAGCTTAGATTGTTAAAATGGGGCCCTAAGTCTCAAATGTGACTGAAATGGTCGCACTGTAGAGCCCTGTACTGAAAAAATATATAAAAAGATCATTTATTATAAAGACAATACCATACTTAATATATTTTTTTAGATACAAGTCAAAATGTTATTTAATGTAGGTAAATGTAAGTAAAACTTAATTTCACCACAAACAAAAGCTAAATTAGCCGTAATATGAAAGAAGAATTTTCACTGAAGATTTTGTTAGTCAATGTTTAATTTAGTTTACTTACTATAAATAAATACAACTTTGAAAGACTTTAATGTTTATTGTGATGTCACATGCATGCTCAGTTTTGTTCAGTTTCCTGTGTTTCATTGTCTGGTATCGTCAGCATTAAAGTGGTTGTGTTAATATTCTCCTGTGATCTCCTGAGCATTCCTTGTTTATTTTATTAAAGACTGTTTCTTATAAATCTACTTCATCATACGCTTCACTACAGCCATGCGTAGTGAACTAAGTACACTCTGTTGTATACTAAAAACAACAGAAGAAAATGAATAAAACCCACAATCATTTCTGCAGTCAGTAAAACTAGCCAGTAAATGTCCCGCACATCAAGCCAAAATACTAATTAAACAATTAGTATTAGTATTTCGTGTGTGTGTGTATGTGTGTGTTATTTGCTTTTAGACAAACTTAACAAAACTGGTTTAAACTGGGAACATTCATGTATGGCTGACAAATATGCATCACATTAAATTCTCCTTTTGAGTTCCACTAAGAAACTAACAGCATATAGGAGAGTGAGAAAATGATGACAGAAATATTTCTGTAATGAAAAATGCCTCCTGTACCTGTGCACACAATGAGGAAATGACAAAATAACCATCTTCTTCTGCAGCCCAGTGATCATTTAATGACATTGTCACGAACTGCCCGATATAGATGAGTCTGCATGGCCGTCAGTGCTTGAACATCTTTCATCTGATCTGTTTCATCATAATTTCATCTGTAGTACACATTAATGACCCTCCATGGTGAAATGTACTCAGGTGATGCAGCACTGGCACAAAGCTGCCACGACTCCTTATATCATAAGAGTGACAGATCATCCATCAACACGCAGCGGTGGTCTATAGCGGCACAGCTGCCTCCTTCACAAGAGAGCGAGAGCTGCGGGAGGAAGTGCACTGACGATAATGAGCGGTCAAGTGTGGATACATTTCAATTTGAAATCCCATCAGATAGGATGATTACAGTCCGTTTGGTGTCCGAGGGATATGATTGGCCAGCCATGCCAATGGAATGTAAATGTATGCAAATGAGTGTCAGGACCACCTAAACACGGCTTTAACTGGGCTTGTGTTCTTACACATGTCCACAGACTATTTCCAGTGTACTAAAAGAGATAATTACAAGTAATTACAGGTATTACAAGTACTAGTCAGCATGTGCTTACATGCTATCCTCAGCAGTCACTGCCTGAAACTCACTGTAAAATATATGATTTTTAAAAGTAAACACTTTATTTTACAGTGTCCTTGTTACATATATTACATGCAGTTTTTACAACCCGAATTCCGGAAATGTTGGGACGTTTTTTAAATTTAAATAAAATGAAAACTAAACGACTTTCAAATCACATGAGCCAATATTTTATTCACAATAGAACATAGATAACATAAATGTTTAAACTGAGAAATTTTACAATTTAATGCACAAAATGAGCTCATTTCAAATTTGATGCCTGCTAAAGTTGGCACGGGGGCATGTTTACCATGGTGTAGCATCTCCTCTTCTTTTCAAAACAGTTTGAAGACATCTGGGCATCAAGGTTATGAGTTTCTGGAGTTTTGGTGTTAGAATTTGATCCCGTTCTTGCCTGATATAGGTTTCCAGCTGCTGAAGAGTTTTTGGTCGTCTTTGACGTATTTTTCCCTATAGGTGAAAGATCTGGACTGCAGGCAGGCCAATTCAGCACCCAGACTCTTCTACGACGAAGCCATGCTGTTGTAATAGCTGCAGTGTGTGGTTTTGCATTGTCCTGCTGAAATACACAAGGCCTTCCCTGAAATAGACATTGTCTGAAGGGGAGCATATGTTGCTCTAAAACCTTTATATACCTTTCAGCATTCATAGTGCCTTCCAAAACATGCAAGCTGTCCATACCATATGCACTTATGCACCCCCATACCATCAGAGATGCTGGCTTTTGAACTGAACGCTGATGACACGCCAGAAGGTCTCCCTCCTCTTTAACCCGGAGGACACGGCGTCCATGATTTCCAACAAGAATGTCAAATTTTGGACTCGCCTGACCATAGAACACTTTTCCACTTTGAAACAGTCCATTTTAAATGAGCCTTGGCCCACAGGACACGATGGCGCTTCTGGATCATGTTCACATATGGCTTCCTTTTGGCATGATAGAGCATTAGTTGGCATCTGCAGATGGCACGGCGGAATGTGTTTACCGACAGTGGTTACTGGAAGTATTCCTGGGCCCATTTAGTAATGTCATTGACACAATCATGCCGATAAGTGATGCAGATCAGTGTCGTCTGAGGGCCCGAAGACTACGGGCATCCAATAAAGGTCTCCAGTTTCTCTGAATCTTTTGATGATGTTATGCACTGTAGATGATGAGATTTGCAAAGCCTTTGCAATTTGACGTTGAGGAACAATTTTTAGAGTGCAGCCCTGCACTATAAGACCTAAAATCCCATCAAATATACAAGAAGATTCAAGTTTATGCAGAAAGTTTGCCTTGACTCGTTTTATTTACCATGTAAACAATCTGTTTAATTGAATTATGCTTTCATTGCGAGATAAACAGTTTAACAGTGTGTGTTAATAACGCAAAATAGTCAGCTAAACACTGAACTCAAGTCTCTCTTGATTCAGTTGACCTGCGCACAGCCGTTCTGCCTGGAAACAAAAGATATATTGACTGACAGATGCCTATATCACACTATATCATCTTCATCACACCTAGAGTACATGCTATTTACAGTCATTTACAGTCTGTGTGGTGAAACTGAATCATTATTGAAGCTCAGCAGTGACATGTCACATATGATGAATAGAAATGTTCATGTGAACTGCATGTGAAGTTATACAGCATGAGGAAAGTTGTTTTATAATTGAATTATCATTATATTGTTACAGTATTTCTGCGTGTTTTGAGGAAATAAAATCTGTTGTTTTTTGTAAGTGAGGCGAAAAGTTCGGATCATTTGACAGACTCGGATCTTTGAATCTCATTCAGCAAAATGAACAAATCGTTTTTCATGTCATTTCGTTCATTTCAGCAGAATGTAATTGAAATGGTACATGTTAATAACATCAATTTACACAAACGTTGATCACATTTAGAAAAAGAAAAAAACTATATTGCAGCCAAGGCTGAACTATGAGAAACAGAAATTATTATTATTAGAAAATATTAATTCATTGTTTAGCTAGATCTTCCAGCTATGCAGTCTGTTAGTTCACTTCACCTCCTGATCCAAGTTGTTCATTTTTTGTCATGTGACCATTTCCCGGCTCAGTATCTTACAACAAATACAACATTACATTAGTATTATTGACTGTGTGTTGTATTATATTTAGGAATTATCATAACATTATCAACATAACATTATTCTTGTTCCTGTCAGTCTATTTTTTTTGTTAAATGTTTCTTGTGCATCTGTGGTGTGTTTTTTCTTTTTTTCTTTCTTTTTATAAATAAATAAAACTTTACAGGGAAAATATTAATTAATTTGCCCTTTATATGGAACCTTGTTTCCATAGATATTCCATAGATTGTTTCCAAACATATCTTTAAATAAAACAATTTGAAAGATAATTGCGATTTTTTTGTTTGTTTTTTAGAATTGTGCGATAAAAAGTCACAATGACTTTTTTATTCAGTAAAAACAAGCTTTCTCCGTCTTTTGACTCCAGTTGTGATTTTGCTAGTATAATAATTAATTTTCCTACGCAGACTGGACATATTGGTCTAATATTTCTAAAACAAACAAACAAACAAAAAAAGATTGGTCAGAAGGGGCATAGTGGCAGAGCATAAAAGAAAATAACATTATGAACTTGAATAATTAACATTAGTTTAAAAATATTGGGGATATGCTAAACTCACTTCAACGTAGACGTTGTTACCCAAATTTAAAGTTGAAATGATCTACATACAAATGTAACGTGTTTGGGTCAAACAAGTGTTTAGCCAATGGTTCAGTTGAAGTGCACCTGTCACTCAAGACTGTCACCAAGGGAACCGATCCTTCCACACTCATCCCCCATTGTTTTGCACTAGACTCAGATTTGAACACATCAGAAGAATGAGCACTAGAAAAAGGAGTGATGTTTGGACTCATTCTGTGCCAAATTTAGAACAGAGAGTGAAGATGGTGGCCCTGTTTCCAGCACCAGCACCTATTCAGTTGGGTCTTTGACTACTTTGACTGACACATTGACCACATCTACAGCATACCAGCAGCACCCACCAAACCTCTATGAGCAGTTCTGTAACAAGACCAATGGATCCATAAAGACAAAGCAAACTAGATGAGGCTCTGGTCAAAATGATTGATTGTGACTTTCAGCCATTTTCTATAGTGGAGGATAAGGGCTTTAAGGAATATTCAAATCTTCTGGACAGTCTACCTAGCAGAAAAACACTATCATAAAGTGTAATGGGCTGTATGACAAGTTAGGAGCTGATATAATGGACAAAATCAATAGTGTGTGTCTCACAGCAGGACCTCTGTGACCACCACAAGTGACTTGCCATTTCATAGAGGACTTTCAGATGATCTCCTATCTCTTGGACTGCTTTGTCTTGACAGACCAACACACTGCTGCTCACCTGGCTAGACCAGGAGCTGACCAGGGTTACAAATGAAAGACAGAACTGTTCCTTGTGCCAGCATCATTGTTTGAGCCCTGAGAGTCCAGCTCCACTGGGATCATCCCTTTTTTCGCACATATGCTGAACCTCATTGTCAGAGCAGCACTGAAAGAGATCCAAACAATATTACAAAATGTCAAGACAACAGTTGAATTCTTCCATAGAAGACAAGCTGAAGGCCACACAAAAACATATGAGTCGAGAGCTGTTGCGCTTAAAACAAGATGTGGCCACAAGGTGGAATTCAACATTTTACATGTTGAGAAGATTTATTGAAATCAAAGATCTGATCACCTCCACCCTGACTCTCACTAATGCATCTCTGCCAGAGGAATGGAAAATTGCCATAGAAATTGTGGATATTATTGATCCCTTTGAGAAGGTCATAACTCTATATCACTTAATGATGCATGTTTTCCTTATTTTTTAACAGAGAAGTATGTGTAATATTGATTTTAACTTTGTGAAAATTAATTGTATGTAAATATTTTTTGTAGGCTGGTGACTGCCTCCAAAGTCATTTTGATGACAAGAGGTCTTCAGGGGATTGCTGTCCGGTATCAAAGGAATCCCTCCAGCTTTGCATCTGTTAAAAAACTAGTGAACACCCTGATGTCAGAAATGACTCGAAGGTTTGGCAGAGTGGAGCTCACTGAGAAGCCTGCTGGTGCAACTTTCTTGAATCCAAGGTTCAAAAAGCAAGCCTTTGTCAATCACCAGGCAGCAGAAGAGACAGAGGGTTACAGCAGTAATTAACCCAACTCAGCGTGAAGAGCAGAATATCTGACAGTCCAGGGGCCATGGTTTAAGAAGACTTTGAGGGTTGGGGCTTGAGGTCTGTCTGCTACCACTTCAGCTATGTCAGATGCTATGATGGAGATGCAGGCCTATCTAGCATGGAGGAGGAGATGTTCACCTGTGTTCAAAAACCTTTCTGAGGTCATGAAGGCTAGACTTTGCATTGTGGCCCCATCTGAAAGAGTTTTTTTGAAGACTGGGCAGATTATCTCAGACAGAAGAAACAGGCTCAGTCCATCCTGGAGCTTGTTTTTTTGAATGCAAACATGCCTTAAAGCAGGTCCTAAAAATATAGCCACAGTGTGTTAAGTGGACACATATCTGGATTTCATTGATATTTGGATTTCTTCCAGAGAGAACTGAGGTAACATATGTTTTATTTACCTTTTTTCACTCTATCGCAGCAGTCCCTTGATGAAGCATCATAAACGCAGGAGTTTTGTTGCAATAGCTCCACAAACCTCCACAAACCTTTACCTGAGTGTGTTTTAAGCCACTTACAGCATGGTTCATGAGTTTCACCACTATCTCAACACACACACAGCCTCACATCACTGCAGGCAGACTGTGATGAGTGTCCCAATCTGTTTGGATGAAAGAGTTTGTTAAATGACTGATCGTTATGTATCAATGACCCAGAATACAGTGTGTGTTTACTGAGTGATGAGCATCCATCACATATCTGACCTCAACAGAAGCAGCCGGATACAGTTTATCCACCAGCAAAACACTTCACTGGAGGATGACATTAAGTGCAGTGGCGGCCCAGAAATGGTGTGTTTGAAATATAACAGAAAACGGGATGTCTCCCAGCGAGATTTAGCAGAAACAGACTGCTGTGTGTCTCTGGGCAGGTCGATTCATCTCTTCAGTGTTGACTGAAAGTATCTAAAGCCGCAAGTCTCACACTGAAGGAGTGCTGGACTGCTAGAAACACGTCAGAGGAAGAGTTTTTATGTCTAAAATGCTAGTCATAATAATAACCTGCCACATCTCTGCAATATACATGTAAATACCCAAAGGAAATAGAAGTACACTTTTAAAAGACTACTCATTACGGAAATAATATACTTAAGTGTGAACTGAATGTAATGTTTTCAGACGCTTAACTACATGTTATTTGCAATTAAATGAGAATCTATTATAGTTTAAATTTATATTAAATGCTACTAGTTGGACATGAGTTACTTTTTTGACCCGCTTAAGCACACCTTTATATGTCATTTTGTAACTAGTGGTGCATGTACTGACAAGCATTTATGGTAAACTAAAATATACTTTAATGCATTTCTAATTAAACTTGTTTGTCATGTATTGAAATATTGCAATAAAACATTTGCAATGATGAAGCTGCAATTTAAAATATATTAACTTTAAATGTAATATTGGATAACACACTAAAAACATTAAAAAATTAAAATTACTCAAGTACTTTACATGTGCTTTAGTATGTTAGTCAACACATCAAAATAAGTGTAATTTGTTAAAACAATGATTTTAAAATGTACTTTAAAGGAAAACTTTTAATTTGACATTATTACAAATTACTGTTTTTAGTGCGAGTGTGTGTGTGTGTGTCAAGAAACAATCATTAAAGAGTACTTTCTTTAACCCTCTAGGCAACAGAAGGTTTTCTTAAGCCCTAGTACATTTTTCTTTAAATGATTACAACCAATTAGAAAGGTTGAGAAAGTATCAAAGAACAGTCCAGTAAGGCATTGGAGTCACTATTATGCATTATCAAGCAGCCTTTTGTCAGGTTTTATGAAGTTTTTTTTATTTTGCATGTTCAGAAATTCAGTTTTTCTTTTCGTTGCCTCAGGGCAACATGCGATAAGGGGTACTTTTCGAGGATGTTTTGGACAGTACCTCACATTGACAAAATGTGTTATAAGAAGGGAAGATGCAGGGTTCCTGGGTGTGAAGGAACACCCAAAGTGATGTGCAAAAATTGTAACATGCACCTCTATTTCACAGCAGAGAAGAACTGCTTTTTGAAGTTTCGTACGGAGTGAAATCTTATTACATGAAGTACATTATATGACATGACACACTACATGATACAAACCTATGCATGTATCAAATTCAACATATCAATGTCTTTTAAGTGTTTTTCCCTTTTTACCTAATGATTTCTTGATTTTTTTTTTTTTTTAAATTGTGGTTTTGCACTGCTCTCTGAGCATTGTTTTATGATAATTTTCTCTATGATTCTGTACCATTGTTGCACAAAAAACTTTTTTTATCAATAAAATGTTCCCAAATGAACCAAAAAATGATGTGGAATATTTTTTTTTTTCATTTTCCATCAACATGTATGCAGTAGAAGTGCACTTAAGTGGCCTTTTAATTTATTAATATTATATATTCTGCAAGTACAGGTTTTTAAAAAAATATACTTTTAAGAGTGTGCACTAAATAATTAGGCACACTTCATTTTCAGAAGGGTAAACTCAACAAAACACAATTGCAATAGAGCAAAAAGTGAGGATAAAAACATTCATTTGTTCCATTGAGAAACTGATTTTAAATGATAGAGAATAAACCTTTCATCACTTCATTCAGCCTGTCCTTGAGCTCATCCTTTCTCTCTCTCTCACACACACATACACACACACCTTGGTCTTGCAAAGAGCATAAAGTCAATGCCCACCTGGGGGGCCTGAAAAGTGATCTGCAAAAACAGCCTCCCAAAAGCGCAGAAGGGCTGCTAGAAACATTTGTCAAGTTGTCGGCTCCTTGCCGTAATGTTCTGCCACGACCTTAATCGCTCAGATGACCTGATAAAAACCTGCCGCATTAAAGTCCAAGACATCAGAACTTTACAGCATGTTAACAAGAATACCATACCATGGTAAAGCTTGATTACCATATTAATGTACCATCAGACTAACTCCAAATCATTAGCTATGTTTCCAGCCACCTATTTTTATGTGAATTTTGCATAAAAAAATACTGGATGGAAATGTCAAGATGCTCATAAATTCTAAAAATGCCAAAAAGTATTAAAAATATTCTTATCAGATTTTTTTTTTTTTTCCTTATAAGAAGACATGCGCACAAACTAAAATGGAAACATGTTTACCAAATAAATCTCTCAAAGTGCAACAAAAAAGTCATGTGACTTTGGGATATATTGATATATTTAATTTAGTTAACTTAAAGGTTTAGGTAATTTTATGGAGTTGCTCATCATGAGTGCATGAATAGCCTGAAACACAGAATACAGACAACGGTGAATGGTGGTTTTGCTGATGCCAAATGTCTCCCCCACAACTCTGTATTCAGTGCATGTGGCCAGCTTATACATTAATTTTGGAAACGGGGCGCAGTGGGACGGCATAACTGAACTAACCAGTGGACCAAATTCATTGCACTGCATCCCAAATGTTGGTTTAATGGTTCTGAAATGCCTGAGCCAAGGTCTGTCATCAGAATGATTTGGTTTAATTCCCTCCAGAAGCATCTCACATGATTGAGTTCCCAAACACTAACATCTTACTGCAAGGGAACTATAATGTTCGAATGTTTTTTGCATTTAGTCTGACACTCTGAGATGCAAGTCATTTATGATGGAGGAAAAAAAGAGCCACAGTGGCATCCTCGATTACACCAACTTCCATTTTTATTAAAGATATTTTGTGCCAATTTCCCAGGAAGTGACCATTTTGTTCTCTTGAACACATGGGATGGAAACTATACTTTTTTTGTGTAACGAAGTTCAATGTTCGGGGTAGAAGGAGGACCGGCAAACATTCAATGTAAATTTAATAACAAAATAAACATATACAACAAAATGAAAATAAATGGCAGCCCCTCACATAAATCATCTTAAATGTTTACTTGTCAATACAACTGAAAATTTTGAGAGAACATCATAAGCTGGCCATAAATTGACGTTGATTTTTCTAAAACATTTTAGTTTGAACTCACCATTATGGTGATCAGTGTTCCATTTGGTTGGGCAATTGGAACTTAATTTATATTATTGTAATTCTCTTACCATTGACGCAACGATGCAAGAAGAAATCGCAGTTATTTGATTTCAAAGCAAGAAAAGTAATATGTATATATTTGCACACAAGTTAAATTTGCAGCTTTGGATGTAAACATTGCTACTGTTTCCCAACCCTGTTCCTGGAGGCATTTTTGAGCACCTCCTAATCAAACACAATTGATCCAACTTTCAGATCATTAGTAGAGACTGCATGACCTGAAATGGATGGGTCAGATAAGGGAGACATCCAAAATGTGTACTTTTGGTGTGCCTCCAGGAACAGAGCTGGGAAACACTGCTCCAAGATACAGTCAATTTTTTGTTAGTGCGTGGTGTAGAATGAAGAACGTCACAGATGCTGAACATTATGATCAGACTGACGTTATTACATATATGACACATATAATGAGAAATCACTGAAGATGATAATGAGATTTGAAGCACTTCCTGATGATTTATTTCATAACCACATCACTAGAACTCTCTCAAAGGCTGTTCCCACAGGACAGGTAAGTGTATTACGTCTGCACTGTTTTAGTTGTTGGTCTATGTAAAGTGGTGGCCGCTTTTCTCAAATAGTCCACCATTTCTTCCAGAAAGTTGCAGAAATTAAAACATATTTTGGTATCCACGTGTATATCTTCAGTGTGCAAATCTGAATAAGTTACTAAATCTAAGGTAATTCCACAGAAAAATCCTAAAATTCAATATTATTCAAGAGTCAATATTATTGGCTCCTTCTTGAAGTAGTCAAAAATAATTCGATTTCGATCAAGTGATTTTCATTTACTTTGGAACTGAACGCTCCTGTGGCGAGTTGAAAATGCCTGCAGTATAAAAGTCAGGTGTTCAGGCAGTTTGAATATAGAAAATGACTCATTCTCCTGTTCTGTCACTGTATGTACTGCAATGAGAGCATGGACAGAAGAAAAAATCAAACCAGAGAAATAACTGAGAAGATCAGACACAAGATTATAATCAAGCATGGGCGATCTCAAGGCTACAAGTGCTTTAATGCTTCTGTTTCCACCATACGTAATATTATCAAGAGTTTTTAGATCCACGGCACTTACCCAAACTCACTGGACGTGTTCAAAAGAGAAAACTTATTGGATGATTGTTCGAATGGTGGAGAAACCATATCAGCCAATTGCCACAAAAAGATTCAAGCTAAGCATCAGGCACAAGGTACGACAGTCTCAACTCATACAATCCGTCACCAGTTCAATAAAGGAGAGTTAAATGATGAGGACCCCGTAAGAAAGCCTGACTGTAATTTGCCAAAACACCTGAACAAACCAAAATGCTGTGAGAACAGATGAGACTAAATTATAGCTCTCTGGTAAACCACACCATCTCTGTTTACAGAAAACAAAATTAAGCTTTCAGAGAAAACAACATGCAGTCAAACATGGAGCATCTTCAGTGATGTGCTTTGCTTTTTCTTGATGCTTTTAGGAAGTGATTGATTGCAGTTATTTTGGCCGAAGGCTGTGCTTCCAAAATATAACATCTAGGATGTCAATCATTTTATCAGTCTCTTCTGCTCACCAAGGCTGCATTTATTTGATGAAAACACAGTAAAAACAGTTATATTGTCAAATATTATTATAATTTAAAATAACTTTATGTGAATATATAGTAAAATGTAATTTATTCCTGTGATCAAAGCTGAATTTTCAGCATCATTACTCCAGTCTTCAGTGTCACATGATCCTTCAGAAATCTTTCTAATATGATGATTTGCTGCTCAAGAAACAGTTGTGCTGCTTCATATTTTTGTGGAAACCATGATTGCAGATTTCTTTCATTATCTTTGCAATGTGTAAAAACATTTAAACCATTTTGAACAGGTCATCCATTGATGGTTGATGGTTGTGGCTCCATGTAGGGTGTAAAGATGAGAGAGTTATTGTGATGTCTGTGTTTCTATCTCTGTGTTTATATGAGTACTGCAAGAGGCCAAAAGTATTGATTTTCTTGATTGAGATGACTCTCTGCAATCAGCCAAAACTACAGCAGGTCACGAAAACAGCATGTGAGTGGACAAACTTCACACATTTCACTGATACACAAAACTGAATCTCTGGACTACAGCTAAAACTAGATTTGCATTACCTCAAGGAAATGGATTGGGTTAAAGTTTGCAGTGGGTTCAGGTTTTCAGAGCTGCTTCACACTCTGAGAATCAGCGGTTTAATACTGTATCCTGAACAAACACAAGATAAAGTGACAAGCAACAGGACATTTTGTCGATTGCTTCATTATTATTTCTGTCGTGTAGCCCTGCACAGAATGAAATCTCCCTGGTCCAACATCACTGAAGTTTAAGAATAAACCCTGAGCAGAATGTCTGAGGAACAGTTTGTCTCTTTTAACTTCTGTAAACATTTGAAATATGATAAAGACATGGTAAAGTGACACGGAACTGTGATAAGTATGTATCAGCAGCACAGTTATTTTTCAGAAAATGAATCAATATGAGAGGTTAAACAGAAGCACATGGTGCTAACAACTGCAAGGTCATGGGTTTGATTCCCAGGGAAAGCAAGAACTTAAAAATATAATCATGTACACTCTTAAAAAGATGGTTCTTTACAAGTATAGTAACAGTTCTATTAAAAATCACTTTTTCTTTTTAACATTGCATTATTTGAATGCAATGTACAGTCAGTTACTTTGGATAAAAGTGTCTGCCAAATGTGTAAAAGAAAAGAGGATTATCAAAGTTTTTCTGTGTGCTTTTGAAAGAGCATGAAATAAGCACTATTTCAGGATATTTCCAATGAAAACATACTGTAGAAACTTAGTTAAAGGGATAGTTCACTCAAAAATGAAAATTATCCCATGATTTACTCACCTTCAAGTCATCCTAGGTGTATATGACTATCTTCTTTCAGTCAAACACAATCAGAGTTATATTAAAAAACATTCTGCCTCTTCCATGCTTTATAATGGGAGCGAATAGTAATTGTGAATAGTAATATTAGAGATTTTGAAGCCCAAAAAAAAGTGCATCCATCCATCATAAATGTAATCCAAACGACTCCAGGGGGTTAAAATAAAGGCCTTCTGATGCAAAGTGATGCATTTTTGTGAGAAAAATATCCATATTTATAACTTTATAAATTAGAATCATTGGCTTCCGTATGCAAGACAATTCCAGCGGAAGACTGAACTTTGACCAGACGCATGACGAATTGACGAACACGGAAGCGCAGAAGATAGAACAAAACAAAACACCGGTCATGAATTAGAAGTCTGAAATGAGAATATTTAAAGAGAAATGTCGGCGGAGCTTGAGTTTGTTGCTCAGCCCTATTTATTTAAACCGCAAAAGTTATAAATATGGATATTTTTCTGACAAAAACGCATCACTTCGCTTCAGAAGGCCTTTATTTTAACGCCCTGGAGCCGTATGGATTACTTTTATGATGGATGGATGCACTTTTTTGGGCTTCAAAATATTGCTATTATTACTATTCACTTTCATTATAAAGCTTGAAAGAGCCAGAATATCTTTAATATAACTGGATGGCCTGAGGGTGAGTAAATTATGGGATCATTTTCATTTTTGGATCAACTAACCCTTTTATGTATTTTTAGCATGCTATATTTTATACTCATAAAATAAATATACTTTAAATACAATTTGGTATATTTCTTTTGCACTAGAGACAGGAAACTATAATTTGTAAAGTAAGTTTTAAACCTACCTTTACCTTTTCTGTAATTTAAGCACATTTTCAGTATCAGTTTGAAAATGGTGAAAGAAACTGTCAATGTACCTAGGGCATTTTTCAATTCACAGAGGTTTCACGTCTTATTTCACAAGTTCACCTGTCCATCCAGTCGTAATAACTAATGCTAAATGGTAGTGGTAAACAAATCTGTCCTTGAATGAGGGGTTCAGTCTTGAGGCTCTGCTCGAGCTTTGAGCTAAAACTCATATAACACTACTGAATACAAAGAGGAACCGTTGAATGGAGGAGGAGATGGGGAGGCGGATGTGCTCCGGAAGAACTGTTGCTGGCACAGCTGCTTATATACACTCATGATTATGATTGACAGGATTGAATGCTTAGGCTCCTCCCAAACCTCCATTTGAAACTTAATTTACCGTCTTCCTAATACACTCCAGAGCAACAGAAGGGTAAATTAAATGATATGTGATGACACTGCAATATGGGAAAACCACAAAGTAATTCGTGATGCATCTGCATGGTGGTGCTGTGGGTGAATACAAGCGACCCAGGTTCAGTTCATCATGCTTACTAGATCCACAATGAATAATGTCTCACTGTTCTCATGAAAAGTGAATCACTATGGGCTCTATGAAATGTTTTGACCACTGCATGTGAACTATAAACATGACCAACCCAGACTCACTGGAAATGAATGATTAGTGAGTGGTGCTAAAAGCATGTTCTGTTTCATCCAAAACAGATGTATGTGAATCTGGCAACATTTTATTTCATAGGTTATTGTTATGTTATTGCAGCAGTTCTTAATGAAACATCCAGTGAGTGGCAAATATAACGCAGCACCTACACTAAACCCTAAACACACCCTTTAGTGTTAACAAAAGCAAACTTGAGGTAATAACACATTTGCTGAAGCAACCATGTCATTTCAGCTTGTTTCTACAAGCCTTTGAGCTCTTTTATCGTGACTCATGTTTTGCAGGGCTCGCACCCGAGCGCTTCACATCACAAGAGCACTGCTGTACCAGCTGAGCTGCCGAGCAAGTTTACTACAGCAGAAAAGATTATGAAGGTTAAAGAAGGTTATGTGATGCAAACATCAAAATGTAAGGAACAAAGAACCACGCGAAAATAAGTCTTCATTAATCGATAATCTGGAATAAAGGAATAAAAGTTGTTGCTTATTTACTGCCTCTAGTGTTCATCTCAGCTGAAAACTGCAGTGATTTGTATTGGTACGTTTTTTTGAGTTTTGCAAAACTGTATGCAGAGGCACGTTTTTCCAATGATCCTGGGTCGCAACATGACATAAATAATAATGCATTTTCAGTTCTCTTGAGGTACAATTAAAGAGCAGCTGTAGCACAGATGAAATGTACAGTATTTTAATGGCACTTGAAATTAAATCAAATCGCAACCTCAGAAAATTATTCCTGTAGCATTAGTGAATTTTAAATGTTCTGAATTTGGAATTATAAAGCAGACCAGGTGAAAAAAGTACACTTCAATAATGTACTTAAAGTGCTCAATTTTTGCGCACTTATGTTGTACTTAATGTACTAAAGATAATTCTTAAGATAATCTTAAGAACATCTAAGTGTACTCAACTGTGCTATTTTGAGACACCATGAAATATGAACTAAACTAATATATCTCTGTATCAAAAAAATGTTTTAGTTACCACTCTTGAACCCATAAGTGTACTACAAGTGGTAACTAGTAAATACATTTTTTAATACAGTATGTTAAAAGCATATTTTAGTTCATATTCATGGTGTCTCAAAATAGCACTTAGATGTTCTTAAGATTATCGTAAGAAGTACTAAAGAAGATTTTTTTTGTACAAAATTAGTGCGCGAAAATAGAGCACTTTAAGTACATTATGGCAGTGTACTTTTTTTTCACCTGGGAGTGCCAATAATCCTAAAATAATTTATTGTTACTATAAGCAGACAAAGATGATGAAGTTAGCACCCTTCAGATGACAGTTATGTCATTGCAATATGCAAGAAATTAATTTCAATGATACCTAAAAAAAAAATATAAGTCTGAGTTAATGTCATTACAAGATATTTTAGTATGCCTTCAACATACTATTCCTATATAACTAGTGCATCTCTGACCCACTGTCACAGGTGCTGTTTCAATAAAATGTCTTTTTATGTCACTATTATTAAAATGATAGAATGACCTCAGTGTATTTTCTGTATGTCTAACACTCTCAATGTAACTGAGCTGCAATTGCAATGTCACCAAAATACCTTTGAAGTTCATATTAAGTGAAAAATTAAATAAAAGGGTTGATATTTAACATGAAGTCAAGTATACTCAGAATAGCTGCTTTTTAGTACAACCAAACATACTTGGCAGATCTTTAGTTGGATCTCAGAACTTCAAAAATGCATTAAGTACAAAATATTGATTTATTTATTTTTAAATGTAGTAGACTTTTGGTATAGCAGTTTATAGTCCACCACAAATACACTTTAGTACACTAAAGTACCCAAGAATACAGTATGCATCACTATATTTTTTACACCAAGGTAGGGTTAGTGATTTCAACAACCCCCTAATTGTAAGTAAACTACCAGCAACCACCTAGCAACACCCCGGTAACTACCCACAACACCTAGCATGACATCATGTTTTAAATAGTCAAGCACCACATTTTCTTAAGCAAATGTAAAAATTTACAGCTCTTCTTTTCAAGAGATTTCTGTAATTACTGTAATTCAGCCCAAAGCACTTAATGTCCTCACTAAATTCAAATATTGCGTTGTAGATCATCTGTCTGAAGGCTGTGCTCTAGTGCTCTGACATCGCCTGAAATGTTGTCTTTAAACTGCTCCACCTCTTCATACAGCTGCATCACACTGTGACAGATTCATAAATCATAAATCAATCAGAGCTGAAATGTGCCAATCAAACTGTTCAGATCAGACAGAGGGCTCTTGTTGGAAATAAACTTGACCTGGGATTCTTTGTTGAGATTCTTCAGAGCAGCACATTTGAGTGCTTCTGCTTTTCAGGAATAACATTTTCTATCTTACTTCCTCTGATCGCCGGACTGTGACTGTGAGGATAAAGGCACAGGAATCCCAGAAGCACACTGTTTGAATGAATATCTGTAGGAACATAATGTCATGTCTGATGACACCACAAGAACGCACAACATCTAATACCTTTTTTTTCCCCAAAAGCTCTTAGAAAAAGGGCAGTACCAGACATCTGCTGCATTATGATACATCAGAACATTAGTAGTTCCTGCAGTGTATTTTGTAACATATTGTCTTGCAAGGCTAAATTTATGAATATATTTAAACGATATGTCCTTGACCTTGTTTTCCAAACAATATCATGTGTAAACGATTGAAGCCAATGCGAAACCACAAACTGATCGACCTCTCTTTGGAGACTGGTTTTAAAGAATATTGTAGAAAGCTGTAATATTTCTCATCATAACTAAAGAAAGCCATTTAAATAATTGATCCACCAATTCATTATATCAAACCAGACACTCATGTTTGTATAAAATGTCATTATTGTTCCATATTAAATAGGGGAGAACCGGGACGAAAGTAACAAAGCGATTTTCTCAGAGCCCTGACTACATTTGCAATCCAAGTTATGACAGCATGTTCAGCACGCAGCCCTTGACGGAGCTGCCAAATATCATGTGATTTCGTCATTGTTTCCCGTGGTTAGGTCTTGAAAGCAGTTTTCAAGTAAGGTAAATTAATTGTAAATTTGTTCTAATTAGTTGTGTTTCTCATTTCATGTGTCATAATAATGATCAATCTACAGGTTATTTAGTGCTGTAACACATCCTGAAGTTTGCCTTGTCAGAATTTTTCAGTATGAAAGTAAATCTGGTTTAAATATCAGGAGTTCCTGTCAGTGACAACAAGTGTTTCTTTTGTCCCACTGCTAATGTGGGGTTTCTCTGCATTGCAGCATTTATTAAAACATGTTTATGTCATATTATACTAGCAGAATATGCCAAAAGTGAGGGTCAGAGAGACAGACAGAGGGCATGAGAGGGCATTTCTGGACATATCTGTTGCTGATTTCTGTATGTCACCATTTATTCACTCAATCTGTTTCCATTTACCATAGTCACGTTTTGTTTTTTAGCTATACCTTAGCTTTTCCACATCCACCTATGAATTTGCAGTGTTTCAATTCAGATGTTCTTATATAACAATTTTATATAAAATTATACATTTTATAATTTTATTTTATATAACAATGTGCAATTTATGTTCAAAGTGAAATTATACTACATTTGTACAAAATACCACCTGGTATTGATAGACCACACTTGTGAGTTATTGACCACAGCAAAAATATATCACATTATCTTTTAAAATTACATTTTTGTGAAAAATGGTACTTTCGTCCCTGCTCTCCCCTACCTGAGGTGAAGATATAATAGTAGATCCTTTTAAAAGATAGAAAAAAATTGACTTATGACTTTTTTCTTTTTTGCATTTCCTGCATTGCGATTGGTCTTCTTTCTTGCATCTATTTAAGCATATTTTGGCACTTTAAATTGTGAAAGCAGCATCTCTCGCTCACATCAGGCTCGTGCTGAGTGTCATGACAACTGCAGATCTTCAACAGAACCAAAGTTAGCTAAACTTTAACACTATTAAACTGCTGCCTTACAACACGAGAAATGAAGGTCTAATCTAACAACTGCTTTTCTGTGTATTATGAACTGCATTTGAATGATTGAGTCTATTTAGAAGCTCTCCCGTGTGCCAATACAATAAACGGGCCAAATAGTTGACAAAAGTGTTAAAAATCCCATTTTCTGTTAGCAATTATTGTGAAAAGTCAGACTGTAACTCGAGACTGTAACTCGTTTCTCATTAAGTTTTAGCTGACGCTTGTTTCAATATAATCCACAGCTATATAATAAGAAACAACAAACGATTTAATTGACTCACCTGCATCTCAAGCGTCCGTGTGCTTCTTTAAAGGTGAATCAAATATCCATCATCTATGGAAAAGAGTCGTGGTTTGCTACTTGTCCTCTTGTATCCGCGTCGGTGTGTAACTGGCCCTGCCGAGCGGTTTCATCAGGTGTGTATCTATGAATCTCCCTCACACACCTGTGCAGATACCCTATGAAAGCTCCATCATCACCTGTCCGAGCTCGTGAAGCCCTGAGCGCTCGCGCTGCTGTGTGTGATGTGAAGCCCGGGAACAGCAGAGGGCTCCTCACATCAGCTGCTGAGGCTGGGAACCATGGAGACGGGATAACACGTCATGATACTGATAACACGCTATTATCTGCTAGTCAGCGACATGAATATTGTATGTTGAATTCTGTGTAGGTCTACTGTTTATAGCCTATTAATTATGAATATAAAAAACAAACAATTAAATAAAGAAAGTCTAAGACCACGTTAAAAATTAGGCTTTTTTTTTTTTTTTTATAAACCTGGCAATAAACAAAGTTTTAGGATCTTGAAACATCTAAAATATACATTATGATGTGAAATGAATGGTAAATCTTTCATATTGTGCATCATTTCTATGTGTATATTCTAGTCAAATGTCAGTAAATAGGCTAAGTGACACTGATCATGGGACTCAATTTGTACAGATGGTCTTCTTCCTCTTTCTCATGTTCATCGATCAATTTAACCTTTCAGTTTGTATCATGTTAAACATTATGGGGCTAGTTATCACGTTTAGCTACTCCTGTGAATATTTCTGAGGACAGATTTATTTCTGAAAGTTCATTTCTGTATAGAAACAAAATGTAACAACAACAACAAACTTATGAACATTTCCACCAAAAATATTAAAATAATAGTGCAATTTGTCACAAAGGCAACATGCTCTTTATTGAAACTGATATGACAAGAATATCTTTTAACTGTTTTTATAAAATAAGAAATCTATAGTAAAAACAGCAAACATGGACAAAGTTAAATAAAATAAAAAAAAATCTTTGTTCTGGATTTTTTTCTGGTCCTGATATTACTTTTTTTTTTTTAATCACTAACAGTTCTTACAGTTTGCATTAGCATTATGGATTATGACCAAACAGTTAATTAACACAGTTAATACAACAGTGTCACAGTTATGGACTCTTAGATTAGACTTTATTTTAAGGTGTCATTATTACAGTGTTATTATACATTTAAGTACTGAGTAATAATAATTAACTGCATTTACTTACTATAGGTTTAGGATTAGGGTTAATTGCGTGTAATTATGCATCATTTCTAGTTATTACAACCTAAATTCCGGAAAAGTTGGGACGTTTTTTAAATTTGAATAAAATGAAAACTAAAAGACTTTCAAATCACATGAGCCAATATTTTATTCACAATAGATAACATAAATGTTTAAACTGAGAAATTTTACACTTTTATCCACTAAATGAGCTCATTTCAAATTTGATAACTGCTACAGGTCTCAAAATAGTTGGGACGGAGGGCATGTTTACCATGGTGTAGCATCTCTTCTTCTTTTCAAAACAGTGTGAAGACATCTGGGCATCGAGGTTATGAGGCAGGCAGGCCAATTCAGCACCCAGACTCTTCTATGATGAAGCCATACTGTTGTAATAGCTGCAGTATGTGGTTTTGCATTGTCCTGCTGAAATACACAAGGCCTTCCCTGAAATAGACGTCGTCTGGAGGGGAACATATGTTGCTCTAAAACCTTTATATACCTTTCAGCATTCATAGTGCCTTCCAAAACATGCAAGCTGTCCATACCGTATGCACTTATGCACCTCCATACCATCAGAGATGCTGGCTTTTGAACTGAATGCTGATAACACGCTGGAAGGTCTCCCTCCTCTTTAGCCCGGAGGACACGGCGTCCATGATTTCCAACAAGAATGTCAAATTTGGACTCGTCTGACCATAGAACACTTTTCCACTTTGAAACAGTCCATTTTAAATGAGCCTTGGCCCACAGGACACGACGGCGCTTCTGGATCATTTTCACATATGGCTTTCTTTTTGCATGACAGAGCTTTAGTTGGCATCTGCAGATGGCACGGCGGATTGTGTTTACCGACAGTGGTTTCTGGAAGTATTCCTGGGCCCATTTAGTAATGTCATTGACACAATCATGCCAATGAGTGATGCAGTTTTGTCTGAGGGCCTGAAGACCACAGGCATCCAATAAAACCTTCAACCTTCAACCTTGTCCCTTATGCACAGAGATTCTCTCCAGTTTCTCTGAATCTTTTGATGATGTTATGCACTGTAGATGATGAGATTTGCAAAGCCTTTGCAATTTGACATTGAGGAACATTGTTTTTAAAGTATTCCACAATTTTTTATGCACTCTTTCACAGCTCTGCCCATCTTTACTTCTGAGAGACTCTGCCTTTCTAAGACATCCCTTTTATAGCTAATCATGTTAAAGACCTGATATCAATTAACATAATTAGTTTCTAGATGTTCTGCCAGCTGAATCTTTTCAAAATTTCTTGCTTTTTCAGCCATTTGTTGCCCCCGTCCCAACTTTTTTGAGACCTGTAGCAGGCATCAAATTTGAAATGAGCTCATTTAGTGGATAAAAGTGTAAAATTTCTCCATTTAAACATTTGTTATGTTATCTATGTTCTATTGTGAATAAAATATTGGCTCATGTGATTTGAAAGTCTGTTAGTTTTCATTTTATTCAAATCTAAAAAAAGTCCCAACTTTTCTGGAATTCGGGTTGTACTACAGTGACTACATGTAACGTGTAACAATGACACTGTAAAATAAAGTATTACTGACTCTTATTTTGATATTCTGTTTTGTTTCCCTTAGTTCCTGTTTCCCTGCTCTGTTTAGTTTCCTTGGTTACTCATTATGTCCTCGTTTGTTTCTATAGTTACTTATCCGTATCACATATGTATTGTTATAAGTATATATACTCCTGTTTCAGTTCAGTTGTGATGCAGCCTGGAATTAAACCACACCATGTTTGTTCGTCTGACCAGAGGAGGACTGGTCCCACGACTGAGCCTGGTTTCTTCCAATGTTTCTTTCTCTATTCTGTCACCGATGGAGTTTGGGTTCCTTGCCACTGTTGCCTTTTGGCTTGCTATTTAGGGACATTTATTCACCAATACTATTGTCCTGACTGCTGACTGTTTACTATTGTCTTTTTATTTTTATTTATTATATCAGAGTTATGTTCTGTTTTGACTGTGTTTCTTTGTGTTTTGGTTCTGTCTTCCTTGTCTGCCTGTTTGACCTAGTTTCCCAATGTGTTTGATTAGTTCAGATCCAACCCTGATCCACACCTGTCTGTAATTATCAAGTGCTCCTGAAGATTTTAATTAGCTGGTTCAGTTGTGTTTGATCAGGGTTGGAGCTGAACTTTGCAGGAAGGCAGATCTCCAGGAACAGGATTGGGCACCCCTGGTCGTCCTGCTTGGCTTTTAGAAATGGAAAAAGCTGAACAATGAAATAAGAATTATCATTCTCTCTTATGTCATTGAAAGCTATCAATGTGTCTCTGACTTATTAAAAAGTATGCATAATTAGTATCCATTGTTGCAAATATCACACCTCCCAAAAGCACACATTATTTATATTCAGCTGTTCTCTATGCTTTAATTAAGTCTGCTGTGTGCTTTTAAGGAGACGCTTTGATTTAGATTCAATGCTGAATAATCTTAGCTGTCAAAAAGCCCCAGGAGCAGCTTAAAAAAGAAAAGGGGCAATGTAATTACCGGGGTGAGAGAAAAAACATCCAAATCTGCAGCTTAAAGGGCTCATAATGACAAGTGTAATTATAAGTACATGTTTAGATTCGCAGATGCTTCATTATTGTTCAACAAACCTGCTCTATCTTTGTGTGTGTGCTTTTGGATTCGTCTAATGTACTGAAATATTGCCTCATTATTATCTGCCAAATTTGTGTTCATCACATGCTGGTAATGCATTTATTTTGATTCTGTACTGTAGCTGTTGTACAGTGTGTTACATGAGAATGTGTGTGAGATCTGAATCTCTATAAACTAGATGTGTAAGCGTTTTCTCTCAATCCCACAGTAGTGCAGGGCAGGACTCACTCTCTGCATGTGATGAAGATGAGGTTTTCCTGTCCTCTAAGGGTACATTTACATGACAACGATTTTTACATGAAAAGTTTTTCCTTTGTACACACGACAATGTTAGCTATCAATATGATCCCCCTTCACACGGATCAAGAAATCGACTAAAAACACTGCATTATGCATGCCAGGCCAGTAGTTGGCAATGTCACTTTGTAAAGAAAGACTACGCAGGGGGCACAGTGTGCACATACGCATTCTTTTACAGAGCACTTGCGCATGCCTATAGACTAAAGCCCAAAGTATACTTCACTTTTTACATGTATGTGAGGGTCAGTGTACAGTGCGTAATGCAAATTTCGTCATCAGAATATGAGTATGTGCATACTAAACGAGCACCGCCGAATTTTTGTTACCGCACTTATTTTGTACGTGCAGGTCGCACATGCACATTTTTTTTTGAAGTAATTACTTTATCCACAAGGTGGTAACCGTTCCCTGGGGGCTTCGAATCACAAGGTAGTCAAATAAAAACTGCATAAACAGAACAGACCGGAACACATGCAAGCTACAGCGACAATGGAGGCCTACATAGAAGAGAGATTGTGTGAAGAGGTTAGAAAGTATCCATTTGTACAACTCTAGCATGAAAGAATAGATGTTCATATGGGTTGTGACTCATAGAGGTATTGCCTGTGTACGCATACAAGTCAAGTGAAGTTTACCTTGCAAGGCTGTGCGTTTGACCGAGCGTACATATAAAAAACTAAGTATACTTTGGGCTTAAACATACACTGTAAAAAATTATTTTCATGATTTGTTTTTTTTTCTTTTGTCAAAACAACTTAATTAATGAATTAGTTCAGATAACATAATATTTTGAGTTTCTGTTGATTAAACCAATCGCCTTCATTGCATTAACTCAAATTTTTAATTTCAATGAACTCAAAATTTTAAGGCAACCAGGTAACTTACTTTTTAAAGTTAGACCAAGTTAAATTTGTTTTTACAGTGTACTTTTTAATTGTTTTCAAATTGAACAGATTTATGCTGATTCTAAGTTATTTGAATAAATAACAAATGAACAAATAGTTAATAATAAACTATGGCATGATTTATTTCTTCAGTGCAGAAATCTGACCGTTTCAATTATGTTTGACTGACAAATATGATTTACATGTGCATGCTTTCACCGTTTTCACAGATTCGCGTTTGTGTAGTTTACATGAAGGCAATAATGATATTGTTTTCAAGGTAACACTTTACAATAAGGTTCATTTGATAACATTAATTAATGTATTAAGTAACATGAACCAACCATGAGCAATACATTTGGTACTGTATTTGTTAGTCTTTGTTAATGTTAATTAATAAAAATACAGCTGAACATAGTTTGTTCATGTTAGTTCACAGTGCATTAACTAATGTTAACAAATACAACATTTGATTTTAATAATATATTAGTAAATGTTGAAATTAACATTAACAAAGATTAATAAATGCTGTAGAAGTGCAGTTTATTAGTTCATGTTAACTAATGTAGTTAAATAATGTTAACTAATGAACCTTATTGTAAAGTGTTACCGTTTTCAAAAACTTGCACTTTGAAACCTGTTTTAAAACATTTGCATTTTCAGGCCCCCAAAATGCTGTTGTCATGTAAATGAACGGCCAAAATAAACATTATAATCATAAAAAGTTTTCAGTTTTTTTGTTAAAAATGGTGTCATGTAAACGGCCCCTAAAACTGCTTAAAGGGGACCTATTACGATTTTTTACTTTTTCTCTAGTGTGTAATATAGCTGTTTGTACATGTAAACAATCGGCAAACTTACAAAGCACAAAGTCCACACCAAAGGGAGAGAATCTTTCCAGCCTAAAACACCTGCCTGAAACGCATCATTTGTAGTTTTATTGGATCAAAGCCACATGATCCTTCAGAAATCATTCTAATATGATGATCTGCTGCTCAAGAAACATTTATTGTGTACAATTGTACAAAATATTTGTGTACAATATATTTTTTTCAGGATTCTTTGATGAATAGAAAGTACAAAGCTTTTGTAACATTATACACTACCGTTCAAAAGTTTGGGGTCAGTAAGAATTTTTATTTTTATATTTTTGAAAAGAAATTAAAGAAATTAATTATTTTTTTCAGCAAGGATGCATTAAATCGATCAAAAGTGACAGTAAGACATTCATAATGTTACAAAAGATTATATTTCAAATAAACGCTGTTCTTTTGAACTTTCTATTCATCAAAGAATCCTGAAAAAAAAATATTGTACACAATATTTGTTTCTTGAGCAGCAGATCATCATATTAGAATGATTTCTGAAGGATCATGTGACACTGAAGACTGGAGTAATGATGCTGAAAATTCAGCTTTGATCACAAGAATAAATTACATTTTAAAATATTTTCAAATAGAACACAGTTATTTTAAATTGTAATAATATTTCACAATATCACAGTTTTTACTGTATTTTTAATTAAATAAATGCAGCCTTGGTGAGCAGACAAAACTTCTTTTTAAAACCTAAAAATCTTACCATGTCCAAACTTTTGACTGGTAGTGTGTATATATATATATATATATATATGTGTGTGTGTGTGTGTGAGTTTATTCTGTGGAATATATGTTACTGAGATGTCAGTTGTGACATTTAGCATAAAAAGTTTTCCTGAATAATGACCATTATCCATGGCAACACAATATAGGTGCTGTTTGCTATACTTTAGCCATGCTTGTGTTTTGGATTATTAAAATGCTCATAAAACTATTTCCTGTATTTCAAACCATTAGAAAGGCATTTGTGTTTGCCATACATCGTTTTAATTTTCTGTTTATGTAGTAGTTTATGAGGGCAGCAAGATCAGAGCTTTTCAGAACAGAACAAATCTATGAATATGCCATTAAGTTGTCATTAAGTCAACAGCATCCCACGCAAGCTGTCAATCAAACAGAGACATCTTTAAGGACGACATCTCAGGAGACTAAAATTGCTTTTTATATCTTTGCTATCATAAGTGAGGATGAGTGTCAACTTAAAGTCTAGACTAAAGATGAGAAGGCCTGTAAAGAATCAGCATTTCATATAGTATATCATTACGAATGATCTTCGTATATCTGAAAAAAACTCACTGCCGCACTGAAAAGGTGGGTTGGGTCGGTGTGGCGTTCTGGGTGTTTCTTGCTGTCCCACCCTCAGGACCCTATACTGTTCCCTATGATGGTCAGGTTCCTCCTTCAATGTAAGTCTGTGGGTTTAACAATGTCACAACAAGAGACAGTCAGCAAACAAACACGTTTCATGTTGTGTAAATATTCACAGTGCAGAACAGAAAAGGAGAAGCACTGAAGTCAGCTTGTGTCGTGTATCCAGATCTTCGACTGCTGCACATTATTCCACTCAATCATCTGACTGACACCAAAGTGATCAATTAAAGTTCATATCATCCCTAAGTGCCACTTAAAGGTTTTGTAAAGCGGAATGATGCAGAACTGCTGCTATTCAGTTAAATTCAATTCAAATAGCTTTATTGGCATGACAAAAGTACTTTTTGCTTTGCCAAAGCATTACAACGACATGTCTGATCCCTAACATAACACTCAGCCTGTCTGTGACTAATGAGGCTATGTGTAAACACACACACACACACACACACAAGTGTGGCGTAATTCTCGGTCTGTCAATGAGGAGCCTCATCTAAACGCTGATGAGCAGAAGCCATTGAAGTCCGCAGGCGTGCTGGCAGAGCTACTGTCATGTTGCATTTACGCTCTGTGACACTGGAAGGATGACAGAGAGACTCCGCTCGCTCTCATAAAGGCATACAGATCAGCCTGCTGTGGATTAGTGGACACCACAGCCCATCCAGTCAAACTCACTGTGTGCACATGTATTGTGTTGCAGTAAATCTACAGTTAAAAGAGTGTTTCATTTTCATCCATTTAATTTATCCTTTGAAAGTGAGTCTCTCACACTTATGACATTTGGAGTCCACATTGTAGTTTAAACTTGTACACACACACACCCAGAGGAAACATTTCTTTAAATAGAGCACATGTACTGTAACATCTCGTGAGGTTTCTGTAGTGCAGTCAGTGGTCATCATTTTCTGCTAACATGCCTTGATTTGAAACTGAGCAGAAACAGGGGTGTTTTGATGAAAATAAACTGACTGCAATGAAGGATTTGGCACTCTTTGCATTTACTGGCTTTTCAACAAGCCTTCTGTTGATTTTCCAAACCTGATTAACTTTTCTCCATGGAACACAATTCATTTGAATTCATCAAAAATTCTGCTGTTGTGTTTCACTGAAGAAAGTCAAACAAGTTTGGAAAAAACACAACAACATGAGAGTGAATGATGAAATAAATTATAACATTCACACTATGAAATCTCAAAAAATTGAAATGAAATAAAAAGTGAAAATTATGACACTCATAATTATGAGATAAAAAGTCAAAATTATTAAAGTCAAAATTATGACATAATGACTTTTAAAGTCAATTTCGATTTAGTATGCTATAATTTATACTTTAAGTTATAATTTTGACTTCTTAATCTCATAATTTAGATTTTTTTTATATTACATAATTAGGACTTTTTAAGCAATACATTTTATTCCATCATTAATGAATAACTGCACAGGAACAAATGAGAAACACAACTCTAGATAACTAACAAGAAGCTTTGATTTTTTTTTTTTATTTATTTATTTAATTTTTTTTTTTTGATTTAGTAAGTAATAGCTCTAGTAATGACTTATGCTACCAAATCCTTCAAGTTATAGAGTTACTGGTAATGACTGAAATCATTTTAAGCTTTTGAGGTTTTTGTAAGGTTTTGGATAGTAATTCCTTTCAATGGATTTGGTAACACTTGAGTCATTACTAGTGGGTTACCATGAACTTCACTTCAGAATACTGATCCAAATAATTATTGATTCCTTTAGAAGGATGTGTAACGCTTGAGTCATTACTATCCAAAACCTCAAAAGTTTATGATGACTTCAGTAAATTTTAAGGCGTTATCATGTTTTTCACTTTAGAACACTGTTCCAAATAATCAGTAATTCCTTCTGAAGGAATACTTGAGTCATTACTAGTGGGTTACTATGACCTTTACTTTAGAATTAATGAGACATTATGCATTATTCACATTAATTATGAAGTAGTATACAGTAGTTTTTAGTAGTTCTCTGGGAGATATGAAAAAATAATAGTTATTGAGCTAATAGTGAACTACTTGATTCATCTGAGCTTTCTATTTTGAAGTGTTATCCAAACTCACCCTTAATATAGCGTCAACATTTGGCTGTGCATGACTGCCGTGTTCATATTTGAGCAGCTAATAACAGAAAGGTTGTGAGATGCCAGCTGATGGTCCACATTCGATAAACAATGAAGATATAACTTCATACCAGCTTGAGATGTCAAACACCCCACAATCACAACACAGCTGGAGCCACATCAGGACTGGATCGCCAGAAGCAGCAAGCAAGGATTTGCTCTGCCGTTCCTCTCAACCCAAACACACAAACCTTGTGATTAGTAACAGCCCATTACTCTGTCTCTCTCTCTCTTCCACCCACTCCCTCTCTCTCTCCCTCTACGTGACTTCAGACTGTATGGAGGGATATTGTCCATGATGTTTCTACTCAGACTGTGGCCAGATGGCTATTCTTATTTTTATTTTTCAGGTCTTTAGCTGAATTGCACCCAGAACGCTGACTCACACACATTCCCACTGCGCCGTTCAGGTCGGAGGCGATCAGTCTCAGATGATATTAGCATTCAGTTAATGTTTGAGTCAGCTGTAGTTTGTGAATTGGTGAGAGCTTGTCTTCAAGGCTACAATAAAGTCGAATAAAAGCTGAAAATATCTGCCTGTCAGTTGTGGGAAGAAGATGAAAGTTAAAAAAAAAAAAAAAAACAGCTATGCAAGTTAGAATTTGGCCATGTTGATAATCTTGATCATTTTTATTATTTTAATATTAATATTAATATTATTTTAATTTTAATATAATATTTAATATTTTCAGATGTTAAACGCCGTGGTTAATTCTGAGGTTAAATGACTGTGATTTTAAATGCACCTGTCCAATTATGTGCATGTAACACACTGGTCTAGTTTTGCAATGGCATTATAATACAACCAAGCACTTAGTAAGCTGCTGTCTGCACTAGTTATAAGTAGCAATGGAATAAAAAAAAAACTGTCAAAAAAATACATATGCATGAATCAAAACCAGAGCGTAAGACTGAGCGTAATCCTGTTTTTCTGAGGGTTTGGTTCCAAAATCTACCATCACAGATATGATATTTGTTTTGCTTGCAAGAAATTTGTGACTGGTTTGATTTGGTTTTACCACGGCTGAGTTATAAACACAAATCGAGAAGCGCTAATCAACTGTCAAAAACACTTCAGCACTTATTGTTCACTCAGGTTAACAAGTAGGATTTTAGAAGGGCATCAGCGGTACCTGTGCTATTTCCAGCACCAGGAAGTTTTTATTTTGACATCTGCCTCCACTAAGCAGCTGTGGGTTTAGGACACATTAATAGGTTGCTTTGGATAGAAAACTACTAATGGATTTCCATTTGGAGCATATCAAATGGAAAATCCTCACTCATAATACAAACTGTGTGAACGGTGGGTAATGAAAACACTACTGAGTACTGTATATTTATATAAATATGCCTTTGAAAAAAATGTTTTGGATGTCTTATACCACCTGCAAAAGAGAGTAAGGAAGCCATTCAGCTGGCAGAGTGGGAAATTACTCCAACGTTTTCCAATTACGTTTACTGAAGCATTTCTTGGAGCTCCTCCAGACTTGGATTTTCATGTGGAATAATATGAGAGAGGTGTCATATAAGCATATTATGTATGTTTTGAAAGCTGCTAAGAGGAAAACATTGAACTGAAATCATGACTCTGTCATGAGGTAAAAATGATTGATTGATGATTGACGTAAAAATGATTGACAGAATGGTGTCAACATAAATGACAGTATTTGTCACGGTCATGTTCTACTTCACTGTCTTATTTTATTTCTAGTCATGGTTTTCATTGTCTCTGTTTTACCTGTGTCCTAGTTGTTATGGTTTTCTCATTAGTTCTCACCTCTTCCCTGTTTTGTTGATTGCCATCTTTGTGTATATAAGCCCTCTGTGTCTTCAGTTCATTGTCTTGTGTTAACGTTACATTGATATGTGTATTCTATCACTCTTTGTGTTTATTGATTATTGTTTATTGTGATTGATTGATTATTAAAAGTCTGTTTTTTAATATTCATTCTGCTTCACCTCATGATAAGATTTTTTAAGGCAAAAATATCATGGATATCCATGCTGTTCACCTCCTCCTGCTGGAGCAGGGGGATCACTCCCTCGAGGATCACACAACGGATTTTCTTGACCTGGTGTGTCTCATCCACTGTACGACTGCTTGCTATGTGTTTTTTATCACACCGGGCTTAATGAGTGGTCGAAAGAACGCCTGCCTGTGGATGGTCATTGAGGGAGCTTCGCTGAGTATGTAGAATGGGTGCTGGTGCAGTGCGACTCACCTTTCACTGTCTGCCCCATGGAGAAAGACCCCGCCAGCCCCACTCTGGACCCAGAGCCCAGCCAGCTGTCAGCCATGCCCGCAACAGAGCAAGAGCCAGAGCAGAACCCTGACTTGGACCCCGAGCCTGCCACAAAGGTGTTTGCTATGCTAGAGTCACCGCTGGTCCCATCCAGCTTCAAGGTGGTTAAGTCATTGCTGGATAAGTCCAGTTCCAAGTCATCAAATACCCCTTTTCCACCAAGGCAGTTTGAGTGCTGGTTCAGAGCCAGAGCCTAGCTTCAAATCAGTTCTTTGTCTTTCGACATCCAAAGCACCAGCTCTGATCCAGGAAAAGTGGTTCGTAAGTAGCACCAAAACATTTCTGGTCTAGAAGTAAGAACCGCTTGCGTCAGGGGCTGGGGGCAGGATTACCGTGACCAACAAGACGATCAGAAACTTGTGACCACCATTTCTGAAATAGCAGCTCGATTGTAATTTCTGTCTATACAAATTACGGCGAGTTGCACGAACGTGTTGGATTCGCCGTGTTTGGAGGCCAATGTAGGTTCGCAAAGCCATGAACATCAAAAGTAATGCAACATCCTCCATTGTTGATGGAAGGCTTGTTCGAGATGCTTGGCGCTGTGCAGACTGATTGGCGTATGACATCAAAGTACAGCGTTTGGTGAGCATACGACTCCTTATGCCTTAAATCGCTCTCGCAGTTCTTTGATGGCATACGCCGATCAGTTTATGCAGCGCAGATGCATCTTGAACAAGCCTGGTGTGCTGGGAAAGATGAGACATATACAGTGACATACAGTAAGACCTTGTTCTGTCAGGACGACATCTTTGTTGTCCAGCACCAAGTCTTCAACGTTCAACCTCCAGTCTCCTTCACCGTGGATGGTCTCACCCAGCCTTCATCTCCCTTCTCCACTGTCAAAGCCATCCAGTTCCTCTGACTTGTCACCGTTGTCTCCCTTCAGCCCCTCAGCTCCTCCAGAAGCACGGATCCGCCTGGGGCTTCCCAGTCATCCCTCAAATCCACCTCAAGCCTCCTTGCCCCGGACTCCACCTCGGCCCTCCGACCCAATGGCTCCATCTTGGCTAAACCATGGGCTGGTCGGCTCCATCTTGGCTCATCCTCGGCTTCACCATAGACTGTCATCCCTCAGGCTCTGCCAGGCTCCCTCATCCCTCTGACTCCACCTTGGACTTCCAAGTAAGCAGCATGGACTTCCACCCCACCACCTTCACCACGGTAATGCCCGCCTGCAGCTCCACTGTGGCCATCCAGGCCTTCGGCATTGCCCTGGCTCTTTGGCTCCTGGGTCTCAACCTCAGTCGGTCATCTCCCAGGTTCTACTCGGCCTTTCCATCAAGGCTCCATCATGGCTCCTCCCACCTTCATCTCCTCCCTAGTCAGATAAACATGGCTGGTGGAATGTTGACTGACAGATGATCAACAGGTAAATATGAGTGATGGAATGTTGATTTTGACATTGTATATGTGCTACACATTACTTGTGAGTTAATCAAAAGAAAATCAGTGCACCATGCACAATATGATAGATTTGTGATAGATGGATGGACGGATAGATAGATAGATAGATAGATAGATAGAACAACTGTTCTGATAGCTAAGTGACAACAGCATAATTTAAACCTGTTCCTAAAGCTCTCTCCTGCCTCTGAGGACACTTTACACTGCCGTCTCCTCATTCATACAGTGTCTCCCTCACACTGAATGAAGGCACTGAGAGGACGAGCAGCCATCCGTCTTTTCCTCTCTGTGTCAATGGAATGATGCTTTTTATCCATGAGAGCTGGAGGAGAGTGAGGAAATGTCTCAAAATGAGAGGGTCATGCTCGAGTGGTCTGCTAGTGTGAGCTGGTTTAAGAGCAGCTGGGATGTGAGCGGTTTTATTTTGGATTATAGAGATAGCAGCACTATTCTGTATGAAATGAGACCTGCTCCATTTCACTGGAGTTCATTTTTGACAAGGGTGTGTCTAATACAGTGAAGCATTTCCAATCATCCAGCAGGAGTTTGGTTTCATTAGTGTGTGTTATAATGAGTGGAACAGCGGCATATTTGATTTATTATAATCAAAAGTTATATGAGAGCAAAGTATAACACTGACCCCCAACAGGTTCCGCTTACTTCACACTGCTGATCCATTCATTTATCCAGTGCCAACAGCAGGAATGATGTTATCAAATGAAGTGTCACATGTTCATTTGAGACTTTGAGTAGGTCAGTATGAATGAATGTTGCTTCAAATCACTATGTCATGAAAATTTATTTACCACTGCTTGTTCTTCTTTAGTTAAAACAGTACTTTTCCTGATATTTATATATATATATTCTCTCCTTGGCTGATTTGTCCTGTAGTAAAAGCTGGTGCCTGGTTTCCATGGAAATCCAACCAATGAAGCTGTGCAGCAAAACAGAGGCATCATCATCATCCATACACTACAAATGTGATTCTGGTTTTTCAGACATTCTAAAAGACTTTTAAATTCATAACCACTCTTATCGTGTGCTAATGAAATCCAGACTCACAATCCAAGGGCATTATATTTATTGATAGATCAGTTTATGGGTTGAAAGTTTCAGGTGGCAGACAATCAAATCTCATCAGTTCATTTATGTTGCCGGAGCAGTGACATGATCCTGTTTCATAAAGCTCTATTAGAAATGTTGAGGAGGGCTACTTTATAGTCAAATCGGTAACACTTTACTATTATTTACACGGTGTAGACTGGGTTCTTCCAAAGGGTTTTTTTCCTGGTTATGACCAAAATAGAGTTTCGTTCCTGGCCATCGTCGTGACTTGCTCACAAATCATGAAATCATGTGCTGACTTTCTAGCAGCTCCCTGTTAAAAAAAGAATTGGACAATATGAACACTATATCTTTACAACAATATAAGCAGAGGTGTAAAGAGTACCTGAAAACCATACTTGAGTAAAAGTACTGATACCTTACATCGAAAATAATTCCACTACAAGTTACAAGTAACCAATTCCAATATGACTTGATTAAAAGTCTTAAAGTATCTGATTTTAACAGTATTTAAGTATTTTACTCAAGCTGAATGTAGGCTCAGAGATGCACTAGTCCTGATAGACATGCCAGTGAAAATAAGAAACAATTGATTTGTGAGATGAGAAATCAAGTTTATTTTCTAAAATCAAAATAAAACTGAACACCTCAATGTTGCAATAAATCAAGGTCGACACAACAACCTTTTAAACGTCTACAAACTCTCAAGTCTCAGTTGAGCTCAAGTGCACAGGAAGGCCATAAGTAAACCAATATCCTTCAAAAAGGTCTTGTCAATATAGCAGATAAATAAAACAATGTTAAGTAAAATTAAATAGTCAAAGTCTACTGTATGTGCTGGTTTGAGCCTCATCACCAGCTGCAGTCATTTCCTCATCTAATAAATCAAACACCTGCGATCAGCAACTACCTGCTAATGCACTCACATTCATGTAAAGTAGCCTTGTTGACAAGTTTTGGGTGAGTAAAGGCAAAACTCACAGGACATAGTACCTTCATTGCCCTTAGATGGCGATATCGCTTCTTTATATCAGAAACAAACTGCTGCAGAAAAAGTTAGGTGGCATGAAAAATGTAATTTATAATTGCATTACTCATCACAAATGTAGTGGAGTAAGAAGTACATTTTACTTGCTCAAAAATGTAGTCAAGTAGAGAGTAAAAATCTTTGATACTCAGTACAAATACAAAGTAGCCAAAAAGATACTTAAGTACACTAACTAATTACATTTACTCAAATACTTTACACCTCTGAACATAAGTCATTTTCAAACAAAGTAAGGAACGACATTACATTATAGTAATTCTGCATGAAATCAGGGACATTAGGACACACGTTCTATATAGTATGAAGGTGTGTAGTATGAATGTGATCTGCAGCATTATATTCGCCATGCTGTCATTATCATGTGACCTACCAGCATTAGTTTTGTCGTTTCACCGCTATTCACGAATCCTCTACCGTGGCCTCATGGGATAGTAAAATGTCCATCGTATGCACACTTCAGAATCTTGCTGGTAGGTCATAGAGGTAAAATTTGCCTACTTTTTTATGAGTACTGTAAATTCAGACATATTTCTTTTGTCACATACTGTTTTTCGTTTTTTACCTACTTTTTGAGAATCACTTACTGTTGCTTTGAACAAAACCAACCAACATTTAAATCCTTTGAATATTCAGACGTGCCCGAGCCAAGGTGACACTGATATATGTGCTAGACGTCACTAAATACAATATAGCTACATCTAAATCAAGTCAAGTGAGCTTTAATGTCATTCTGCTATAATTATGTGGAGACATAATGTCATGTCTAGCAGGACCACGGTGCTGCATATTTAAAAATAAATTTAAACATGTTAACAAGTATAAACCTACACATAGCCAACTGAATGAAGTAGTCTAACTATACATATACTATATATAATGTAGCTATACATATACAAATAATAACTACACATATACGTATTTTAACAATACACATAACCTAAAACTATACACATACTTTACATAAATACTGTACATATACCCTTGATATATGATTACGGTAAAGCAGTAAGACATTAAAGACAATAATAGTATGACTTTCTGTAAAGTTTTATGTTTTTACACGTGTAAAGCATTATTGTTCATGTCTACCGCAATGTGCTTAAATATGAGTATGAGGGTGGATATTTATTATTCAAACTATTTCATAGTCAGCTATGGATGGAACAAATGTTTGCAAAATACACCAAAATACCTCAATGTATATTCAGTGATCTCATTTAGCACATTATGGCTCCCCAGGATTCACTAAGTTTGATTTTATTTTATTGTGCAACTTGCATACTGTAAAAGACAACGTGCAAATACCAAGCAGTTGACAAATGAAACCTTATTGTAAAGTGTTACCAGAAAGGGTCTGGAACATGTGTTGATACCCAGGAACTAATGTGTACTTACACTGAAATACACAAAAACTGACCACTTAAAATAAAGTGAGGAACCTGTGGTCGATACCCAAAAACTAATGTGTACTTACACTGAAATACACAAAAACTGACCACTTAAAATAAAGTGAGGAACCTGTGGTCCATACCCAAAAACTAATGTGTACTTACACTGAAAATACACAAAAACTGACCTCTTAAAATAAAGTTTGTAACGTGTTGTTTCGCTAAAGCCTAATGTTTATTTCTGGTTTAATTTGATTGTTTGGGGTATTTTATGCCTTTTATTTAATGGTTTCCTTTATTAAAATATATATTAAAAATTGTTCAAAGATAAGTGAAATCTTGTGTGACCTGAACACCCTTTTCTTTTTTTTTTTCTTTTTTTGGCAATTTTTTCTCAAAATTAAAGTAGCCAAATTTTGTTGTGTTGTCAAATTTTCAAAAATAGATTGTTCCTGTTCATCTGAAATTTTTCAGTAAAAAAAAAAAGATTCTTAACTGCTCATGTTGTTTTTATTTGCATGGACCTGCATTATTAGCTAGTTTAAATAAGAATACCATAATTGTATTCTTCACGTAATACAATTTTGTGTATTTCAGTGTAAGTACACATTAGTTCCTGGGTATCAACACATGTTCCAGACCCTTGACAAATAATCATGTACTAGAGCCTAATACGTTCTTCTTCAACTAATGGTGAATAAAAGCATTGATTTATCAGGTACTAATAAAGTGTTAACCCGACTTGCAGAACACACTCGGCTCACATACACTGATCCAGACCAGCTTTCAGTCTGTGTGTTCATATGTGACCCACAAAGTTTGATTCTTCAGCTTCTTTTGGATCTATTTTCTGACAAATTTCACTATTCAGTGGATTCTAGGTATATTTTTAGATGACATTTTGTCCACCATTTTGGGCAGATGTTTGTCTTGGCAATGCATTATGGAATTGTGCTCTATGTAAAGGTCACATGTGATGCTTCCTTAGAAGTTGAACCAGCTGAAGTATCTCAGAAGACTTTTGACGTTTTGTAACAGCCTCAATACCAGAATTGTACTTTATTCTTTACTGTACTCTCCTTTCATATTTTAAAATGCTTTCTAGGTAGGCAGCTCACTTGGTTTTGGAACGGAGCCAGTTCCTCTGATGAGCTCCAGGGAAACACTTTCACACTTATTACTTCTGAACTTTATGGACAATATTCATGTGTTATTTCATATATTAATGGATTCTTTTATTTCATTCTTCTTTTCTCTCTACTTGTCAGCACACAGTTACATCTTTAATAACCTGCCGACTCCTATGGGGAAGTGCGTCCTTGAGAAGGATTTCATTAGAGCGCTCTTGAGTTCTCTGCCTGACGCGCCACAATCCACACATTTTCTCCCGCAATCATGTTCCTCACGGAAGAGCGTACAGGTGCGAGGAGCTGTGCGGGAAGTAAAATACTGTCATCAGCTCCTGTGAACCTCCGCCCTAGTGATTATTTATAAGAGACATTTCCATCTGTTCCTGGTTTAAATGAACTTTCCTCTAATGAAACTTGTATAAAGCCATGCAAGGTTGATTTATAAGGACAGTCGATGGCCTGTGGCAGTGTGAGAAAGATTCGGATCAGTTGACTGTGTTTGATGAGCATGTGCATGTGCTTTTTGCCATAAACATTTGGTTTTCTGTGAAGTATTGAACAGTGTTGTTGTGAATTTCGCTAAATTGAATATCTACAGTCTAAAAATGCTGCGTTAAAAACAACCCAAGTTGGGTTGAACGTGGTCAAACCCAGCGGTTGGGTTAAATGTTTGACCAATATGCTGGGCAGTTTTATTTAACTTAACTATTGTTTAAAAATTAATATATGGCTGGATTAAAAAGAACCCAAAATTGGTTGGAAATTAAAAAATCAGACACATAATTACTAGAGGCAACAATAACAATCAAAAGGTGAAAATTTATTAATAAGCAATTTAATTAATGTTTAATTATTATTAATTAAACTTATTAATAAATGTCCATTTATTAAACATATTAAAAATGTTAATTTTCAACATATTTTGTTCATTTTAAACGAGCAATACAGTAATTTTTAAACAATAGTTGAGTTAAATAAAACTATCCAGCAGGTTTGGCAAACATATAACCCAACCACTGGGTCAAAACAACCCAATCACTGGGTTTGTCCATTTTCAACCCAACTTGGGCTGTTTTTAACCCAGCATTTTTACTGTGTACCTTGTTAAAACAGAGATTTTGTAGAAATTCTGTCAATAAACATTATCTACTGTATGTATTATTATGCTTATTAGGTTATTAATCTAATTCAGTGACTGACACTGTAAGTATTACGTATTGTTTATTTGAGTATATTGATGTTAGTGATGCTAGCATCTCGTCTCTCGTGAGCTTCTTGTGAGGAGTGCTATTTGTATGATTGCATTACATAACACAATATCAAAGCCAGTGTCATTGATGGAAAGAAAGATGCACAAATCAAAACATCTGACAGAGAGAACTTTGTTGGGTTTGAACGGCAAAAACAATAGATGTAGTGTTGAACATGAAGACAGTCAGTGATGTGTTTATGGATCGTGTTTCTGTGAATGTACACCTGTTGTTCCTCTGCTAGGACACCTCTGTGAACTTCAGGAGAATACATCCACTAAAAATCACCAGCTGATTCAAACACATTGAGACTTCAAACATGATGAAAAAATTATGTTAGTGAATAGAAAAGATCCTGCAGCATTTAAGAGACAGCTGCACAAGTGTGACTTATGTGCCACGGTATTTTCATATTCCTCACAATGTGCACGGTTCATATTTATTTCAGATTTAGATTGGAACAGAAAGCTGAAAAGTGCACATGGTTTCCTGAAGGTGCCTTAACAGGTAATAAAAACCTGTGCGCTCAGGATACTCCTCTGAGAGTACAGATGTAGTCCCCTGATACAGACGTCTATATCCTCTATCAAGCTGAAGGAGGAGCAGAGAGTTCGTGCCAGGGATATGTGAGTGCTGGAGGCAACAATGGGTTGAGAAATGGAAAAGCATTAGTCCAGATGAACTCTAGAGATCTAGAGACGGCAATTACGTGCCCTCACAAAGCAGCGGGCTGCAGAGGCATTATGGGTAGCTGAGACTCCCTCTGCTTTATCACAAAAGTCTTTGTGGCAGCCAACAAAACAAGCACCAGCTGCTTATTATGGACAAACACATGAAAATAAAGGCATGTTCAAGTGTTTGTCAGTGACAGGGAAAAATAATATGGTCTGGAGAGGGGGAAGGACAAAGAGACCCTCTGTGTGTGTGAATGTGAAACACATGCTATGCTGAGGACTCGCCACTGTAGGAGTGACCTGTAAGAGGATCTCATTAGTCTGAGCTTTAAGCACTGGGAATTCTAGGAACTTTCCTTGAGGAAAGAGAGACAAATAGGTAAAAGTGTGGACAGATAGTATTGAGCTGTGATTTCCAAACAAAGGCTGCTGGGAGGATTTAGATATAACTTTGTTAAACTCAGTATAGAACCGTTAGAATAGCTACGTACTGGAGCTTCCGCTTCACCCGACAAACAACATATTTAAAAAAAAAAAAAAAAGTAAATTTTACTTTTACTGAAATGTTCCTTTATCTATAAATCCATCTGAAAATAATACTTTTTTTTTTTAATTTTTTTTTAAATGCATTATTCCAAATCAACAAAATATGCTCTCAATAAAAAGGCATGACACTTATAAAACAAAACAAACAACTGCACAATATTAAGCCTCCACTCAACATGATTAAAGTAATAGATTGTTTTTGGAAAGAAAAGAAAATAATGTGTATATTTTGTGTGGATGACACTTCTAACAGCTAATATGTGCATATAATAACAACAATAAAACAATATTCTGTTCCCGTCACATCTCAAAGCACACAAACCATCATTAAAGTGTAATTATATAAGGGTTTTGTCAGGCTGTTTGATGGCAGCTTGTTACAATTTTGAAGAAAAGTTAGTGGCATCAAAGTTTTATCCGAGGCACTTATGTACTCTCTAAAAATGGTTGGGTTGAAAATGGACAAATCCAGCGACTGGGTTTTTTTAAAGCCAGCGGTTGGGTTAAATGTTTGCCCAACATGCTGAACAGTTTTATTCAACCCAACTATTGTTTAAAAATTACTATATGGCTGGCTTAAAATGAACCCTATTGGTTGGAAAGTAACAAGTAATTACTAGAGGCAACAATAATAATCAAAAGGTGAGCATTTCTTAATAAATAATTTAATAAATGTTTATTGTTTAATTATTATTAATTAAACATATTAATAAATGTTAATATCCAACATACTTTGGGTTAATTTTAAGCATGTAATACAGTAATTTTTAAACAAAAGTTGAGTTAGGTTTGTCCATTTTCAACTCAAATTGGGTTGTTTTTAGAGTGTAGCAGGTACACTAGAGTCGCGAGCAGATTGTCTCAGTTATGTATGTAACCCTCATTCCCTGAAGGAGGGAACGGAGACGTTTCATCAGAATATGATGTAACATCGAACGTGACCGACTGAAAGGGAACTGTGTTTTTGCCTGTTTGTGAAGTACTTATTTCTATTGAAAGACTGACTATGCAAGACTAAAGGCTGGAATGTGAATTTTGCTCAGATTATTTGCAGTGGACAAGTTACAAGTTTCTGGAAGTCAGGTTGCATATTTTGGGCAGTCGGAAAGACTTCACAGAAAATCACATAGTGTATGATGGTCACAGCTTTTTAGATTCAGACCAGAGCAAGTCACCCTTTTGTTTTTTTGCTCCATGATGCTGTCTGGGGTGTTTGCTGGCAGAGCCCCCATGCACAGGAATATGTGTAGTTACCTGGCTAATCCCCTCCTTATTCACCCAGATCTCAGCTACCAATTGATCAGGTTTAACACTCTTGAAGGATATATGTGAGGGTGATTCCTGCAAGGAGGATATTCGAGAGGGGGTGTGTGATGCTTTAGCTGGGGAAGCTGTGTAGGGACCGTCCGGGGTGATGGAGTGGGGGGAATGCACACTTTTCCTGCCCTTGAGAATGAGACCTTGAAGCGTGTCTTTGGGCAAGTGCAGACTATTGATGGTCTACCCCTATTTGTCAATAATTAATTGGACGCTCAGACGAAAGAAGGATACAGCTCAATTGTTGATACGGAAGAGCCATTGGGAAATGCTATTCCAAGCACCTCATCATAATCCGATAGCAAGACATTTGGAGGTAGAAAAACAATAAATCGTTTGATGGCCCATTTTTACTGAACCAGCATGCATGGCATCTGGGCACGAATATCAACTTGTGAATCAGCCAACCATTCTAAAAGTGCTGATGTGCACTTTTGTGTTTGGCAGCATTTGTGTTTAGTTCTGCCATGTGCTCAGCTGTCAGTTTTAACCTTGCCATACTTTTTTATTCATTAGGCTATTTTCTACTTCACCTGTTCCTCCTCATTTATTCCCCTTCCTGCAGGCCCGGTTCTACGGGAGTGTTAGAGGATGCTAAGCACCCTCAAACGCAAGCAAGAGCACCCTCTGTTGATACTGTAAAAATATATTGGCAAATATATTTGTGTTTGCGCTCTGGAGAATGTCAAATGTATCTATGCAGTTATGCAGGCTCGCTAAACTTCTCATTAACCAACAAAGTGTAGACGCAATGTAAGTAAGAGATTTATTGTGTATTGTTGGCAGCTTCATTGATTACAACAGAACCTTGTGAGATCGTAATGAACTGACAAAACTACAGTGTTTTAGTGATTGTAAAGGGAGCAGTCTCGAGGTTACAGCCTATATAATCCATTGAATAAAACTATTGATTTTCATGCTGCCAAGAGGACAGATGGCCAATTGCATAGATTAATAGAAAAATATTCATAGCAAAATATTTTTGAAATTCTATTCTAATTATTGGTAAAAGTCGCTGTATGGTGACTGTAACCTGGTGGAAGGTTCTCCTTTCCCTAAGTGCTTGACTGCCTGATCCTCCTTTCCCATCAGACCCTGACTGGGTTCCTTGTGTTCCTGTCTGGTTTTTTACTTGATTCTGTGGTTCTTGAATAAAATCAGTGTACCCTGCTGAACAGAACCTCAGACCGCACTCATCAAATGCTGCTGCTTACCTCAATGATTATATATAGTAATGATTGGGCAGTGGCATCTCCAGCATGTTCTGAGATCGCTGTGGAGGACATGACCCATGGCAAACCTAAACAGGTGTGCACTTTGGTGGGTGGAAGTATGCCCTCTGGGCTTCCACTTGTCAGACACGTGCCACATACTGACAAGATGGCAGCAATAGCAGCTTGTCTGAGACTCAAAAACAAAAAGCAGGTAAGACAGTTCCTGGGGCTTGCTAGCCATTACAGAAAGTTTGTGCTATCTAGACATCACAAGCCTGACTGATCTCACTAAAAAGTGCTCATCAGACCCAGGCCAGTGGATGGGTACATTTACATTGGGTAAAAGCTGCACTATGCATTAGAGAAAACATCCAGTTTCTTTTTTACAGTCTTGCTGTAGTGTACTTCTACCCACTGTGGACTCACGGGACAGAAATCAGACTGCAGTGGAATTGATCACTATTGAATGGTTTACATACAAATGCTTTCATATTTCACAGTTCCAGGTCCCATGATGGTGATTAGGAGACCCTTTATGAATGTGAAGTAATGAATGACCTTAATACAAAGTGACTCTCCAACAATCAGTCAAAGCTGTACTGCACGTAAATTACTCGTACTTGTTAAAGGACGATGGCAAGAGTGTTAGAGGTGACTGCAGTAAGTCATAAGTCACCGCTTCCCACATTCACTCTCATACACACACTGCCACAATGTGGGCTAGAGACTTCCTCCAGCAGACCACCACAGTCAGACACCAACAAAAAGGAGGGAGAAAGAAAGATGTAAGAAATCAGAGCTTGAGCTGTGGTTAGACTGAATGGATTTCAAGTGGTGAGATGACTTTAGTGCATTAAATCCAGTCGTTAAATCACACACAGCATGTAACACAGTGACACTCTCAGGCTCCTGTCTTATTAAAGGAGAGAGGCGTACTGTCATTAATTCACATTGTTGTTATTTGGAGACCTTGAACTGCTTGAAACGAGATACTGATGATACTCAAAATCTTTCACCTCATCCAACAGTCTTTGGCTCTCATTCATGGAAACTCACCAAACTAAAACAATGGTTGAATAATTGAAATAAAATATGTAAAGAAAATAAGAACTCATCATATGGCATAATAATCTGAGATATATGTCCGTGAGGGAGAACACATCCCATCTGATGATGGTGGTAATGGCAGTGAGGTTGTAGACGCTACACGTTAAATACCCAACACAGTAGAAAAACGTCCAATTCACTGCAGCTTAAATTAACACTGGTGCCAGTAAAATATCTGATTCCTTTTCATACAAATTATAATGAAAGACAGATTATCAAAACACTTTTACCATAGTATATGACTTGTAAGCCAATACATTTTAACATATACGTCACATAAACAACTCCATATGTAAGTGGTTCTGTTCGGCTCGCTCTGCGGTGCGTTTCCCGAAAGCATCGTTAGCCAACTATGGTCCAGTTAAACTCTATTGGTAACGACAGAACTTGCGATCATAGTTTGCTTTGGGAAACGCATCCCTGAGCAGTGCGACAGCTGGCACTGGAGTTGAGTGCGCTAACAAAGATGCTAAAGACCGCAGCCTCTTACTTTTGTTTACACTCGGTCAGGTTTAGGGTATGTTTTAGAGTAGGTGTGAAATGTTTACTCATTTCAAACCTTGTAGACCATCAACCTTATAGCTGCACTCACTGAACATTTAATTTCCTGCCACAATACCTGCAAGAACCAACGCAATGAAGGGTGCTTCTCAATCGGAAGGCTGCATCCTAATAAGGGTGCATATTTCAGCATATTATGTCATATTAAGTGCCATCTCTCAAATTGAAGGATCCTTGGAAAGCAGCCTTCGTTTCATAGCCTTTATTTGGCATATTTTGAAGATGTATTAAAGTGTTGTTCAAACTGTCCAAACCTGATTATTTGTGTATCCGATTGGAATCTGATCTAAATGATTGACTGTCCACACTGTGTATCGCAATTGTTCAAAGCCGATTTGTGTGTCCCGTGGTGCTTTTCCTGGAATATCTGCATTGGTTTCTATAGTAATGACATTGCTCTGGTAGGCATAGGTCTGTGCCAAAAACAACAACAACAGCAGCAACAATACAGATTGCAATACAGATGTTGTCTCATTTACAACAAAGTGTAGCTGCCGCAGAAAAGCTTCAGTAACATGGGAGGCTTGTATGCTCTGCTTTATTCCATGCTGTCATCTCCACCGGTCTTAAAATTCAACAAGTCTCCATTATATTGTAATTCTCTTCTCAACCAGCACTTTGCAACAACACAACCTTGTTTCTGCAGTGACTTTCAGCAGTGTTTCATATAACAATGTCTGACATGTTCACACTTCCTAAATATGATTGAATTCCATTAGGATATGCACAAAAATCGGATTTGGACTGACAGTCTGAATGAGGCTTAAGTGTATCCTCTATAGTCACCACCCACAAATCACCTGCACACATTCAAATTCACGAAAAATGGGCAAAAATGTGAATGATGTTAACAGGACAGTCTCCCTACAGTCTGAAACGTTTTATATATTTGTACAGATCAGAATATTTAGCATTAAACATATTGTTTTTATACAGTGGACATAAAAAGTCAAAACATCTGTTTTTTGTGATAAATCATATAAGAACTTCTGCACCAATAATGTAAAAAACTACAACCTATGGAATGCTACTGGAAACTAAAGTGACATATTTCAGAGAAAGATAAAAATAAAACTTTGCATAAGTGTGCACACCATTTTATAACTGATTATGTGGCTGTTCAGAATGACTAATCATCAAGCTCATGCATAGTGCACACCTGTCTTCGCCTGAAGTGACTCTGATTAACTCCACATAATTCTCAGCTGTTTCTGACATCTTGTTTGCATGCTACTACAAGAGCCAAGGCCACAAATATCTTACAAATTAACAAGATCTCACGGTTAAAATTTCCAAGGCAATAGGTAGACCATGGAACAGAGTAAAGACAGTCATCAACAAGTAGGGAAAGTATGGCACAACTGTGAAAGTATCAAGAACAGGGCATCCCTTCAAAGTTGATGAGAAAACAAAGAGAAAACTGGCCAGGGATGCTGTCTGCATCAACATTAAAAGAGTTGAAGCTCTTTCTGACAATTACTGATTGCTCTCTACATGTGGCAACTATCTCCTTGTTTCTTTCTGGGCTATGAGACGCAAGCCTTTTCTGACTAATAAAACATTCCTGCAAAAACATATATCCAGTCTCCCAAAACCATGTGACTATTTTGGCTAAAACTGTAAAAGGTATGTTTGGCTCAAAACCAGCAGCACATCAGCAGAAGAACGGCATACCTCTGGTGAAGTCTGGTGGTGGAAACATCATTCTTTGGGCTGCTCTTCTTCAGGTGGAACTGAGGTTTTAGTGAAGGTGGAGGGAATCGATGGCTCCAAAAACTAGTCTATTTTTACATATGTGGTTTCAACAACCAGATGCATTTACACTTGTCCAGTTTTATCTGGAATGCATGTCAAATCGCCTTCTGAAGTGGTTTGAGTGATTGGATTTAAATCTGTCTTAAAAGTGTTTTGGAGGACATTTACACATGGCCTTTTCATGTTTGTGAAAACGCAGGTGTAAACCGGATCAAAGGGTGCTTCATCTAAGTATTAGTTCAGGGGTGTGCAAATTTATGCAGTTAGGTTATTTTAAGTTTTTATTTATATCATTTTTTTTCTGTGGCATTCCATAGGTAGCAATTTTTATATTAAATGTACAGGTTCTAATATGATTTATCTTTGTTTTTGTTTTTTTTACATCACAAAAAAACATCTGTTTTAACGGGTAAATTCAGAACATGATTTGATTTGATTTAACATGACGTGACATAACTTGACTTAACATGACCTGACATGACAGAAACTCTGTAACCCGAGGCTCGGCTCTTTCACATCACGAACTGAGACATTACTTGATGATTTGGATTGGTTGGTTGTTTAGAAACTTTAGGATATTGCAGTGAAGTGCTTTGTTATGTCAGCTGTGTATTTACAGTACAGTGCTGGTTACTATTGTGATCTTAGTTCACTTGTACATTCACGTAATTTTCAATGCATGTAAGTTGTAGCTAATATTACATTCATATGTTTGACTGAGATAATCAACAAAATCTTTCTTCTTTGTCATCATCAATTGTCATCATGATGCATCTTTCATCTTTCATCATTGAACATTTTCGTCAATAAAGAATGTTTCTTTGTATTAACTATTTGCTATGGAAGTAAGGAAGTGAGCTGGAATCTCAGGACATTTGACAAAGAAACAAACACCCAGAGCAGAACTACCAGAGGTGTGTTATCATTGTTTTGCCTTGTCCTTTATTTATTTACTTGCTCTTTGTGTGGTGAAGTCTCTCTGGGGCTGAAACTGAGAGTGACCCTTCAGTCCTTGTTAGTATGTATGGAGCAGAGGATGTGTGAGCAAACCCTCTGTTGCACTTGTCACGCTGCTAAATTTTCAAGAGGCATGGCATGCTGGGAAAAATGCAGAAACTGTGAGAAATGGTCCTAGTGTTGATCTCTTAAGAACATCATTCCCTAAAATCTCATTACCTCACTGTTTAATGCACCTCGATCACGCAGTCAAAGCTTTGTCATTAGTGATTCTTATTACAAAGCAAAAGTGACATGCACAGAGGAGCCAGTGAAAAAACCTGTCAAATAAAAAAGTAATAACAATAAATCCATGCAAAATTTAAAGGCTGATTCATTTTCTGCTTTGCCGAAGCAGAAATGATCCAAGAGACTTCTGCTGGAGAGAAACACTTGCTCAGATCTTAGTTATGTGACATGTAATGACATTTGAAGAATTTCCCTCACAGATTTATCAGTACATTTTATCTTAACACCACAGCTCAGGAGAGTCACTACTGAAGGGTTTGAGACTGTGATGTGATCAGCAGATCATTTCCCCGAGTGATCATTCAAATCACATTTACAGTGGATAAACTGTGGATCATTTGTCATTGCTTTGGCACAAAATACTTGAATTGAATTGAATTCTTTTCTCACTCAGACACAAACACCACCAAAACAGAGTTAAAATTGCAAAGCAATTTGAAATGCATGTTAATATAACCAGAGAATATGGTGTACCCTAGCAGATCGTGTTTTGAACAAGATTAAAAAAAAAAAAAAATACAAAATTTAAAAGCCTGACCAGAAAGTTTGAAGTAGTTTTAAAAGCTTGAAGTTTGCAGGCCATAAAGTATCTCAGAAAAACAGACTGGATGATTGCTAGGAGGTTGCTAGCGTGTTGCTATGCAGTTGCTAGGGTACTCGGGGTGCTCGCTAAGGTGTTCTTGGTGGTTGTTAGGGTGTTGTTAGGGTACAGTGGAGTGTTGATTTGCAGTTGCTAGTACGTATTATTGCACTGGTAGCAAGTTTTATACTATGCTAATTGTCATCAGTAAGACTCAAGACACACATATCACACACATAAAAACCAAAACTGAAGTACCCACTGGGATGTGTTTATCCCTAGAACAGTTTATTGAACTTTTAGACAAAATATCTTAAAAAATATACATATGTGCTTTTAGTTGAGTATCATATTTTATACATCAGGCTTTTATGGCTCAAAAAGTATGAATAGAGAGTCAAATAGTAAGAATGTGGAGCTCAAACTCGAGAAAAAAACAGCTTAGCTTTATTTAGAGCAAAAGTGAACTGAGCAAAATTATAGGCCCATGGCAGAACCGATGGAGGAAGCCAAGGTAGAGCCAGGAGACTGCCCGACTGAGGTGGAGACCAAGGCGGAGCCAAGGATAAGATGAAGGTCTGATGGGCGATAGAGAGTTCTAGAGCAGTGCCAAGATGAATGCCCATTGCAGAACCGATGGAGGGAGCCAAGGTGGAGCCAGGAGTCTACCCGACTGAGGTGGAACCAATGGAGGTGGAGACCCAGGCGGAGCCAAAGAACCAAGATCCAGAGTGGCTGTCAGGAACTGGCTGTCTTTGGCAGTGGAGGAGGAAGAGGGAGGCTGGACAGGACCATCCGTGATGAAGGAGACTTGGGGCTTGGCAACGAAGACTTGGAGCTGGGCAGAGCCAATGGTGATGAAGACGAACCAACGGTGGCAAAAAGGCTTGAAGGAGGGAATCAGATTCTCAAGGAGTTCAGGGGCATGAGGATGAGTGGAACTTCACTCCACAATGTCAAACAATGTCACCAGCACTCCCTCAGGGATGATCATCAGTACCGGCTCACACACCTGGTCAGACAGGCAGGCTTCGGCTCTGGGTCTGCAGTGGGCTCTGGCTTGTGGTTCATGCTAATGAAAAGTGTAGGTTCAGGTTTCGGGATGAACACTGGCTCAGGCTCCAGCTCCAGGATGGACACTGGGGCCGGCTCACACTACTGGACAGATGGCTTGGATGACTGGAAATATCAGTAGCTAGTAAGGTAGTCAGTAAGTAGTCTGTAGCATCAGACAATGATTGAGGGAGTGTGTGTGCTCTATATAGTGCTGATGATGAGGGCTAGATGAGTTCCAGGTATGTGTGGTTAGGTGCCAGGGAAGATGATCGGAAATGATGGGGAATGCTGTCCATGACACCATTACTTTATTAAACTTGTACAATTATACTAAAAGGCCTTTTACTTGCTAAAAAAAAAGTCTGAACTATCAATTAGACAACAGAAGGCATGTAGTAGATTGTGTGCAACAGGTTTTTCAGCAGTTTTGATCATGTTGATCTTTTAAAGGCCTTAAAAAATGTGCATATCAAATATGATAAACTAGCTTTACATTGTTCAGTATCCCTGCAGAACATGTACCCCTGTCTGGGAATCACTGCACTGAGGGCTAAATATGAGATCTGACTGTGTGCAGAGTGTTGCAGTGAAAACACTAAACGCTCCTAATGGAAACAGACCCGCAGAACCACTGAGTGATGAGGGCACTCACGTTTGACCCCGAAGTCCCACTCTAATGAAGCTGGGTGCCAAAGGGTGCTGGAGAGGTTGGAGGAGAGACATGAATTGGCAGGCTGGAGTGACGCTCGACAACAATTACAGCAAACCACGGGATGTTTTGTTGAACTATCACATGTTACAAACCCTGCAAACTCAACAAATCAACATGCTAATTCTGGCAGACACATCAGAGCACTGGTGCAGGAGCACAACACCCCTCCAGTCTGCTCAAACTAACCTTCATTTCCTTCAATGCTGCCTAGAAATGAAAAGACAAAAATGGCTCTAAATTGCTGTTTGAAGTCAAATAACTTCTCTTTCTTTCATTACACAAATTATTTTTAAATAAACAAATGCCAGTGTCAACTGAGTTGCAGTTAAACAAGCTGTTTGTGTGGACTTCAAAGAAATCACATTAATATCTTGACAATAGGATTGTGCAGAGATGTCATGCGGCATTTCAGTGTTTAGCATACACAATTCATGTCCGATTCACAGAGCTTAAAGGTTCCATAAGTTATTTGAGCATATGGATAGCTAATGATGTCAACTGAAAGGGAAAGTCATCTCAGAGGCAGAGCATGTTACATTCTGATGAAGGATTATGAAGACAAACATTTATTTCTTTTGAATAATGTGCACTAATTAATCATTCGCAATAAAGCTGGGATGTGACTTTAGAATGTAAGTAAGAGAGATTATGTTCTGTACTGTGTTGCTGCAACAAGATCAGCCTCTTTTTTAATCTCTCTTCAGAATCTTTCAGAATACGTCAACTCAAGATCCGGTCATGATCAGCATGGCACATAATGTAAAAGGTTCAAGTAGAAATCCTAAGTCTGTGATCAGACCTTACTGAGACGTGTCAGATCAGATAGCAGCAGACAGTCTGATGGTTCTCTCTCTCTCTCTCTCTCTACTGGTTATGATTGACAAAAAGACAAAATTGTGACATAATAAGGGGTATCCAAGCTCTAAAGCCATCTAGTGAAACATTCTGTGAAAAAGATGTTCTGTTTCCATTTGCTAGGATGAATGGATCTGATCTTGAAGACCTTGTACATGAGCTATACCAAGTAAAGAGAATTTTGGATCGAAAGGTAAAACATACTGAAACTATTAGACCTAGCTGTTTCTGTTGAGCCATATAAGGATGTTTTCCAGGAATTCTTTAGGCTGCACATGCATTGCAAAAGACACAATACCATGCATGACTTCAAAACTTATTTTGGTAGGCTTTCTTGTCTTATAAAGATAACTTTTATTGGTTTTATTGGGAAACTTTGAGGTTATTTTAATTATTTCCTTCAAAGTCAAAACATAAATGCAATAACTAGCGACACATAATCAATAACGCGAATCAATATTATACCATATGTGCCTCATCAAATCACTTCCTAATGAGAGCTCTGGAGCATTTATTAACATATGGCGTCTCTTTAAATCAAATCTCTTTTCCGAGGTCAAAACTTTGAGCCTGGAGATTTTGTCTTTTTGGAAAGTCATTGTGTCTTCAGTCAGCTGGAGTCTAGACCTCCAGCACAGTAAAGCCCACCAATATTCAACCCATCTGTCCAATATATAGAACATTAAATTAGTGCCAAACACTGTCACTTAATCAGGATTTATGCGATACTCAAATGAAATATTCTCAACATGAAGTCACACAGAGAGGACTGGGACTGAAAATCCTGTCCTTCATCAAAGTCGAGCCTATTTTTTTCTCATTAAAACTTAACAATGGTGACAATGATATTGATTGCGACCTTTGAAGTACAGTAATTACAAAGTGTGCCTCAAAAACAAAAGCAAAAAAAGCATGACTCCCTCTGGGTTTGGGCCGCTTGTCATGTTTGAATCAGAATTCCAACCAGGGCTGAAAGAATGATAAATGCATTTGGTTCTGTATTCATGTAGTCTGTTTATTCCTCTCTTTGTTGGAATATTATTCCTCAGGCTAATCAGAGAAGCCTTCAGCATGGGGATTTATAAAGAGTCCCTGTAAAAACTCTACTAAAGTTAAATTCAGCGACTCAGCCTCATCCGTGTATAATCCACTTAACCACAGAGCCAATAAAGGTCCTGTGTAGATAAATGGTCCAGTGGAAATGGCCAGATATTGCTACGAAAACACTCACTTTTTAACATTATATTTATTGGGTTCCACAGTTCATATCAGAATAAAATACAAATTTGCCTGAACTGATCTCAACAAACATCAGGGGATAAATAATTAGATGATGTTTATCTATTCTGTCTTGTTGTTATAGCCTAATAAGAGAAGTGATTGTCGCAGTATTTTTCAAACACGTCCTGATGTTTCTTCTAGTGCAAGGTTAGATGAAACACATAAGATACATAAGATTAAAGTGGACTCACTCCCACTCATTTCAGACTGATCGTAGGGGGAGTGTGGGGTAAGATGTGTCACCACACTAACAAACTTTATGATTTTTATATTGTGACCATGTATATATAAAGTGGCCATCAGCTGCCTGTGACTGAAAGAAGAGAAAAGTAAGAAGCATCTTGATGATAAAATGCTTTTCTGCATCTTTTTTTTTCCTATTTAAGTACATTTTCTACTTAATGTGACAAAAGATGGGGCTAGTTTTTACAATGTCTATATGTCAGTTATTACACCTACTGTAAACTATATATTTTTTTGCGGTTTGTTTTACAGCAGCTACAGTTCTCTCATGTTTTATGTTTCGTGAACTTAACTTCATCAGCAGTAGCCAAAGACATGAAGGGGGAGGAAAGAGACAAATGTCTCTCCTTTTTCTTTTTCTCCCTATTCTTACTGGACTATTATCTCAAAACCATAATGATGAGCTTTAATTTATCCAAAACACATCAACTCTGAGCTGACACCAAAGGTCAAAGACATAACAAGAAGTTCATCATGTCATGCTATAATTAATGTGTGTGTGGAGACCCTCTCAAAATGAAAAATTAAGTTCTTTGACATTTTGCTAAGGTGTTCAGCGTTGCTATCTCAGACCAGCTTTACAGAACATGACTCAACAGTTAATTGTGCTCATGAAGTGGTGAACAGAACTGTTCCTAATGTTTCTACATCACATTTACTGTACTGTTAACTCATGATTGTTACACACACATCTGAATCATTCCGTACATGAAATGACGTTTAGCTAGAGACATTTGTTCACAGTGGAGCAGATGCAGGTGATGTCCTACTGTACATGTCCATTTGGGGAATGAGGATAACAGCAGGATAACAGAATAACAAAACTCTGCTTAAAACTTTCCAAACACACAGATTCACCTTTGACTTGTGTAAGAAAAGAACATAAGCTTGTCTGATAAGGGCTGCTCATGGTAGGACTGGTCAGTAATGTTTGTGATGTGGGAATTTTGAAAATATTTTCAGGCGTTTTACAATGATGCCTCAATGCTGTGGCCCTTTAAGATCTTTATGATCCATGATCCCATAATCCTAACAATGCTAAGGCTAAGGAATATCTCAACTTACCAATCAAAGACAAAATACACTCTTAAAAATAAAGGTTGCAAAAGGGGATTTTCGCAGTGATGCCATAAAAGAACCATTTTTGGTTCCCAGAAGAACCTTTCAGTGAAAAGATCTTATTTTTTTCTTAGTGTGAAGAATATTTTAATAATCTAAAGAACATTTTTCATCTATAAAGAACCCTTTGTGCAATAAATGATTACATGAATGTTTTGAGGATTTTCCTTATGATTACAAGAATTGAGCTCTAATTAACTTCTGTCATGACAGCTGTCAGAGTGTTTGGCATGGTAATGGACATGACAATGTTGATATGTTTGGCCTTGGCGGAATAGATCTGCTATGCTGCTGCTGTCATTGCTGCTGCTACTACTGTTACTGCTGCCGCTGTTACTACTGTTTTTGCTTCTGCTGTTGGTTATTGCTGCTGCTGCTGCTGCTGTTATTGCTGACTTTGCTGCTGCTGTTGGTTATTACTGCTGCTGCTACTGTTATTGCTTCTGTTGTTGGTTATTGCTGCTGCCGCTACTTTTATTGCTGTTGATGCTGTTATTGCTGCTGCTGCTGCTGTTGTTGTTTATTGCTGCTGCTGCTGCTGTTATTGCTTCTGTTGTTGGTTATTGCTGCTGCTGTTATTGATGTTGCTACTGCTGTTTCTGCTGCTTCTGTTGGTTATTGCTGCTGCTGCTACTGTTATTTCTGTTGATGCTGTTATTGCTGCTGCTGCTGCTGTTGTTGTTTATTGCTGCTGCTGCTGCTACTTTTATTGCTGTTGATGCTGTTATTGCTGCTGCTGCTACTTTTATTGCTGCTGTTGGTTATTGCTGCTACTGCTGCTTCTGATGCTGCTGTTGGTTATTGCTGCTGCTACTTTTATTGCTGTTGATGCTACTGTTATTGTTTATTACTGCTGCTGCTACGTTTATTGCTGTTGATGCTGTTATTGCTGCTGCTGCTGCTGCTGCTGTTGGTTATTGCTGCTGCTACTGCTGCTTCTGATGCTGCTGTTGGTTATTGCTGTTGATGCTGTTATTGCTGCTGCTGCTGCTGCTGCTGCTGTTGGTTTTGCTGCTGCTACTGCTGCTTCTGATGCTGCTGTTGGTTATTGCTGTTGATGCTGTTATTGCTGCTGCTGCTGCTGCTGTTGTTGTTTATTGCTGCTGCTGCTACAGAGCAAGTACGGGACTTGCTACTGCCAATACATACACAACACGCTGCTGTGAGTAAGACATGCTGATGCTGTACAATATAGCATACATGAATTACCCATAACAGATCTATACAGATGGAGCTGGGGAAGGTGGAGGGTTCTGAAAGCACGCTACAGCAAATGCTGACCAAGTATTTGAAGGTTGAGCAGCGAGCTTGATGGCTATTGATATAGCAAGAACCAATCGGCTGTGCACTAGAGAATGATGTGATTGCAAGCAGATTGAGTTAAGGACCAATCAGCCTGGCCATCTAGAGTTTCATGACAGAACTTTGTATTTATCAGTGCACATACACAGAACAAATATGGTAAAAAGAAGATCAATTGTTCTTGCTTGACACTCAAGAACAAACGACATTTGTTCTTGTGCATCAATGCAATAATAATTTATTCGTATTGCAGTGCCAGTGTAGAACTATGGACTTTCCATCAGTTCATCATGGAACTACTACATCAACATCTATCTACAGCACAACTCTGCTGCATCGTAGTATTGTTTGAGTCGTATAACTCATTGATAAAATTCATTCAGTCAGCTTTGTAGATTCATTCCATGTTTTCCTAAACATTCTACTGCATCTAATGATAACATTATTTACTTGAATGATCTTAATCCACCACCTCTGAAGGTACAATGAAGTTAAAACACCTAACACCTGAAAGTTTAGCAATGATAAACTCGTGGCTCTTAATTTCCTCAAGTTCTTAGCATGTTTCAGAGTAGTGTAGAGAGAGCTCCACCAGAGCCCTGCGGTTGTGCCCTGAGGAACCGTCTGCATCTCGGCTTTGTTATTTTTATGTTCTGTACGAGAGGAAGTGGGCAGAACGAACAAACTGAAAAGCTTCTTCCAGTCACTGTACTTCACTCTGAGCACTGGATGACTCAGACGAGGAGAGAGACAAACAAAAGAGAGCTGTTAATCTGGTTTCTCTCTCTGCCTCTATCTGTTTTCTGTTCTTTCAGCGCCTGTCATTCAGTGTGTCGGATTCAAGGTCATTTCTTTCAGCTTCTGATGGGTCGCTAAATGACCTTCGCTTTTAACAGAATTGACTCACTTGTAAGGTTTTCTTATCAGCGCCATACTCTCGAATCTGACATGCTTGTGCTTGGCTTCAGTTTAACCAACAGAGATGGTAATGTCATGACATCGTATGACTACATATATGTCACTTTATGATCACGATCTAAGAAGTACAAGTTCTTCAGATCTTTCTGCATTTGAGCTGTCAGAACATATGTTTCTAAGGTACTTTTGTGTGTCACATGTATGAGAATTCACACGATCTTTGAGTCATTAACAGTCACGTGACCTCAGTGTTCTGTGCATACACTATACTTTTCAAATGAGAAGACATCTACATTATATCAAATATGATGTTATGTTTTAGCACTTTCTGAGAGCAAACTAACTTTGTTAGAATGTCGGCAACATTACACCTATAAGTTTAAACCAGTTTGAAAAGCCAGCTGAAGCCTTGCCTCCTCTGATCCCATTGACTTTTAACAAACCCCCTAAAGTGTGCGATGGGTTTAGTGGGAGGTAAATGAGAATGAATGCATGGGGGAAAGTCACGTGAGAAAGGGAGCAATGCCTCTATTGCACTATGATTGGATATGATTGGTTAATGCATTAAATCCCACCTCTTGTTTTCGTGCACCTTCTCGAATTGGCCTGAATGAAGACAATGATGGCGTTAATAGGAGGACTAATTAAAACGTAAGTAAACAGCTCAGCCACTTAGATATCACCACTTTATGTCCCGTCAAAATCAATCTTAAATTACCTGAAAACATGATGACTGTGGGGTTTTTTATTGCGCAGTCAGCTTGGGGAAATTAAGGATTCATCTTTGTGTCTTTGACCAGTGTGTACAAACTTGATGACTGCTGAAAATAAGTTGACTATTAAAAAGAAAAGCTGAACATTAGTTCACAAATAAAATATGTTGTTTAAATTGTTACTGCCTTTAGTTATTTTGGAATAAATAAATAAATAGATAGAAGTTTTAATAAATAGAATATTACATAGTTAGTGTAAAATACACAATTTGGTCTTTCTTTTTCATGTGTTATGTTTATTTAACCAGGAAAATTAAGTGTAACAGGGAGATAAATTTACACTGACGCTAATATAGTTGGTATAAGTTAGCTTGGTAACACAATAAGGTTTGATTTGTTAACATTAGTAACTACATTAGTTAATATAATCTAACAATTAAACAAGCTTCAAAAGTAATTATTCATCTTAGTTTATATTAATTTTTAACATTTACTAATATATTATTCAAATCAAAGGTATCTGTTAATATTATTTAATGAACCGGGGATAACATGAAATAACAATGAACTGCTGTATTTTTATTAACTAACATTAAAAAAGATTCATAAATACTGCAAACAAATGTATTGCCCATCGTTAGTTAATATTAGTTAATGCATTAACATGAATAAAACCTTATTGTAAAGTCTTACTGCTATCTTTATAGTTATCTTTCTTGGTGTGAACAGCTTATAAACGTTATCTTATGCTAACATAGTTTTTTTAAAGACAATAGACTGAGGTGTGTTTAAGCTTGAAAGCTCTAGCAGAAGTTACAGTCAGAAAAAGGCTATAGATTTTGAAAAAACTCTAGCCACGTTTATACAATAACAGTACGTTGGTATTGTCAAGACAGCATAATGATTTGGATGTGGCACTGTTTCAGAAGGTAATCTCACATGATCTTACTGTCCACTTGCTGTCCAGAATCCATCAAGCTTAGCCCACATCTCAGCATGTAACCTAGCAACATGAGCGGATAAATGAAGCCTGCCTCAGTTGTTGCCGTGCCACAGATACAGTAAATACTGCATGTGTGGGTGATTAGTGAGCTTTAGGAGGAAAGGGTCTTCTGAAACGCTCTCCATGCCAGCACACTCTGCCAGCTGAATCACCCTGATGCAGATCATTACAGCAGTAACTACCATCGCTGGAACAAGTTCCCATCTCACAAGACATCTGTTGTTGTTTAAGTGAAATAATCTCTATTAGAGGAATTTTGACACTTTTCTGCTTTTACATGCAGAGCAAATCATGGATGGAAGTAGGGCCAATGCAGGTAAAGCAGGACGCTTGAGCTCTGTCATTTGTATATTCTTCTATGACTAAAATGAGTGTAAAGTTAATCTTAATTTAGCACAGATGGTACTGATGTAGCCAATGACATCATACAAATGATCAGAAAGTGTCTCACTTTATCCCACTACCTGTGAACTGAGGTTCCCACCCATCCTCGTCTGAAAGGATATGAGGCTACATCACAAGATGCACTTTATTTCATGTAAATGGGAGAAAATATCTGTGTATTGGTGCATATGACATAAACATCTTATCTTTACTTCTTTAGGCTCAGAAAATTAGCATTTAGAGTGACCATAAAAGTTTATCAACAGTAACAATTTGTTGTAATCTGAAGGAAACGTGATTATCAAAGATTAGCCAATTAAAGTGCAGTTCCGTCTCATTTTCTAATCATTTTTTACACAACTAAACACGTGAAATCTATTAGCTAATTATTGCAAGCAATACTGAATAAAGAATAAAGTCCACATTCAGTGTTGAGAGCCTGGCCAGGACAGATATTAAAAAATGTAAAAACTTTGACCTGATATTTAGAAAAGGCTCATGATGTACAACTGCATCTAAGTGAAAGATGCAAAGATGCAGGGAAAAGTCAAACACCACAAACCGTTGTTTCATTCAAGTGAATTTGCAGATAAAATGAGTCAAAGCAAATTTATCCAGGAATAAAAAAATCAACCATACATGCTGGAGAATTATCAGTGTATAAGACCATAGCTTTGGCAAAAGATTAGCCATGAATTATGTGTGTTGGGTGCTTTGGGGTAAGATGTGCCAGTGGTTCGCCTTGTGTTGATAATGAATGTGGTTTCACTACATTCAGAGTACGTTTACACGGCAACGATGTACTAAAAACAGAAAAGTTATCAACATTATCAAAACTATCCCTGTTCACACAGATCCGCGCAAACGACTAAAAACGCTGTACTACGCATGCCAGGTCAGTAGATGGCGATGTCACTTTGTAAAGAAACACTATGCGCCTGCGCATATGCATTCTTTTACAAAGCACTCGCCTCGCGCATGGCAATCCACCTTATTTTTATAGCTTACTGCACTTTGATATTCTTCTCATTATTTCCCTACAGCGGCTAATAAATCATAAATCTCACACATTCACAGAAACATCTTATTTCTGTGTTGAAAAATAAGGTGGATAGATGTTAGATTATTGCTCCCGAGGCGTGCCTCATCCCAGTCCTCTTAATTGGCAATTGAATGAACAATCTCAACACTGAGGGAGAGTATAAATTCTCATTTTTATTTAGCTGGGTAAGAGATTACATAGAAAGAGTACAAGGGGTGTAGTATAGATTTAACCAACGAGAGAGAGAATACATCATATAGCTCATGGTATAGGAATGTGATACATAGAGAAAAACAAGTCTAAATATGGTCATCTTCCGGCCAGGTACCCATGCCTTCCTGGGGATCCAAGAAGACCCTCTCCCATACTTGCAATACAAAAGGCAGGGACCATTCCCTGTCTCCCCATTCAGCCATAGGGCCCTCACACAATACATGGAAGTTGTTCCAGTACATAAAGAAAATCAGATGTTATAGTATAGAATACAGCTTCAACAGAGGACAAAAGACCCTCTGTCTACTTTCCTTCAATGCTGAGACCAATACTTTAAACATAAAATCTTTCAATAGACTAAACCCGTGATACGCATGTGCATGACATCACTGTTTTCAAAAACTTCCAATTTGAAACCCGTTTTCAAAAGTTTGCGTTTTCAGGCCCCCAAAACACCATTATCGTGTAAATGAATGGCCAAAACGCATATAAAGTTTTCCGTTTTTAGTTGAAAACAGTATTGTGTAAACAGCCCATCAGATATTCTGCAAGGTAAACCTTTTCCTAACACGAGGTGAGCCTAAACTTTTCTTTTTTAAAGCTCCTATCTGCATAGCAGTATGTTATAGATGCTCATTATTTTACATGACACGGCAGACACCCTGAAATCTAATTAGGTGTATTAGTTTAATCTCATTTATCCAAATTGAGAAGAAAGTGGCACAGCTTGAGTCTACACCTGAGAGGTTCCTGACAGATCTTCAGTCCAGTGTGAGTAAGAACAGAGGATCTTTTTACCGATGACATGAACTCTGTGGACCAAGCGTGGTCTGGGAGGTTGGCTATAATTTATGATCCCAATGATTGGGTTTGGAACTGGAGCTGTTAGAATGACTCCATCCTGAAACATTCATAGGACTCCTCCTGGAGATTTTGGCCTCTCCAGGATTTGAGCATCATCAAGAATTTGGGACTTTGGTCAAGCCTGCAGGCTTGAAGCACTGAGGGAAATTAATCTGCTGTGAGAGTTACTATTCTTGTTACTAATATAAAGGATTGACTATTCTTTAACATATTTTGATATACTCGTTGAGTGGACGACAGAGAGCTGAAGTTATTGCCATGGCAACCAGATACACTGGAATCTCTGCAATGTCATCTGATTACAACAAGCTACCAGCTACTTTTACTGTCAGTGAGCATAACAGCTGAAACCTGGACGCATTGACATGATTTACTGAAGTGTGAATTTAAAATCCTTTCAAATCCAACGGACCCGTCCTCTCTGTTATATGATAAAGTGCAGTGTAAACGTTCAGCTGACCCTGTCTCACAGAAGAAAGAAAATATATCTATCAAAGCAACATAAGGGTGAGTAAACAATATAAAGCTTTCATTTCTGAGTGAACTTTTTCTAAAGAAAGAAGCACAGTGTTAAATGTGTGTCGGATGTTAGAGGTTTCTGGGTATGAAAGTAGAGTACAGAACTGCAGTCAGGAGGGAGGATTATTAAACCAGTACAAAATGATGTCACTTCCTTTCTAGAGGGCGGAGCTAAACCTAAAAACCTACAAGATCAATCTGTCTTTAGCAGAAGAATAGAATTAAGAATAAGAATTAAATCTCTCTGAAAATAAAACCTCTTGAGGACAATTGTGTTTTTTTGCAGGGCTGTGACATTAACCCAACACTTGTGCTATTTTCGACTCTGCTGTCTCCGCTAATTTATGTCTACACAAAAACTGCTTGTGTGAACGAAGACCAAACTGTTTATTAACTGGTGGCGACAGCAGCTTCATGTAAGCAGGTCCAAGCAGGTCTGTTCCTGAGAGAAGCAGCAGTGTCGCACATTTGCAGATTTGTCCAGATGTCAAAGAGAAACGCTATCTTCACACAGAAACGCAAAAGAGATGAGGGTGAGAAAGAGGAGTGATGAGAGAGACACAATGAGTGTGATATACCCACACGCGTCCACAATAAAGCCATGCCCAGCTGGATTTACATGTTCCACTAAATACCTCATTTGTTTCACAGAGACAGCAATGAGATTGAATGGAAAGCAAATGGAGACTTTTGCTGAAGCTTCCTGCTTCTCAAACGTTTCTCTTAAGAAAAAGACGCCATTAATCTCACATTTTCAGAAGAGATCTCAAACGACATGAATGTAGATCTTGATTCATGGTCACTTATTCTAGGTCTGCCCATCTGCAGTATTTTGAATAAATATTACAAGAGACTTTTTGGAATTTTAACGTTTGCTGCAAGAAAGAAATATTCTGATTTAATGGACAGATGAGAAAACTCCCTCAATAAAAAAAAATCTTGTCAAAATTCCATTGAGACAAATTATTTTACAGATGTATTCCATTATATATGGATTTACTTTACAATTTTCACTCAGAAATTACTAGTACATTTCAAAAATAAATATGAAGAACATTTAATTATACTTTAATTAAATCTTGTTTTTTAAAAAGTGTACACCTTCTATATCTATATCTATCTTTTTGTCACATGTAGTTCATGTTTAGTTATTTTATCATGTCTTGTCTAGTTTATAAGCCTTGTTCAGACTGTCAGTCCAAATCTGATTTTTGTGCATATCTGATTGAATCAGATTCAGCAAGTGTGAATGGCAAAAAAATCACTTGAAATTTTTGAGCTACATTCATATGTGGTTTGAAGTCCTATTCGAATCTCATTTCTGCAAATCCGTTTTAGTCTGACTGCTCTGATCGGATTTCACGTGTTTATCTGATGTTCTCACGCCACATAAAACATGAACGTCAGAAGTTGCCGAAAGTCACTGCAGAAACAAGATTGTGTTGTTGCAAAGTGCCGGACAAGCAAAAAATATAATGGAGACATGTTTCGAAATGGTGGAAATGATGTTTCATAAGATGCAGTAGTCCAGCGCAGCGGCTACACATTGTCATGTAATAAATGAGACAACATCTGTATTGCAAACCCCTCAATGTTGCGGTTATTTTTGCCTACCAATGCAACATCATTGCCATAGAAACCAATGCAGATATTCCAGAAAACAAAAGAGTGCCATGGGACACACAAATTGGATAAGAACAGTTGTGCTTGTGATACACAGTGTGGACAGTCAATAATTTTAGATCAGATTCCAGTCATATACACAAATAACAACAGTGTGAATGATTGCCATAGTTGCCATAGTTTCATTGTCTTGTTCTGTTTAGTTTCTAGTCATGGGCTGTGTCCGAAATTGTCCCCTATACCCTTTAAATAGGTCACTAATTGAGGGGACAGCCATTTGTAGTGTTGTCTGAAACCATAGTGGACGTTACTCATAGTGCACTCATTCAATCCCACAATGCACTGCAATAACGAGTGTACACTCATCGGCTAAAGAATACCCATAATCCACTGTGAGAGTCGCGCCACGCACCAAATGAATTCCTGCGTCTGACCAGAATTAGGTGCCTGCAGCTGAATCATCCATCCACTTCCCAATGTGGCTACAGCGTAATATCATACAGATATTAATTCATTTTTACTTGAGTATTAAATTGTTTAATTAAGGTTTATACATGCTAGTTTCCATGACAGAGTTCAAGATAAATCTTTTCATTACTACTGGAGCTGAGAGTTTGTTAAGTTTCAAATGATTATTAAACAGCAAGCACAAACTATGCAAAAGCGGTAGCCCTTCCGGCGCACTCCAGTTTTCATTCACTGCTTCAAGTGAACTATATTATTGGACTAATGTAGGGAATAGTGAATAAGGGTATAGGCCTGAGTTCTCATTCATTTGTTGGTTGAAGCAGCCCTTTCTAATTCATGGTTTCGGATTATTTCACACCTGTTCCCTCTTCCATTGATTATCATTCCTTGTGTATTTAAGTTTTTCTCTGTTCATTGTCTTGTGTTAAAGTTATGGTAAGTTATGGTAGTTATTCCTGATCCTTCATTCTATGTCAAGCATGATCTGTTGGATTATCTATACAGCTTTTTATTTTATCATTTATGTGTTAATGCATTCTGTGGAGAACTATGCATTTTAATCTTGTCTGAGGTACCTTTTCCTTTCTTTGTGCTGTCGAATCTGATTTAAAACATTCAATAAAAAAGAGCAGATCTCCACACTCTCTCAAACTGTGCTCAGAATTGCTGAAGATCTCAATATGAACTCAAACATTTCTCATCAAATGATCTGTGCTGCTCCACATTCATTTATATCTCTAGACTCTAAGATAGTGTATGATGATATTTGGATATTTGGGAGAAATTCAAGGAGAAACATCTGAGACAAGATCTGATCTCCAGTGCCAGTAATAGACATCTCAGAGGAATAAAAGGAGTGGAGATGATTCATGAGAAGCGAATAGCATGTGTGTCTCAGCTTGTGCTACGAATATAAGCAACAGTCCATGTTCACAGGTGTCTGTATATGGTAGAATATATTACCTGATGGCTAACTCTTACATAAGCTCTCTCTCATCAGTACAAGATGTACAAATCAGCAAAGAATCAAACTCTTTCAAAACATCATTGTCAATCAGGTAGTCGTTTAGCAGATGCTTGAATTCAAAGCCACATACAGTACAGTTGCCATACGAACAATCCTCCTGGAGTAAGTGGAGGTGAAATGCTCTGCTCAAGGACCTGTTGTATAGAAGTATAGAAAAAATTGAGAATTTGTCTCCGCTCTTTCTGTTCAACTTTGTCATGCTGTGACATTTCCCCCTTTGGAAACAATATTTTGATCTATCTGACTTATGATTTCCTGACAATATGCTGTATTAATACATGTCTCTCTCTGAAATACCTGCTTGTGGCTGGTCAAAAGAGGCATTCTGCAGTCAAATACGAATTATGCTAAACTGTGTCAGCTCAAAATGAACATCCTGGTGGAGATATTATGATTTTTTACATTTTTACAATAATATTCACAATGAGATGTGTAAACATGGTCAGTTATGATTTCATGTTGACTTTAATATTCATAGACCCGGTTTCACAGACAGGGCTTAGACTAAGCCAGGATTAGGCCCATGCATTTTAGTCTGGGACTAGCTTTTACTCATCTCACATGCACAAAAACACATTCAATATTCATCAAAATGAATAAAAACAGTGAAATGCAAACTCAAATTATTATGCAAACCTGCAAAAATTAAATGTTAAATAATACGTATATACTTTAGGTATTTAATATGTGCTTACGTGTAATTCAGAGAACGAATGTCCGCACAAAAAAATGTGTCTCTCTTCCAGATGTGAAATTTATGAATCGCAAATGATCTTGAAATTGTGCGCAGCTGAATGGTTTCAGATCTCCACCTTGTAAACTCTGCCTAATTAATGTCATTAACATATAAAAGAGCACCAGTCAATGTCCAAATCCTTTACTTGAGAATAGCGAGTGGCAAGAATTGCTTAGATCAATACCTGAAGTACTCTGACTCTCTGTCACAAGGAAAAAGTGTGTATGTCTGCTTAGATCCTGACGTGGCGCTAAGCACTTTTCCATGTCAAAGACTGTTTTTATAAATATGAATGTTGGCGTGGATTTTAGCATACGAACACTCTAAGATTAAATCTGTGCATATGCACATTTTATAAAGGAGGCCCCACATTTCTGTTTCTTTTTTTTATTTTGTTTTTGATAAAGTAAGAGTGTTAAACTTTCTTCTTCTTCTGTGGTTCAGAATAGCTGCTGAAAGGTTTGTTTGAGCTGCGCCCTCTACTGTACAGGTGTGAATTTGCCTTTCCTCCAGCCTGAGGCTTATTAATTTCACTTTTGGTGTGCAAGGGGCCTTTTTTCCATTATGGAGCAGGGAAAGAACTGAACTTTGCAGGAACAGGAATGAGCATCTCAGTATATGTATTACAAATGTCAAAATACTCAAATCTGAAAACAGATTCATGCTTTGTTCGGTATGTACTTAAAAGAGGACATATGAAAATCTGACTTTTTCTGTGTTTAAATGCTATAATCGGGTCCCCGGTGCATCTACCAACTCAGAAAACATGAAAAAGCACAGCCCAGTAACTTTGTTTTGGCAAGCCTTTCTCTGCAAGCATGTGAAAAAATGAGCCACTCAAATTTCACTCCCCTTTTGACGTAGGAAGGGGATCTTATTATAATATTATGCCCTTAATCTGTACGTTTCCACCCATGGTGCTGCCATTTTGTTTTCGCAAGTTAAAATGGTGTACCAGTTCTAAAGCCATGGCAGAAGTTCAAGCAAAGCATGCTAACTGTTCTGTCGTTGGCTGCACAGACGAGCACTGAACACTGTTTAGAGTCTTGTTAGGTTGGATAGCCTGAAGTTGACCCTGGCAAGCTCGATTGCTAAAAAAGGAGTGTTTCTGTCCGAGCGATATTTTGGAAAAAATATTAGACCATTCACAGCATTTGATAGCAATCATAAACGTTAGCCTGGTGTGTATGACTCTGTTTGGCAAACAGGTACGCTATGTATAATGGCCATCCATACGGGTTTTGCACAAAAGATTAACATGACGGCACATGCTAGTGGATGAGTTGAATCAACTCCACAGCAACTACATAAATTTATCCACTAACCATTCAGAAACGTCCAGTTTCATTCTAAAAGTTGTAACTTCTTCCTGAGTCTCTCCATCAGTGTCGACTCCGGTTTGAACAATGTAAGGCTGAACACCGTTACTGACAATCCTCATTTTGGCTGCCTGAGATTCTCCAGCTTTGTTGTTGTTGAGCTGTTAAAGCTCCGCCCTCTTCTGGAAAGGGGACCGGGAGCAGCAGCTCATTTGCATTTAAAGGGACACACACAAATGGTGTGTTTTTTGCTCACACCCAAATAGGGGCTAATTTGACAAGCTATAATAAATGATCTGTGGGGTATTTTGAGCTGAAACTTCACAGACACATTCTGGGGACACCAGAGACTTATATTACATCTTGTGAAAAGGGGCATTAAAGGTCCCCTTTAAAACTTAATCCGCCTTGTGCAGTTATTGGCTGTGGTTATGTTATTATGTTGTGTTGCATAGGCTAATATTGCTTTTATTCATACAGTAACTGTAAATGACTTAACTGTGCTTTTGTTAACAGCATGTATTTTTAAAGCAGTGAAGTGGATGTTTTTTAGTGAGAAGACATACAAAAATAAAAAGACTTCACTTATGCTACTTATGCAGTGAATTATTGCCTGCAGTGAATGGAGTTAAAAATGTGTAGCAATTCCAAACGCTTACTCTCACTCTGAGAATGATGCATGGTACATGACCATGAGACTACAATATAGTTACTAGAGGTTTATATAATAAAAACAAATACTAATACGCTGCAGGGAGGGTCAGTTTAGGTCAATGTACTGGCTGTGCCCTCAATATTGCCTGCAATGCCTAATGCTTCAAAAAACAAGGTTGTAAAGAGAATCATTGGCAACTCTTCACATGGCAACACTCTTCACTCTTCACAAATACATACAGAGTATATACATTTGAAATCAGCCACATTTCAGTGGATACCGAACTGAATTGTGACTCTGAAATCTTAGGACGTTTTAAACCCTGATGTGCGTGTAATGTAGAAGTCAGTCCATCCTGCCACATCCAAGCTGTCTTTAGTTACTTCTGTCTTACTGTTGTGAGACACAGAGAGCAATGTGACTATGACATGCATTTGAACCACATTATTTGCGGGGGCCGTTAATGAATTCTTATTCTGTGGTGTAACCAGTGGAAACGGGGGGAAGGGAAGGCTGATCTTTTTGACGAGGGCGACACAAAAAGATCTTCAAAGGGCCTGAATTTTGATCAGAGATTCATGAGTTTTGGAGAGGTATCCAAGGCAACAATTTCAAGAAGGGTGGTATGAAGCTGTTGAGATGAAATTAAAAACAAATTTGTTCCATTGATGATGATGGTGACACGGTGTGCGGCTGCTCATCAAGAGCAGCAGCGATCACATCAGTCAAGAAGGGTGGAGATCAGTGTGGGATTTCCGTATTAGCGGCTTGAGTAACACTGATCGCTCTGATATTGTGTTTTAACAGTCGAGGATGAATCATCTTACGTGGGTGAATCACTTAAACACAGTTTATAAAGCGCCAGGCAGCAAAGGTGAAATACACAGGAACTGGTCTCTTCAGTGGAGCCAGCTTTATTCTTGATCTCTGAGCATTACTGTAAACACTGGTTCATGTTCTTGTGTATTACACTACTGCTGATTGCTGAAAGCATATTTAAATTAATTGAATGCACAAAGCGTAGTATGTGAATGATATATTCAAATTCTACAAGATCTGAGGAACCTTCTGCAAACGCCTGTGTGCCACATTAAAAGTTTTGGTTCATGCATTTATAAAACTGCTGTTAAATTGGGACGCATAAATCCTAATCTTACATTTACATTTGTTAATTTAGTAGATGCTTTCATCCACAGCAACTGAAAAATGAGGAACATCACAAGCAGTTTATCATCCAAGAACAACAAGGCGAACAATACTGCAATGACAAGCTTCAGGAGTTCAAGACCCAGACCCTCCAAAACCCCAAAGCAGAGCCAGACACACACATACACATCTCTGAAACGGCAAGGCTTGTGTGTTGCTCCGGGTCAGCAGTGGTGAGAATTTACCAACAGTGGTCCGAGTAGGGACAAACCACAAACTGGCGATAGGGTTTGGGCGTCCAAGGCTCATCGATGCACAAGGGCCACAAAGGCTATCCCATCTGGTCTGAGCCAACAGAAGATCTACTGCGGCACAAGTCACACAACATTTTAATGATGGTAATGGGAGGAATGTGTCACAACACACAGTGCATCACACTCTGCAGCATATGGGGCCTCAGATCAATCAGAGTGTCTAAGATGACCCCTGTCCACCGTCAAAAGCGACTACAATGGGCATGTGAGCATCAGAACTGGACCTTGCAGTGGAAGCAGTGGAAGAAGATCGTCTGGCCCACTGAGTCCAGTTTTCTTTTACATCACGTAGATGGCCGTGTATGTGTGTGTGCCATTTACCTGGGGAAGTGATGGCACCAGGATCACTGTGGGACGACGACAAGCCTGTGGATGCAGTGTGATGCTCTGGGCAATGTTCTGCTGGGAAAACCTAAGTCCAGCCATTTATGTGGATGTAAATTTGACACGTGCCACCTACATTGTTGCAGTCCAGGTACACCCCTTCATGACAATGGTTGTTTGAGGAAGAGTGAAGAGTTCAAGGTGTTGCCCAGGTCTCCACATTCCCCAAATCTCAATCCAAATTAGCATCTGTGGGATGTACTGGGCCAACAAGTTTGATCCACAGTAGCTCCACCTCACAACCTACAGGACTTGACGAATTTGCTGCTAATGTCTTGGTGCCAGAGACCTCAGAACACCTTCAGGGCTCTTGTAGAGTCCAGGCCTCAGTGGGTCGGTTCTGTTTTGGTAGCACACGGAGGACCAGCAGCATATTAGGCAGGTGGTCATAATGTTTTGGCTCATCAGTGTATATACCAACCATAGGCTGAACCATAAAGAGATATGTGTGGATGTTCTGTAGATGGGAGATGCACTTGTTCACACTGCGCTTGAATTTAAGATGAGCTGCAATTTATAAAGAAGGATGCATTTAAGATTTTTTTTTGTGTGTTTATAAATGCATTATTAAATTGTTTGTGGGAAAATTTCAGAAATTGTAGTATGTTCACATTTAGGATCATTCTACGCATGTCTTTATAAATGAGGCCCCAGGTTTTAGGTTTGAGAACCTTATTGGTCTCAAGCTAGGGAACCAGCTCAACGTCAGGCCGCAGCTGGCCCAAGTCAGTGGAAACACAACCACTGGCTTCAGCAGGAGATGGCAGCAAGGGATTGTGCATACAATACATTCTATCACTATTTCCCAAAATCTTCACCATTTCATATCACTATTTCTGGCATATATACATATATTACTGTGTAACAACTGGCAGTAAATGTACACAAATTGGTGTTAAATGTACCACTTAGCATTCGTTTCCACTGTGACCAACAGGAGTCAGTCAGGGCTAAACCTCTTGCACGAGCTCCTTCAGCCATAACCCTCTTGCTGTGAACATGTGTTCGTCCAGCAGCTCTGGGATTTCAGCTCAACCTCATCACTGATGACCCAGAAGCACTTCAAAGCTTACAAGTGTCTTAAAATATTTTTAAACACGGGTGATTCTTCCAGTACAGCCACTTTTGACTACTTGAAATGCTGACAAAACTTTCTTCAGACTGTTTCTTCTGTTAAAATATTTATCATATGTCCTGGATTAGAGATCTGATCATGGCCTCAATCATGATGCTATAAAGTGTGATGAGTTTTGATATTCCATGTGGTGACATTTCTCAGCATCTGGAGAATAAGCTGGATAATTCTCTGATTTGCTAGCAACTAACAGCCAGCTAAATTTGAACCATCTGACACCTAATAAAACAGCTCTCAGATCATTATTTACATTTGAAAATGAATGACATTTCTGATCTTCAAAAGGTAATTTCCATGGTAACGAAATATAAAATAAAGTGTGCTTATATGTATTGATTGTGCAGCGTAGTGAACTTCCAATCTTAAAGGGGTCATGACATGGATTTTTTTGTTATTATTTTAATATGTTCCTTGAGGTTCACTTGTAATATTAATAAAGTTTTTGCACAAAAAACAACAACAAACAAATATATGCGCAAAACTTTTATTTTTACCCCTTTTTAAGGGGCAGCTCCTTTAAGGCTTGTCAATAAACGGCCACTGTTATGATTGGCTAATGTCATTGCATAGGAAACAGTATCAACACCCACTCACTGTTGCATACAAGTATATGTTTTGAAAACATCCATATGAAACCGTCATTTACAGAATTCAGTGATGCAGCTGCTGTCAGATCCAATACAGTCGGCTGCTTCATCTTTCAAAAAAAGTTTCTTTGCAAACTCTCCATTACACTGTGTTACGACGCCAGAGCCCATGACATATGGAGGACATAAGCTTGCCATGATGCACAAACCAGAGCCTGAAATTAGGACTGAGCCATCCATTGCCCCGAGCCTGAATCCTACTGTTCGTCTGACCACATGCGTGAGCCGGCTACATTATCTGTCATCGTGGGAGTCCTCGTGAAGTTCGAGGGGATGGAAAGGAGCCCCGCCCACACTCCCACCATTGAAGGTAAGATGCAGCTGGCCTCTACAAACTATTTTTATAATTATTTGGAAGAGGATGTTTCCCTTTGTCTCCTGTCTCCGCTTGTCCTGCCCAGCTCAAAGCCTCCTGTCTCTCCTGAGTTCCCACCAAGCCTTCCTCTACCACCTTCTCTTTCAAACTCAGCCAGTCTGTCAGCCCTGCCTCCCAGGCAAGTGGATCCCCCGGCTCTGCCTCCAGCCACTGGTCCCGTCACTCCACCTTGGTCCGTCGACCTGTCGGCTCCACCCTCCCTCAGCTCCACCAGATGCCATTGTCATTGTGTCTCCACTGGGCTCCCTCGTCCCTCCAGCTCCGCCTTGGTCAGACATCATCCTGCCTATGCCATGGACTTCCAAGCCGTCCGCTGCGCTCCGTCTCTCAACCCCTTTGGCTCTGTTTGGCTCCACCTCGGATCTGACAGTCACTGCGGCTTCGCCTCAGCCTCCAGGACCTTCGGTGTTGACCGGTCGTATCTGCTGTCCGTCTGCACATAGGGCTCCACCTCCATCAGTTTAATCTCCGCCAGTCGTCCCTTGGGTGTCGTCAGCAAAGTCTCCACCATGGCTCCTCCCTCCGTCAACTCCGCTGTGGATTTTCATCCTGGCTGTGCTCTGGGTCCCAGCCCAGCTACTCCTGCTCCTGGCTCCTCCCACCTCCCATCATTGCCACCCTTGTCTCTCTCTCTCTCCGTCATCTCACCTGGTTTCCTGCCTTCCATCTGTTCCACGTCCATTTCCAGAGATACCACCTTCCCTCCTCATTTAGGCTGTGTTTACGGCACAGGGACACACCTTCTAGGAGAGGGGTGTAATTTCATGTGTAGTTTTGCTTTGGTTTAGTTTTCGGTGTTTTTTTTTTTCTGCTTTGCCTGTATTCCATTTGCTAGTTTGTTTCCATGGTTAATCATTGAGTTCGCACATGTTCCTAAGTTAAGTTTCTAAGTTTCCTAAGCTAATCATCATCCATATAGTTTAAGCCCTGAGTTTCCTTATTATTAAATACTGTTTCTTTGAATCTCCTTGTGCCATGCACTTTATTATAGCCACACAAATATTATTACAGACTGGAGGCAACAAGTATATGGCAAGTGCTTTTGTACACTTCCAGTCAACCTGATGTTGAGTGCATGTTTCTTATGTGTCTGTTGTTGAAGCATCAGCCCTGAGGGGCTTCTGAGGGCCTCCGTGTGGTCAGAGCTCCTCGTCTATTAATCTGTTTGTTCTCTCCGCTCTAAATTCAAATGAATGAGCATTACGGGCCTCTCCAGCCGCTGCGCTGAGGGGCTGTTATAGGGGCCTGTGTTAGTTATTCAGTTCATTCTTCACAAGACCCTCAGACTAACGCACAGGGGAGTTTCTACAAGGAGCCAGTGACTGAAAAAAAAAAAAAAAATCGACAGAAATAAATATACACTATAAAATTAGTATAAAGATGTGTGTAAATCACTTGTTTTTCTAATGTAGAGTAACACTGTCCAACAGCAACACCAGCAGATGAAGTTTTAGAGAGAGACAGACAATTATTTTTTTCAAGGTAATTTGGTCAACCCATTGTGAACTGAGGTATATAATTAGACAAAACAAACAAACAAAAAAAAACTATTTTTACATCTATTACACAAGATGTGTTGAAATTGGGTAGTTTCGGAGAAAATTTATTTTTCAGGGGTCTCATTTATAAAATGTTGAGTATAAAACGTCCTATATTTGATCATTTTTCAAATGTGCGTACATGTGATTTAGAGAAACGGACGTACACACAAAAAAACGTGCATACACCTCTCTCTTCCAGATGTGAAATCTATGATTTGTAAATGATCTTGAAATTCTATGCAGCTGAATGGTTTCAGATCTCTGCCTTGAAAACACCATCTAATTAATGTCATTAACATAGAAAAGAGCACCAGTCAATGTCCAAATCCTTTACTTGAGAATGGTGAGCAGCAAGAATTGCTTAGATTCACGTTTTATAAAGGAGGCCCCTTTTCTTTTTCTTGCTTTTTGTTTCTCTGTTGTAGTATGTATTAATAATTCTAACTCTTTATGTAAGGACTTATATTTTTACATATTTTAGCCAACAATGTTCTCCTAAAGTTTAATTTAAAAAGCAAAAGATTCACATATTAAGACAGTGACTTGCCGCCACCTTCTGGCCATTTTAGTTTCATATTTAAAAGTATAATTTCATTTTAACACCATTTCACATTTCTATGTTCAATATTTTATATTTAAAATATTAATCTCACTGGCATCTATCCAGGGTGTTTTGGAGAATGGATGGATGAATGGATATCCTCATGACGGAGATGATAACCTTGTGGGCAGTGCTCTGACACAGTTCCAGTTCAAGTCCCATCTCGTGGTCCTTTCCAATCCCTCTCTCTCTCTCTCTCTCTCTCTCTCATATTGTGAAGCTTCAAAGAAGTCTGTAAACCAAGTGCCACTTCATATGCAGCTTCTGTGCCACCTCTGCATTGCCAAGAAAGATTTTGTCTGTACTGATTTAATTTGGTAAAACCCCTATAATTGTCTTGTTATTCTAATTGAATTTATTGATTGCATTTAAGCAGTGGCAGATGCAGAAAGTTGATGATGGGCGGGCCTCTAAAAGTGTGGGTGGGCCAGAATAATTTGTATCACCCCATGTTTTTAAACTGACTTAAAGATGAAGTATGTAAGATAAAGATTAAATGCATGAATGCGTGAAAGTGAACAGGGCACTGCATTGTAACGCGCTACAATGAACGCTTCAATACAACATCACTCGTTCAGAAAGACAAATGTTCCAATTTATGAAAGTTACATGACATGTAGCCATGTATGGTGAATTTGTGCATTTATCCCATCCAAGTGCACACCATGAACACACACCCGGAGCAGTGGGGGTTCGGTGCCTCGCTCAAAGGTCTCACCTCAGTCGAGGTACTGAGGGTCGAAGAGAGAGCGCTGTACAGAGAGTCGGGCTTGTAACCCAAAGGTTACAAAGAAAAGATTTTAGCAATATTTTAATATTTCATACTTTATCATTGTTTACAACCAAACAGCAGATCGTTTGCAAACCAGAGAACATGTAGTAGAACATGGTTGAATACCCGGAACAAGGTAAAATAACACAGATCATCACAGTAGGAGAGGTTACAAAAAAATTAGTCTACAGATGCAGTTATAGAGTTTTATTTCAGTTCTGTAAACTATACGTGTGCAGCAGCAGCTGTACTAAAAGACCCAGTATTAAAGCACTGGAAGCAAGGAAGAGAGCAGAACTAACCACTCACTAAAATCATTCACTGTTTTGAAGCGCTCGAAACGCCACACTCTGGCGACACCTGCTGGTCAAAATAGGGTAAATGCAACAAAAACTCAAACACGACGAATCAAAGTCGACTTGGGGAGTTTGAGACACGCTCTGAACCCACGATTCGAAACAAAAGATCATAAAGGTTCTGTAGCTTCATGAAGCATTGTTTCGGAGTGGGACAGACGCAGACAGCATACGGATGTCTCCTAGATATCTTTGAAAGGGAGCTTCATCTGGAAAACATCTCCTGAGCACAAACATCAGATAGAGAGAGGGAGAGAATGAGAAGACCACTGAATCACTCACGTCGCTTTCAAATTACTGATTTGATCTGATATTCTGTGTGGGTTCATGTACTCATCTAATCTACATATGCTATAGTGAATAAATGTTTGTGGGAATTCTCCGCATAAGTGAGAAAACTGCAGGAACGAGTACAACTATTCGCAATACCCGAAATCCCTTGCTGAATTTCAGGCCTGATTTAACATGTATAGATATTTGTGAAACAAATTTCCATGACTTTTTCAGGGCTGGAAATGGCTATTTTAAAATTCCATGGATTTTCCAGGGTTTTTTTTTTTTTTTTTTTAGGACTGTAAGAACCCAGTTATTAAAATAAATAAGCTATACAATATTTTCAGCTACAGATTTATTTCACTTTTATTTTACTGTTGAACAACCAACCTAGTCAGATAAAATTAAAGATCAATTTACAGGCCATCTTAGATGAAAGTGTTTCAAGTAATTAACTTATTATGAAGTGATTTATACTTTGTGTTCCTCAACTCTTGTAAAACAAATTGTGTTGCTATTAATTAATATTTGTTTTATTATGAATATATATATTTGTTTTTATTATGAAGAGATGGCTAAGGGTTGTGAATCCATTTATTGTAATATGTGACCTTGGACCACAAAACCAGTCATAAAGGTCAATTTTTTGAAATTGAGGTTTATACATCATCTGAAAGCTGAATAAATGAGCTTCCCATTGATGTATGGTTTGTTTATATTTGGCCGAGATACAACTATTTGAAAATCTGGAATCTGAGGGTGCAAAAAACAAAATATTGAGAAAATTGCCTTTAAAGTTGTCCAATGCATATCCACTCACAAAAATAAATTTGATATATTTGAAATTTACAAAATATCTTCATGGAACATGATCTTTACTTAATATCCTAATGATATTTGACAAAAGAAAAATCAATAATTTTGACCCATACAGTGTATTGTTGACTATTGCTACAAATATACCCATGTGACTTTTGACTGGTTTTGTGGTCCAGGGTCACATGAGAAACAAAAAGTTACTGTAGATCTCACAAAACAGTGGGAAAAAAATGTTAATCTCAAATAACTGGAATTGAACCTCTTTCTGTCCAACTGTGATCCAAAATTTTATTGAAATCTACAAAGGCTTTTGACTTTTTTTTTTTTCCACAATATAAAATCCATGACAGCAAAATAAAATTAGCAATGAAAAAAAGAAAACAGTCTGTAGGAAATCATTCTGTATACAGCAACAGTGCTTGAATATGGTTTGGAGGCTTCGTTCAAACAAAGTGTCCAGGAGGAGACTCATCTGCGCGAGGAGCGAGCCTCCAGGATCTGCACCACCAGCCGGTTCTTCAGACTGCGCAGTTTGCTGCTGTAATTCTCCTGCAGGACTGCGTCGAGGCGCAGGCGAAGACTGTGCAGACACGGCAGAGAGCTGCAGTCCGGCACATTCAGCAGCGTGTGGAAGAAGTCCTGCCAGAGATCAGCGTGAACGTTCCTGAAAGACAGAGAGACAATGAACATTACAGTCACCTCCAAATGTTTAGAGCTAGCAAGTTCATCACTTGTCAGCACATGATCCAGCATGCATTCATGTTACCTTTTAAACACTCCATTTGTCCTCCAAACGCCACTTTCCTCTTTAACTTGCATGTACGTCCCAAACAGCATACAGTAGACCGTGCCGGCAATGCCGAAATAATCAGTCTGTTAGAAGAGTGAGACGACAGGCATGAGTGCGCACTTGTCAAACAGTACACTAAACCAGCTGGACTGGATAGAGAATCATAATGAACTATAACGATAACTATATTAGTGTCTAAACCATTATCTGTCGCTTTACATGCTCAAGCTCGTTAAAGCAGGATGGATTCTGATTGGCCGTCAATGATTTTATCATCCATCTATTACAGGCTTTTACCTCCCGTGTCATTATGCACTCGGAGAACATAAACAGATTTCATGATGGTTACCTGGTAGCTCCAGGGTCGGCCGCTCAGCATCTCCACACACTGGAAGCCCGAGGTCATGCATTTAGCAGTGAACGCAGTGCCTTCTGGGAAAAGCGTCATATCGATGCTCTGCCCCAGATCAATCAGAGCCAGGCCGTGCTCCAGGTGATCCCGCTCAAAGCAGTCATTCTCCAGGAACCTGAAGAACAGACACGTCATTCAGCCTGCACCAGCCGGACACACTGCAGTGAGACTCTGCGCAAGTACGTACCTCTCTCCCAACAGGAAGTTGTCTGGCTTAATGTCGGCGTGTATGATGTTGGCCTGATGCAGCTGCTCGACCATGTGCAGGATGCAGATGGTGAAGTAGAGCACCAGAGGCTGCGGCATCACCTTCTCACTGCGGCTCTTGTACAGGTTTACAGCGCTCTGGAGGACGAAAGGACAACACCACAGCTCAGGGACAGTCGCTTGTGTGCTTGACAGGAAGTGTCAGTGGCTTGGCCTCTGTTTTCACTGCATCTCACTGGTTCACAGACAGTGGTACAGCACACTTCAAATATGGGGCTGCTTGAGAAATTACATGGACTTTGTCCAACATCAAGCTTTTAGGTTAAAAATGATGATTTTGCTTGAGGTAAAACAGATGAAAAAGGAGACATTGTTTCTAACAGTAAGTGTTATTTTAGTATTATTTATATACTATTTACAAATTTTGGCTGCTATATTTTCAGTTTTCATTTTAATTTTAGTAATTTTGTTACATGCTTTTGTCATTTTTATTACTTTATTCTTAAAAAGTTCAGTTTATGTTTTAGTAATTTTTCGCCGCAGACAGCTTCGTGGGCAGCGCGCTGACATAGCGTCATTGTGCTTCTCTCTCCCTCCCACTTCCCCCTTGGCTACATTTTGTGTTTATGGACAAAATCTGTGTTCTTTACTGGTCAGTCAAATCAGTAATGAAAACCTGGCCTTCATCTTTGAGTGCAGAATAAGTGCCCATCGCCTGATTGGCTGAGATGTGTCTTCCTCACCAGGAGTGTGCCACAGTTGTGCAGCTCTCCGATCAGGACGCTGCCGTTGGTGAAGAGGTGTGCAGAGTATATGGTGTTGAAGAGGTGCCGCACACTGGGCTGCAGACGGGTGTTCAGCTGGCTGTCGATGTAAAACTCCCATGGGTTTGCTGGCTTCTGCACCTACAAGGCCAGTAGAGGAAGACAAGCTATTTGATGCATCACATGACAAAGCTGCTATTCACTCAGTTTCTTTTCAATGTAGCACATCACACGCAAACCATTCTTTGAACGCATTACTAATATCTTTGTATCGTGTGTGTGATTTCTCATCACCTTTAGGAAGAGTTTCTGTGTGGTCATGAGATTGGTGGCCTGGTAGACTGTGGCAAACGCTCCCTGCCCAAGAACAAAGTCCACTCTCAACGACTCTCCAGCTGAGGGTGACACATGAAGATACATTCACATCTGCTCAACACTGACCTCAATCAGCACAGTAACAGCAGGAAGTGAACCATCACGGGATGACATCTGTACAGCAGGGTTGATTGAAGAGAATGAGATTCATTCTCGTGTTACGCAGTACATTTGAGCTTCCGCATGAACCAGTGAGGTGTTACGCAGCCCTTTAATTGTTTTGCCCATCACTACTGTAGATACGCTTCATGAACAATCATTGCAACTACACAATGATAAAGCTTGTCAAGTAAACAGCACTGAAATGCGAGAAGCGCTGGCTAGATTAGCAGGACATACCGATCTGGACAGTCATTTTGGGCGTGATGCTGGGCAGGCGACAGCTCCAGACGGTGAGGTTGGGGTGGGAAGAGAGAGGAGGCTGCAGGTTTGAAAGCAGAGACACGATCAGCTCCTCGTCCCATGGGTCTGACACCAGCTGAACTGCAGAAACAATCACATAATGAGGAAACAATGCAATATAAAGACGTGCAAGATGAAATCTGAACAGGCACTAATACCTGCTTTGGATGTGTCCATGGGGCTCATGGGAGCACTGGGTTTCCTGGAGCTCTGCGGTGGGCTGGCCATGACATCCAGATCCGGTTCTGTCGGCCGCTGTGGGCTGTCAGTGCAGAACCAGTCCGGGTCTGGACTCCTGGACTCCTCCGGAGCGGCTTGTTTTGGACTCATTAAAAGAGATTCATGCAACATCTGAAGTGATTTCCCCCCTGATTTCCTCTGCTGGAACGATTTTTTGGGAAGCAGAACGTCTACTTCCCCCAGCGCAGAGAGCATGTCAAGATCCTGCTCCGCCGCTGGCTCTGAGCTCATCGCCCACAGGAAGTCTGTTTTGGGTGCTTTCTCCGGGCTCTGGTAGACGGTCCAGGCAGGCTGTGTGGCTACAGAAACCGGAGCCGGACTCATCATGACATCAAGATCTGGTTCTGCTTCGTGGGTCGAGTGGTCCACCTGGAACCAGTTCAGTCCCAGGGCAGCTTTCGGACTCATGAGGACATCTTCCTCAAGGGGGACATCCTGCTGCTCCAATGACTTCTTACGTCTGTGAAAGGACCTCTTCGGCAGGAGAACATCATTGACTGCTTGATCCAATGGGACATCTGGGTCTCTGGCTGGAAGCGTGGGCTGTTTCTCTGGGCTCTGATAGATGCTCCAGCTCGGTCTGCTGCTCATGGACTCATCCTGCGTCCTCAGGGCCGTTTGGTCGGGGAAGGACAGGGCAGCCAGCGGATGTCTGCTGCTGCAGCTGCTTTGGGCCAGAGAAAGCCCTTGAGTCTGTTGAGCCAACGACACACCCTCGCCAACAATCGTGCCCTGAGCTCGCATGCTGCACTCTGCCAGCTCTGACGGCTTCTCCTCCAGTGGACTTTGCTCAATGATTGGACTGCAGGCAAACGAGACACTGACCAATCAGTTACAAGACATATTGGCTTACACAGCAGTAAGAACGGAGACAAAGCTACAACTAAAGGGAAAGCCTTGGCATATAATTCACAGGAAAAAGCTTACTTCTGCATTGCAAAAAAAAAAAAAAAAAAAGTATATTGTATGTACATTATGGACAATATGCAACTCTTTTGCATGCAAGAAACAACCAGATGACCCTGAGTTCATGACAAACTTCTACAGTGCCACAAGATCTCTCCTTGAGGTGAAAAGCTGTCTCGTGATTTTGCCATGACGGAGTGTTAAATCAGTCTCATCACACACCTATACACTACTGTGTTATTAATTAGAAATGTTTCTTGAGCATCAAATCAGCATATTAGAATGATTTCTGAAGGATCATGTGACACTGAAGACTGGAGTAATGATGCTGAAAATTCAGCTTTGATCACAGGAATAAATTACATTTTCTAAAATATTCACATTTTGCCAATTTTAAACTAATATTTCACAAAATTACTCTTTTTGAAAAGTCTCTTCAGCTCACCAAGGCTGCATTTTTTTTTTTTTTTTTTTTATTTATTATTATTTTTTTAAATTGGTTACGCTATTTTGATGGTCCTGTAGACATTGGACTTTAGACATTTTACCAACTATTTTGACATGCTTTGCAACTACGTCAATTAAGTCTGAGTATTAATAGACTGTTAGGTTAGGGTTATGAATAAGTTGACATGTAGTCGCAAAGGTACTTGGTCAGTAAAATGTCTGTTGAAGGAGCATCAAAATAAAGTGTTAGCAGATATTAAGCAGACAGTCTACTAATACTCTAATGACTGCTAGTTGCAAAGTTACTTAAAGTTATGTCTAATGTGGACCATGAAAATAATATTAGCAAAAAAATCTTACTGACCCCAAACAAAAACTAAGATCAAATCCATGCGTTTAACAGTTCAAACTCAGATGACAGAAACTGAATGAAAAACAGACACTATATAGCTGAACTGCTGGAGAGTAATGGTGTTGTTCAGTGAGGACGATACCTGAGTTTAGTGGGCTGTCGTACATAAGGGTTCTCCTCTGAACCGGCGATGGTCATGACCTCTGCATTTTCCTCTGAGAGACGACAGTCACAAATCAAATCCAGATGAACATTAGAGTAGCAGATAAAGTGTTTTGTGATATTCTGCGGTTGAATACCTTGCCCCTGCTCCATATCCCAGGTGTGCGGCGCATGAGGGTGGAGGGGTGTGGACACCAGATGAGCGGACAGGCTGAAGTCACGGGTGTGGTTGGGGCACGGGCCTACCGAGACGTTCCGCGCTCCCCACATGGTGCTCTCATCCGTGATGAACTCGGTGCTGACGGGAGTGTCCTGATAAAGACAAACACCGTCAAGAAGGCAACATCCTGCGACCACACAGACTGGAAAATATTAGGATGATTACTGGCCGCTATAGCTAGGTTTCCATCCTATATTGCGAATTAAATGTACGCACAACACGCACAACATTGGAATAAATTGTTTGGGAACAATTGTGTGAGATACTTCTGGAGGGAATTAAACCAAATCATTCTAATGACAGACTTTGACCAAAACCAACATTTGAGATGCTGCGATGGGATTGGTCTGCTGGTTAGTTCAGTCATCCAATCACAGCCTCTGCTGAGGCAACATCACCTGATGTTTTGAGGGATTTTTACAGTGTGTTCCCGTCTTTGTTTATGCGCATGTTTTCTTATCGGATAAAAATGTATCCACCTCAGCAGAGCACATAACATTTTTTAGAATTCAGGTGCATTTTGGTGTTTCCATTCAGTGTTTTTTTTATGCCATGTCCCAAAATTCACATAAAAATATGTGGATGGAAACACAGCTTCTGACTCCACACTGCTAACAGTACTCACATTGACTTTTGACACTGGGATTTCTGTCAGTGCTCGGATCACCGCTGGTTTGCTTCTGGCCTGATCAGAACTGAAGGACAGACGGAGAGAACACAGTCAGATCGCTCTCTCCATGACTGACTGAGAGAGTCACATTACTGAATGAACGAAGGCCTCGACTCACCCTCCATTCTCCTGCTCATCGCTGTCCTGGTAAATCATGAATGGAGTTGTGCTGGGTGCTTTAACACACGAGGGGGCGCTACCTGAACACCACAACATCACACAGTCACATTCAGTGTTCTTGAATAAAAACGATTACTTTTGACACTTTATTGATACTTTTTTTTTTATTAGACTACTCAATTAATCGCCAAAATAATAGGTTGATTACTTTATTACAGCCCTAGTTCTGATTGATTGGCTGTTATTTCCAATGGCTTGGCGATTAGTGTTGTTGCACGATCAAATCCTTATTTTATCTTGGTCAAAGTGGATTTAATTAAAAAAATCCAAATCACTCAATATTTAATATTTGGTCACTTCATCCACTTTTTTATGATAGAAATGCTACTGAGACTAATTTCTTTCATTTCTAATGATCTGAAACAGCATCAGATGAATTAGAAATGTGCAGGTACAGGGCTGGAGCGTGTGCGTGTGTTTAAATGTTCAGAGCAGGACGTACTAATTCTGCAGCTCTTTTCAAAACTGTCCTCCGGCTGAACGGTGCTGTTGAACATGGACTCCTGGAGGAGGGTGGGGGCCTGAAACATGTCCATGATCACACCTACAGGACACACACATAATGACAACAGCCACTGAATCAAATGACAAACACTGTACTCAGCCAGGGCTGGACGGTGCGACAGCAACTACCTGCAGTAATACAGTAGTTTTGATGTACATCACAGGCATCAGCTACTGAATGTGGCTCACAACTTTATAACATTTAAAGAGGAACTCTTAGGCTTTTTTCCATGTTCATCTGTCTACTCTTTAGTGTATAATGTTGCTGTTTGAAAAAGCTCTGCAAAGTTCAAAAGCACCAAGTCCCTCCAGCAGGAGTTCTTCTATATATAATCAGAGCACATTGTGCTTTTCAGAAGGAGGGGCTTCATAGAGAGAGGAACTAAACATTACTGACAGACTGGGAAGAGAGGAGCTGAACAATGGAGAATATGAGGAAAATAATGAACATTCAAGCATGAAAACCTGTTCTAGTAGAGCACAAAAATAACATCAAGACTTTAAAGAAAAGAGCATAACAGGTCCTCTTTAAATGAATCACCTTTTATTTGTAAGTAAACAAAATGACCATCCAGCCCTACACGCAGCCCAAGCAAACACATGATCTCGAGCTTTGAATCAGGTGTGTATGTGTTCTTACCCAAAGCCTCACGTGTGTTGACAGTGGGAGAAGGAAGAACACGGGACGGTGTGGCGTGAACAAAACCCAGAGATGAGTTTGGAGTAACATGAGAGTGATTGAAAGCCCCATATGACGCTGAGAGAGAGAGAGAGATGGAGAAAGAGTGAGTGAGTGCACTTACAGCAGCTCTACAGGACTGAGTGAACATGAGAAATACTCACTGTCTGCAACGTTTCCATCCGCATCTCCCTGATCACACGCGGCCCTACAGACACACAAACACACGTTACAACAGCCTCTACTCCACAAAATAATCATGATTCATGATTCAACTTCTCAACTTGTATTATTATACTTTCAGCATTTCTTTTTAAAGAAACAGACAAAATATACATGTTTACTAATGTTTACAAAATGTTTACTTATGTTTCAGCACATCTGGTGGTCATATTCTACACTTGAGCACTAACATTCAGCATAAATCTTTGTCTTTACTGTTAAACTTTGAAAAGTTTGTCAAACAGGATGAAGCACATCAGAAAGTCAATGCAATGAAGACAAATGATCACTTTGAAGGATTGGTTATAGGACATGAAATTGTTTTAAGGCAGGAACACACCAAGCCAATGCCAACAAAATAGTGGCGACGAAAGCAGACTGCGGGGTTGGCTCACATCAGCAGTGTCTGAGTCTAAAGTTGCCCTGACACCAAACCAACGCTCGACAGCCGACGGCCAAGTAGCACATCTGTTCTGCGCCTGCATAAGACGAAATGCCTTTCTGTACCAGCAGGTGGCAGTAGCTGAACAGCCAATCAGAATGATCAAATGGCCCAACAAGCTCTGACGCAGATTTCACATGTCGAATCGACCAAAAAAAAGCAGACAAGGACAAACTTTAGCCGACAGTGCGGAACACAGAGAAAACTTAGTCGGCCGATGAACAAAAACTGCCCAACGGCCGAGCGTCGGCTTGGTGTGTTCCTACCTTTAAAATTTGTAGTCTACTGTACCAGTACATTACTGCAGTGGTGTTAAGGCATATACTGAAACTAAACTCACATTTAAGGGACACTTAGGCCATCTGTCCAACAAAGCATTTTTAGCCAGCTGAAAATGCTAGACGCTTTTTTTTTTTTTTTTTTTTTAAGTTTAAGTTGAGACACTTTGCTTATGATCCTTTTTTTTTTTTTTTTTTTTTTTTTAAATGAATCATTACTTAAGCATTAAAAACATGAAAAGAAAAATTTCTTAATCACCTGTATATCTGCAGGGTTAAAAACAACAAACAAACAAGATATGCACAAATAAAATTAATACCTTATTGGAGGGAGATTAGTGTTTACAGTAACATCCTATACCATAAGATTACTGTATAAACGATGATTTAAACAACTTTACAGTGAAATACGTTTTGACAAAAACCGAGTTTCATAAAATTATATATAAAAGGAATTATTAATAAAAACAGTGACTTCAAAACCGCAGTGCACACGGAACGGCCATGTTTCTTGTGCGATCCCATCCCTATCAGCCGGTGGATGTTGTGTGTTTGACACTCACGGATCTCTGTTCTCGGGGATGGCGCTGAAGCTGCTCTGGATCAGGGATGCGCTGTGACGCGCCACTGCTGCGCTCTCTGTCTGTCCCAGCAGACTCTCTCTACAGTCACTCACACGCTCGAGTCGGGAGCCGTGCGCTGCACTGGGGAATGGAGCCGTCAGCAGATGGCTGGTTTCTGCCATGCTGCTGTCCCTTGTCCCAGCATGCCCTGTGGAGGTGTCAGTGCGGAGCTGCAGTCCTGTCTGAGGCCTGGAGGACCACACTGGCTCAGGAAGATCGACTTGGTGTAACACTGCTCTCTGCTGCTCCTGCACATCATCATTAAAACAAACAAATCATTATTCAAAGCCTAACAGCTTACTCTGTCCCCAAAACGATTTTTATGTTTTGCAGTCCACATTGATTTAAAGTAGATTTACAGAAAATCGAAGATCAAGACCAGCAAACCAAGTGTGAAAAGACGGATAGGAACAGAGAGCTTCTGATTGGACAGAAGTATTCATGAGTGCAACTCAAGCAAAACAAGATGACTGTGTGTTAGTCAGAACGAGATATCTGGATCTCTACCATAAGAGTGGGCGTCACTGGGTTTCTCTCAGGGTCTAGAGTCACGTTCTTCTCCAGATCTTCCAACAGCTGCTTCATCTTCCTCACCTCTTCCTCCTCTTCCCAAAGCCTGCGCTGCTCCTCGGCTGATCAAACAACAGTCATGAGAACAGCAGAACTGCGTGGATGGGACTTTATTGTGCCACTATACAACAGAAACCATATCACTGTCTGGATTTTGTCTGGCAGCTTATGCAGAGCATCTTCCACATCTGAAGGGTCTGTCACATGACCTCATGCAGTGTAAAACTGAGCATGTGTTTGTGTAAAGTGGAAACGTCATCTCACCCAGTCGTCGCTGCTCTTCCTGCTGTCTACGTTTAGCAAAGTAGCGTCTGGCTCTGAGCTCCTCAAACGACAGCTCTGACCCCTCACACTGCAGCTCATTCACGCAGTACATGGACACACACTCCACACTGCTACTGCCGCCCGTCCGGATCGGGTTATTCTCAGAGCGCGAGATTCTGAGGATGCAATGACAACACCATCATCATCATCAAAGCCACTGCACAAGCCTCTACTGAACATCACACATCGACAGGTGGTGCAGGGAGTTGAGATTCACTGTTAAACATGAAGATAATGTCACAAACACTTACACGCGCACCATTCGAGGAGCAGGAGAGGCCGCTTCTGAATCCTGCAACAGAAATTTGTTGGTCAACAGTTGAGTTCACTCTAAAATGGAAATACTGTCAATGTTTGTTCACCCTCATGTGTGTCAAAACTTGCATGACTTTCTACTACTGTACACAATGATTCTGAGGCCTGTATTGATCCATGAAACTGCAGTTAATGAAGTCTGGAGCTTTCAAGAAAACGCAAAAGCACTAAGAAGTCATATGCGTCTGAAGTCATATGATGCTTCGAGTGATAATCAGATGGAAATGTACATTATTCACTGATAATTTTCTGTAAACTGATGAGACTGGATCACTGAGCCAGTCTCGTTCATGAAGCAATTCTAAATGATTTGATCAACCGATTCATTACAGAGAGCCGACTCAAAAGAATCATTTGCTCATGAATCAATCGAACATTGCTGCTTCTTGCAAAATCATGCCAAAGAGAGCTAGACAACAACATTCAATAAATAACACAAATTAGGGTCTGATTTGCACACAAAGCAACATGTGACTTCAGAAGAGTTGGAGTATAGTGCATGAGCCCATATGACAATTGGATATGAACAGTTATGATTCTGTTGTGCGATAGACAATTTTACTTGCACAACCAGACAAGTAGCTTGATTAACACCAATAACTGTGGTAAAAAAAAAAATTCAAAAGTACGCAAAAAAGTCTCAAAATAAGATCACGTGACTCGTGCTGCATACTTGAAGTGTTCTGAAGGCATATGATTCAGTTTGGTGGAAATCAAAATATTACTTAGTATTTAACAAAAATCATGACCTCAGCTAAAATAAGATCAAACAATCAAAAAAAAAAAAAAAAAAAAAAAAAAAAAAAACAACAACATGCATGCATGCAATTTACTCTCTGATGAGAATTTTTGTTTGTTTTTCACTTTAACATCTTCCCCTTTTCTTTTCCCACTCCTCAGGACTCTCGTGTTCAGGCTTGTAACAACATGAGCACATGACAGATTCTTCATTTCTCAGTGACCTGTTGCTGTAATGTTCATGAATTAGTCATGACCAGAGAACGAGGTCAGGCTGTACCTTGCACTGCGGCTGAACAGCTTCTCTCTGTCGGGGGTTTTGATTGACCAGCTGTGAGTTCTGCAGCGGCTGCCGCACATGATCTGAGTAATGAAGAGGCAGAAGTGTAAAGATTACAGTCATCGGTCAGAGTACAGCGAGCGATGAGCACAAACACAAGTTACTCTACCTGATGCTGCAGTCGGAGCGTTCATCCGTCCCTGGAAGAGCCTGCAAACACATTACATCAAAGATGCGTGCAGTGAATTGAATGTTCTGAACATCATGAAGGTTGTGACTGTGGCTCATGACTGCGATAAGGTGACGCTCAGAAAAGTTTTAATGGGGGCACAGAAAAAATTCAAAGATATACTTGATAAACTTGATCTAACCCACAATAATTACTTCCACTGATAACATGTCAGGTTGATATAGTCAGATTAACTGAGATTTGTGACTACGCAGGTGATGCAGTAAGCACAGTGAAGGCTTCTGTGTTTATGTCAGAACTCCGACTCATTATTGGCTGGCACCTGCATCAGCATCACACGCATGCGTCGTGCTGATCACGTGATCAGCTTTTGGCCAATACTGAGCCGCTTTCAGACGTAAACACTGAAGCCTTCACTGTGTTACTGCGTCAGGATAATGACAGGGAAGGGAAGAGATTGTTGAATAAAGTCATTTTTGCACACAAAAAGTATTCTCATCTCTTCATAACATTAAAGTTGAACCACTGCAGTCACATGACTGTTTTAACAATGTCTTTAATACCTTTAGTGTTGATTATATTGCTGTCTATGGACGAGTCATATACCTCTCGGATTTCATCAAACATTATCTTAATTTGTGTTCTGAAGATGAATGAAGGTCTTACGGGTGTGGAACGACATGAGGGTGAGTAATTAATGACAAAATTTTCATTTTTGGGTGAACTAACCCATTAAGTATAATCAGAATGGTGTGTCGATGGCGTGCTGATGTGGAGAGGCTGTGTCTCATTCACCTGTACTGCTGAAGCACACTGTCCTGTGGCTGAGCCTTGTTCTCCACAGCTCTCTGGTACACCATCTCAGCCTGGGACAGCTGCCCTCTCTTCTCAAACTGATGGGCCCAGTCTATATACAGCTCCGCCGTCTGTGTCCCCACACCTCGGCCGTGAAGACGGCTGTACACCTCGATCGGGTCGCTGTAGAAATTGGCCTGGACAGAGAGAAGTAGGTGTGCGTTGATCTCACAGAGCTGGATCCTGACTTCAGAAGAGTGAATGTGAGAATGTAAGTGTGAACCTACAAATCTGACGCAGTGGGTGACGTATCGCAGGTCATTGTGGTATCGTTCATCTTGAAGGAAGGTCTGAACGATGCGCTCCAGCACCACAGACAAACCCTTCCTCTCTTCCAGTGACAGCTTGCTCTCTAGAAACTGTACAAACCTGCCACAGCACAAACCAGCCATGAGTAACAGACAGAGCATTCAGAACTATAATAAAATACATTAGGGTCATCAACCAGAGGTCCCCACCTCATTTTTGATTTTGTTAATATTTTTTTCTGTTGAAAAACAAACAAATAGTGATGAAAACCAAAATATTAAATGTCACAGATGTATATTTACTGAGTAATCCACTATTTTGTAGAAGGGGTCAAAATGACAATTTTCACCTGAGATTTGGAGCCAAATTACAGGGGTGTAATAATGACTTTATAAAAGGTAGCAGCATCATTATTTCATTTTTACACAGAGATTGGTAGATCTATTAGTAAAATCTGTTGATTTTAACAATCTTTGTTCCATTATATGCCAACGGTGACATTTCAAAAAAGGCAAAAAGCACTTGTGTTTTTTGCCTCAAGTTTACATGCCTGTAACTCAAAAAATAATGAAGATATCTTTCTTTTAGATTCCAGTTCTTAAACTTTTCTTTTGGCATCTTCATTTTAAAGGCCCTCGATGGTTCAATCCCAGAGATATGGAGATCTTAATGTGGCTCCATGAGTAAATTTGTAAAATGTACCATATTCAGTGGTCAAAAACCAAATGTGGGTCATTTTGCATACAGCTGATACTTTTATTCTTTTAAAGAGGAATATCTAAAGAACAAATAATGTTGAAACTAGAAATGAATCTTTTTTTTTTCTATCACCTGAAATGCATAGAACACACCTGAGTACCATAAATATTATTTTTCTAAAGTTGTCATGCCTGTAACTCTATCCTTCTAGATTCTCATTCTTAATAAACGTTCCTTTCAGAATCTTTATTTTTAAGGCCCCGTAGATATTGGGACCCCAATGTGACTCCATGTTCAAATTGTTGAATTTTACCCATTTTCAATCGTCACAAACCAAATGTAGGCAACTTTAAACAGACTGAAATATATAAGGCCTTAAAAATGAAGATTTCAAAAGGAAAGTTTATTAAGAATGAGAATCTAGAAGGATATTAAGAAGTCTTGAACACTTTGAGTTACAGGCATGCAAACTTTGTAAAAGGAGTATTTATGGTACTCAGGTATGTTTTATGCAATTGAGATTATAGAAAAACACGATACATTTCTAGTTTCAACATTATTTGTTCTTCAGATATTCCTCTTTAAAAGAAAAAAAGTATCAGCTGTATGCAAAGTGACCCACATGTGGATTTTGACCACTGAAAATGTGTACAATTGACCAATTTACTCATGGAGCCGCGTTAAGATCTCCATATCTCTGGGACTGAACCATCGAGAGTCTTTAAAATGAAGATACCAAAAGGAAAGTTTGTTAAGAACCAGAATCTAAAAGGATATTAAGATTTCTTTAATATTTCTTGAGTTACAGGCATACAAACTTGAGGCACAAAATACAAGTGCTTTTTGGCATTTTTGAACTGTCACTGTTGGCATATAATGAAACAAAGATTGTGAAAGTCAACAGATTTTACTAATAGACCTAACAATCTCTGTAAAAATAAAATAACTATGCTGCCATATTTCTAAAGTCATTTTTACATCCCTGTAAATTGGCTCCAAATCTCAGATGAAAACTGTCATTTTGACCCCCTCTACAGAATAGTGGATTACTCAGTAAATATACATCTGTGACATTTAATATTTTGGCTTTCATCACTATTTAGGTTTGTCTTTCAACAGAAAAAACATTAACAAAATCAAATTTGAGCCGGTGACCTCTGGTTGATTTGACACGGAATGACCATTTAAGATGTTCTTACTTATCCCAGGGATCTAGCGGGTCATCTCCAGCATAACTGCGCACGCTCAGCTCGAAGGTCCTGCAGTGAAGATGATCAGTGACATCAGATCAACAGGAACACATTAGTAACAATCACACAAGATGATGATGATGATGATGATGATGATGATGATGTGGTATTACATTGGCAGAGCTCGCTTTGCTGAATCTCATTTAATACATCTTCTCTCGTGTAATACAGCTTTAAACAGCACACAGTAAACAGTTGAACACTATATGAAGCAGCCACCGATTCAAAGACTGCCATAAATGAGCTCTCATACCGCATGAGTGCAAAATGTGTCAATAACACGACAAATACAGAGAAGGGAGATACATAATGGCATTGTAAGAAACCATATGAAAAAGAAAAACAATAAACGAACTGAGTCCCCTTCATAAACATTACCAGCACGAATATACACTCTATCAGATGCTACTTACTGAAAATAAGAATTAATATCCATCGTTTCTTCTTGTTGCACACAAAAAGTCCGAGGGTTTATGTTTACGGCTAAGCGAGATTCATTTAAAACACTTTAATGAAACTATTAATCTCTAACATTTCCGCTAACTAGCACCGCTCTGTTAACTGCATATTGGCAACAACGAACTATTTTCAAATTTACCCCTTAGCCAATCATTAGCCTTCATATGGATCGATAGCCAATCAGAGTCCGACACAACAATACGTCACGTTTACTGCTGTTCGGTGGCATTGGGCGGAGCGGGTGGAGCACACACGAATATTCATGAGTTTCCTGTTTCGTGTTAAAGCTACACTGAAAATATTAACCCCTTCAGACCTGAATTATTTTCCACTGAGCAAAAAAAAAAAAAAATTATGAATATATGCGTGTTTGTGTGTGTCTAAAAAACAAGATTTATGCAAAACATATGCAAACAAAACATATGCAAAACATATGCAAACTGATTTTTAATTAGATTTTTTTTCATGTACACTACAATGGACATCAGGACTGAAGCAACACATATTTTAACCATAAAGTACTTATGAGCTAGAGTTCACACACAGTGTGTGAACTAGCACTGAATATTTTAAACACATACTGTAACAATGAGCAATGGCCATAAGAATGTAGAAAAAAAGAAACATGATAGGTTGAAGTCTCAAAAATTTTTATTCTTTTTGTTTGTTAATAATTTTTTTATTAAGACCTAGTATCCATTGCCATAGACAAACTTTTAAAAACAGCTCTGAAAGATCTTCAAATTAACTTTGAATATTATCACTTGATACTATAAAGATTATAATAGGTGCAAGATGATGATGCTACAATAAACATAAATCTGCATATAAAAGGTAAAAAAGGAGCTCCTCCTCCTCCTGTCTGGTTGGTTTTGTGATGCCTGAAGCTCAATCAGATTTAATAAAATTTAATTCATGTTATGGGTATTACTTTCCTTGTGATTGGTTGATCAATATATATGTATGTAAAACTGAGTCGTATTTTTCACTTTTTTTTAGTATGATCGTGTATTTTAAATTTGTAAGATTATTTTCATATACAGGTGTGTGTTTATAAATATAATTTTATTTTTTAGATTAAATGAACCATTGCAAAGTCTGTCACTGTGATTTCATGAGCAGAAACAATTTTCATCAGTCTAAGTCATGTGCCTTCGTCTGTATTTGTGTTTAAAATCCCAAATTATTAAACAAGGTTTTTTCCCCTCAGTCTTGGAAAACTTGAATATATGAGGAACCTCATAATTAAAAAGTATGATTTCTACATCTGGAAATTAATAACTTCTTAAAATGCTATGGACATTTGTATAATTAATATACATATAATAATGTCAAGCTCTACAGTATTTTATTTTTGATTTAAAAATTGAGTAGACAAGAGGTTTTTTTCCTTTAAATCCTCATCCTAATTTACTTATTAATATACTTATCCTAATTTACTTATCCAGTAAATAACATGATATTGATAAAATTGATATTGGTAAATTAATTGGATAAAAAGAGTGAGAACCCTGAAGAACATCTTCAAACTTCCAGAAATGTAACTGATCTTATTACTTTAATGTACTAATATGTAGCCTATGCCCCCAACTTTTGCATATACCAGCCCATGTTCAAGGCAGTTTTAACGTTGTGGAGCTGCACAGCTGAATCATCAGAAGTTCTGCAGGTATTGTGAAGCAAGCAAGCAAGGACAAGAGCGAAAATGGCAGATGGATCGATAATAACTGTTCATGATCCATGATATCATGATATATTTAGTGATATTTGTAAATTGTCTTTCTAAATGTTTTGTTAACAAGTTGCTAATGTACTGTGAAATGTGGTTTGAGTTATCATTTTTTCTTACTGTATTCACAGAGACTAGAGCCGTTATTTTCATTATTTTCATTTTTAACCCGAAACCCTTTGCAGTCTGTTTAATTCATAAACGCATCTTAATTCTTGAGTCTCTCCAACAGTGTGTAGCTTTAGCCCCGTTAGCCGTGCAGCACACTATCAAACTCATTCAGAAACGAATGTTAGCAAACATCCACAAAATACATGCCAAACTTACGTGATCTGATATGCTGCATCACAAACAGTTTGTAAAGATCCATTTTGAGAGTTAAATTTGCCGTGTGAACTTCTGTATTATTTATCCAATGTATTATGGAGTCGCCAGCTTGGGGCAAGCACAAGTTAATTTGCATTTAAAGGTACAGCACCAAATCAGCGCATTTTTTCTCCCACCCCAAAGTAGGCAGTTAAAACATGGTGTAATAAAAAATCTATGGGGTGTTTTGAGCTGAAACTTCACAGACACATTCTGGAGACACCTTAGACTTATATTACATCTTGTGAAATGGCCATTCTATGGCACCTATAACTAATATTAACAAATGAACCTTATTGTAAAGTGTTACTGACATATTAATTACGTATAACATATGTAACAACAAATTAATTTAAATATAATTCAGTGTCTATTTGTACAATGTACAGCAGCTTTTCCCACATAATCTAATGCTCTTTTCACATAATTAAATGTTTTCTAATCCAACCTGTAACATTTCTTAATTAGGCTAATGAAATTTACATTTGACTTCTGCTCAGCCAACAGCAAGAAGGCAGAGGCTCAGAAAATGGGGAGATGAAAAGTTAATTTCGTTAACGAGAACTATGAAGAAAACTGTTCGTTGACGATCTTTTTTTCCATGACTAAGACTAGACGATGAGAGACGACACCAATGTCATTAAACGATAACTGTGACTAAATCAACACATGCAATATCGTTGACAAAAAAGGCGAGAATAAAATGTGGCTAAAAGACTAAAAACTTTACCAAAATCACTCTTTTGAAATCACGTTTTGTTTTTGTCGAATAAAGGTGACAAAACATTACAGACTGTTCTTACAAGCGTTCAAGCTAACAGTTGCCAGATTTCCAGAATTTAAACCCCTAATCAGAGCTTCTCTGTTAAAAGAACACATTTTACTTAATCTTTGCAATCTGGCAACCACGCAACGAGCTCTCTCTACACTGAGGAAGAAGCGCGGATGATCTGAAAACACAGACAAGTAAGCTTGAGTTCAGTGATCTTTATTTGAGATTTTCTACTTAAATTAAAGTGTCATTCAGTCGGTTTATATTGCGCTGCTCGTTTGCTGACTAAATCTGCGACCAAAGTGCAGGTTGATATCCAGCAGTGGCTCTCAAACTGACGTACGCGAACAAAATGCTGATTTTTGATGCCATAAATACACGACATTGAGTCATCTTTCGTGATCAAAACTGACTTCATCCACGCCAGCAAATTGCGCTACATTAGTGCTGTTCTTGACAATATACCTTTGTAAAAGTGGAGATTTAGCAATAACGTTACTAGCATGAAGAACAAATAAAGACACAGACTGCATAGAGATTTAAGATTAAAACTCTCTTCGAAACAAAAACACTCTGAGTTATTGTTTTTAAAGCTGATCATAATATATCACCTAGAATGCAATGTATCCTGAATATCCACACGATTTCAAATGTGACATTGATTTTATACAACAGTTCAACAAGCAAAAGGGTAATATTAAGCGATGTACATTTTAAACAGTATTGTCAGTATTTTTGCTCTATTTTGCAATGAAAGCCACAGCAGAACAGCAGCACACAAGCTGTGTAACATGAACAAATCTGCGGCTTTGAACGAATCGTCAATGAATCAATGACCCATTCATAAATACAGCCAATTGCTTTGATACTGAAAGAATGAATGACTCGATGATTCACTCATAAAAACAGTGACTTACCGCCACCTACTGGCGGTTTTAATTTAATATTTAAAAGTATCACTTCGTTTTTATAATCATTGTATTTATTGATTTTCTTTTTACCATTATTTATTTTATAAAGGTATTTATAAATGTAAAAAAAAAATGCCCTGGAAAAATCAATTTAAGAGGGCAAATATTGCCCCTTAATGGAAAAGGTGTAACTGCAGTCTAGAGAGTGTACAAAAAGAGAGGGTACGCAGAAGGATGTTAAGTCCTTCAGGGGGTATGACACTCTAAAAAGTTGAGAACCACTGAAAAGAGATATGTAGCACAAGTGCTACTGCTAAGAGTGCAATGTCAATACAGCCTGTTACCTTGATTCAAATTTTTCATAAGCTTAAATGAATTGAAGAGAAAAATTATAATGACTATTTTGTCTAAAGACTACATATAAAATAGCTATCAAAATTAATGTTGGTAACTGTAGTTTGACTAAAAGTAATGACTAAAACTTGACAAAAATGCAATGACTTTTTGTCGACTAAAACTAGACTAAAATATGAAAGACAAAAATGTGACTAAGACTAAAGAGCATTTTCTTCTGAAGATAAAGACTAAGACTAAATCAAAAATGGCTGCCAAAATTAACACTGATGTGGAGAGTCCGAGGTTTCTCTGAATCTACTTACAAAAACTTATGGGAATACCAACTATTGTCTATGGGTAATTTTCTTACTTATATTTTTGTCATCTAGGCTCTCCTAAAACACTCTGGCTGACATTACAGTTTGTGTGTGTGTGTGTGTGTGTAGACCTACACTTTCGTAGTCCTGCTGTCATCATGATCTCTCCTCCATGATCCACACTATAAACACACAACCACACATTAATGTAGTTATGCATCATGCACACGTTCAGTATGTCAGTATCGGTGTTTGACACACTTGAGTATCTGCAGTGAGCAGTTTGGATCCTTCAGTTTGTCCTTCAGCCTGACTCCTGAATCTCCTGGGTGATTGTAGCTCAGATCCAGCTCTCTCAGGTGTGAGGGGTTTGAACTCAGAGCTGAAGACACAAAACTACAGCCTTCTTCTGTCACCATACAGCCAGACAACCTACAGATGGATCAAAACAGCCTCATCATCCACAAAACACACATCCACACTCAACGGTTGAGTGATTATCATTCATACTGTAAATTTACACAAGAGTTCTCTTTATATGTCTCACTCAAACAAAAAATATTTTCATATTTCTATATTAACCACATCAAAACATATACATTGGTTTGATTTTTTTCAGTTATGTCAGTCAGAAATGATTAGCCACATTTTCACTGTCGGGCCAGTGTGAGCAAGGGCTATAAACGGGCCAGCCGAGGCTAATAGCCTCCAACTGCGAGCTTTAAAAAAACATTAAACGGCATAAACTGGTATTTATCATTATTACATATAGAAGAAAGACTTCTGTATTGAATCATATCTGCTTTCATTTATTTGTGATCACATAGCTACTTTAAACAGCTCCATTAAGGCTTTTAGCCCAAAGGAGTGCACATTTATAAAGATATTGATGAATTCTCATATGTTCACACCTTATTTCTTTACAGAGATTGATCAGAAAATATAGATATATTATTTTTGTCAATATTGCACTCCCCAGTGTATATTTAAAAAATCAGCTCAGTCTCTGGAAAATCACATAGAACTGAATGAAACTGTTATAATGTCTAATGAAAAAAATGTTCCCATTCAAAATAATGAAATCTTTAAAATGAACCGAATTAAACAATTAATTTCATGCATTAAAACATTAACTATGATAGCTCTATGTTGCTGTTTATGGCAAATAAAAGTAAATGCTAATTTCAGTCATGAGCTTTATCTTGAAAGTAAATGTGTATTTGTACACTTTATTTTCAACACACACAGACCAGTTAAAATCTCCCTTAATCACCTCAGTATCCGCAGCTAACAGTTTGGACTCTTCAGTCCACCAGAAACAAGCTTCACTCCTGAATCCTTCAGGTCATTGTTACTCAGGTCCAGCTCTCTCAGGACACAGTTTGAGGACTGAAGAGCTGATGGCACACTCTCACAACAATGACCAGTGAGATTACAGTGCGTAAGACTGAAAGAGAGCAGAACACGCACATTGCAAAGTTTGGGATAAATTGCCGGTAATATCCAACCAGACCCAGGAATGTTTTTACTTGTTTCTTGCTTACCGGTCTCGGCCACTGGGAAATTGTGTCTGTCTTTCGTTTCTGAGGCCTCACATTACCACGTCCTATGGTGAAACCAAGATATTCTGCTTCTTCTAATCCCAGCTTACATTTTGTGGGGTTGGCTGTTAACCCCGCCTCCCGGAGGGCTTTTAGAACAGCATTCAGTCTCTTCAGGTGGGAAGACCAGTCAGCACTGTGAACTACAATGTCATCAAGGTAGGCCACTGCATATTTTTGATGGGGTCGAAGGATCTTGTCCATCATTCTGTGGAAAGTTGGGGGTGCCCTATAGACCCCAAACCGTAGAACCCGGTACTGAAATAGCCCCTCAGGAGTGGAGAATGCAGTCTTTTCTTTAGCCTGGTCTGTTATGGGGACCTGCCAGTACCCCTTAGTCAGGTCCAGAGTAGATACGAAACGGGCTGGCCCCAGGCACTCGATGAGTTCATCAACTCTGGGCATAGGATAAGCATCAAAGCGTGAGATTTCATTTAATTTTCTAAAATCATTACAAAATCTTACACTGCCATCAGGCTTGGGGACCAGAACAATTGGGCTTGACCATGCACTGTTGGACTCCTCAATGATGTTCAAGTCTAACATCTTCCTTACTTCCTCACGGATTGCTTCTCTTTGGGCTTCTGGGATGCGATAGGGTTTCAGTCTCACTTTTTTCCCAGGTTCTGTAACTATGTCATGGTACACCACTGTGGTCCGACCTGGAAGTAGAGAGAATACATCTGAATGTTGGCTTACCAACTCCTGGAGGTCTTGTTTCTGGTTTGGGGTCAGTTGGGCTCCCCTTTCCACTTCCATGGGTACTTGGGAGGGGACTTCGGATGACAGGGTGGAGAGTAGACATTGTTCTGGGTCACACCACTTCTTGAGTAAATTCACCATAGGTCTGGAGGACCCTGCACCGACCGGGCTGCCTCACCTTATAGTTCACTGGACCTACTATATACAGTGGATAATTTCCAAACGTTATCCCTAATCCCGTCATCTTACTCACTATCATCTTTCTTATTCATTCATTTGTATTACATGCAATAAAGTTTTTAACCAACTTTTCCTTCACTGCTGGAGTCCTGAATTATTTTTGTTCGTCTTTTTTTTTTTTTTTAATCAGCCTGGAACTGCCTTGCAAACAGCACTGGAGCCCTCTACTAGTCAACTACTTGTGACAGATTTTAAGAGTTTATCTATTACTAGTAACGATTACAGCAACTAGTAAAAGCAGAAAAATCAAAGACCAGAATCGAAAATATACTAAACTGTACTATTAATAAAAAATATATTAGTTAATAATAATATAATTATAATTTTAATATTTAACATTAATCAGTATATTAGTATATAATAATAATCTTCATTAATTTAACCAACCCCGTGACGTCACCAGTTGTAGAACTGCAAGATGGCGGTGCTCTTTCTACAAAAGCTATAACAAAACATCTTATTATCTTTTAAATGGTTACATTTATTGTGTTTGTTATATAATTTTTGATTAGAGCAGAAATCCATTTACTAAATAATGTTAATTTGACTGATTTTAAAATAATGAAGGCATGTCATGACCCCTTTAAAACTCTAAGCTTGTTATTTAGGAGAAAATCTCTCATTTAGGAAATGGTGCTAGATTCATTATTAAACATGATTCTTCATTAGTTAATAATTAACACTCACAGAGCTTTTCTGCAGTTGATCACAGCTGGTATCAGTCTTCTTCTACCCTCAGCTGATGTGTTGTATTTCTTTAGATCAAACTCATCCAGCACCTCCTCTGATATCTGAAGCATGTAGACAATTGTTGAGCAGTGAGCAGGAGAGAGTTTCTTCTCTGAGTGTTTGTCTGATTTCACAAACTCCTTCTGAGGCTCATTGAATCCCTGAATCTCTGTCAGACGGTTGATGTATTTGGAGGATCTGATTGGCTGCTGCTGGTCTGGAGGTGATCCAGATGAGAGCAGAGGGAAGCAGCTCTCCTTTCATGAGCTTTGATATCAACACACCCACTGATGAAGTCTCAGTCACATCAGAAACGTCTGGAGCGTCTGAAACAAGTAGCTCTCTACTGAAGAGGTTAGAAAATGACATATCAACTAATGAAGAAACTTCCTGATCATCCGATAACTTCAGAGTCATTCTGCTTTCATCCAGACCATCAAAGATGAACACAACTTTACACTCCTCATAAATCTTTGAGTCCAGATTTTGAAGTTCAGGATGAAAGTCCAGTAGAAGTGTGTGAAGACTGTACTGATGATCTCGGATCAAGTTCAGCTCTCGAAATGGAAGCACAAACATGAAATCTACATCCTGATTGGCTTTTCCCTCGGCCCAGTCCAGAATGAACTTCTGCACAGAGACGGTTTTTCCGATTCCAGCGATGCCTTTAGTAAGAACAGTCTTGATTTAGTGTTTCTCCTCACATCCTGGTTCAGTTGAGGCTTTAAAGATGTCATTGCAGTAGATTGGAGTGTCTTGTGAGTGTTGTGTTCTGGCTGTTTTCTCCATCTGTAAAACCTCATGTTCTTCATTCACTCCTTCACTCTCTCCCTCTATGATGTAGAGCTGTGTGTAGATCCTGTTCAGGAGGGTTTCATTTTCTAGGAGTTTCAGTCCCTCAAATAATCTCTCATACTTGTTCTTCATGCTGGTTTTGTGTCGGTCTTTGACTCTCTGTAGTTCTTCTTTCATTGGTTGATCATGTCTATTCAGGGACGCCGTAACGGTGGTGAAAGTGTTGTTCAGATAGAAGACTGAGGCGGCTCCTCGAGAGATGCTTCGCTCTCCATCTACTCTGCTAAAACAGCAAGATAAGAAGAACAGATTAAAAAAAAAAGAAAAATAAAGATTTAATGTATAAATAAAAATCTTAATCAATACAGATGTCGATCTTGTATTTTCTGTATAATTAATGCCTTTCATTTTAGTTTCAGTTTAACACTTTTTGCAATGTACATTGTTCCAAATCAGCTTCATAGAAAACAGAATAGTAGGAAAAACTCAAAGAAAATGAAAACAGTGTGTTTCAATCCTCCAGCGAGCAGCTAAAGGTGACAGAGACCAGAAACAAGCTCACTAAGAGATTTAAGAAATATGGAAGAAACCAAAACCTCATCCTCAAGCTGACTCCAAAGATTCTGTTAGTCAATAAGTTTCTTAAATCTGGACATTTGGATCAAAGTTTATTTTCCGTCACTGAACATTTGTCCACAGATTTGAGGTGAAATCAGAAATAAAAACTGAACTCATCTCTCTGTGTGCATTCAGTGTGTTTTTTACATTATTAGTCTCCTCCTAGTTTTACTGGAGCAGTTAAATCACCAACTTCATGTTTATACTCACAGTTGATCAGGAGTCACTGTTTCATCACTGAATTTAAGAGGAGGATCCATGGATGCGTCACTCTTCATAGACACACAGCTGGGTTCTGCAGATGAAGATCTCTGTCTCTTCCTCTTCCTGGAGATACTGAGAAAACACAACAAAATAAATCTATCTTTAGTTTTGCCTGCTGTTTTATTTATTATAAGTCAGTCTGTTGTCTAAAGTTTCTGGCATGTAACTGAACAACTGCTGATTGTGTCGTCCTCCGACCGTTTCCATGTTACGAGCTTTAGTTTATCACACACACACAGTCAGACACACACTCTCACACACATTTAGCCATTTAACATGCATATTACATGATGTGTAGTGCTGATCATATGATAAAATTAGTCTGCAACTTATGCTATACTTTTACTTTAAATCATTTAAACATGCTTGTGGATGTTTGTGTGGCATGAACGCTCTAACCTGTTAAAGGATTAGTTCACTTTCAAATGAAAATTACCCCAAGCTTTACTCACCCTCAAGCCATCCTAGGTGTATATGACTTTCTTCTTTCTGATGAACACAATTGGAGTTATATTAATAAATATCCTGACGCATCCAAGCTTTATAATGGCAGTGAACAAGACCAAAGAGTATGAAGCTCAAGAAAGTGCATTAACTGTTGGGGATAAACAGTTAAGGACCCGAGACCAGATATAATGACTGAAAAGACCAGGAGTCAGAAGTGCAATCAATTGAAGAAAAATTACTGAAGAGTAGATTGCAGCTTCAGCAACAAGTCTCACAAGGAGTTCTGCGTACACATTCAATACAGCAGCAGTTATACTCTAACAGAGTCCACTAACTATGTTCTGATTGGCTAAAAAAAAAATAGACAAAATTAGTGATCTTCCACACATGGACTGATAGTCAGAAGTGTATCTCCATCCATCACGATGTTGACGCTCGGACCCTGGATTTAGGCACAGAATGTTCTTCTAGATCATGACAGGGCATCTGCAGGTCTCAAGCAGAATGCCAGTTGTCCCCCAGTAAAAGATAAAGGGGTACTGGTGGACAACTGCACTTTATTTTATATGTATCACCTTTTTATTCTTTTAATTCTTTTTCTTGTTTTTATTTTATTTTTAATGCAATTTATATTCGTATGCATCCTCTTTTTATTTCTGACTGTTTTTAATGCATTTTAAATCTTGCTGTCTGGTAGGAAGAGCTAGGAGAATTAGGAAGTAAGCCTTTGTTATCCCTGAATGGAGCTCTGGACGGAGTTAGTCCAGGAAGATTTGTCTGTAAAGGACAAATTACCGCTTTGAGATGAACTGGATCAGTGATCCAGATCCCATTACCCAACGTCACTGTCTGACCTCACTGATGCTCTTGAGTCTTATTGAACATTGAACTTCAACATCATGAGAAAAAGCCTGAATCTCTCCCTGCCGCTGGGACAACACTGCTCTGACCCCGGTGGATGAGGCGTCCACCTCCACGACGAAAGGGAGTTCCGGGTTTGGATGGACCAGGATTGGAGCGATGAGGAAAGCTTCTTGGAGCTGATGGAAGGCTTCTCGGGGAGATGGATTCCAGGACAGAGACAGGGCCCTTGAGGAGAGAAGTGAGGGGTGCACTGAAAAGGCTGTAGTTGTGAATGAAACGTCTGTAGAAGTTTGCAAATCCTAGGAAACGTTGTAACTCTTTGACGGTTGACGGAAGGGGCCAGTTGCGGATGGTGTCCACCTTCCTCTGGTCCATCTGAATGCCGTGTTGATCGATGATGTAGCCGAGGAAGTGAACAGAGGTGGTATGGAACTCACACTTCTCCAGCTTAAGGTACAGATGGTGTTCACGTAGTTTCTCTAGGACCTGGGAGACGTGTTGGCGATGTTCGGCCTGGTTCCGGGAGTAGATGAGGATGTCATCGATGTACACTATGACGAACTGGTGGAGGAACTCCCGGAACACCTCATTCATATAGTTCTGGAACACGGAGGGAGAGTTGGACAGGCCATACGGCATAACCTGGTATTCATAGTGGCCAGATGGTGTAACGAAGGCAGTCTTCCACTCATCCCCCCCGGCGGATACAAATGAGGTTGTACGCACTCCTCAGGTCCAGCTTGGAGAAGATGCAAGCTCCCCGTAGCTGTTCCAGAGCAGCTGGGACCAGAGGAAGGGGATAACTGAACTTCAATGCACGGCCTTAAGCCTCCATCCTTCTTGGCCACGAAGAAGAAGCTTGAAGCTTGAAGCGGCAGGGGAAGTCGATGGATGGATGAATCGCTGATTAAAGGCTTCTTTGACGTACTTTTCCATGGCCTTTTGCTCCGGGATGGACAATGGGTAAACTCTACCCTTGGGTAGAGTAGCCCCAGGAAGCAGTTCGATGACGCAGTCCCATGGCCGGTGAGGTAGAAGTTGGGTAGCCAATCGCTTACTGAACACATCCTGGAATGCCCGGTATTCTGGAGGAATTTCAACTTTCTGATCCGTTTCTGGACTTTCAATGGAGGTCGAGAGAAGAGGGACATACTTGGAGTGGAAGGAGGTAGATTGGAATTTCGCTGATGGCTTCTGGATCCGAGACAGGCAGGAATGGAAACAGTTGTCACCCCATTTCAGGATTTCCCCGGTGTTCCATTGTACTTGAGGTAGATGTAGTGTTAACCAGGGGCGTCCCAGGATGATGTCAGCCGTGGATCCTTCCAGCACCATGAACGTGATTTCCTCCGAATGCAGGCAGCCAATGTGGAGTGTCAGGGTGGGAGAGAAGTGTGTGATGCGACCATGACCCAGCGGTTTTCCTCGGATGGTTTGGATCCGTAGATCTTGTTGACATCGTTTACGGCGTATGTTTAGTTTCTGAAGAACTTGGGCGCTGAAGAAGTTTCCCGCTGATCCAGAGTCTAAGAGGGCTTACGCTGAAACACAGATGTGAGAGTTTAACAGTTGGACTTTAGTTCTTGTAAGAGGTGCAATACGAGCTGGAACTTGAATAGTACTCACCGCTGGGCGTGGTGGTCGAATGGGACACACGGCGATGACATGTCCTTTTTCCCCCACAGTAGAGACACAGACGTTGGAGAATTCTTCTCTGACGCTCCGCTCGGGTGAGGCGGAAGGAATCTACCTGCATTTGTTCAGGTGCTGGAGGGGCGACAGATGGTGAGGCAGGCGGAGATACCTTTCTCTTTTGCAGAAGTATCAACGAGGGAAGACAAGACTTGACGAAGGAGTGGGAGCACGGAGACATCGGAGGAGAGGTAAGGAGTCCAGGTATGTATAAACAAGACCAGACACTGATGTGTGGGAAGTGAGTGTTCTTATAGTGCTGGTGTGATGAGGTGCAGGTGCCGCTGATCAGTACTCTGGTGATTGTGAACGAGCGGGTGGAGCGTGGAGATCCGGTGACGATGTGTGCTGAGTGTTGGTGGTGGGAACTGACTCCGTGACAGCAATATAATATTAAAAATCTTTTTCTTCCTTTCATTTATTGTAAAGAACACACTTACTGACAGGATGCTTGCCGCATTAGAAACATATTTATACTAGGGATAGTTCACACAAAATTACATTTGTCATATTTTTTTTCCAAACCTGTATTACTTTCTTGTGAAACACAAAAAGAGAATAATGGTGGTGGAGGAATGCAGAAAAACTGTTGAGAAACCATAGGTGAGTCAGCTATGAATATATAGGCCTTCTCTCAAGATGACTGGGTAGATCATTTTAACATTTTCTTTATAAATGTTCTAAATGTTACAAACAAACTTTGTTTATAAAACATAATTTAAACCACTGTGTCGATTCGACTCTAACAATCTATAAAACAACCTATATTATTAACAATATTTTATTGTTGTTATTTAATATTTTGTTATCCCTCTGATGCATATCTTAACAAATATAATTTAGGAATGATATATCAACAGTAATTATACATGGATGTGAAAAGAAACAAATATTTTCATAATTTGTGTATCAAGATATTGAAATTCTTTACCAACACATAGGTTATGTCTAACAAACTGCTGATAGGCCTATATATTTTTGTTAATATATTAAGTATTTCAAAGTATTCCAAAGTATTTAGATTAAGTTACTAAACTTGAGTAATGTTACGAAATATGTTACAAATGACTATTTAAAGCATGTATTTTGTAATCTGTAGTGAAATACATTTTAAAAGTAACCTACCCAACCCTGTATATATGCTTTACTCATGCTGATTGGGTAGATATTTTGATTACTGATTGCTAACAGCTGGCTGAAATGACTGTGATGATTAGTCAGATTATTTGAACGTTGCTCCTCCCAAATTTTGTTAATAAAACATAATTTCTGTTCATTTCTTTCCACTTCCTTCCATTTTGTTATAATTTCTTTCAATTTAATTCTGTCTAAATTAAAGATTTTTAAATAAATTAATACACGCACGATGAAAAAATAGTGTATTACAGTAAATATCATATCTTTTGATAATATTTATGAATTTTATATTTCATTTAATTGGGTGTTTTCCTTCAAATTTGTTTACAAGAGGGATCTCAATTTTGTTGTTCACACACACACACACACACACACACACATATATATACACACACACACACACACGTGCATCTCAATAAATTAGAATATCATGAAAAAGGTTTTTTTTTCTGTAATTTAATTCAAAAAGTAAAACTTAAATATATTCTAGATTTATTAGACATAAATTAAAATATTTCCAGACTTTTTTATTTTCGTTTTGATGATTACAGCTTGTTGCTCATCAAAATCAAAAAATCAGTTTCTCAAATTGTTAGAATATTTAATTTCAATATTTAAATTACCATTCTCAGGGTATAAATACTGGGTTTAGGTCAGTAATCCCAACAGCAGTCATGGGGAAGTCTGCTGACTTGACAGTTGTCCAGAAGACGATCATCAAGACGCTCTACAATGAGGGTAAGCCCCAGAGGGTCATTGCTGAAAGAGCTGGCTGTTCGCAGAGTGCTGTGCCAAAGCATATTCATGGAAAGTTTGACTGGAAGGAAAAAGTGTGGTAGGAAAAGGTGTACAAGTGAAAGGAATGACCGCAGGCTTGAGAAGATTGTCAAGCGAAGCTGATTTAAGAACTTAGGAGAGCTTCAAAAGGAGTGGACTGAAGCTGGAGTCAGTGCATCAAGAGCCACCGCACACAGACGTCTTCAGGAAATGGGCTACGACTGTCACACTCCAAGTACCAAGCCACTTCTGAAACAAAGACAACGTCAGAAGCGTCTTACCTGGGCTAAGGAGAAAAAGAACTGGACTGTGGCTCAGTGATCCAAAGTCCTCTTTTCAGATGAAAGTAAATTTTGCATTTCATTTGGAAATCAAGGTCCCAGAGTCTGGAGGAAGAGTGGAGAGGCACAGAAACCATGTTGCTTGAAGTCCAGTGTGATGTTTCCACAGTCAGTGATGATTTGGGTTGCCATGTCATCTGCTGGTGTTGGTCCACTGTGTTTTCTGAAGTCCACAGTCAACGCAGCCATCTACCAGGATATTTTAGAGCACTTCATGCTTCCTTCTGCTGACAAGCTTTATGGAGATGCTGATTTCATTTTCCAGCAGGATTTGGCACCTGCCCACTGTAACGATTTAACGAATTAGCTCAAATTATGGGTGAAATATATTTATAACTAATCATAACGTGTTGTGATTAATCATAATATAAATCGACCAAAAAAGGGAATTATGTATAGATAATCAGTTACAATGAATTATAACCAATTACAAACATATATATATATATATGGTCTAGAATTAGTTTTGTCCAGCAAAATTATCAGTCTGGTTATTCTTATCATCATTTAAAAAGGAATTTTCCTCTGGCCACTAGGAAAATCTCCGATCTAAGTACTTACAAAAGCATAAGCGAAATCAAATGTTGAAGGGGCTTGGTTTCATAAATGGGCAGCAACAGAGACAATAAGAGTATAACTATAATGGATTTAATAGATACAAACTACGAATATATGACTAAAATATAATGAAGGAACATACATAGAATAAAACGAAATTAAAGTCAAGAAAACAGCGGTGATCAAAGAAATGGCAAATTACAAACAGTTAAAACCTTCGAGAGCCAGCAAGGAAACTCAAAACTTACACATGGAGCTTAAAATACTTCGAAAGAAATGGTTCTGTACTTGCATAGGTTTAGGTGCTGTGGTTACTTCGCCTTTCTGCAGGAGTTTCAGTGCGTGCGAGCTGGAGCGATTGGTCCTTTTCCCGAGGAAGGGTTCTTCGGCGGGATTTTCAAACAAGGTTTTAACTTAAGAGTAAAATAGCCGGAAAATAAGAAAGTAAGAGTCCGTCTCGTAGGTAATGAAGAGTGAAGACTTCGGGTGAAGGCGGCAGATGAAGAAGACTCAACGATGAGAGATGTGCGTCGTTGTATTTTAAAGACAAACAAGCCAAAACGCCTCCTTGGATGCGCCAGCCAATGGCGAGGGTGCAATTTTGGTGGGCAAACTTTTTCTTTGTCTCCATTTATGACCTAATTTGCATAGTATCTGGAGTGTCAGATCTAAGTAGCCTACATTTTCTTCGAAGTACTATTAAAAATAGAAAAATACATTTTACAGTAACGTAACGAACCTTGTTAATTAGAACATTCGGAGGATAAAAAGGATAAAAAGAGAACCCTGAAGTACATTCAGCTCTTCAAACTTTCAGAAATGTAATTGATCTTATTAAAATGATTTTAGTTACTGGATCTTATTTTAATCTATGGACACTCCTAGTGTCTGTAAAATATAATCAGCACTGTGTCATTAGTGACGCCACGACCAAAGACGCCTGTGTGAATGCGTTCATACACAATACAAATTGTTTCAAAGCAGCTTCACAATAGTAACAAATTCAAATTCTCCTGTAAAGCAGCTCTAACAAGCAATAGTTTCATTATTCAGCTACAGTCAGCTCAGTGTTTATTTAGTTCAGTTCAACAAGTGTAACATTTATCAATTGTGCATACATATTGTATACAGTGTATGTGTGCACATACGAGTGCTATAACTCCACTGCACACTGAAAAAGCAAAAGACACAAGAGAGTAGTGTTTTACATTTTTCACATCAGTGTATAGTTTGGCGTCTATGTGGTTAATCATTAGATGGTTTGTGTGTAGAGTTACTACGCAAAAACCCATTTTTTTGAAGAGTTAAAAATAATTTTGAATTAAATGTTTGCATTTGCGAGAGATGTGTGATGTTTTGCATCTTGTGTGCATGTTTTGTGGTTTTGTGTGCAGAGATTTTATGTAAGCAATTTAAAAAAAACTGTAAAGAGACATGCAAAGGGGTAAAAATAATTTATTTATTTCTGAAAACATATTTGTTTTCACACATGATCATTGGATGTAGGTAATTGGGAAATGATTGTCATTTAAATGCCAGTGTTTCCCAAATGAAACACAAAAGCTGTTAGTGTTTGATTGATGTGTCTAATGTAGACAACTGTTTGGTTTTGCAAAAAGTTTGTTTTACAAATTGCAAACTTAGTATAAAGCATATAATGCGCTTGCAGATTTGCAGACTTGATCTCAAGATTATGTACATGAGTGAATGGTTTCACTGAGTGTGCCTAAAGTACCACTTTAAGGGCCAGATTTACTAAATGGGGTAAATTAGCGTGAGAGCACAATGGGAGTGGCAAGTTTTGCGTGTGATCTACTGCTGATGCGCCAATTAAAGAACACAGATGCAGTCTGCGTCTGAAAGAGAAACTCCTATAAAGGCATATGCAATAATGTCAGCCACAAAAACAACTCAGTCCACGCCTTTTCAGTGCTAATTTTGCACTGCTTGTCTTTAGTAAATCAGTACAGTAGTTTAATGCCAAAAGAGGGTTTGCACTGGCGCAAGCTGTTAGTAAATTTGGCCCTTAGTGTTTAAGCAATTTAAAAAACTATAATACAAACGTAATTATGTGAGATTTGACGACTGTGTGCATGTGGACATTAGAAAGAGGATTTACAAGTGTGTGTGTGTATGTTGTTTAATCTGACACAGAGACACTGAAGAATCATCATAAACCCTAAATCCAGCATAGAGGGGTTCAGTGAATGTGGTGTTGAGTGTGTGTAAGTGTGTGAGTGTGTGTGTGTCAGAGACGCTGTAGAAGGACAGAGTGCCGGCCGACACGTCCACATACGCTCCTGCTCTATTAGAGGATGAATGGACGGCAGGTATAACAGTCCTGTTATTTTTGTGACGCAGAGTGAATCCTTTATCAGAGCAGAACAGACTCCAGGATTTGTCATTGTATCCAAACACACAGTCATCACTCCATCCTTTCCTGCTGATTCCTTTATATGTCACTGATATAACAGCACTTCCGCTCCATTCAGCCTCCCAGTAACAGCGTCCAGTCAGACTCTCTCCACACAGAACCTGACGACACTCATCAAATCTCTCTGGATGATCAGGATACGGCTGATGCTCTTCCACACACGTCACCTTCCTGTTCTCCTCAGACAGAATGAGTTGAGTGTGTGCTGTGTTTGGATCCAGTGTGAGATCACAGGCATCTGAACACAAGAAGAGAGAAACATCTATAACAACAAAACAACAGTCACTAGACGAGTGTGTGTGTGTGTGCTTGTTTTCATGATTTATGAGGATACAAATTTGTATAATGACATGGGTATTACACTGGTATTATGACGTAAACATGTTTTATGAGGACATTTCATGAGTCCTCATATTTAAAATAGCTTTAAAATTTAAATAGCTTTAAATACTAAACAATGGGGGTAGGGTTAGTGTAGGGCAGCGGTTGGGAACCTATGGCTCGCGAGCCACACCTGGCTCTTTGACAAAAATCATGTGTCTCGCCTGGTCTCTCACCCTTTCCCAACAAATGATCAATAACAAATTCGACATCACTAGAGATCAGCAATTCCTGTGTTGTAGAGCCTACCGAAGTTTATTAAAAGTTTATAATAATAATATATTTAAAGTTGTACCGGCCAAAGTGCGTGTTCGTGATGTTCGCGACATTGCGAGTGTCACGACAGCAATTAACAACAAACCACTTGGGTTTCTATGGTAACCTAGAGCTCCTGCTCTCAGATTCAAGTGGCTATGCAGCTTTTTCGTGGTAACGGCGAAAAGAAAATATTTTTGAACAGCAGCGAAAATCAGAAAGTATGTAAAATATTGACTGGACTGGAAAATATCATTTTATTGAAACTGGTGCTCTGCTGTGCCAAGAGACATTTCAAAACATTTCACCGGTTACTTTCGCTTTTGCCGCATAGACTTTTATGTTCTATAAATGTGTCATATTTATATCTATGATAATCCGCGCAGCTTTCAGTGGGCTCGACTGTTGGCGTTATTAATAAAGAAACATGAATGAATGAGAAAGTAACGAGCGGGACGTGCTTGGTATTAAAATGGAAACGCAAAGCTGCGAAAGAGAACTGAATCTGCTACTGACAGGATGTTTCTGTGCGCTCGCTCCGAAGTGGAACATGGACAAGCATAATAGGCTAGCCTTGGTCTTCGGTTGCGCGTCTAAATGGTCGAATACACACACTGTCAAAATGCCCGCATTGGTGAGTATTCACATAAATGCAGTCGATGTAATCACTGTGCGTGGGTGTTGTTCTTCACTTGTTTCTCCCCTTTCTCTCTCTTTTCTGTGTGTGTGAGAGAGAGAGAGAGAGAGAACTCTGAAGAGAATTTATGCTCCTCAGGTGGTAAATCAACCTCATATGAAAGCCCAGCACAATTAATTGTATATTGCAGCTTATTTATTGTTTGTTGCATTTTTTTTTTTTTTTTTTGCAAATAATAGTACACTAAATTATTTTCCTACTTTGGCTCTTTTAGAAAAATTCATTAACAAAAAATGAAAAATTGGCTCTTTGGTCAAAAAAGGTTCCCGACCCCTGGTGTAGGGAGACAGAATGTACAGTTTGTACAGTATAAAAACCATTACGCCTTTGGAATGTCCTCACTAAGATAGCAAAACAAACCTGTGTGTGTTAGAGGTGTGTGAGTATGTACTTGTTAAACTATACTTGTGAGGGCCTCACTTATAAAGTGAAACATTATGACTAGTGAGGATATTTTACTGTTCCTCACTAATTAAAAAGGCTTATAAAAATCGATCAAAACATGTTTTTATTTAAATGTAGTGTTTTGCACATTTCAGTGAACGGGTAGGTTTAGTGGTAGGGCTTGGGTTAGGCTAGTGTTTCTCATCAGGGGTGTTCAGATGACATTGGGGGTGCTGGAAGCAATATATTCAAAAGGTGGCATTTGTTTACAGTGCGTATATGCCAAAGTTTTACAAGATGAAACTTGTAAATAGTTGCAAAAAAATGGTCTGCAGCATTCTAACACTGTGTCTATGTCAACGCGTCCTTGGACACATCAAAGTGAACGTTGCAAATGCATTTGTCCTGCAGAGCTAGTGTGCAGACCGAGTGCGTCACAAATGGAGTGGAGCATCTGTTTACTGTTGGCGACTTGGTGCACTTCAAATGTAGACAATCACTGATTATAATCAGTGGCGGCTCGTTACAGGAGGCAAGGGAGGCACAGTCTACCTAAAATTATGAGGTGGAAAATGGAATGACAATTTAAAAATTCACAGTTATTCATTTCATTTCATGTTTCAGAATGTGAATTTCTGATTTGTAATTTCACCATTGTAACACCATAAAATATAACTGAAATTGGAACCCAAAATTTCCTGAATCTGCCTTTCAGAAAACTGTACTAAGGCAAGTCTGAGGAGATAGAGACAAAGCCACTTCAAGGCAAGCCTGCAACCTTAGCCAAAAAAGCGTAACGGCTGCAAACACTGCAGTACGAAGGGAAGGAGACCAGAGGCCGTATTTTGAATAGATGTCAATGGAGGAGAGGCTTCACTACGCTGAATAAACTACTTTTAAAAGAAAATGGCTTCTCATTTAATGAATAGACAACCTGTTAGCTAAAATTCTGCATGTTTTACTAAACACTAAATACTTCCGTTGGGAACTATATGTAGCTTTTACCCAGATAAAAATGTTATTTTAAGACAGAAGGCAGAGTAGAGAATGTCGCGACAGTTAGGACTCATTAACGGCATTACCAGCACCAGCAAATTTGAAGTAGTAGCGACTATTTAATACTATATGTTGTGTTATATTGAAATTGTATGTTGTCTAAAGAAAATGTTAAAAAAAATGTCTTTCTTTGTATTTCAGGTTTTTCCAATTATAATATGACTTGAAATGTAATGATTTATGACTGCTGTTTATGCCTAATAATGATATAATGCTTTTTAATGAATGAAGGATTCCTAAGGTCTCTTTGTAATGTTATGTGTACTATGAGCGGTACAGTGGTTTCTCGGGGTATGAATAAAACTATGGTTTCCTGAAAGGGAACGAGATGCTGAGTCATGATGTCATGACACTTTGGGAATGCCCCCAGCATGACCGGTGCCTGAAATGTGTGGAAACACGGCAATTTAAATTGGCCACTGTAGAGGATGCCAGCAGGCACTATAAAAGGGGCGCCCATACAACACGTCATCAGCTCCAGGTTGTCTGAAGTATGAAGCAGTAGGCATGTCTGCAGTATGGCAGTGAGACGCAGCGTCTCGTTCCCTCTCAGGGAACCAGGGTTATATTCATAACCCAAGATTTTCCATTTCAAGGTAACTCAATGCTGTGTCATGATGTCATGACACTATGGGAATGTTAATACCCACTACACCATATGACACCATGCCTACTCACTATGTTGTGCCATCTAGTGAGGCAGTCCATAGCCAAATGCTAAATCACACACCAAGGATACAACATCTAGGGAGCCAATGCTCAGAAACACTCAGAGCCTAATCTTAACCTAGCCTAGTCAGCAGCCTGAAAAGGAGATTTTGCATAGGCAACCAAACCAAAGGATGTATAAATTAGTGTCGGGAGAGAAACCACTCAACCATCAGTCACCCAAGAGAGGGAGGTGCTTCCAGAACCTCAAATGATGGGGTCCCACAAAAAAAGGCCCCAAAAATTGAAAGCACTCCAGGGAAGTGCTCAGTCTGTCAAACAGGTCACCTAGGGAGAAACAGCACAGGGCTGCTACCTCTGGTCTCCATCAGAGAGTGCTACTTACTCCAACACAACCAAGAAGCCATCACCGGCTTATGATTGCCCACAACCCATAGCTCTAATGAAGGAACGAAAGCACTGTAGGATAGAGTGTGTGTTACACAATAAATCCAGCTTTGCACTCTGTCAAACCCACTTCACGAGTCCAGGAGCTCGTCATAGACTATATAGTCCATAGCATTGCCTCCAGATCACCGGAGGGGGGACTGAAGAAGGAATGTCACATCTTCCTCTAAGCCCAGCTATTTATTGAAAGGAGGCACTCCTGTATATATTTTCAGATAGTATAGTATCAACAATAGAGAAGCGAGTGGGGACACCAACACTCAGCTTCCATTCCTGCAAAGAGATTCCACTTCTAATATCACATAAATCCGGTAGCAACAGTGCCTCTACGCCCAGCATGAAAGAGTTATTAATGGAGGAGGAGAGCGTATGCTTCTTCCAGCATCCAATAGGCTTTTATCCAAGGAGGCATAATCTCTAAGATATAGTGAGGAAAGTTTGCATATACTGACAGACAGCTCACCTATGCACAGACACGATAACTCTAGTATAGGATGAGCAATAGGAAAGGAGCGATTAGTGAACTAAGCCAGGGTATACTGCATCATCTCCCAGCTCCTACACCTAGTGCTAGGCAGCAGGAAGGATATGAGAAATCTCGCCTCAATCTTGCATTCTAATACAGAATCGCAAGCGAAGCCCGCTCATATCAGCTTCATCTTCCTTAATGAAAGGCCGGGGCGCTTTAATGAGAAGTGTGGAAACACTCTGTGATGACCACCAACCTTTTTACTAAAAATCTCATCCCAAACCCAGACGAGATGCAGACAAATATGAGGGAATACTGTGACGTAGCCCTAACTTATTCATCTGCGGAATAAAGTGACACACTAATAAGCAGAACACCACTGCTACAGTATGTCAGTTGGACTGAAAATATAGCCTAACTCACATACTGGAGTAGTCAGCGCTCATTTATGTATCTGCCTTGTATAACAACAGGGCGGGGGCTGAACGCAGCACCTCACCACTGTCAGATGCAGCCCGTCACACTGAATGACAGGAGAAATATAAAAAAGGGAGAGGAACATTATTCCTCCTTCACTCATGTGTGGTCGTGGGAACACACAACAAAGTATGAGAGTGAGAGAAGAAAAAAATATTTTTGCTATCAACCTCCCAGTGTTAGGCCCAATCCCAATTCTACCCCTTACCCCTTCCCCTTTCCCCTACCCCTTCGTTTTGCGCGTTCACGTGAAGGGGTAGGGGTGTCTCAATTCTCTTTTGGCTGGAGTGGTAGGGGTAAGGGGAAGGGCCAGATAGCCCTTCAAACGAAGATTTTTCAGGACCACACTTCGAACGAAGGGGTATGAGAAATTTCCCTGCATTCATGACTACCATGCTGCTAGAATGCGTGTAGTGATCATGGTAGTGATATTTCCACTCAGGATCGATCATTTATGTGTTACCAGGCTGCCTGTTTCTCCGTAGCTTGCTAAACGCGCTATTTGAATGATGTGAACACTAATGAGTAATACAGTTAAAAGAAATATCTGGTCATCCTTCATAGCTATTTACATCTCGTATCGTATGTAAACTCTTGCGTTACCAAGGCAACAACTGTTGAACAGCCAACTCGAAGGCTCATACGTTTTCGAACTGAAACCAAGCACCGTCCAAAATACAGCGTAAAACAACGTTGGGAATGAGTAATCTGTTAAACGTGCTTGTGCCTGATTTCTGTTGATATGCGCACTTCATTGCTGTTCATACTGGTTAAATTTTACAGGACACTAATAAAAGAAACTAGATATGATGACGTGTGTAATGGTGTAGTAGTGGTGTCCCATTTCTTAGGGGAATATTTTCACCCCTACACCTTGCCACTCTGTTTCAAGGGGCAAGGGGAAGGGCGAAGGGGTATAAAATAGAATTGGGATTGGGCCTTAGTGTTCAATGCATCAAAGAATATATGTCACTGCAAATAGTGTGCGTGATAATCAGTTTGGTTCATAAACTATAATGCCAAAAGTATTGGGACACCCCTCCACATCACTGAATTCAGGTATTCCAATCACTTCCATGGCCCCATATGTGTAAAATCAAACACCTAGGCATGCAGACTGCTTCTACAAACATTTGTGATAGAATGGGTCGCTGTCAGGAGCTCAGTGAATTCAAGCGTGGTACCGTGATAGGTTGCCACCTGTGAAATAAGTCCATTCTTGAAATTTCCTCATTACTAAATATTCCACGGTCAACTGTTAGTGGCATTATAACAAAGTGGAAGCAATTGGGAACAACAGCAACTCAGCCACGAAGTGGTAGGCCACATAAAATCACAGAGTGGGGTGAAAGCATGCTGAGGCACACAGTGCGCAGAAGTCGCCAACTTTCTGCAGAGTCAATAGCTACAGACCTCCAAACATCATATGGCCTTCAGATTAGCTCAAAAACAGTGTGTAGGGAGCTTCATGGAATGGGTTTCCACGGCCGAGAAGCTACATCCAAGCCTTACATCACCAAGTGCAATGAAAATTTCGGTAGAGTTGAGGGAGCATTTTCATCGAAAACAAAATTAATCCACCTCATCTTCAGCGGCTCAGATTTCGGGAGTAAATGGAGAGCACTATGTGGATTAATCCATCCAGCTACAAAACACCTAAAACGCTTGGGAGACATTCTCGTCAGTACAGCAATGGCGGACTGTGTAAACTCGCTGTGAACTCACTCAGGGCGGTTCTATGTTAAAACGGCAGTGTCTGTCAACATTCATGGGCGTGGCCTGTGGCTAATGTGTCGTCACATTGCCAGGGATCTGGAAACGGCTTGTTCTGAGACACTGCTTATGATTTATGGAGATTAAACTGCCAACACAGATTTATGTCCAAACACCATGCAAAAGTGAATTTTGCATAATAGTTCCCCTTTAAATCAAATTCCAAAAAAAAAAACCCTAGCTGCATAGGGGTGAGCATGCAGGTAAAGCACGATATTATACACAAACCTTTGAAATCACTATGCAATGAGTGTGTGAAATGAATGAGTGGAAATTCTATGAATGAACTGAACGCAAATCAAGTAATGTTAGCCGCATTCCTGTTGCATTTTCAATACTTTTCCAGACCTGAAAATTACTTAAACCAATGTCCATATTTTTCAGAGTAGGAACTCTTAATATTTTACTTAGAATATATTTAAATAGCCTTTTTATTTATCGGATCACGAAAGGTCCCCAAGCTAGGATTCGAACGTGTGTCATCCGAAGCATGTAACCTACATCTAGAAGCACTTCCATCGAGACTATCAGCTCAGACAGTTAGAAGATATTTAAATAAATGTTATAATCATAAAAAAAATTCAGTTATACAAGACATAATTTGGTGGTGGCACTAGTGCAACCTCTAACAAAATTTAGTTGCACTGGCAAAACAAAACAAAAAAAAAAACAGTAGCAAAATGCAACCATTTGGTTGCAGTCTGGAGCCCTGGGGTGCTTCTTAATCAAAGAAGCGAGAAATAAAAATGAGGTTGCACAAAAAAGGAAATGAGATGCACCCCTGGTGTGTGTGTGTGGTCCTGGAAAACCCTATGTTATGGGGAAAAATTTCCCCACAAAGATGGCAATTTCCAAAATCCTTGACCTTGTGGGGACCTATTTTGGTCTCCATGAGGAAAACAGCTTATAAATCATACTAAGTGATGTTTTTTGAAAATATTAAAATGCAGAAAGTTTTCTGTGATGGGTAGGTTTACGGTTAGTGTAGGGGATAGAATATACGGTTTAACAGTACAAAAATCATTATCTATGGAATGTGCCCATAAAACATGTAAACACAACATGTTTGAGTGTGTATGTGTATGTATGTGCATGTGAAAGAGAGAGAGAGAGAGAGAATGAGTGTGGAATAGAGTAAGATAGAGTGTGTTTGTAGACCTACACTTTCGTAGTCCTCCTGTCATCATGATCTCTCCTCCATTAACCACACTATAAGACACACAAACACACATTAATATAGATATGTATCATGCACACACGTTCAGTATGTCAGTATTAGTGTTTGACACACTTGAGTATCTGCAGTGAGCAGTTTGGATCCTTCAGTTTGTCCAAGAGCAGTTTGACTCCTGAATCTGGGTGATTGTAGCTAAGATTCAACTCTCTCAGGTGTGAGGGGTTTGAACTCAGAGCCGAAGACACAAAACCACAGCCTTCCTCTGTTACCATACAGCCAGACAACCTACAGATGGATTAAAACAGCCTCATCATCTACAAAAACACACATTAACACTTAACAGTTGTTGATCTGTCATTCATATTGTGAATTTATACAGATTATAGATCTGATTTAAAATCACTTAAGATTTCACTTTATGTCTCACTCAAAAAAAGTCATATTTTTAACCAAAACGTTTACGTTAGTTTACATTTCCACTGTCGGGCCAGTGCAAGCGAGGGCTATAAACGGGCCAGCCAGGACTAATAGCCCCGAATGCGAGCTTTGAGGCCATAATCAAACAATGTAAACTATCCGATTTCTTTCCCAACTGTTTATTCACTTCAGACATAACTAACTATCTTTATGTAAATACTCGACAAGAAAGACATTTTTACATATTTTTGTGTATATTTGACCATTTAGGTACACGCCTGAAACCCCAAGTACTTTGCTTGTCCGTGTTCCACTCCGTCTCTTTCGCAGTTTAATGCACTTTTAATAACTCTTTTTAAAATAAAGCATGTCTCACAGTAGACTGCATTTTACAACCGTTACCTTACATGATATGACTGATTTGGATGTTAAGTTTAGGCTTTCAAGGAGGGGTAGAAAGCACACTGCTTTAAAGGAAAGGAACGGTATGCGGTACAATGATCATTTTATCTTGATTATCATGGTTTCATAATTGTTGGAAGCCAAAATCGAAACCAAAACTAAGATTTGATCCATCACACAGCCCTACTGCTGTTGAATTGTTTTTCAAATGCGTCACCAAACATGAAAGACACATGACACAATTTGGCCAGTCAGGACAGCCATCTAGTAGGCATTTAGGAATTTTAACATTATTACAAGGACATAAAAGATCACAAATTCTCAGATTTGCTTGAAAAGTAGACCGTGGATTCTTCAAGATCAATCATGATATAAAGCATGTTATAAAGCAGCATGTTACAATATTGAGTTCTGATCGGCCAATCACTGTTATTTACAGTTCATTAATTATCATATAGATAATTTTAAATTTTCATTTACATAAATTTTACATAATACACAACACTGTTAATCTAATGGGGATGGTAAGGAGGGATTGTGGTTTTACATAGGTAATGGTTTTTGTCAATTATTTTCAACAAGGGAATGCCAACGCCCATAACCTCCTCAAATCTAGTCATGAATACCAGTATATCGCAACAACTCTAATTTATATTATGTAATATAGCTGAGCAATATAACATGAACAGAGAGATGTTTTCCCAAAAATCAAAACAATTGTAAATGTGTTCAATATTACAGTTTAATAAATAAGAAGTTAATATTGTGAGTCACATTTTAGACACAATATTGTCTGTTTTTGCTTTATTTCACCAAATGAAAATAGTTCTGTCTGTTGCCTGGCTACCGCTATTTCAGTTAAGTAAACACAAGAAAAAAAAATTTGAGGCCATAATTTACTAATATCTATAATTTACTTATATAGCTATTTACTTATATAATCTGTAGACTCTTCCATTACAAAGGCAATGACTGATGCATTTGTATTACATTCCAAAGAGCTCCGTTATCAGCCCCACAGTGGAAAATGAAACCATACCTGTACCGACGCAGGTCGGATCATCACAGAATGGGGCAGTTTGGCAGGACAGTGTTAAAGCAGCTAATGACTCACTCATTAAGACTTGCACCACATACTGATGGCTTTACTTTAGTATTTAAAAGTATAATTTCATTTTTCAATCATTTCAAATTTCTATATTCAAAGTTAGGAGCTGAATGGGATATGGAACTGAGTTTTGCAACAAAAAAATGTGATCTTTAACACAATATTTTGATTTATTGAATATTTCTAATTATTTTTTATAAAAAATATATAAAATGCTTTATACAGTCTTCTTATTCTACTTTAATATACTGATTAAGTTTATGAATTTGACATAAATGACAATGCACACTTTTAATAAGGTCAGAAACACAGTAAAGGTAAAAATGCCTCTGGAAATTTAGGGGGGCAAATATTGTTCCTTTTTGGGAAAGTTAAATTTCTCTCACTGCTGCAAACTAACCAATGCACAGACTATGAAGAACAAGAAAATCTTTCGGAGTCAGATCTAAATGACAGGCCTAAACCAGCCAAGGTTCCAGCTGAAAAACACACTCAGCAAAATATCATGTAATTATCGTTTATCAACAATATCCCAGAAAATATAGATATATTATTTTTGTCAATATCGCACACCCCCAGTGTATGTGTGCTTACATCAGCTCAGTCTCTGGAAAATCACACAGAACTGAATGACACTGTTATAATGTCCCTAATTACCTCAGTATCTGCAGCTGACAGTTTGGACTATTCAGTCCATCTGAGAGCAGCTTCACTCCTGAATCCTGCAGGTCATTGTTACTCAGATCCAGCTCTCTCAGAACACAGTTTGAGGATTGAAGAGCTGATGACAAACTCTCACAGCAATGAACAGTGAGATTACAGTGAGTAAGACTGAAACAAAAAGTAAAACACACATCAACAGTAAGATCAACTACAAACACACATCAACATTATGACCGGCTGACTGTAAATTATATCATATATGTTCATAATTACCTCAGTATCTGCAGCTGACAGTTTGGACTCTTCAGTCCATCAGAAAGAAGCTTCACTGCTGAATCCTGCAGGTCGTTGTTACTCAGGTCCAGCTCTCTCAGGACGCAGTTTGAGGATTGTAGTGCTGATGACAAACTCTCACACCACTGACCAGTGAGATTACAGCCAGAAAGACTAGAAGAGATAAAATAACAAAAATTAAAACAATAATGAAATAACAATAAAGGCATGTAAAGGATGTTGCCAGTTGTCTGTCTTCAGGAAACTGGGACAAAATATTGTTAACATTCCAGCCTGAATCACAATAAGATGAACTTGTTAGCATGAGAGATAATCTGATCATTTTATCATTCAGGTTCATCAAGGGTCCATTAAATGATTTCTGAGAAACACTGTTGAAAGTGGATCAGACCAAACAGCGCAACACACCTGAAGCCAATCAGCAGTAAGAAGTATATCCACTCATGACGGGGGAGGAAAGAAGGTGAGCAAGAGGGAGATTTGAAAAAAGGACTGTTGAAAGAGAGATGACTGAGACATATTACAAAAGAGAAAAGGTCAGAGGAATATCACTGGAAAAAGAAAGGTTATGATCAGGCAAGAGCTTTTGGACGTGCGCACGATTTACTATTTCGTTCCCTCGATTTATAAATCATGCACATGATTTATAAATCGAGGGAACGAAATAGTAAATCGTGCGCACGAATTAGTAAATCAAGGGAACGAATTAGTAAATCGTGTGCACGATTTAATTTTTTTCTTGCACGTTATGTGTTTTCTTGCACGTTATGGGGCTCCATACTGCGTGCTAAAAAAAGTTTTCCTTCACTGCTGGAGTCCTGAAATATTTTTGTTCGCCTATTTTTTTAATCAGCCTGGTATTGCCTTGCAGTGTTTTGAAATCGGCCATCACTAGATATTGTTGAAAAGTCGTTATTTTGGGGGTCTTTTTGGTGCACAAAAACTATTCTTGTCACTTTATAATATTAAAGTAGAACCACTGTACTCACATGAACTGTTTTAAATGTGTTTTAGTACCTTTCTGGGCACCTGAAAGTGTTAATTATCTTGCTGCGAATGGAGGCCTCACTGAGCCATCGGATTTCATCAAAAATATCTTAATTTGTGTTCCGAAAATAAACGAAGGTCTTAGGGGTGTAGAACGACATGAGAGTGGGTAATAAATTACATTATTTTAATTTTTGGATTAACTAACCCTTTAAGACTCAAAGCTTGTTAATTATGAGAAAATCTCTCATTTAGCAAATGGTTCTAGATTCATTATTAAACATGATTCTTCATTCATTGATAATTAAACACTCACAGAGCTTTTCTGCAGTTGATCACAGCTGGTATCAGTCTTCTTCTACCCTCATCTGATGTGTTGTATTTCATGAGGTTCAGCTCATCCAGCACCTTCTTTGACATCTGAAGCATGTATGAGATTGTTGAGCAGTGAGCAGGAGAGAGTTTCTTCTCTGAGTGTTTGTCTGATTTCACAAACACCTGAATCTCTTTGGACAGAGACTGATCTTTCATTTCCATTAGACAGAGGAAGAGATTGATAGATTGACCAGCTGAGAGATGATAACTATTATATGGATCTTTGATCTTCTTTTTAATGTACTGTGTGGTTCTCCTGATGTTCTCTGAGCTTTTCTCTGTGACTGTCAGTAGATCCCGTAAGAGTCTCTGATTGGACTCCAGTGAGACTCCCATCAGGAACCTCAGGAACAGATCTAGGTTCCCATTCTTACTCTCAAGGGCTTTATTTACTGCTGATGTTAGTAGATCATATAGAGAGACATTATCAGATCTGTAAAATCTGAATTCATACAGTGGTTCCTTGTTGTTGACCACATGTGAGTAAAACACATAGAAAGCAGCGAGAAACTCCTGGACGCTCAGATGAATGAAGCTGTAGACTTTCCTCTGATGAATCCCAGATTCCTCCTTAAAGATCTCAGTGCAAATCCCAGAATACACTGAGGCGTCAGTGACGTCTATGCCGCTCTCTCTCAGGTCCTCCTCATAGAACATCACATTGCCCTTCATCAGCTGTTTGAAAGCCACTTCAGCAAGTTTCACAATCACTTCTCTGTTGGACTTCAGGAGTTTTTTTGGATTTCTCTCTTCATACTTCTGATTCCTCATGTTGATCTGAATCACCAGGAAGTGGATGTACATTTCAGTCAGAGTTTGAGGGATTTCTGCACTCATATCTTCTTTCAGGAGCTTTTGAAGCACAGTGGATGAGATCCAGCAGAAGACGGGTATGTGGCACATGATGTGGAGGCTTCTTGCTCTTCTGATGTGTGAGATGATTCTGCTGGCTTGATGCTTATCACTAATACTCTTCCTGAAATATTCCTCCTTCTGAGGCTCACTGAATCCCTGAATTTCTGTCAGACGGTTGATGTATTTGGAGGGGATCTGATTGGCTGCTGCTGGTCTGGAGGTGATCCAGATGAGAGCAGAGGGAAGCAGCTCTCCTTTCATGAGCTCTGACATCAACACACCCACTGATGAAGTCTCAGTCACATCAGAAATTTTCTGAGCATCTGAAAACATCAGTGTCATTCTGTTTTCATCCAGACCATCAAAGATGAACACAACTTTACACTCCTCATAAATCTTTGAGTCCAGATCTTGAAGTTCAGGATGAAAGTCCAGCAGAAGTGTGTGAAGACTGTACTGATGATCTCGGATCAAGTTCAGCTCTCGAAATGGAAACACAAACATGAAATCTACATCCTGATTGGCTTTTCCCTCGGCCCAGTCCAGAATGAACTTCTGCACAGAGACGGTTTTTCCGATTCCAGCGATACCTTTAGTAAGAACAGCCTTGATTTTGTCTTTCTCCTCACATCCTGGTTCAGGTGAGGCTTTAAAGATGTCATTGCAGTAGATTGGAGTGTCTTGTGAGTGTTTTGTTCTGGCTGTTTTCTCCATCTGTAAAACCTCATGTTCTTCATTCACTCCTTCACTCTCTCCTTCTATGATGTAAAGCTGTGTGTAGATCCTGTTCAGGAGGATTTCATTCTCTTGGAGTTTCATTCCCTCAAATAATCTCTCATACTTGTTCCTTATGCTGGTTTTGTGTCGGTCTTTGACTCTCTGTAGTTCATCATTCATTGGTTGATCATGTCTATTCAGGGACTCCGTAACGGTTGTGAAAGTGTTGTTCAGACAGAAGACTGAGGCGGCTTCTCGAGAGATGCTTCGCTCTCTATCTCCTCTGTCGAAATAACAAAAGAAGAACAGATTAAAACAATGACACATTGCTTCAAAGCAGCTTCACAGATAAGAATAAAAATTTAAAGAAAAGGAAAACAGTGCCTTTCAATTCTCCAGCGAGCAGCTAAGGGTGACAGAGACCAGGAACAAACACACTAAAAGGTTTAACTAAGAAATGAGGAAGAAACCAAAACCTCATCCTCAATCTGAAATCAGAGGTTCTGTTAGCCAACAAGTTTCCAACAAGTTGGACATTTGGAACAAAGATTATTTTCCATTCACTGAAAGTTTGTCCACAGTTTTGAGGTGAAATCAGAAATAAAAACCAAACTCATCTCTCTGTGTGCATTCAGTGCGTTTTTGACTCTCACATTATTTGTCTCCTCCTAGTTTCACTGGAGCAGTTAAATCACCAACTTCATCTTTATACTCACAGTTGATCAGGAGTCACTGCTTCATCACTGAATACAGGAGGTTGATGCATAGATCCATCACTCTTCATAGATACACAGCTGGGTTCTGCAGATGAAGATCTCTGTCTCTTCCTCTTCCTGGAGATACTGAGAAAACACAACAAAATAATTCTACCTTTAGTTCTGCCTGCTGTTTTATTTATCGTAAGTCAATTTGTTTTCTCTAATACCCGTTTCCATTCACTGAATGTTTGTCCACAGACATGCAGAACACGCTTTGCTCTTCTGCCTTTGTTCTTGCTGATTCTACTGATTGCTGGTCAACTCACCCAGCCAGCTGGGCCGGCGCAACTGCCTCATTCACTTCAAGCCATGTGCAACTTCCTCGACAATAGGGTCAAATTAAAAGCGCAAGTTTGTCATCATTTCTTCATTTAACGCAGAAGATATTGATAACAACACCCTCGGACTGAACCATCAAGAATTTCTCCTGAGACTGCATATCCGGACGCTCTTCATTTCCACTCTCTCATTTCCTATGTATCCGTGATTTGTATGTCTGTGTGTGTTTAGTCTAGCTATGTGTTTGTGATTTACTTAAATAAAACTTTTGTGCACATTCTTGCGAGTCGATTCTGATCTGCTTATAAACCAATGTCAATGATAACAATTATGATCACAGCTACATGCTAAGAAACCGTTATTTTTCTGTGGCCACAGAAAAGATCCTTTCTGAAGAGTTGATAGACGATCAATACTGAGTGTTTGCTGGCCGAACAGATTAATTGATTGTAATATTAATTCAGCTACATCGAGTTAATTCAATTAACTGATTCAAATATTTATAATTAATTATAACAAGTTATGTGTAATTATTCATATTTTCCCTTTTGAGCCAGTTTGTTACATATTTTATGGTGGAGAACGATGGGTATCGTTTTAAAAAAAATTTCATTGTTTATGAAATTTTTGTGATGGGCGATTTCAAAACACTGATTCTTGAAGCTTCCATGCTTTATGAACCTTTTGTTTTGAATGAAAAGACTTATGACGTAACGATGCCTCGTTTACTGAATTCACGTGACTTTGGTGCTCCAAACGGCCGATTCGATTCATAAAGCATTCGGAGCTTCATGAAGCAGTGTTTTGAATCACTAGATATTGTTGAAAAAGTCGTTATTTTGTTTTGTTTTTGCACAAAAGTATTCTCGTCGCTTTATAATATTAAAGTTGAACCACTGTAGTCACAATAACCATTTTATCCATGTCGTTTAATACCCTTCTGGACCTCAAAAGATGCAGTGTCATTGCTGCTTATGTGTGGACCAGATACCCTTGGATTTCACCAAAAATATTTTAATTTGTGTTCTGAGGACAAACGAAGATCTTACGGTTTTGGGACAACATAAGGGTGAGTAATTAATGACAAAAAATTCATTTTTGGGGTGAACTAACCCTTTAATGAGTGATACAAGTTATAAGTAGCCTAATCCCGGTTTCTTCTCTACCCCTCCTCACTCATCAGTGCCAGGCCTAGTCCATGAAGTATGGTTACTGTAATGCATTGTGAGCCCCCAGAGAGAACTAGAAACATTTCCCATTGTTTCTTTTTCTTTTTACCTTTAGGTGTTTGATGTGGTCCTGCTAACTTAACCTAAATAGGTAAAACCTTCCTTTCTTCCTTTCCCTTTCCGATTCAATCTTGATTTTTTTCAGTTTTATTTGTTACCCTCATAGTGACCAAACCTGTGAGAAGAACCATCAGTTTTGAGTAATAATTTGACTACACGTACAGCCCGTCATTAGCTGACTGCTTACAGACCCGTCAACACAGATACTCAAATTCTTGGCATTCACCAACACAAAAGCTTAGCACCCTGACTAGTTGCCCCACATCAGCTATTCACACAGCATTACACGGCCCACATGGCCATTCCCCTACACAGGTAGCTTACCACCTCTGTACGAACTTGCATTTGCCTTTGCCATTTCTCTCCCGTGTTCCCACAAGTGTCTTTGATGAGTGTGACCAACCAAGATGCGATGCTATCTGGCCCAGCAGCCAAGAAACATCCAATCCGACTACCGGCAGTTGAAACAAGCCATCGTCAAGGAATTCTCAGACCCAGAGTCTGAAAGCGGACTGATTGCTGTCCTAGACATCAAACAGGGCAGACATGAAATTCCCTATGTTTACTACCACAGACTCAGACAGGCTTACTTCGGAGCTCGCAACAAGCCTAGGATGGAGGAGGACACCAGCTTCAAGAGCCTTTTCCTCCGAAACCTCCATCCGATTGTAAGTCACCATTTGGGCATTACGGCCTGCCCCCACACAATGCCTATTCAACGACTGTGTGACTTGACACAGAAAACCTTTAACAAACACAAGGCCTCATCAAAAAGGGTTTGTAACACACCAGAAACTGTGAACTGCAAAACCCAGAACCCAGAGCTTGCACCAGAAGGTACACAGCATTGCTACAATGCAAATCCCTTCTCCAAAAGGCTCCTAGCCAGCCGAGGACAGAACTATCACCATGGCAACAGACCCAGGTACAAGACCTACCACAGGGAGAAGCCATGGATGGGAGCATCCTCATCCTGCAGACACCTCTGGATCTCCAACAGCAGGCAACAACAACCTCCTCGTCCACGAACTTCACACAGTGGCCATCCAGAGGCTGCACAAGGACAAATGGACATGCCTGCATCGGACCTACAGGAGCTTCTAACGCTAGTAAGAGAGCTCCTTGAACAGAACTTACCTGGGGAATACTGGGAAGCACAAGCTTCTGACCACTCGCACAACACCACTCAGACCTGCTCAAGTCGGCACCGCCACAGGAGCGGAGTGACACTGCAAACTTCAGACTCCTTCTGACAGAGCAGAGGTTACAAAAACCTGCTGCCTTTCTACCATCAGCACTAGGTCAGTCTGAAACTCTCTTCACACTACAACTCCCATAACCACTTCCTGCAACCACAAACAACCACCTGTTCCACACCAACTGACATCAGGACGACAGGAAACACTGTCAAGGCACCTGCTACCTCGACATCTCAGAGACCTGAACCTTGCTACCAGTTATACCAGTGGACAAGAAAACCACCACAACCTCCAACCCTGCAAGCCAGGTGTGTGTCTGATCTTCATGCATCTTCGTCATCACTCGCTGTTGTCTACAGGATGGATAACAACGTGCAAAAAAGGGGGTTGTAAAGACTGGATCGATCTAACACACAACTGTAAAGTTAATCTTCACAATTCCTCTCACCCATGCAGACTCCGTAACGTCTGGCTTCCCCACTGAGAACCACAAAATTTGCTCCCCACATACATTTCAAAGACACTTGGGAGATAGTACTTGCTCAGAAAAGTACAGGCCACAAGAATCAGATATTCAGTCAATAGAAATGGAATCCTTGCCACTAATTCATTGACAAATCTGTCTTAAATGAATGAACATGCATTTCCCCAGTCCATTTTGTTAATTATTACTGTGTATTGTTCTTTTGTATATTGTTTGTTACAGCCCTGCCCCTTTTTCCTTTGTCTTTTGTGAGATTGTAGAGACAGAGGCTCCTTCTTGATTGGTGGGACACCAGCGCTGATTATGGGCTGCACCTGTGACACACTATTTAAGAGGCCCATGGATTTTGACTCATTCTCTCTCATTTTTGTTTTTGTCTTTGTTTGAAGAGTGGTTTGAGATTTTGTGTTCCCATTTGTTTCCACAACTCCACAAACCCCATTTCCAACAGTTATTTGATTTATTGTTCCTTTTATTATTCTTTAATATTTTGGACCCTAGACCTTATTTGATTAATTTTGAATAAACTTATATTTTCTTTATTGAAACCCATTTTGTGTTGTGTCCTCTTTATGTTGTGACTTTGAGCCGGGTCATAACATGTTATGCATGTCTGATGACAGAACTATTAGATAATGTAACCCATCTAGGTGTCTCATATCAAAATACTCCTTGTTTAATGACTCTTTGGTGGACATCACCATGTCACAGAATGCATTGTATGTTTGTTATATTTATCAGAGTATAAATGGACACAAACTACCAGCTTACTCATGCAAATGAGTTCATGCTTGGAAATTGCACCTTTCTCAATGGTCAAGCCAAAAGTCAAAGGTGCAACTTCTGTATAGGTTAAAAAGCCCCCATGCAGAACATGCTTTGCTCTTCTGCCTTTGTTCTTGCTGATTCTACTGATTGCTGGTCAACTCACCTGGCCAGCCAGGCTGGCGCAACCACCTCATTCACTTCAAGCCATGTGTAACTTCCTCAACAAGAGGGTCAAATTCTTCATTCAACGTAGAAGATATTGATTACAACTTCAACACCCTCGGACGGAACCATCAAGAATTTCTCCTGAGACTGCATATCCGGACGCTCTTCAACAGCTAAGATATTTGCAAGTATCGTACATTTGAACACTAAACGGTGATTTAGCATTAAGTTGTGAACTCCTTTATTAACAAAGGTGCTTTATAGTGAGAAACTGATGGTTCTTCCAGCTCGTTAAATGACCCTTTTCATAGCTCCATTCCCCTGTTATGCTATGGTTTAATTTATTTCCACCCTCTCATTTCCTATGTATGCGTGATTTGTGTTCGTGATATAGTCAAATAAAACTTTCGTGCACATTCTTGTGAGTTGATTTTGATCTGCTTATAAACCAATGTCAATTAAAGTGAATCCCTTTGTTGTACCACTGTCGACACTCGCCAAACTTAATAGGTTGCTTACCAATGAGCAAAACTTCATTATTAAAGATAGGAGGGTAGGGATTCCAATAAGAGTGGATATCACAAACTTTTTCTGCTGCTCTCCAGACCAACAGAACGTGTGACACTAAAGGACCGAAACGAAGTTTAATAGACCATCTAATGCTGAAAGTTTAGACTCTAAATCAAGTAATCTAGATGAACAAGCTTATGTTGGAAGCCTAACATATGGTAAAATTCCTAATTAACCCTTTTACAGCATACCAGAGTATCCTTGGGTCATCAACTGAAACTTTATCGACAAAGTCTGTTAGTTGACTTGAGAACTTTTTGAATTTTTTGGTTTTGAATGCTTCATCTCGGAGAAGCATGGTGTTGAAACATCATCTTGGGGCCTGAGCTGGATTAGAATTTAACAAAACAGAAGCAATCACTGCCTTATGGTCGGAAAATGCCACTGGCAATAAGCTAACAGTCCAAAGTAGCAACTCATTTCCCTGGATTATTCAGGTCCATTACACTGAGGCTGAGAACATTCAACTTGACACCATCACCATCATTATGAAATGATAAAAAGGTAAATCATGTAGTAAACAGGAAAAGCAAATTATACATAGGAGAAAAGGATGGGGAGGTGAGGGGAACTTTGGGTAAACTCTGCTCCAGGCTTGGATAAACTAGTATTAGAACTATACAAAAACACAAGGAGAAGATTGGGTGCACCCATGTCTATAACTCCTTTAGAACAAAAATGAAAAACTGGGATCTGTTAATCATTCAAAAGCGCAGAGGAAAAAAAATGTCTGCTCAATATCCTAGCTTAAATCAAAAACCAAAAGCTTCACGGCAAATAAAGGTTATACATGAGAAAACTCTCCCATTTCTTTTTGCCGACCACCCAACATTAATTTGAACATCCATGGATCATATTCAAAAAAAGAGATGTCTTTTGTAAATCTCTCCTCGCGGCACAAACTGTAGGTGAAATGTCAGGAGCGATACAAAGAAGTTGATGCTCGTATTGAAGCTGGCCTTTGCATCTAGCTGTGGTCAGAATTATAGCGACGTTTCTGGAGCTATGAATCTTGATAATAACAGGGTGAGGCCATCTTTAGGCATACCAAGCCCTCGGTGCACGTGGTCAGTTGCGATAGAAGGGCAACTTAAGCAGTTTTATGAAAAGATTATGAAAGAGATTATGAAAGATTAAAAAAAATGTATGGGATCACTTCCCTCAACAGACTCCTTGAGGTTTAGAATTCTGATATTGTCCCACCTGGTACGACCCTCCAGATCTGTAACCTTCTCTGTAAGTGCCGTGTTAAGTTTCTTGAGTGCAGCCAGTTTCTATTTTAGCGGAGTGATTTCATCTTCCAAAGATGTTTCTGTTTCGGCCCAGTGAGTCGCAAGGTAGTCGGTGGCCGCAGAGACCTCATCGATGCGTTTGATGATACTGTCAACTTTCACGTCCAGCCCAGACTCCAGCTTAACGAAAGAGTCATTCAGCATCTTTTGCGTGCACCGACCTTCTTCTTTAACGACTTCGGCAATGTGTTTAAGCAAATCACCATGTGAAAAGTCAATTGCTAACCACTTGATCGCTGCTAGCACTAGCCTCGCTTGGATCAGTACAATCTTCCGTAAAGCCTCAGGAATGGTCCGGCTTGTTCTGTTTTGACAGCTTGGGCATGATAAACTAACAATGAAGCGACTAAATAATGATTTTGAGAAAGGGTGAAGGTAGATAATGAACAACAGGAACGTGGACTGGGAGAGGTGACACGACAGAAAAACACGACTGATCACTCCACCGCCATTACCGGAAGCCTGTTTGTCCACAGATTTGAGGTGAAAACCGAATTCCTCTCTCTGTGTAAATTTAGTGTGTTTTTACATTATTTGTCTCCTCCTAGTTTCAGTGGAGCAGGTAAATCATCAACTTCATGTTTATACTCACAGTTGATCAAAGGTCAATGGTTCATCACTGAATACAGGAGGTTGATGCATGGATCCGTCACTCTTCATAGACACACAGCTGGGTTCTGGAGATGAAGATCTCTCACTGCTCTCTCTGTTCTCCATAATGAGAAACTGACTTCAAACCTGCATATGAAAACACAGAGAACAAATCATACATAATGTTTGAACTATTCCAGTAATTCCAGTGAAAACAAATATGATGTCCATAAAGTATAGACAGTTTACTGACTGTGGAAGAACCCGATCTGAACCCACTGAACCGCTCTGAGATGAACTGGATCAGTGATCACGATTTTCCTGAAAAAAAATTCTCAGTCAAGAGCAGTGGGTGATTTTCTCTTTGTGTTTTGTTATTAAGGATAGTTATTATTATTTTGTTATTAAGGATAGTTAGGGATAGTTACCCCCAAAAATCTGTCATAATTTACTCTCAACTCAAGTTGTTTTAAACCCTAATAGTTTCTTTCGTCTGTTGAAAATAAAAGTTATTTTGAAGAATGTGGGTTACCAGACAGTTGCTGGACCACAGTGACTAGTATATGTTTTTCCTACTATGGAAGTCAATGGGGACCATTCTCCTAAAAATATATATTTTTTTGTTCTGCACAAGAAATAAATTAATTCAGGTTGGAAACAACATTGCAGTGAGTAAATAATGACATAATTTTCATTTTTGGGGGAAACTATCCCTTTAAGAACAAGCGGCAGCATGTTTAATTTTAGGCTGCTCTGTAACTTTAAAGACCTGCATGTATCTCTAATATACATCCACGCATCCAATTTTCTCTCAAACTTTTCCTTTCACTTTAGACATAACCAACTGTGTTTATGTAAACTTAGTGTGTATTTGTCAGTATTAGAGCAATCAGACTCAAAAGAACTTAGTAATCAGGCGCTGTTTGGCAGGCTTTTAGTGCCTGACTGTGCACTTCGGGTGTACAGTATGTTGAGACGGAAAAAGTGCCAGTACTTTGCATATTATTAATCAGCCTATAAGTATCTACCAATTTTTATGAGTAACTTTTTTCCAATCATAATTATATAATTATATAATAATAATTCTAGATACATCATACCATAAACATGGCTTCTCAAATAAAACATTTTGGATATAATTAATAATTCAGGAGGTTGAAAAAACTGTCTGAAAACTTCACTTTTTTTTTTTTTTTTTTTTTGCATTATCACATTTAAGGTGAAAAATTATCTGACATGGTTTATCGTATTATTTATCTTGGCTTCATCCTTTAAATATCACAAACCAGTCACTTTAGTAGGTCAATAGAGTTTTTATGGCCATTAAAATAAAGATCTACAGTGGTGGTCAGAATTATTGGCACCCTTGGTAAATATGATCAAAGATGACTGTAAAAATAAATCTGCATTGTTTATCCTTTTGATCTGTAAATTAATCTCAACTAAAAGCAGAATCTCTAGAGCTCCTTATCATTATAATCCCTGTAGCCAGTTGCATTAACTGCTTTGACTATTCTTCCAAGTCATTCTATTTTTTTTTTTTTTTTCAACTGGTGTTATGATTTAACTGGTTACCGTGTTTTTACATTTTTTGGAGAGGTGCACGTCAGGCTATGCGTGCTAAACACAGCCGACAACTGTATACAGAAGTATAAAGTAAAAATAGTTGTGAACTTACGCCAGGTGTGAACGTTCGGCCGCAGATTTGTCAATTCCAAAAGCCTGTGCAATATATCCATTACAATTAAATATTTGCACTACATGATGCTGGTATTATTGTAGAGATTACAAAATAATAATTCATTACTTGTAATGGTAAGAGTTTGTTTAACAAAAACGCCAATAAAGTCATACTTGTTACGAGACTCGAACTGTGTCAAAAAAAAAAAAGTTAAAGTCAGTCAGTTAAAGAGTCTTGTTCACGATAAGCTATCACATTCTGACAGAATGTGTGAGGTTACTAATTTACAAATCATTCAAAATTCTTCTGTGTGTCATTATGGGAAGGGCTGGGCTTACGTTAACTTGTGCCTCACGCTCTCACAAGCTGATATACAATATAGTCACATTACATTGTACGACACTCAAAGGAGACCTATAATCCCCTTTTTCACAAGATGTAATATAAGTCTCTGGTGTCCCCAGAATGTGTCTGTGAAGTTTCAGCTCAAAATACCCCACAGATCATTTATTATAGCTTGTCAAATTTGCTCCTATTTGGGTGTGAGCAAAAACACGCCATTTTTGTGTGTGTCCCTTTAAATGCAAATGAGCTGCTGCTCCCCGCCCCCTTTCCAGAAGAGGGCGGAGCTTTAACCGCTCGCGCTTCGATCGCTCAACAACAACAAAGCTGGAGAATCTCACGCAGCCAAAATGAGGATTGTCAGTAACGGTGTTCAGCCTTACATTGTTCAAACTGGAGTCGACAATGATGGAGAGACTCAGGAAGAAGTTACAACTTTTAGAATGAAACTGGACATTTCTGAACAGTGAGTTCCTAACAAAGACCACAGAATTGTTTTGCGTCTCTGAGCAACACTTCCTGAATGAATCAGCTGTTTGAATGAATTGATTGAATCTCAATGACTCACTCATGCTGCCACCTCCTAGCAAGTTTAATTTCACATTTAAAGTATCTTTCCATTTTTTTAAATAATTTAAAATAACATTATTTAACGTTTTATATTTTCAACATTTCAAAACATTATTTATGCATCTGTAACTGCTCTTGACTGATTAACTTTAAAGGGGACCTATTATGCAAAATTCACTTTTGCATGGTGTTTGGACATAAATGTGTGTTGGCAGTGTGTGTATACAACCACCCTATAATGATAAAAATCCAACCACTCTTTTTTTTTTTTTAATCCCCATAAAGCAGTGTCTCTAAACAAGCCATTTCCAGATCCCTGGCAGTGTGACATCACAAAAGCCACAGGCCCCGCCCACGAATGTTGACAGACACTGCCGTTTTAACATAGAACTGCCCTGAGCGAGTTCACAGCAAGTTGTACAGTCCGCCATTGCTGCACTGATGAGGATGTCTCCCAAGCGTTTTAGGTGTTCTGTAGCTGGATGGATTAATCTAAATCTGAGTCGCTGAAGACGAGGTGGATTAATTTTGATTTCCAAGAAAATGCTCCCTCAATTCTAACTAAATTTGTTTATGTCTGCGCGAATCATTTCACACCGGACTGCTTTGTGAACGAATATCAATACAAAGGGACAATACAAAACAGAGGTTGTGCTAAAAATTTGCTACTCAAGGATATATAAATACAAACTGTTCGTGATCCAGCTTAAGCTTTAATTACAGTGACAAGAGTGATACTGGATATGGCAGTAATGAAGGCGAAAGTACTTTAGTACAGTTCATCGGAGTTGACGAATATAAAGTTTACCAGTTTATTAAGCACTACCCGAAAAGGCATAAGGTCTTTATATATTTGTTTACCGTTAGTTGTAACGAGTGTTTCTGTGTTCTTCGCTGTGTATGTTGATGATAATGCAAGGGAGAGAGAGTTTATGGATAAATATTTTAATGCACACTTGCACTGTGTTTTATTAAGCTCTTACAGTGATTTTCTAGAGTGAAAACAGATGCTTCTTATTTTGTGTGAAGTACAATAAACATCATAAAACTCATCTGTAAAGTTTTGGCCATCATTCGGATGGTACAACAGGCTTGTACTAATATAGTGGATAAAAACAAGAAGACAATGTAAGTTATAACCATAATTAAACTAAACCATACCTGTTGCTCTGCCCTCTTAGGCCGAGGGCAGCAGCTCATTTGCATTTAAAGGGACCACACTGAAACGGCGCGTTTTTGGTCAACCACAAAAAGTGGCAATTTTAACATGCTATAAAAAAATATCTGTGGGGTATTTTGAGCTAAAACTTCACATACACACTCTGGGGACAACAGAGACTTATTTTACATCTTGTAAAATGGGGCATAATAGGTCCCCTTTAAAGTAGTTTAATAGTTAGGCCTATAAGGTAAATGTTACCTATTAAGCTCACCAAAATCTACATTGAGACATTTTTAGTGCACAGCATTGTCATGATCCGAGCCTGTGTTCCCGTCTTGTGGATTTTGTTGTATTTCCTGTCCTAGTGCTATGTTTTGTATTCTTTTGTACTTTTTCTTGTTGATTAGTTCTTTGATTGTTCCCAGGTGTGTCTTGTTTGCCTATTACCCCTTCTGTATTTAAACCCCAGTGTTTCTTGTGTTCCTAGTCAGGTCTTATCCTACATGTGTATGTTGTGCTACTCATTCTGCCATCTGTTCTCTGGTTTTGTTATGTTTATTTTATTAAACTATTTTGGATTAGGATCCAGTTCTCCTTTTGTTTTTTGATTTCACCCAGCATTACAAGGATATTGGTTTCAGTACAAGTTATGTTAAAATATTAAATCTCTCACACAATAATATTTTATTTTAAATGGCAAAAACATTTCAATTAAGGTGTACATCATTAAATGCAAAAAGTCTGGCTGTGATTTCTGTAAAAGAAAATATCTTCCTTTGCATTGAACTTTGAGCATTGTTACTTTGCAGATGTTGTTTATGCTCAAACAGCAACATTACACACTAACTAAAGTTAAAAAAAGTCAAATCATAATCAACCACCCCTTTAAATGGCATGTTCTCATCAAAAAGCATGCTGCTCCCCAAAATATTACACAACATAATAGCCTTCTTCATAAATCACCCAGTCTTTTGATGAAGATGTTTGCTATAATTAAAGCACATAAAAAACTTTGCCATTGTCAGTAATGTAAGTAAAAAAAACTGGCTTTTAGGCTTTTGACAAATGATTGTACGTGGTACTGCGGTAAATTAACTTTTGACATAAGACACTCTCTGCGCATTTCATGTTTCTATTCTAGCCCAAACAAACATATACATAAACAAATACCCTTTGAGTTGTACACGGCATATGCAGAATATATATACAGAGAGAGAGAGCTCCATTTCATAGCACAAGATTGTTTTATGATAATTTTACAACTTTAAATGTACGTAATACATTCCATAAATAAATCCATTAAACACAGGAACACTTAATAAAAGTCTTCATCTAAAGACTTGATTTATGAAGTAGGCCGTGTAATATTTAAGAGAACAGCATGTATTTTGATGAGAAAATGCCAATTCAATTGTCGTAAAATGTAATGTGACTATACATCAATGTGAGGCACAAGTTAACATGAGCCCAGCCATTTCCGTAATGAAAAAATAAGATTTTTGAATTATTTGTAGAACATCAATATCTTCCCGCATTGCGTCGCTCATCGTGATCAGCTGACTGCTTCTTTATGACGCAGTTCGAATCCCGTCAAAGTTATGACTTTACTGGCGTTTTTGTTAAATAAACTTTTACCATTAGAAGCAATAAAATTGATTTACGTATTGATGGACGTATTGCACAGGCTTTCGGAATTGACGAATCTGCGACCGATCGTTCACATCTGGCGTAAGGTCACAACTTAACACGGTAACCAGTTAAACCCTAACACCGGTCAACATTTAAGTTAAGTAAGTTTCATAAAAGGTAGATTGATCTTATTTGAATCCATAAAGTAAGACTGATTAGCCCTATGTAATTGATAGTTAATCAATCTAGTTCTTAAAACACAGTCCTAAATTAGCGGCTATGTTTATGAAACTGCCTCTGAAAATTAACTGGTCGTCACTTTACGTCACAATTCCCTAAATTGAGCTTTAAATGTATGATAGTAAACAGTAAACAGTGTAAAATAATGTGACATGATATCAGAAAACGATGATATAAAAAAATTTTTAAAAAAAACTTACCGTAATGTGATATTTATGACAGCTTTGACATTCTTAAGTGTCTTTACTTTTGGTTTTACTTTCCTCAGAATGCAGAACGCGCATGCGCAGGAGGCCTCAGGCGTCAACAACAAATAAACCCCGCCCATCGCTCTTCTTCTTCTTTTAGTTTTCTGGCGGGTTTCAGTCTATCGTTAAGTGTGTTTAGCGCCACCTACTATACTGGAGTGTGTAACATAATGACTTCCTCAATCTCTAATTACATTCTACTGATTAGTCCAGAAACTTCATTAAAGCCTAATAGCTGCTTCCATCTGCTTATTCCCCATTTCTGTTCATTTCCTTCCATTTTGTTATAATTTCTTTGAAAATTAAAGCTTTTGCAATTAATTAAAATAATGTATTACAATATAGTAAATATGATGTCTTTTGAGTGTTTATCTATATTGCATTTAATTGGGTGTTTTCCTTTCTATGTGTGTGTGTGTGTGTGTGGTCTTTGTTATTAACTCGTATTAACATCTGAATGTTTAGTGATTTTAAGTCACCTCAAAAAGCATCTGCCAAATGAATAAATGTATGAAACCTTTCTGTGCTTTAACTGCATGTTAGGATTATTGTCTTTTTTCACATTGCTGAGCGCTGGAGTAATCAATAACATGAACACAATAACATTTCTTTAGCACAGGTGAACAACAAACTGATCTCAATTCTTTAAAAATTAAAGCTTTTGCAATTAATTCTCATCACTGCATTTTATTCGGCATTATTTTTTGCACAGAAATGTGTTAATTTAATTTATATTAAATGCATTTAACTTAACCAAATAGTGTTTTGACCCACTTAAGAATGTCTTTGAACATATTTAAAAATATATTAAATAACACCCTACAGTTAACATAAATCAAGTACTTCACATGTGCTTTTAGTGTGTTAGTTAGACAACACATCAAAATAAGCATAATTCTTTAAATGTTTATGACAAAAGGCTATTCAAACACTGATTAAAAAAATACTACTAAGTAACATTAATTTGACATTATTACTAAGTGCACTTTTTAAAAGTTTACGTAACTGTGCTAAGAATGTAAAAATGTGTCATAATCTGATGACTGGGGAAAGGTGTCCATTCAACCTGAATTCATCTTACACTTAAGTGGTTTCTTATTTCATTAATGTTGCAAGTACAGTTTAAATACTTTTAAGATTTTAAGTACACTTCAAGTGCTCATGCAATGTGTTACAAGTGTGATAAGTTTCGTAATAAAAGTTTTGAATTTTTTGCACATTGTGAAGATAGAACCAAAGCAAAAACATAAATAGGGTTAATTTTGATTTCATGCTAACTGTAAATTATGGGTGGCTTCACCAACACTGATATAATAGAAAATTCAGTAAATAATATCAATTACATTTTAATTTTATGTACATTTATTCATTGAGGTACAGTTGAAATATATATACCAAAGTAAAATATGTTATACCACAGTAAATTCCTTGTGTGTGTAAGCACACTCATATAAAGCTCTTTCTGATTCTGAAATATCAGCCTAAAAATAAACCGACTTTTATTTTGAAATGTCGCCTCACGTGTGCGCGCACCCGGAAGTGCCCGTCTGTTCTTGGTGACGATGGCTTGGAATCTCCATTCGCCTTGGGAACAGAAATGCACACAGACGTCTTGATCCAAAGATAGCTGATCGATTATTATCGTTACTGTGTAACCGACAGAAATCAATCATGGCGAGCGGTAAGTGAGCTGCACTGACTTAGTGTCTCTAATTAATCATAACAACCTGTAATATCATGCTGCTTGTACCTTATATGACTTAACAAGCCGATAAAGCAGGGGGTTAATGGTGATGTTGTGTGACTTGAAGCTGTGCAGTGATGTTGATGATGTTTCTCGTGTCTCAGAGTCAGTGAGTGTGATCTTCAAGATCTACTGCTTGACTGTCATGACCCTGATCGCTGCCACATACACTGTGGCCCTCAGATACACCCGGACCGTGTCCTCGGACCTGTACTTCTCCACCACTGCGGTGTGTGTGACTGAGGTCATCAAGCTGCTGCTGAGTCTGCTGATGCTGGTCAGGTGTGTGTTCACCTCTCTGACACTGACCGCTGTCACCTCATGTCTCATGTCTGATCTGCTGTGATGCTGTCTGACGCAGGGAGACGGGAGACCTGGGCCGCTTTAGGACTGCAGTGGTCACTCACATTTTCAGAAGTCCCAAGGAGCTGCTGAAGCTGAGCGTGCCGTCAGTGGTGTACGCCATCCAGAACAACATGGCCTTCTTGGCCTTGAGTAACCTGGACGCCGCTGTCTACCAGGTATTATGAACATCTGTACAGATTCTGTCATCACTTACTCGCTGTCATGCTATTTCAATAACTACGGTTTATACTATCAAAACAGTGCGCTGTAAGTCTGACATCATAGATCAGCGTGAGGAACAGACTGAAATGTAAGTCGTTATTCCCAGACATTCGTAGAAATTAAGCTTTTCAAAACTTTGAATCAGTTAAACCAGTTGTTTTGTAAAATGATTCACTGTTTCAGAACGCTTCAGGTCAGAACGGTGTAAATTCAATGGCCAAATATGCATAAAAACACCTGTTACAAACCAACTGCAAATGTTTTACTCAAAGTGAAATCCATAAAATGCTATTAACATAAATACTGTTAAATTAGAGCTGCGCGATTAATCGTTAAAAGATTGCGATCTTATTCCTAAATGAGTGATTTGGCTCTGTCTATTAAAGCTTTGACAAGTTTCAGATCTGTGTTCTGATCCAGACGGAGCTGTTGTCATGTATAAGTCTGAAACAGCTTCACAAACAGTCTTTCATTATTTCTGTCTTACAGTATTTAAAATTACATTGTTACACCAGTAGGTGGCGACAAGTGACTGTTAAAAAAATTTACTTATTGAATCATTCGTTCAAGAGATTCGTCCGCTGCATCCGAAATCACGTACTGTTGAGTAGGTACTACATTTGAATTTAAATTTACTTCACTACTGTTGAAAAAGTACGTTCTATATAGTATGAATGCGTGTAGTATAAATGAATTCGGATGTACTACATCCACCATGTTGTTACTGTCACATGACCTACCAGTGTCAGTTACGTCCCTTCAACTCCATTCACAAATCCTCTCCCGTGGCCTCATGGGATAGTAAAGTGTCCATTGAATGCGCACTTCAGAATCTCGCCGGAAGTAGTAAGTCATCCGGGGACTTTTCGCCTACTGTTTTTCTAATGCTATGATTTCGGACATACTACTCTGTTCGCATACTATATAGTAGAGAAGTACTCGATTTCGGACGCAGCGTGATTCATACAGTAATGAAGCAAGTGAAGTGAGTCATTGAATCATTCATTCAACCAATTAAAAAAAAATTACACTTTTTTTTGACTGACTGCAAATTAACATTTTGTCAGACGCTCTAGTAAACTACGTTAATTTTAGTTGTCTGTTCAGAATCATGGGAGAATCATATGATCTCTGTTTGAAACACAAAACATGATTCTCAGTTTATCCAGAACTGTGCAGCTGTACATTGATGTTTCTGTGTAATATGTATTATTTTATTAAATTGTATTGCTTTGGAGAGCTTGGTTTTAACTGCAACTCCTCCTTTGTATTTTACAAGCATGTCATTAAAAATGTCTACAAATGAATAAAACTGATCTGAGAAACGCTGGATCATGTGTTCACAGAGATCAGCCACTAGCCATGAAGAACTGTTGAAATTTCCAAACCGTTATGACGTAATGAAGCCTTGTTTACAGAAATCTGGTGACTTTGGCTGTTTGATTTGTGCTCTAAAGGTGATGATACATGTGGCAAATTTTTAAGCAATGTTGCCGTCAACGGGCAACCTGGTGAGACACGGGGCAACTAATTAGGGCAACGGACAGTTGGCAGCAACCAATCAGAGAGGAGCAAATCTATTGCAAACCCAACAAGTACTTTATTATAAATTCTTGTTCAGCACTTTATTTCAACTTTTCAAATATTTTCTTCATTTTTATTAAATATAAATGCCTTTCCGAACTGATTTGTGATGGGAAAAGGGAGAAGAGCGAGTTTGGCAAAAGGTGGATTTGAACCCGGGTCAAAACTGCAGACGTCACATAAAGCACGTCTTTTTAGTGTTTAACTTAAAATATTCACTGGCTAAATCACAGCCTAGGTACATTAAATTGGACATCTGTTGGTATTTTAAGCATTAAATGAGGTAAATTCCCTGTTTTGGGTTGACACATGACAACTTACCAGCGTAAAAAGATAAAAAGATTTTTTCTGAAATCTCCAAGCCGGTCACGTGATCGGCTGCTAGCATTCAGACTGGAGGATCTCAAAAAATCTAAAGTATCCAGATAGAAATTTGTTGCTCATTCTCAGTAGGAAAGTGCCCAAGCAACATTGCTCAAAAAGTTGCCCCGTGTATCATCACCTTGAATCACTTTTAAAGTGGTTTTAAAAGTTTTAAAGCTTCACTAAGTAAGTAGTGTTTAAAAGCGCCCGTCATTAGCTGAGACTCTAGCCGCATTTGTACAGATAATTCTGAAATGTTCGGTTCTGTACAGGAGAAGCAGTGGTGTTTTTATGGCATCAGTGATGTCGATCCACCTTTTTTAATCTGGACCCTGATGTGTGTTGGACGCAGACTCATACAGTCCTCTCACGCCTGATACCTGTTACACACGAAACTCACTTAAACTTCCAGCAGGCAGCGGTGCACAGGTTTCTATCTCTCTGATAGGAAACAAAGTTTAGCTCCCAGAATGGTACAATAAGGGTTTGTATCCAACCCTTTGGCTTATGGCAGATGTGTGTGACATCTGAGACTTCACATGCCTAAACTTTATGATGGACTAAGTGAATTGTGGTCAGTAACTTTACATGGCAATCAGATGGTGTCGTCTGTCACTTTAAATGCTCGAGCTCTTTAAAGCAGGATGGATTCTGACTGGCTGTTGATGTTTTTATCACTCATCACCTGGAAAAAATGCTCTGAAAGTGATTCCAACGAAAGCGTTTCTCTGTGCTGTTTTCATTACAGTTGTGCTGTTTTTATTTACAATGATTTATCATTATCATTACAGTTATCATCCTTTGTGTGAACGGGCCTTTAATATGGTCAAAAATCACCCTTTTAAACAGGAAAAGACATCAGATTGGCATGTTAAGTTACTGACCACAATTCACTTATTTCAACATGAAGTTCAGGTGTGTGAATAATACTTTATGACACTGTTAAGGTGCTTTTTTGGATCTTCATGAACTGCTGTTGTATGGAAGAGAGCAGAGTGAAGATTCTTCAGAAACCACAAGAATTGGAAGGACATGATCATGAGTAAATAATGTCAGACTCCAAATTGAATTCAAAGTGTTTGTAGCACTCTCAGCTCTGTTTGAAGTCAACATGAAGTCAAAATCGGCTCTGTTTGCTTTTGTATTAATGATCCTGTTGTCATTGTGAATGACTGATCCGTGTCCAAATTAAAAAAACATTTCCTTTCAGCTGACATCATCAGTCCTTATTTCAGCTGTCCTATGGAGTCCCATCCTATACCTGTTTTTCTCGTTGAATATCCTGTTTGACTCAAGAAGACGGTTTCATGTTGACAAGCACACTTTTCCTCATGAATAATTCCTTTCTGCCGGTTTCACCCCTAGAGAATAAGGGTTTGTCATGAATCAGACCTGCAGCTCCAGTCTAACTGTGTGTGTGTGTGTGTGTGTCAGGTGACGTATCAGCTGAAGATCCCCTGTACGGCGCTGTGCATGGTGCTGATGCTGAACCGCTCTCTGAGCCGGCTGCAGTGGTTCTCGGTCTTCATGCTGTGTGGAGGCGTCACGCTGGTGCAGTGGACCCCGCCGCAGTCCACCAAAGTTCAGGTACGAATCCCTGCCGGCGGCCTGCTGTTGCTCGTGTCGTTGTGCGATGCTCTGATTCAGCAGGAATGATGCTGCCTTCACATGCTATCAGAATTATCGTAAAGTTTCCTAGTCAGAAATTGGACGTCAAGTCACCTTTATTTATATAGCGCTTTTAACAATGCAGATTGTGTCAAAGCAGCTTTACAGTGATAACTGGTATATAATTTTGGCTGCACAGCAACTCCTAAAGAAAATGGTGTCATTGTCCAGCTTAAGCAAATTCAGTATTGATTCATTCCGTTATAAGAATCAATAATTATTAATTATTAAAGGTGCTTTATGTAAGAATGACAGCTAGTGATTGAAATGGGTACTGCAGTCCAAATTCAAAATATTGTTTGCCCCGCCCCCTCCATCTCAGACTCCACGCTCTGGCGGGTTGCCAGTTTGAGGACACGCAACTCAAGTAGGGGTGGGTGATATACCGGTTTTTCTTATGTTAGTTAGGTTAGTAGTTTTTTTGTGATATTGAAATTGGTGATGGGATTTATGAAATTTAAAAATGTTGATATAATACATTTATTTAAAGCAAAAAATAACTACATTGTGATATATATCATTATTGTTAAATAAAATAACTCATATCGTGATTCGTGATACAAGATTTTGGTCATATCGCCCATCCTTACTTTCAAGTCGTATTTACTACTGGGAAACTCTGAGATAATTTTGATTCCTTATTTCCTGAGTTGTGCGGATCATAAACTTTAAACATGGCGGAGGAGAGAACGATTTCTGCTATTGTTTACTAGTTTTTCCACAACAGCTACAACACCTTCTCGTCGTTAAAGTAGTGCATATTTACATATACTCACCGGCTGCTTTATTAGGTGCTCAACTGCTCGTTAAGCTATGACATGAGGAAGCCTCATTTACTGAAATCAATACTGACCACATATGAGCTGATTTATTGGCCTGCCTGAAATCTGTAGCATCCAAGAGTGTTATAGATATATTGTGTCGACTGTCATATAGGCCAAAGTGTCTTTACTTAAAGTGTTTAATGTGTCAGGTGGAGCAGAACCCGTTCCTGGGCTTCGTGGCGATCGCCGTCGCGGTCCTCTGCTCCGGGTTTGCAGGTACTATGTGTTCAGTCATGTTATTGATGGTTTCTCACATTAGGGAGCATTAGTGACTCTCTGTTTTGGATCAGGTGTGTACTTTGAGAAGGTCCTGAAGAGTTCGGACACCTCTCTGTGGATCCGAAACATTCAGATGTACCTGTCAGGAATCGTCGTGACCTTCATAGGGGTCTGCATGACAGACGGCGCCCAGGTCTTGGAGAAAGGCTTCTTCTACGGATACACGCCTTGGGTCTGCTTAGTCATCTGTGAGTAACGTCTGCATGACCTTTATTTCTGGTGCCTGTGGTCATGTAAGTTAGGAAGATACAGCTCACTAAGCAAGAACGCCCTTCCCATGGAAATTTAAACAGACACCGCATGTGTCATTGTACATGTAAAGCTCTTGAATGCCATTGATGAAGTGGTTTGACTGGTTTCTCCTCTGCTTTCTGCCTGCAGTTCTGGCGAGTGTGGGAGGAATGTACACATCTGTGGTGGTGAAATACACCGATAACATCATGAAGGGCTTTTCGGCGGCCGCTGCGATCGTGCTGTCCACCGTGGCGTCTGTCATCCTCTTCGGCCTGCAGATCAGTGAGTGCATCGTTCAGTCATGACATCTCGTGATCAGGAGGCAGTAGAACTGAAGCAGACGTGACTGTGATGCTCAGCATCAGTGTACAGTGATGCTCCAGTGGCGTTCTGACTGCTGGAATATCTCTGTAGGAATTGAGCCATGAGTCTTTAAGAGGCATGTGGCGTTACTGCACACTGAGAAATTTCAAATAGGCAGGAAGATTAATAAAGAGCTAATGCTGTGTTTCATCTAGGGCTGCCTCCTCATAGTCGACTAAACGTTAGACGACAAGTAGAGGCTTAGTCGACCAAAATTTTACTAGTCGGTTAGTCGCAGAAAAAAAACTTTGTTTGCGAAGTCACGCAGTCAGTGAGGGACAGATCATTAATGCTTGGGCAGGATCGAGCAGGAAATCCAAACATTCGCCTATTATCCATCGTCCTCAAATATGGCTTATCATTTGAAACATGTAAGTAGTAGCAACTTTACGTAACTCTAACATTAACCTAGATAAATGTGCACTATTATTATAAGTGTTTCTGTGGAGTGTGAAGCTGAAGTATAGTGCGCTTTACTGCAAGACATGGAGGCACCGGCGTGATCACTGGCATTTTTTCCTGATAACAGCGGAAACAACTTGGAATACTCTGTCATTTTTGGTCATACAGATAAGAGTAATACATCATTCGAAACTATTTACACTTTTATTTGTGTGAATAACAAGAAAACATTGTGCCTTTGTAAAATAAAGAAAACAAACAGGATGCGCTTTCTGCCGTCTTTGGCTCTGTGGACTGGAGCACGTCACAAAAATGAACCAAAACTCAGCGTACACTTGTCTCACAGACATGAGAAATATATCTCTAGAATGCTTGAAATGTAGTTTTTAACATACCTGCAAACTAGTTGCTTTTCTGAAATTCGCCGCTTTGAATCAAAATATGTAATTTATGTGAATAGTGTAGATCCGAAGAGTTTTTTTTTCGTGGTGGGGTGTTTAGGGTGAAATTGCAAGCACAAGAATCAAAAATGGGCTACGTTCTCATAGACTGGAGTGAGATCATAGACGTCACGTCTCTGTCGCGAATCACGATCTTTCCGGGCATTCTGTGGCGCGTGACAGCGCCTCAGTTTAAGCAGAGCGCACGAACCGATCATCTCTTCCACTTTACTAGTTACAACAACCTCTCAAGGTATGTTGAAAGATACAGTACAACTTAACGAAATCTGTATCATGTCTCATGTAGTCGCTCAAAGAGTGTTTCAACTGCGGAAAGACGTTAATAAAACAGACTGTAAAAAAAATGTCACATTTACCTCAGAAAAGCTGTTCAGTGTCCAAAAACTCGTTAGTTAGCTACAAAAATGAACTTGGAGAGGAGCATTTTGCTACATATATGCACTATAGGCTATTGCATATCCCTTGTATTTGTACTTAACATGTGCTTCAATATTGAATGTATGTTTGAATAAATCCGTTTAATGACAGCATTTAAATGTTTATATAGCCTAAAAAACGAGTAGAAGCATAATTATGTCATAAAAAATGTATTATAATGTCCAGCCCTAGTGTCAATAATTTTATTATTCTATTATTTGAAGCAAATGTTGTTTTTTCCATTTATTTTCTTGTCAGAGTGCACCAAAATGCTTTGTTTACATGTTAAAATCACAAAAAATTTCTCATGGGGGAGGATGCCCCCAGACCCCCCTACAACTGTTTAGTTCATCACCTTTTCCACCTCTTCTGAGTTTGCAGGGCTGTTTTAAACAAACAAACATACTCTCTGTGTATGTAATCTATATGAAAGGTGCGTTCACTATACAGCGGAGATGAGAGTCAGCATCGTCAAATTCATCACTAATTTATTAATAAATGATTACATTTTGCTTTTTTTTTTTCATATTCATAATCATTTCTTTTGCCGGTGCAGCAAGCGCTATGCATGTGCTGCAGCACGGAATAGGCATATATTATGCCTATATATATTAATCTCATTATGGTTTAGTATTCTTTTCAGTATATATTTAAGTAATTGGCTTAAATAAACGGCTGCTAGTCGACTAGAAAAATCAGGGGCAGCCCTAGTTTCATCTGTATTTGATGAAAGGAAATCTAGTCTCAAAATTGACCAGTGCATGAAACAACAATGTAGTTTCTTATCTTAATATATACAACAGATATATACAACAGATACAACTTTTGATTTTAATGATGTATTAGTAAATTTTGAAATTAGGGCTGTCAAAGTTAACATGACAATGCATGCAATTAATTCAAAATCCATAATGCGTTAAAATAATTGAAAGCAAATAAATTAAGGAAGCACGTGAAATTGCATCATTAAAGTGGACCTATAATGCCCCTTTCACAAGATGTAATATCAGTCTCTGGTGTCTCCAGAATGTGTCTGTGAAGTTTCAGCTCAAAATCCCCCACAGATCATTTATTATAGCTTGTCAAATTTGCCCCTATTTGGGTGTGAGCAAAAACACGCCATTTTTGTGTGTGTCCCTTTAAATGCAAATGAGCTGCTGCTCCCGCCCCCTTTCCAGAAGAGGGCGGAGCTTTAACAGCTCAACAACAACAAAGCTGGAGAATCTCACGCAGCCAAAATGAGGATTGTCAGTAACGGTGTTCAGCCTTACATTGTTCAAACCGGAGTCGACACTGATGGAGAGACTCAGGAAGAAGTTACAACTTTTAGAATGAAACTGGACGTTTCTGAATGGTTAGTGGATAAATTTATGTAGTTGCTGTGGAGTTGATTCAACTCATCCACTAGCATGTGCCGTCATGTTAATCTTTAGTGTTGAATTGACCCTCGTTTGTGAAGCAGTCCGGCGTAAAATGACGGCATGTCGACAACACTCTACTACAACAACTCTTCCTCTTCTCTAAAGCAGCCCAACATGGCCCCACCCCCTTTTAGTTAATTTTAGTTAACAAGCAGAACTTAATGTAAAGTGATGTTTTAGAGGAACATCGTGCTGTGTTGTGCTCATTTACTCTTTTGGTCTTTGCAGCGACAACGTTCTTCACGGGAGCAGTGCTGGTGTGTGTGTCCATCTACATGTACGGCCTGCCCAAACAAGACACCAGCAAAGTGCTGAAACCCAGTACAGACAAAGAGGACACACAGAAACTCATCACCGTCTGACAAGAGTTCGGTGGGAAAGAGAAACTGACACGACGATCAACACATGACTCTAGATGCTGCTGTTTGAGCAGCTGGACATGAACTGAACTGAACAACACTACGTCAGGAGGAAGGAGAAGCGTTTTGATCTGTCTGTGCTGCTGATGAAGGAGGGTGGAGGTGGGGTTTATGGGAATGACAGGCCAGATTTGTTTTTATGTGGTTGTTTTTTTTCTATCTATATAATATCATTTATACTGTTGGACTTGATGGAAGTAACGAACGCAAGTAACGAACACTGATGCCAAAACCGTAAACTGAATGTGGGCCAGGTGTTTTCTTTAGATTGCCAATGTAATTTGCTCCAGTGTTCTTTAATATTTATGTTAGCTGAACGTAAAAAGGATCCCTACAGGTCTGGGTAGCTGACTTGTTTTAATCACAGCAAAGCAAATGTTAAGGTACGCCTCATCATCCAGGACAATCTCTGTATGTGATTATGAGGCGCTCTGATGAACTGACCTGTTTCTGCAGACATGATTAAACGTGTCTGAAGACAAGCTCTCGTGCTATAGTGGGTGTTTACATGCATCGAGCCTGACGAATCCAACCCAGTTCAGTACTGTTCATGTGTGAACTTTGCAATCTGATTCATATTCTTTTACATGTGCATTGCATTTATTCTGAACCAAATGTCATCGTAATTGGCATTTTTGATGATACATCTCAGTTTCTGCAGGTCTTAATTCACTCTTACACAAATTAAGGTCTTAATTCAGAGCAGAAAATGTCATGACATTAAATAATGCATTGCAAAAAAATTAATATCTTTAGTATTAATTAGTATTTTTGTCCTGTTTTCCAATACAAATATCTAAACATCTTTGATACTTGAAATACAAATGTAAAATTAAGTCTTAAAAAATTAAAATGAGTTTATACTTAAAACAAGAACACATATCTGTCAATAAGTTATGAAAACTTCCCTTTGAATTGATTTTTCTGAGCCCATCGGTAGATATTTCTTCGTTTTAATCATAAACTCACTTTATTTTGATCAGTTTAACAGAAAACAAGACTTTATGTCCAGAAAATGCATCTTGATTTAAGAGTCTTTGTACAGTCGCACTGGAAAACGAGACAAAAATACTGAGGACGAGCATCATTTTTTTTGCAGTGTAATCAGAAGTATAATATATACCCTGCGGTGCTGATGCCGCCACTGTTAGCAGATGCTACACAACCAGACGTGCTGCTCTGGGGGGCTTGTGTAGCGTCATTCAAAAGTGATATTTAAATATGGGCAATAAATGCATAAAACATGATGCTGTGTGTTAAACAAGAAATGAACAGACACTAATAAACAAGACTTTTATTATTTAGTGATTAAACAGAAATTCACATTTTATCAACCGGCGTAATACCCAGAATCCTCATCCCACTGGCCAGAACTGACCGGACGGCACTGAACAGACAGAGTCGGGCCTGAGGAAACAAAGGCGCAGTAAGCATCATTTCAGTCTGATGATAAACGCAGCTGCTCGAACCTGTGTTTACCTGGGCCGCCGCCGCTGGACTTCCCTTCACGGGCAGCTCTCGATGAGCCGAGGCCACCAGGTGACTGAAAACACAGTGAAACCTCATCAGAACAAACATGTTCCTTCTGTGGGACTCACAACCCAGTTATGCCAGCAAAACTACACCAGTGGTTTTCAGACTCGCCGCTCTATACATTCTGTAAAGCCTCGTTCAGACTGTCAGTCCAAACCCTTTTTTGTGTATATCCGATTGGAATCTGATTATATTTAGCAAGTGTGAACGCCAAAAAAATAACATGAAATGTGAAATGCAACAGCTACATGTTGTAAATGACAACATCTGTATTGCAAACCCCTTTATGTTGTTGTTTTTGGCGTATACCTACCAACACAACGTCATTGCCATAAAACCAATGTATATATTCTGGAAAAAATGAAAAAGAGGCATGGACACACAAATCAGATCTGAACAGTTGAGATGCACAGTGTGGACAGTCAATCATTTAGATCAGATTCCAATCGGACACACAAATCAGATTTAGACTGTCAGTGTGAATGTAGCCTAAGGGTATGTTTAGCCGACAACGACGTACTAAAAACAGAAAAGTTTTTCTTTTGTGTTTTTCATGTACAGATGACAAAACGATCTGCGAAAATGACTAAAAACACTGTATTCTGCTGCCAGACCAGTAGATGGTGATGTCACGTTGTCAAGAAACTACGCCTATAGACTGAACATGTAATACATATGCGTATGACATCACAGTTTTCACAAATTTACATTTTTGTAGTTTATATGGAGATGATAACAGTAGCGTTTTCAAAAACTTGCTTTTTCAGGCCCACAAAATGCCGCCATCGTGTAAATGAACGGCCAAAACGCATAAGTTTTCAGTTTTTAGTTGAAAATGGTGTCGTGTAAACGGCCGTTCAGTCTCTCTAATCTCACACACTCGGTTCAGTTCGTTGTCTCTCCTAACAAGCTAATGATCTGAATCAGGTGACCTAAACACTGGTTAATGATTCGTTCGAATCATGTCAGAAAGATCGCATTTATGAGTTGAATGGACATCATTCTGCTACACACTCAATAGTATCTACTTTTTCTTCACAAGAAGAGTACACACATTTAGGGCGTGGTGTGTACGTGAATTAGGATGTTAATGTGTACCTGAGAGTCATGAGGAAGTTGACCAGGTGTCTGGGCTGCAGGTCATTCGCCGACTGAAGGAGCACTTCATCATATCTGCAAACAATCAGCCAGTCAGACGTCACTGTGGTACAATTACACAAAGTCTCCATTTACAAATGATTATTTGGAATAAATAAACTGTCAACGTAAAAGTCACCATGAAATCAAACAGACAACTTATTTTTTATGGAAAGAAATGTGACCTGGAACAAATACAGAGCTGTGTTTACTGGAAATAACTGCACACAACTCATGACAGCATGTATTCCAGTGTTGTGTCATTCATTATTTCTTCATTTATATGAAGTGAACTGAAAAGATGAGCTTTAAAACAAACCAAACAAACTCCATACCAATACAATACAGTATTTATCTGGGTGAAGCGTCACTGATGTCATCGGACCAGCTTCACTGGCTCTGGAGCATCACTTGATGTCATGGATGTGAGATATGTGTGTTGAAGGTGACGCTCACCTGAGCAGGTGCTGGAGAACTGAAACACTTCTGCTGTCTGTGAGAGGAGAGACGTCACGGCAAGTATACGACTCACTCGCGTGTCTCCTCAGCAAACTGTGAACACAAACACAGCAGCGCTACACCTAAACACACTCATGAGCGGATCATCCTCAGTCTCACACCACTGGCTTAGAAAAACGTTTTCTGTTAGGATTAGGTTATAGTATTTATAACTAGCTGTATGTAAACCAACAGCCGAAAATCCACGCATTGTCAACTATTTAACTGAGTGTGTGTGTGTGTGTGTGTGTGTGTGTGTGTGTGTACCTGCAGAGTCGGGCGTGTGTGTACTGCAGAAACACACCCGTGTCCCCTTGAGACTGCAGGACTTTGTCCCAATCAAATTTATAGTCTGATATCAGAGGTCCTTTGAAGTCCTGACAAACACATTAGATAAACATCAGCACACACACCGACAGCATGACGCTATAAAACACACAATAACACACACACCTGAATATGACAACTATCAATATGAATTCAAGCCTGCCGGGGCAGATCAACACAATAAAACACACCTTTCAGACATGAAATGCAGTCAGTCAGGCTTGTGTTCAGAGGAACCACTCGAGTGTGTGTGTGTGTGTGTGTGTGAGTGTACCTGTATGATTAAAGCACTGATCCCAACCCTCTCGGCCGTCAGCTCCGGCTCCTCCAGCACTTTTGAAGCTACACAACATACAAAAAGAGCCTCAGTTCACCAAAAAACTAGTTAGTCGTGCCAAAAGACAGCTGTGAATAGAAGAGAGGTTGAGAGATCATGTGTTTTGCTTTGATTTCATTCTATTGAAGCTGATTTCATTGATTCATAAGATTGATTTTTATGCCATGTTTAGCACTTCGGGCCAACTGTGTGGATTTAAAAGTGCTTTATAAATAACAATTAATTAATTAATTAACTTTAGAATCATTGCTATACTATTATAGTTTTTATATAGTTTTCTATTTTAATTTTAGTTAAAATTTTAGTAATTTTGCTGTGTATTTTTGTCATTTTTTGTTAGGTTTTTAATGTCTATATAGTTATAATTTTTCATTTCAGTTTTAGTTTTAGTACTTCAGTTTAGTTAACGATAATAACCCTGGTCTGACTGGTCTCACCGGTTGTTTATTGCTTACCTATTAAAGAAACTCTTGTCATTATTACTGCACCTTTTCACAGATTTTAATGTTGCGTTTCCAGTTATTATTGTTGTCAAGTCAAGTCACCTTTATTTATATAGCTCTTTTTACAATGCAGATTGTGTCAAAGCAGCTTTACATTGATATCTGGTATATAATTTTGGCTGCACAGCAGCTCTTAAAGAAAATGGTGTCAATGCAGACAGATGCAAAGCACTGTTGAATATCAAATGTCAAGTTGTTTATATTTTCATTTTTAAAAAGTGTACCGTACACTTATAACATTATACTTTACCTTGTCATTAAATGACAGTAAACTAGTTACCGCTGCTGTGAGAGTTTCTGACACAATGGCTGAGGGAGTGACAGCAAATTTGACATCTTTCTCTCATCTGACCAACATAATCTCTTTAAAAAATGTCTTCTTCTTTTGTAAAGACATAGAAATGCTATCATAGATTTTTTTATTTCGCTATCGCAGGTAATGAGAATGTAAATATTATATTTGTTGTAGTTTACACAACTATGGAGACTTCTGCTTCTGAGAACCCTGCAAAAGTGTAAGGGGTCCATTAGAATTCACAGTGTCACCCACAAAAAAAAACAAAAAACAGCCGTCATTCGATTGTTCCAGAGCATGTGTGCAGAAGCTATAAACGGGTGTAGCTCTAGAATGAGGGTGTGATGCGGATCATCAGTGCTCTTGATATGGTGGTCAGACTGAGCGTGTCTCACTTCTGGACTGCCTCATGTTGTTGATCATCCGGCTCCGCGCCTCCTCCAGCACGTCCTCCAGGAACACCACCTCCCCGCGGCGCGTGCTCATGCCCTGCACCAGCCCGAACGCCACATGATGACACCTGCCGAGCACACACAAAGTCACGTTAAAGTCCCTTTAAGGCAAGTCATGTGACTTGGTGGCCATCTTTGAAATGCGTCTCAGGCAGCTGTTTCAGTCATGAAAGTGCAGCTCCTATCTCTTTGAATGGGGAAACATCAAATTCTCCAAAGCCGTTCACCAAGCTTACGATTAAATTTCATATTTGAAATCACCAATGAAATCTGACAACAACTGTGTCATAGATGTGGTTTCTTATGTTGAAATAGCATTAAAGGGTTAGTTCAGCCAAAAATGAAAATAATGTCATTTATTACTCACCCTCATGCCGTTCCACAGAGAATATTTTTGGTGCGCCAAAAAAACAAAATAACGACTTGTATAGTGATGGCCGATTTCAAAACACTGCTTCAGGAAGCTTCGGAGCGTTATGAATCAGCGGTTTGGAGCGCCAAAGTCACGTGATTTCAGCAGTTTGGCGGTTTGACACACGATCCGAATCATGATTCGACACCATAGATTCATAACGCTCCGAAGCTTACTGAAGCAGTGTTTTGAAATCGGCCATCACTATATAAGTCGTTATTTTGGTTTTTTTTTGGTGCACCAAAAATATTCTCGTCGCTTTATAATATTAATATTGAACCACTGTACTCACATGAACTGATTTAAATATGTTTTTAGTACATTAATGGATCTTGAGAGAGGAAATGTCATTGCTGGCTATGCAGGCCTCACTGAGCCATCGGATTTCATCAAAAATATCTTAATTTGCGTTCCGAAGATGAACGAAGGTCTTACGGGTGTGGAACGGCATGAGGGTGTGTAATAAATGACATTATGTTCATTTTTGGGTGAACTAACCCTTTAAAAAAGCTTATTTTTCAGGCTGGAGCAACCAGAGCTTCTAACGGCTGCTGCAGTGGCTTCACCAATCAGTGATTGGCTTTTTATTTAAAAGGCGGAGCTTATTCCGCCATATCGTGTGCTGCACTTTCTCCCATTCATAGTAATACGAGGGCACTGTCTTTGTTTATCTCAAGTTTTTGCAGATACACACATCTATTGTTTTTATCACTTACACTTTCATTTCATTCTTTCATTGACCTTTACCTTGACCGTTCCAAGCTGGTGGAATGATCTGCCTAACTCAACCCGAGGAGTAATGAGAAATGTAAATGACAAGATGGCAACCCATGACGTTCAACTCAGAGCGGTTCACGTCCTCAAGACTCGGATTTATGCATTTCTATGGCAACACTTATCAACGCCGAAATGAATCTGCAGCAGTCAGATGGTACAAGTCAGCAGACTTTAAGTTGTTTATGTTCATTATAATTGTAATGTTACGTGCTTTCAGACATGAGGTAATTTAAAGCCGTTTCTCTTGACGCTTTGCGCGTTCATTTGTTTTGGAGGAGGCGTGGCTTTGGAGACGCTCTGAAGGGAGGGTGGGATTTTATGCTTTCAAAGCTAGCTTGCTATTGCTAATCTATCCAAAATTGCCTACCCCACCTTTAATGTTAATAAAAATGTTCATGTTAGTTCACAGCACATTAACTAATGTAAACAGATAAAACTTTTTTTGATCTTAATGTATTAGTAAATGTTGAAATTTAAATGAACAAAGATTAAGAAATGGTGTAAAATATATTGCTCATTCTTAGTTCTTGTTAGTTAATGTAGCTAACTAATGTTAACAAATGAAAGGATCTAAGGACCTGTTTCAGTAGCAACCATAGCAATGTGTAAATATACTGATCTTTATTTTTGACATGTTTTCTTTAGGAGTCAGATTACAGTACAGCATGAGATGAGCAGATAACCAAAGTGTTCTTTCAAAAAAGCAAATAAAAAGTGGCAGCGAAGATATAATACTGCGAGGTGTTTAGTTAGTAGGTGTGTCAAATGAGAGAATTACTACTTTTTACAGCCATTAGGTTGTGTCAAGGTATATTTTGACAAGGCGTGTCTCCATCCTGAAGGGGAAGGTACCACTGGATCTGTGTTTGAGCAGCAATAATGGTGTTTATGGAGTCAAACAGTTGACGGAAACTGTAGCCGCAAGTCATTAATGAACGCCATATGCCACGCTATACTATTAAAGCATGAAGTGAAGACACCACAGGTGAATGAGATAAAAAATAATAGTTAATAGATATCATCACACTTCCCCTGTTCACTGATTACATTAAGAATTGCTAACATTTTTCATTTTACAAGTTCTGAAATGTTATGTTAAAATATGTAAATGAGGCACAATCTAATTAATTATGCACATCTGGTAGGTTGGGACGGAGTGAGTGTGTGTGTTCAGTGTGTGTGTACCTCTCTGCCCACTGGTGTCCCATGGCTGACAGGATGTGAAAGAGCTGCTGGAAGTGGACGGTCTGACTCTTATCTGTCTTAAAGAAGGAACGAGGAGCAGATGCAGAAGATGAAGGAGTCACATGATTCAGCGGTGATTTCAAACCATGACCGTTCTTACCACATAGATCATCTCATCAAAGCCAAACCTCTGCTTCCTGTCCAGCGCTGCTGCAACGTCTCTGAAAGCACACAGAAGTGAGATCCGTCACAGAGCCACTTTAAACTCAACACACGTGTGTGTGTGTGGGTCAGTGTGACACACCTGGTGATGTACAGGGACGTCCCATCACTGCGCACTAATGTGGCGTAAGACGACATATCGCCCGTCGCAGACAGATCCACCACGCCTGTGCCCTTCCTGTTCAACAACCAATCACAGTCACCGCAAACCATCACACACGTTTAAAAAACATCAAATTTAATTAAATATTAAGTTTATTAACTAAATTTAAGATTTATGTATTTGAATTGAATATAAAATTTCCATCAATTTGGATTACAGTTTTAACATAAATTATGTATTTGCTAATTTGCATATTCATAGTTCTGCGTATACTAAATGAGGCAAGGGTGTAGAGTTACAGTCAAGCTACTTTAAGGCATTAATAAACTATTTTCACAGGAAAAAAAAACATTTAAATATATCATTTTGATTATCAAAGATGAGTTTTAAGATATAAAATTATTGACTGCAGGTGAGCTTTAAATACACAACCAGCTTTATATATTTATCATCAGAAAATCCAATTTGTTTCAATCTCATAGATTTTAATTAACTGAATATTGCCTGTTTCACGGTCAGTCATTTTAACCATTCATACTTTTTAACTGAATGAATGCAATTGTTTTCACAATGAACAGATTTGTGCTGATTCTAAGCTATCTGAATAAATTTGAAAACACACAGTCTCTGTAAGAATGGACCTCAAATTTGAAAATATGATTTAAATAAAATCAAATTGATGCAAAGATTCTTTGAGTGCAGAAATCTGACCTGTTTCATTTATGTATGACTGACAAATATGCATTAGATGAAGTTTATCATTAGTTTATGTTAAAACTGTAATCTAAATGGATGAAAATGTCTGTGATTCAAACACATAAATCTTTAATTAAGGCAGGAAAAGCTCTCTGCTCTGCATGTCTTGTTGTCAGGAGGAGAAGAGCGGCTGTACTCAGTGGTCTTCAGCAGGCGTTTGGTCTTCAGCTCTTCCAGCACATTTTGGGTCTGACCGTCATGAAACGACTCTCCAGAGTAATGGTCAAAGTCAACGCCTAAACGCTGAGAGAGGACAAACACTGTCATTTTTTTCTGTACTTCAGCATACAATACTATAGGCTCTACACAAACCCTATTCTTCTTCTCTAGATGCTGCTCTCTTTATTTACTTGACAGAAAACAACCTGTTGATTAAATCTTTCAGTGCTCAACAGATTAAATTCAACAACATAACAAAAGTTTTGGTGTGGCATGACAGATCACTCTGTTCAGTGCACTTCTTTTTACTTAACCTCTTAATAACTTAATGTATGTTTGAATACATGTTATAATAAAATGTTTATATGGCAGCCACTGTTTTTCAACAACACATTGCAGTAGAAACAATAATATCATTGAAAATATGTTTCTGGGTCTAAGCAACGTAAAATTATGTTGAGTTACGTTCAGTATTTTAACTCTTTCAGGAGTTCAGTTTATACATGTGGGTTCATGAAAACTGCTTTATGTGCAGCTCGAGTGTTTGTGTCCGGCAAAGAGATTTTTCATTTGCTTAAGAAAAATTGACATGATGTATCTAAAATATGTTTAAATGAATCAATATCAAATATCAAATGCTCACTAGAATTGGAAACTGAAGTCACAGCTGATGTGAAATCATTTTTAAGTGTGCATAAAAACCTAAATGGAAATGCTTGAAATGTGAATAAACTGAAAATTTGATATTACACATGATATTACCTGATAGATGCGTTTGTATTCGACCACAGTGATCTCTCGAAACTGTCTCCACAGCTCCAGGGCCTGATCCTCACGCTGCACCAGACGCCTGTAAAACTCTGCAGCGGCCGAACGCACGCTCTCGTCACTCTCGGCCTCACGGTTCACCTGGACGTACACCTGCAGCCCCAGTGAAAACAAATCAACTAGTGACATGATCCACAGGGCCAGTGTAAATGAAACACGCACAGACGTCTCTGTAAGGACGGACCTCAAACAGGTGCTCCAGCGGCTGCGTCTTCAGCTTCTCCTGAGAGCCGAATCGCTCAAAGCCAGCGCCCAACAGACCTGCAAACACCAGTGACCGACTCAAACCAGAGCCGCTGACACTTAACATGTCCATGAACTTTTATCAGGTGTAGGAAAGTGTTTTTAAAGTGCCCCATTATGCTATTTTAAAGGTTCCTAATGTTGTTTTGTTTCTCCTACAACAGGTTTACATGCATCCAAAGTCAAAAAACACTTTAATTTTTTCATAATATCCACTGCAGCATCAGCTCTTTTTTCAGTGTCTGAAACGGTTTAATCAAGGATTCAGTTTCTCTAAACTCCGCCTTTCTGAGAGCTGCTCTGTTCTGATTGGCCCAGTCTGTTGTGATTTCACTACATGAAAGGTCATATCCCAAAGAGCATAACGGGCACTTTAATCTTTTTTCATTTTATTCCATTTACTGACTTCTCCAGGTTAATAATGTTAACTCACCAAACTGCATTCCCCAGTCGCCCAAATAATTGACTCGAATAACATCTTTCCCCAAGGACTTCTTTAGATTGGCAATGAAGTTTCCTACAAAAAAAGCAAATAATTTAACCTGAAAATATCTGTCTTGAGAAGAACTGGTCTATTTAAACCACTGGTTTCAAATTTCAAGCTAAGAGTATCTTGTATACAAGCGCTCCATCTGCTGGTGACAGAGAGAACTAGTTTAACAGGAACTTTCTGCATTTGACATTTGCAAAACTAATTTATCAGAGTAATGATGATCTCACCAATTATAGTGGAGCGAAGATGTCCGGCATGAAATTTCTTAGCGATGTTTGGAGAACTGTAAGTGAGGAGAGTTGAGTGGGTAACGCTGCAGAGACACAAGCTAATACTGTAAACTAACGGCTTGTGTATTAACCGACCTGAACTCAACAAGCGTCCTGCCGCCCTGAAGATGGCGCAGAAGGTCACTCTTCACACCGAACCCGTCAGGCTCTGAGTGCAGCTGCTCTAAGAGCTTCTGTGACACACATCAGGCCCACAGGAAACAAAGCATGAGAAATTAAAGTCACACTGAAACTGTTTTCTTCTGCACTGTGACATGCATCTGAGTGAAACGGATTATCGAAAAAGAAAACATAGAGCAGGACTTGGTTCTATGCATCAGTTGTTGATTGGATGTTGAGATATTTTTGATAAAATCCGATGGCTCAAAAATATCTTAATTTGATGAACGAAGGTCTTACGGGTGTGGAACGGCATGAGGGTGAGAAATTAATGATAGAAGTTTCATTTTTGGGTGAACTAACCCTTTAATCAGACTAAATGACTGGAGAATCCTGCATAGAGAGAAGTCTGTTGTTTCACTGGAAGATCCAGTTATTACAATTTGATTAAACATTATGAAGTCAAAACATTATTAAAAAATTAAACGTGCACAGATGAGTTATTCACAGTAAGATCTATAATATATGGAAGCTTGTTTCTGCCACAAAATCTTAAAAGTAATTGTTACTTTTTACCTTGCAATTCAGAATTATTTCTCAGAATTAAACTCACAAATACATGGAAATGTGAAAAAATTTTGCAATTACGTTTTTTTATTCTGTGGCGAATAAAGCAAGCTTCCATAATAATATGTATTTAGAAAATAGATGAGATGAATCTTCATTTCATGCCGAATTTAAGGGCAATTATTATTATTATTATTATGCCATATCCATAAATGTAGCTATGGCCTGTCACAATCATGAATTTTGTGAATTTAATTTAATTCTGCTTTGTACATCAATTACAGTGTAAGGTTGGAAATGCATATAATAATAAATTATAACAAAATAGGTCCATATGATTAATGCTGTAAAATTTATAATAAAATATAATATAAAATAAATTAATATAATATAATATAATATAAAATAAATTAATATAATATAATATAAAATATAAGTCTGATTAAACCCTCAAACCTTCATTTCGTATGAAGGAAAACCTTTGACTATCTTTATGTATTTTTCAACTGTTTTTTTATATTCTTTGGCAAAATGTGATTGAAATTTAAACTGCACAATTATTGCAGTTCTCTCAAATAACTGTGATTAGATCGAACAGCCATGATCAATTAATCAATAATCGCAACAGGCCTACATGTAGCATTGACTTCATTTCAAGCTGACAAACCACAAAACTACAAAATGATAAGTTACGTACATTAACAATGATTTGGGAGAATTATAATGTAATTCAGAGGAGAGTTATGTCTATGATGTTTGTTTCCTCATGTCTGTTCACCTGCGCCAGGATCAGTTTGTTTAATCTGAAGTGAATCACTCCTCGACCAGCGACGACCTCCTCCACGACAGAGTCCCGTTTGATCTAGAGCGGAGAACAGACAGAACTTACTCTTTAAACATGAGCATACATAAACACATATCACAGGATAAAAAAGAGTCATCATACTCTTCCCAAGAACAGACTGTATTCCTGTCTACATATCAATCCTTCCCGAGCGTCTGCTCACCTGATTGGCCAGCGCTTGTGTTTTGGTCTGCAGGTCTCCATCAGGAGAAACAGCTCCACTCTGCAGCAGACTGTTGACCGACACACGCAGGTCAGAGGTCGTCCTGAGATCACAAACAGTGCATCAGTGCCTCAGACAGACCAGACACGACAGCTGGAGGAGCTGATAAAGTGACTTTATACTGCAATGACACTCTTAAAGGAGATCTAAGCACATGTCACACATCTACTGATGTCATCATCACATGCTGCTGTATAAATGTCAGTGCAGGGGAACCAAAGGGGAAATTCTATTGGAATTCTATCATGAACATTTATTGAAGAAAGACTTGGCTGTTGCCCTACAGATTTTGCATTTTAATTAAAGTAAGAAAAGTTAATTAAAAAAAAAAAAAAAAAAATCACAAAATATTTTACTCTCTAAATTTATGGAATTTGGAAAAGAACTTTCCTTTTGTAATAGTAAAACGCCTTGTTGAGTGTCTGTTTTCTTTTTTAAAAAATGAGTTTATGGATTTATATGGTGTTTGAATATTCGCTCTTACTGTTTCTTTGACACTGGCACTGCAGAGATCAGGGGTATTAAAGCATCTTCAGACACTCCGCACACCTTTGAAAGCTGCAAAACAAGTACAGTAACCAAATGAGATGCTGCGCGACTTTTATTAATGTTACAGTGAATCATGAGGTGAATCAGGCGCGCGCCGCGCGTACCTGCAGCGCAACACTCCTCCTGAAGAAGCACGCCATGTGCGCGCGATATTCACATTAAACTACATCAGGAATGAAACAACATTGGGAATGAAACTGAAGTGTCATTGATCAGTATCCGCGCGTGCTCTTACTGTGAGGACGCAAGTTTGAGCATTCTGAAGTCAGCTACTGTCATTTCTGTGCCTCTTTTCAAAATAAAAGTCATCAGGCTCCTCTGAACGCTCGTGCACTTTCACACTTCGTGTTTCTAGCTTCTGATCTGATTATTAGAGGAGTTTTTTTGTCCCTCTCACTGCCTATAGTGGTGTAATTTCCACCAGATTATCTATTGTTTAATAGCATTTTGTTGTGATGAAATTAAATTTAATTTTAAACATGCAGAAAATGAATAAATAAATAAATAAAACTCCTTTGTATTGCTATAGCTAATTTAATTATATCTGGGTTGTGCAACTATGAAGTTGTGAAGGTAGCAATGGATCATGCTTTACAGTCCTCCATCTTGTGGGACCAACTATTGTGAGAATGATTGATGGTTGAGTCCTTCTCTTTGCCAGCAGAGATTCCAGGCCTGATGAAGCCTCTTCCCATCAGTCTCTGGAGGATCAAGTGGAGTGTGTGGAATGATTGCTGGAAGGAGCCACTACTGTGCTTGAAAGCTGAAGACAGTCAGATGTGAACGATGGGATGATCATATGTTGTTGGTTCCTTCAAAGCTGAAAGCAAGTCAAAGGAAAGACAGAAGGCAGTGAAGAAACCCTCATCAGGCATCCGACCCCGCATTGGCAAAGATGGACCCTGAATGTTTTGTTGACCCTGAACTTGATCTAACTGAAAGAAAACAAGTTGATAAAAAGATTGAATCCAAAATTTGGTAATAAATAGCATGAAAAGAGATTTATAAGAATTTTTTGTGGGCATTTTTGACTGGATACATCATAAGTGTAAAGGCCCATTCACACCAAGAACCATAACTATACTGATAAATATATATATATATATTTGCATGCTGCAGTTTTGTCATCGGTCACTTTAAATGCTCTTTAAAGCAGGCTGGATTCTGATTGGCTGTCAATGTTTTTATCATTCATCAGCTGGAAAAAAATCCCTCTGAAAGTAATTCCTAATAATATCATTCCTGCGTGCCGTTATCATTATAGTTGTGTTATTCTATATGATTTTTACAACTTTATTTCAGCACCAGAACTGTTTTATAAAACCTACAAACACTTTACATACAGTACCGATCAAAAGTTTGGACACATTACTTTTCTTTTATGTTTTTGAAAGAAGTTTCTTCTGCTCATCAATCCTGTATTTATTTGACCAAAAATACAGTAAAAACAGTAATATTGTGAAATATTATTAACTTACAATATTAATAATATTATTAATATTATAACTGTTTTCTGTTTGAATATTTTATAAAGTAATTTATTCCTGTGATCAAAGCTGAATTTTCAGCATCATTACTCCAGTCTTCAGTGTCACATGATCCTTCAGAAATCATTCTAATATGATGATTTATTAATATACTGATTTGATACTCAGTTGTTATCAGTTTTGTTAACAGTTGTGCTGCTTAATATTTGGAATCTGTGATGCTTTTATCAGGATTCATTGATTAATAATAAGTTAAAATAACAGCATTTATTCAAAATAGAAATATTTTCTAACAATTTAATCTTTAATCTATAACTTTTTATCAATTTAACACATCCTTGTTGAAAAAAAAGGACTAATTTCTTTCAAAAACAGAAGAAAAAAAATACTGACCCCAAACTTTTGAATAGTAGTGTATAATGTTACAAAAGATTTCTATTTTAAATAAATGCTTTAACTTTTTATTCATCAAAGAATTAAGAAAAAAGTATCATAGATTATAAAAAAATATTTTCAACATTGATAATTGATGCTGATGAAAATTCAGCTTTGCATCACATTAATTATATTTTAAAGTATATTAATATAGAAAACCATTATTTTAAACTGTAATAATATTTCACAATATTACTGTTTTTCCTGTATTTTTCATCTAATAAATGCAGGCTTGATGAGCAGAAGAGATTTCTTTCAAAGACATTAAAAATAGTAATGTCCAAACTTTTGACCGGTGCTGTAGGTGTGTGAACATAGCAGTCTAATTCAATTCAAGTTTATTTGTACAGCGCTTTTACAAAGCAGCTTGACAGAAAATGCTTGTTTAATGGAAGTATTTAGGAAGAATTCTGTTATCAGTCTTTTTTCTTTCAGCAAATCAGATTTGCTCTCTGCCTGTCAATCATTTTGCTGGCATGCTACTGGAGGGTGGAGTTTCAGCAAAGGAGGCGGGTCTTAGTTAGCAAAAGAGCTGAAATCATTACAGAAAAAACAAAAACACACCAGTCTATTGATTCCAGGGCACCTGTACAAGATCTGTGAGGGAGCGATCATCGATTCAAACATGAAAAATCCAAGAGTGTGTCAACATCAGTGATTAAATGTGCTACTTTAGAAGTACTTTATCAATTTAGTCTCAGTTGACACCGTTTTAAGTTCACATGTGTACTTAAACACTTAAGAGTCTAGTACACGAACCCCAACTTATCCAAAGTACACTTAAAACAGCAAGAAAGAACACTAGTTATGTAAACATTTTTATTTGTGTATACTTTTCCCAACATAAAGTCATTTGAACTACAGGAGCAGTAAAACCATAATGCAGAGGAAAGGGGCAAAAAAAAAAAAAGAAGAAAGAAATAAAAAATTAAAATAAATACAAAGCATGAAAACAGACTAATCAAAATAAATGCTGTATTCGATTTGTACAGGAAAACTCCAGATGAAAGCCAGGATGTATTTACACAAAGCTATGAACAGCAGTCTCCGAGATACACCCTCCCAAAGTTTATTTCACACAGTCTCACATTTATCATCATTTGCAATGAATAAAAGGCATTTTACAAAATCAAACAAAAAAAATGAGGATGAAATGACAGGTGACTGTATAAAAGGCATCGTCAAAGCCTAATAAATATCCAGGGTTCAGTAAGAGAGACACAAGAGCCACTGATTTGAATAATAGTTGCAAAGGTCCATATATGGGCATTGACGACGGCAGGAAGCACTCAGCTGCTGCAGAGAGAGAGAGTGGTTACGCACTGACAGAAGCCTGACACATACTCTGTGCCCAGCGGGGGAAAAGATGCGATTGGCACTGCTGGAGATCCAGCCGGAGCCGGTCTGAGTGTCAGGAGCTCACACAGGCAGAGATCCACTGGACACGGCACCAACCACAGGACACGAGGACGCCCGACAGCACGGCCACTCAGGACACATCTGCACAACGACAACATCAGCATCAGCACGTGAGGCAGACAGAGCGAGAACAAGCATCTGAATGAGACGAGAGGATACTTACAGCTGGCAGGCTGCTCTCCAAACCGCCTCATCAGCTGGTCATGGGTGAACTTCACGAAAGCATCGTACTGTTCTGGAAAGACAAGACGACAACTCCGTCAAGCACAAACACATGCCTGCACAGGAGATCGCTTCTGGATTTTGTAATGGCTGAAAATGTGAGCGCTGCATGTTTCAAAGTCACAACTCACAGTTTCAGAGCAGTTCAGATCACTGAATAACACATTTATGCCAAACGTTTGTTTTGATCTGTTGATGAATTATGACAATGTTTGCATCATGGTGTTTATATTGTAATATGATGTAGATGGAGGTAACAGTGTGTATTTGATCTCCCTCATCTCTTTTAATGAACAGCGGCAATAGTAAAGCAAAATCATTTCAAAATAAGAGTCCTGTGTATTTTGGGCTCATTTATAATTAAATGTTGCATGCATATATATACACACACACACACACACACAGACAAACTAGTATTGGCACAATAATCTGTTTATTAGGCCTTTAAACTTAAATTCTGTTTGAGGCAGAAATATTTTCTTTAAAAAAAAAGTGTACTTTTGTATTCTAATAAATAATTTTGCTTGTAAATTCCTTTAAAGGCAAAATGCATTATTTGAAACATTTTTATTTCACCTCTTAAGTTTTTTAATGTCTCCAAATTCTTTAACTTTAAAAAAGCATTCTTTAAAAAAAAAAAAAAAAAAAAAAAAAAAAATCAACCGTCAAACCCTGAAACTGTGGATGTATTCTTATTTTTTATCATGTTTTTTTTAAACAGCTGATACCTGCAAGTTTGAGTTTTTTTAAGTAAAATATCCATATTTAAAACTTAATAAACTATAATAGGGCTGTTCAATGATTAATCACATCCAAAATAAGTCTGTTTACATAATGTGTGTACATGCATATTTATTTTTAATTTATAAACACACATGCATATATTAAAGAAATATTTACAATATTTAAAACATTTTTATATAATTTAAATGATATATATTTATTTTTATATTTTTCGTAAACACACACATGTATGCGTTTATAAACACAAAATAAACATACACAGTACACACATATTATGTAAAACTTATTTTGCATGCGATTAATCGTTGAACAGATTTGCGGTGAAAGAGTGACCTCTGAACCGACGCATGACGTAATGACGAACGCAGAAGCGCAGAGGACAGAGCAAAACAAAACACCCGTCACAATAAGAAGTCTAAAACAATCATTTTTAAAGAGAAATGTTGGAGGATTTCGATATAAGAGAAGATTAGCTTGAGTTTGATGCACAGCCCTATTTGTGAGAGACGTTGAAGTTTACGATACTCCTACATCCTGCGTCATACATCGCATCACAGGTTACTCTTGTGCAGTGTGTGTATGGAAGCTAGTTATTTGAATTCATAAAGTTTTAAATATGTTTTTTTTTTGCAAAAACCCATCGCTTCGCTTCAGAAGGCCTTCATTAACCCCCTGGAGCCGTATGGATTATTTTTATGATGGATGGATGAATTTTTTTGGGCTTCAAACAACTATTATAAAGTTTGGAGCAGCAAGGATATTTTTTAATATATCTCTGTGTTCGTCTGTAAGAAGATAGTCATACACCCAGGATGGCCTGAGGGTGAGTAAATCATGGGAACATTTTTGGGTGAACTATCCCTTTAAGAGCATGTGATCCTTGGGGGGAAAAGCATGTGTCAAGCCCTGAAACTGTGGATGTATAATTACGAGGGAATTTTTTTTAAACAGCTGATACCTGCAAGTTTGGTCGTCAGGATCTCGTCGTACTCTTCCCTGACCTTCTCCTCGCGCTCCTTCAGCAGACGCTCACAGATCATTCCCACCTGCTTCAGCGTGAACAACGGCTGCTCCCGTCTGGAGGGGGACGCCGATCCAGAGGAGACGCCTGCGGGAGACAGAGAGCGCCTGCGTCAGTCAGTCCAGCCGGAGAAAACAGGGCTGTTTACGAATGACGGCCGCTCAATCCAAACTTTATTCCTCATCATGAGCCATTCACTGTATACTGGATAAAATATTGACCACAGTTTTTAAGGATGAAAATAACATTAGCCTTAAATTGGAAAAAAACAAATAATATTTTCATTTGTTTTTCAACTAGGGATACACAGGCAGGATTTTAGTTTTGGCTGTTAATTTTAACAAACAACTATTGGCCGTTAGCAGTATTTGTCACTTGCTTGAATTTGTCATAAATCTAGATTAGTGTTTTGATCGTGTTTTAAATGAGTAAAGTTCAAAGTACTACTACTAGCTAGTTCATTGCTGCATCATCAAAATCATTTTCATTGAACATAGATTGGATCCATTTAACATCATAAAAAAATACAAACAAGACAACATAACCTTTTGCTATCAATTTTTTCCTATTAACCTCATATTTTACTTACTATAGAACATTACATATTTCTTTAATAAATAGAAAATCATTACACAACTCAGTGTCTCCACAAAGTTAATTAATAAACTATATTGGTCTGTTATATCAGCCTTTGTCATGCTATAGTCGATAATATATGGCTTTAAATTGATCAAAATTATAAATATCAGTGGCAGGTACATCAGTGCATCTCTAGTTTCAACAAAACGATCAATTTATAGGTTCTTATATCACTTCAAAACCGTTTAGGTTTTTTCCTAATACTTCTAATATTACCAGTACTTCTGTGATAATATGAATTATTGTAGGAGAAATAATGATACTGTGATGGTGAAAACAATGGATACCCATCTACTGTACATTTGCAACATGTTGCTTGCTTAAAAGTTTATCAAATTAGGGCTGGTCGACATCATCCAGCAGTGACACTTCAGAACAACTAATCCCAGCACACAGACTGATCAGACGGCGGCGAGGTCAGTATCTGAGTGGCTTGCAGCCGTTAGCTGCCACTGCTGACAGACCTGAGCATATGCATTTGGAGGAAGCTACAGAGAAGCAGGACCCAGGCGCATCAGTGAAGCAGCGAGGGTTTTCTGCGGGACGCTGCAGTACCTGGCAGTGTGGCTGTGCTGCTGCTGATGGGCGTGCGGCTGGGAGTCAAGGCCGCAGCCGGAGTCGCTCTGCTGGAAGCTGCTCTCCAGATGTCTCCTCTTCTGCATGCGCTTGTACTCCTGCTTGATGTTGCTCAGGATTTGCTCTGGAAGAGTGAAGAAAAGCATTCAGAAATTCTACAGTGACTCGAGAACATGATCAGAAGCAGCGGTGAGATACACCAGTTCACAATTTTCAACTTGTTGAATCTTTCTGTATCATTCATACCAGTTTGTACAAAGCCAACACTTTAGTTTCTACTATAAAGCGGCTCCCCAGTGTGTTCATGTTTTTACTCGCGTCTGACCTCAACCGACTGAACAGAAGAATGTGGATTCTTTTAACAATGTCTATGGACCTCAAAAAGCACAGTGACGGTGCTGCCTATGCGTGGTTCAGAAACACTCGGATTTCATCAAAAATATCTTAATTTGTGTTCCGAAGATGAAGGAAAGTCTTATGGGTGTGGAACGACATGAGGGTGATTACTTTCTTTCTTCAGTGGAAAAGAAATGAAGGTTTTTGAGGAAAACATTCCAGGATTTTTCTCCATATAGTGGACTTCACTGGGGTTCAACGGGTTGAAGGTCCAAATGTCAGTTTCAGTGCAGCTTCAAAGAGCTCTACATGATCCCAGACGAGGAATAAGAGTCTTATCTAGAGAAACCATCGGACATTTCTTTTAATCCGCCTACGTCACGTGTGACCTTTCCAGCATGACATGCATGGAGCATCACAGAGCAGTGCAAGATGAGCATTTGTGGTTAAAAAGTATATATATATATATATATATTTTTTTTTTTTTTTAGAAAATGTCCGATGGTTTCTCTAGGATTGTCTGGGATCATGTAGAGCTCTTTGAAGCTGCACTGAAACTGACATTTGGACCTTCAACCCGTTGAACCCCAGAGAAATCCACTATATGGAGAAAAATCCTGGAATGTTTTCCTCAAAAACCTTAATTTCTTTTTGACTGAAGAAAGACATGAACATCTTGGATGACATGGGGGTGAGTAAATTATCAGGAATTTTTTAATTCTGAACGAATCCTTTAATAACACTGTTTAATATCAAACACGTCCCACAGATTAGCAACAGCAGACTGCATTTTACACCACTCACTTATTCGGCTGATTTGGGGCTTTTAGGGAGGAACGAAAACGCACTGCTGTGAAGGAAAGGAATGTGCCCTGGATGGAATGCGGCACAAACTTTTTACATGAATTATCTTGTTTTCATAATCATCGCATTCAAAAATCAATTACAATTAATTGCACAACCCTAGTTTCAGCACAAGACAAAAAAGATAACTTAATTCAGTACTCACATGCTGTTTGACAGACTTTTAGTGTGTGCGCTCACAGAACAGAGCGTGAATAAATTGTTTAACTGGCAAGACTTTAATATGCATGCAAATAATAAACTTTTGTGATTGTGAATAACTACAATGTCACATGTGCGTAACCCTACTGCTGCGTTGCTCAAGTTGTTGGGAAGGAGAAGCCAGAAATGCAACCAATAGAATGTGAGCTGAAGAATATTATGATCTCTCTTCAAATGCAGATTGTGGAGACAATTTAACTTAAGTTGTGATATCGCACACCCTATATAAAAAAAGTTTAGCCTATATAACAGACAGAAACAATAGATTTTCTATTTATTTTAAAATATGCATATTACATAATTTAACAGCAAAGGGAGAGTTCCTTTCCCCCCAATTTGCTAGTTTTTATTCTGTGATTTGGTGTAGATTTCTGCAGAATCATGGGTAATGTGTTTCACCTGGAATTCCACTGTTGAACACTGTTATTTAACAAACAAGTTAAAATAATAATGTGGGCTGATGGCTTCAACAAAAGCACATACCGTAGATAAATGACCTTCGTAGGTCTGTAAGTTGTTAAAAAAAAAAAAAAAAATCCCCTATGGAAAAATGTAGTCATCTTAAAACAAAAATACACAGTTCAGTTCAGTTTTTTTTTTTAATATAGGCCTAATATTGCAATATTTATCCTAAGCACCTCATTATAGTTTCAAATTCATGTTGAATCAGAATAACCCCCCCTCCCTCTTGTAGACATCTCTAATCATGTTTTTACTGGCGTGGGGGCGGGGCAACTTGTCACTCACATGACATCCACCAATAGCAAACCACAACCATCCAATCAATTCCCCACAGACAAAAAGCCCTGCGCTACATTTGTTCTTGTTCCAGAAGCGTTTCACTCGGATATACGTCACAAAAGGGGAAGAAAACGGGAGCGCAACTTCCGTTTCATGCGGACTTTAAAAGCATTTTTACTTCCGGAAACCAACTGTTGCACTAATTCTGCTGTTTACAAATACTAGCATTAGCACTGGTGCGATTTCTCGCCTACTGCACGGACGTTTGTCAGGTAGTGCGAATTCACAACAACAACAACAAAAAAAGTCACCCTGTCATAATCAGACCCACCAGCAGGAAAAGACAAACCACTGAGTTCGACATCACTTCCAGTCCATGACGGAACACACAGGACTGAGAGACGAACAAACCCTGATCAGTATCATAAACAATAATGCTACTAGACCGATGAGAACCATTTAAAAATAAAATACGTTAATGTACTTCATAAACACGGTCAATAATCGAAGCAAATAACAAAAGCCTTGCGAGATCCGAAGCCTCAGAGTTAATAATCGTCCGTTTGTCTGTACAGGTCACAGCAGCATTCCTGGCCCACTTCGATTTGAAAACAACTTTTACATTATATTTGACTTTCTAACACAGTGTATAAAGAGAGTATCTGCGATAACGAGGTTTACACGGACACAGCTGGCTATATTTAGTCGTGTGTTTAGATGTCGCCAGATAACAGGGGTACCTCCGTCCAGGCAGTTTTAGCATAATTTCACCCGTGTACACACATATATTCTTGAGTTTTTGATCAAGTGAAGCTCGACTGACCTGTGGTGAGGGCTGAAGACACTCTGCCGAAGGGCGACGGCTCCATGCGCAGGTACTTCTGCGGGGACGCGCTGGAGCTGGACGGAGACATGGGCGCACATCTCCTCCTCTTCGGAGACGCCGGGTTCATCAGAGGATCGAAATCCATAGTCCTTTTAAGAGTGGCTCCACAAGCCATTTTATCGAAAGATTGTGTTTGATAAAAGAACGCGGAGAAAAGAAATAATCCGCTCGAAAAAGCGAGAGCCCCCCTGCTAGTCACTGTCCTGCTTTGATCTCAAGGGAACACGACTCAATCGCTTCGCTTTTATTCAAATTCTGAGTTGACCTTCAGGCCAAAACATTGACTAAGAAAACACAGACGCGTATATGCACGGAAAAATGTAGTTGTGGAGTCGATACTCCTCATGAAAGCACCGATGATTTCGGATTGTGCCGAGATCCCGTCCGACGCCTCTTGAGCGAGCGCTAGCCGGCTAACAAATATGGCGTGGAAACAAAACATTTGGCGACGCCGCTTCTCTGCGCATGCGCGGAGGGTTTCCGGCGAAGCCGGTACTTGTAGTTTATGCAAGATTCTTCCTCACACTCGTTACCTGTCAAGGCCTGAAATGACAACTACATAACCCAGAACACCCTGTTCGCATTTCTCTCCGAGTGAAGTCGCCCATTGGTGGTTTTGGATTGTTTGTGGATTTGAAAAAAGCCCCTAAATATCTGCCTGAAGGGCTCAAACAACATGTCTATTAATACGTCAAACTCCTCTGAACTTTGAACATGCTAATGTTTGATTGATATGAAACTGATAAAACTGACTGAAGATTACAGATTCAAACACTTACGTTAGTAATAAAACAATAGAACAGATGCAAACACTGATCTTCTTGCCATCTTAATACATTTCAAAAAAGGATCCACTACACAGCTTTCATTTCAATGCCTGGACCGTTCCTAATATTCGGTATGTTTTCATCACGCATACATCAGTAACATTTTTTAAGTATCATCATACATATATTAGTTTTCTTTCATCACAATTAAAGAGTTAGTTCACCCAAAAATGATCATTCTTTCATGTTTTTGTGGAACACAAAAGAAGATTTGTTGAAGAATGCTGGTAACCAAACAGTTGTTGTGACCATTGATTTCCATTGTATAGACATTTCTCTCAATACATTCTTTGTGTTCCACAGAAGAAAGAAAGCCGTACAGGTTTGAAAGACATGAGGGTGAGTAAATGATGACAGAATGATAATTTCTGGGTGAATGATCCATGTAACCACAGACAGATTATTTTAAGGTTACATAAATCAGAAACTCTCAATCTGAAAAGCCTTTAAAAATTCCTTTAAAAAACATACAGAGCTTTGAATAGTCTAGTACCTCATGCCATTCACAAGTCCTCTCCTGTGGCCTCATGGGATAGTAAAGAGTCCATTGGTTAAGCACTTCAAAACATCAGCTGAAGTAGGTCATCTGGTACTTTTCACCTACTGTTTTATGAATACTGTTAATTCAGACATACTCCTTTCATATACTGCTCTTCATGTAGTATATATAGTCCATAAGTTGACTTCTTCTTGTGTGTCTATTCAGGATGAAAACAGATAAATTATGCTGTTTCCACCTGGTATTAAGATGCGTTTTCAGTTATCAGACCACAAGTGGTCAGCCCGAGACACATTCGAACACATTCAACCACTACTCTACGAAAGCAATCTGGTTGAACATGGTTTTGACTACCTCTGGAAGTGGTCAAGCTCCACCATTTATGCTTATTTAGGGTCGTCCACTTCTGATTGGATTGATGAAAATGCATCTTTTTGAATTGATGAACCAGTGGTGTGCAGTGGTGTTCATAAATGAGGAGACAAAGTCGTCACTTAATGTTTTATATATATATATATATATATATATATATATATATATATATATATATATATAAATCAAATGCAAATTCATGTCCCAGTTACACTTAATGTCGTCACATTTTCCTGGTTAAATAAACATAACCTAAAAAACATTACCTAAAAAGATGTACATACATTACCTAAAAATAAAAACCAAATACAATTCTATTTTGTATTTGTACATTCAACAATGTTATTAAAATGTTCTATGTATTAAAACCAAGTATAAATCTCATACTTTTATTCCAGTTTTATTCCAAAATAATAACTAAAGACAGTAACAATTTAAATAATACATTTTAATTTGTGAACTAATGTTCAGCTGTTTCTTTTAATAGTCAACTTATTTTCATCAGTCATCAAAGCTCAGTAAACACTGATCACAGACATGAAGATGTATCTTTAATTTCACAGAGCTGCTTGCTCACTAAAACCCCACAGTCATCATGTTTTCAGGCTATTTCATTTTTGATTTTGACCTGACATAAAGCAGTGATATCTAAGTGGGTGAGTTGTGTACTTACTTTTTAGATAGTCTTCCCATAGACCTTATTCACAGCAGCGCTATCTTTGATTTTTGACCGAAAGTGAGGCTGTGAGGGATAAACATACATCTCTTCAATGGGTTGTTCTACTGACGAAACACTGCAAAAAATATCTTTCCAAGAAATTTATGTAGACAGAAAACTTCAAACAACATGAGCTGTGGAAAATTATAAGTGATCTAGGAGCTTTATACAGCGGATGCCATTGAAAACACGGTAAATCTATCCCTCACAGCCTCGCTTTCATACCTGTCATGACGCTGCTCTGAATAAGGTCTATTAACGTCATCATTTTGTTCACTCAGACCGATTTGCGAACGTGCACGAAAACAAGAGCCGGGATTTGTCGCACAAACCCACTGCATGCTTTAAGGTGTCTGTTAAAACTCAATAAGCTCAGGGGAGGCAAGAGAGACACTGCCTCCTGCTGTAACTTTACCTGTAGGTGTCGCTGTTGGACAGTGTTACTTTAGAAAAACTACTGATTTATACACTTTTTACTGTCACATTTTGTAATATTTGCATTGCTTTATTTTTCTAATATGGATTATTTCCTCATTCAGTTTGAGGAGGCACCCCTGGTGTGAACAGGGCTTCAGTTCATTCTTGATAAGAATCAAACTGTGCAACTTATGCTTATCTGTCTCTAGTTCTCAGGATTAGGTGGGCCTCAGATACTATTTACCTCACAGGGGTGAAGCTGTGATGCTTATCTAGGTAGGGATGAATTCAGGTCAATCGGGACAATTTTTGTCTTTGAGTTGACTGGGTAAAAGTGTCCCAATCAACCTGAATTCACCCCTATATTTGAGCTTACAGTTGGAACATTTTCTCACGTCTTTCCCTCACTGGGTGTTAGATCAGTATGGATAAGAACTGCCCACTCAATGCCTAAACATCACACAAGCCTCCCTTAATTAGACTTGATGACCGCAGTGTCAAACAGCACATTCTCAATTAAGAATCCAGCGGAAGATATACTCGGGTCTCCTAGTCTTTACTTCAGAGTTTCCTATGCCATATTAATGAGACGGTGTAGTAAGTCACATGACTATGTCATAAAGGTTTAATGTTTATTGTTATGCAGTCAGTTTACAACAAAAGAAAACATAGTCCTTTCATCTCAGAAATATTTTTTTTGTTTTAGATTTCATAATGAATTCAAGCAACCTCAGTGTCCGCTCATTTTCAGCCCTTTTTACCATGGATTGGAATGTGAGCAAAGAATTGCGTTTGACTAGAGGACACAAAGGATACACTTGATGAAAATATGCAGCATGAAGGCCACGAAACGCCAAGGATCTTTGTGTATACGCATCTTTTTCTCTCCGTTTTGGCCTTCCATTCACACTGAGATGGCGTTTTTGTCCTGCAAAAACTGAGCATTTTGAAAACGCTTTCCCAAGTGGATAAATTTGAAAACGCCGTTTTTGCTTTGTGTTGTGGACTGTGAAAATGGAGGTATTTGATACCTATTCATATCGTAGTCCTGCAAAGATGGCAGAAAATTTACTTGCAATTGCTGTCCTGTGGCAAAACATGAGGGCAGTTGTGTTTTAGACCAAACGTATAAAGGTGATCGAGTGCAACCTGGACGCATCAGTGAATGCTGAGATATTTTGCTAAATAAAATGATCCTGCCAGTAGTATGAGAACTTGATTATGTCTGTATCATCTCAGTTAACTTTTATGAGGTTTTACGCATGCGCAGTAAGATGAATTTAGTGTTTTCCAACGTTTCAGTGTGGATGAGAAACTTTTGGGAAATGCTTGAAAACACTAGTGTGGATGGAGAGCGTTTTGAAATGAAAATGCCATTTTCAAATAAATGTAGACGTATTAATTTAGACATAGCATCAGTGTGTCAAAAGTCTGGCTGCAAAATTAAAAAAAAAAAAAAAATAGCCAATGGTCATTCTATTGCCAATGTGTCCATAAGGGATGTCCACCTACTGGGATAGAGTGTGACGCAAGCATATGAAAGGGAAAAAAGAAAAGAAAAAAAGATCAGATTCACTTCTCCCCATGATAAAGAGATAATGATTAAGGGCAGCATACCCAGTGCTGAGTCTGGCTGTATGTGCTGGCTTATGCATTGCCATTTATCTCAATGGCAGCTGATCAGCTGGAGCATGCATCTGCCATCTTTGCTCCTGGACACTTATGTGCCCTTCACGTAGAGTCGGAAATATATGAGGTCAGAGCACAAGAATGACGTTGTATATCAATTCTAGATGATAAACAAGTTGCCAAGTTGTTACGTTGGAAGGCATCTTGATTTGAAATGTGGCAGCGGAAACACTGATCTGTTATAATGATCTATTGATCAGTGAGCAAAAAAAAAAAAAAGTCTGTAGAGAATTACAATGAATGATTTTGCCAGTTATTTTAATTTTACATATTGTACCATGTCAAATATGTACGGGACAGCTGATAAATAACTAGTTAATCACTCTACCACTTAAGTAAAAGAATATAAAAGATAAAAATGAATAATTCAGGTGTAGTTATTTGGGTCATTTTTGGTTTGTTTAGATTCCACCAGGGGTGGGCTAAGGGGGCTGGAGCCCCGAATGTTTTTCCAAAAGCCCCGAATCTTTCAGGTTTGAGGTTTCTTAACAGTGCTGTCAAAATATAATTTTTCTAATCTCTCTATTAAAATATGTTAAACAGTTCAATATCACTTTTCTGCAGTATACACCGATAGCTGCAGCGCTTTCTCTCTCTTCTCTCCGACAGTGAGTTCACACACACCGCAGTTGTACACAGACACGCCTCCTGTCACTCACTCAGAGCAGAGGCAGGCCAAGAGACTCTCTTTCGTTCCGGTTGAAGGGTTTTTGTTATGATAACAACTGATATGAAAAATTTAGCACATTTGTCAGCTTAACATTCATTCAGTGTTTCCCATTAATTACCCTATGCCGCCATTGTTCATAATGAACCGTAAATTTAAAACATACATAGCCTAAATGGTCTGTAACGTTGTATTTTGCCAACGAACTAAAATCGAAACCGTGATATGGCTTTGTTCCTAAAACAGCAAAAGACAGCGGTTAAAGGATTAGTTCACTTCTGAATGAAAATTTCCTGATAATTTACTCACCCCCAAGATGTTCATGTTTTTCTTTCTTCAGTCGAAAAGAAATGAAGGTTTTTGATGAAAACATTTCAGGATTATTCTCCTTATAATGGACTTCACTGGACTCCACTGTTGAAGGTCAAAATTACAGTTTCAGTGCAGCTTCAAAGAGCTTTAAATGATACCAGACGAGGAATAAGAGTCTTATCTAGCGAAATGATCGGTCATTTTCTTAAAAAAATACAAATGTAAATACTTTATAAACACAAATGACCACCTCGCAAGTGCTTCCGCTTTCTGTATTCTTCAAAAAGCTTACGCTGAATGTCCTACACCTTCCCTATTCAACTTACGGAATGAACGCGGCGCCAGTTCCGTTTTTTCCGTAAGTAGAATAGGGAAGGCGTAGGACATTCAGCGTAAGCTTTTTGAAGAATACGGAAGGCGAAATGGCGGAAGCACTTGCAAGGCGATCATTTGTGTTTATAAAGCATACAGTTGTATTTTTTTTTTTAAGAAAATGACCGATCATTTCGCTAGATAAGACCCTTATTCCTCATCTGGTATCATTTAAAGCCCTTTGAAGCTGCACTGAAACTGTAATTTTGACCTTCAACAGTGGAGTCCAGTGAAGTCCACTATAAGGAGAATAATCCTGGAATGTTTTCATCAAAAACCTTCATTTCTTTTCGACTGAAGAAAGAAAGACATGAACATCTTGGATGACATGGGGGTGAGTAAATTATCAGGAAATTTTCATTCAGCAGTGAACTAATCCTTTAAGTATATATATACAGTCTGTTTGTGCTGCGTGTTTTAAAGAGAAGTGCGCACATTTGCTCACGTGATCAGCTGATCAAAATAAAAGCTCAAGGGTTTATTTCTTGCAAGTGAAGAAATTAGTACAAAAGTATTGTAATTTCCCTATACTGTAACTACTTATAAAATTTTCATTTATTTTACAGTGCATTTGTTACAATATATAGATATTACTCTCATATGAATAATTATAAAGGCCTAAATCATATTATAATATTATTGTAGGCCTAATAATTGTTTGGCATCCTAAAACACCAGTGTCAATGTAATGTAGACTGAGACTCTATATCACAACTATAAAGATGTTTGAGCCCTCTTTAATGTCCAGGTATGCTGTTTCTTTGTTCAGTTTGCACACATGGGCTTAAGCTCTCAGTTTTGAGCTCTCAAAGTGCACCAGATTGATGCATTTAACCTTAAAATGCACAAAATTTTCTAATGGGGGGTCATGCCCCCGGACCCCCCTAGAGGAGCTTCACCCAACAACGTTTTGCAAATTTCTGTGGGAAACAACTTTACTCCAGCATACTACAAAGTTCCTTTCATGACAGTAAATGACAGTACGCCTAATGTTTACAATGTCTGGCTCCGCCCCTAGATTCCACATGAATAATAACACTCCTGACTCAGGTAGGAGCTTCCTGTGGGCACTTGAAGGTCCATTTTGACAAGTTCTAAAAAAAAAAAGAATAGGCCTACTTGATTTATGATGCTGCTCACGTTTGCAAACTACTATTGTTTATTTCCTATAGTTTCACAGTGTTGTTTCTCCTGTTTTATTACGCTTTTGTTATCACTTGTAGTAATATGTTGTATATTATTCTTCCCTCAGTTCGCTCTCCCCGCCCTGCAAAAGGCCCAGCCCGTGATCGCCTGCGTCAGAAACCCCATTGATGCGCGCGGGCGTGAGTGCGCGATCGCGAGAGAGGCAGTTGATAGGGAGCACCGCGCGTGAGCAGCGCCGCCCGCCATTTTACATTATTGGGAATCAAGCGGAGCTCCGCCGGGGAGTCATTTACCCGCCCCCAGAACACATATTCAACAAAAACAGACCCGAGCAGACCAGCAAAACATCGTCAGGTAAGCATGCGGCCGCTCTGGGCTACCTTTCGTAGCGTTTCTCGCGGCGGAGGATTTTATTTTACCGGTGTTTGGAAACAATGTGCTGGGCGCGCGGGGGGAGGGGTTTTACCGGACACGTTAAACACGCGCTAGCCTTATGAGAGCAGGCCTTTAAAACACATTAAACGCATACATATTTTCAGCGGTGCATTTTATTAGTAATTACAGCGTGTGGCTGCACACTAGATTCGATCATGATGTGTATGTGTATGAGTCACGCTGCTGGGTTAGTAAGCTAATGCTAATGCAGCTACATTGACTGAAGACACCGCCGGAAGCAGATTTAACACACTAAACTGTTTTTATCTCGCAGCTTTTATAATTTTCTTGTGGAAAATGCATTAATGGTACGTTTTGCGCAATGCGTTGTCGTCTTGTAGCTGTTTTAAGGGTAATTTGGTCGGTGTGTAGCTGTGCAGGGCCTGAGACCCATGCTGCACGCGCGCGAATAGAGACTCCACGCCGACGCGCACACGTGTTTTTATCCAGTAACGATTTTAACGTGTGTTTGCACACGGATTGCGGTCGTAGATGCTGTTTAACATCAGTTCACTCTGGTTTAGTCTCTTTCTTGAGTTTAGAGTGAATGCGCTCTCGTACTGTTTTATTATAATGAAGGAAGGTGGGTTGAGTGAGGGGCTGAAGCATCACACGACCTGATGTTGTGAACACTTGTTTGCAAACATTGTAGATGCAGTAAATGATTGTGGAGTGAGAGGAACAGTTACCGTGTCTGTAGGTGTTTAGGGGGTCGTTTGCTTTACGCATAATTGTGTAAGAAAAGCCGAAACGTTATTTTAAGCAATTGCATGCAGGTTAAAACAACCTGGATGATTTTGACTCTATGGAACCCTACTCATAAAATTGAATACCCACGTAATTTGTGTAATTGTCTACCCAAACCTGCAATAATTTGGCTCATTGCATTTGAACAGATTTCTGGAGACATGGCCACAGAACATATTAATGGGAATGGTACAGAAGAACCAATGGACACGACTGCTGCAGTTACCCATTCTGACCACTTCAACACTTTATTAGAAGCTGGTTTACCACAAAAAGTTGCTGAAAAGCTAGATGAAATTTACCTAGCAGGTAAGCCAAATCTCGGACCCTCCAAATTGACTCCTCATCCTTTTTGCATCACATTCAAATGCATGTTGAACTGTACGTGTCATATGTTTTCTTGCATAGGGAATTGGCAGGTAATTAGCAACTTTGTGTGGTTTCACCACAAAATGGGTACTGCAGCGTTAAATGATGCTGAATTGTAATGGCACATCAGCCCACAGAAATAAAGGCTGGATTGAGCGTGTCTGGTCCGACCCTGAGAGCAGCCTTTCTGGGGATTATCTCTCTGTTGTTAAAGGGGGGTGGGGAGGGGTCCGTCCCGGGGGGACGCGGGCCAGCTGGGCATATGCTGGGACAATAGAGGCAGCTGTCTGGAGCGGAGACAGGTGATGTGCCCCTACGGCTTATCACTAACAGATGCTAATTGTGAAGGGGGTGAGAGGGGCTCGGCTCTTCTGGGATAATCATTCATTGTTGTATTACTATATTAATGGGGAGCTGCTATTGACTGCGGGTGTAGTGTTAGAGATGGGATTTATCAATGCAATTACAATATTTTTTTTTTATTTATTTTTTTTTTTTTATTGCCAATATCATGGTGGCCGATATAAAGCTAATGGGCTGTGTGTGATATCTTAATTTAAAGACAAATAACTCTTGCATAACAATTGCTTAAATAAAATTAACTTATTTTACATATTTTTCAAATTAGAGATAATTTATTGGAAAATATCAACATGCAAAAGATTATTTGAATTTTAAAATCTGTAAAATAAACATTTACTTTAGATAGAAACTTCTTGATTCTGATTATAGTGTTGATTATACTTCTTGAATATAGTGTTTTTCCCAAATGAAGACAGGAAAAAAGGCTCTGTACACTAATCTGGTTTGTAAGCACTGGGAATCATTTCCTCAAACTGAGAACAGATAGTGTTCATTTTACATACTTTACACAGTGAATAAGACATAGCAGCCAACTTGATACATAGTTTGAAATGTCTGCGTCCAGTTAGCATCATGGAGAAAAGTACACTTGTTTTTATGCAGGCTACAAATGCACACTGAAGATCTAACAGTTTGGTTCCCCAAATTTGTGGGGTTTATGAAATGTTTCAGGAGTTCAAAGACATGTTTTAAAGATATAAATGCATATTTGCTGATAGTATGTGAAGGTATTATAGCATTTTCCTTTGTATTGCTAATAATAGAGAAGCAAACACTGTTTTTGCTTTTTGGTATATTGTTCACTTTCTTTGTTTAGCAGTTCTAATTAAACAGAAGACTGGTTAACTAATGAAGATTGAGAGTGTGAGCTCAGGTGCTAGCATTAAAAACAAGTCCTGGCACTGTCAATGTCGCCTTCAACAGTTAACGGTCAAACAGAAAAATACATCAGCTAATGCTGATAAAGTTCCACATATCAGCTGACGTATCGACCACTAGAATTGTCAGATCTTCAGACAGCCACTTACTCCTGGAGTATATAATGACTTTAAAAGTGTTTATCCCATAGTCTCCAGTGACTGGAGAAGTCATTAGCATTGCTGCCATTCCTGAAGTCTGTACTGATGCCCAGTCCAAATGATGATTCATATGAACTCTCTCTCTGAGAAACTCTGGTACACTGAGGAATATTCAATAATCTGACTGGACGGGCCATAAAGCATCCTGTAGTTCCTGACATCACTTGGCAACGCTGAGGTTTCCCTGATTTTCTCCCTGCAGGCCTTGTGGCGCACAGTGACCTGGATGAGAGGGCCATTGAAGCACTGAAAGAGTTCAATGAGGAAGGTGCACTGCAAGTTCTCGTCCAGTTCAAAGAGAGCGATCTATCCCATGTGCAAGTAAGTGCGCTCACTTTGCTGTTTGAGAGATTCGGGTGAAACATGGAAAGGTTTTACTAACACTCTCGTGCTCTAACCTAGAACAAAAGTGCCTTTCTCTGTGGAGTGATGAAGACCTACAGGCAGAGAGAGAAACAGGGGACCAAAGTTCTAGATTCCACTAAAGGACCAGATGAAGCAAAAATTAAGGTGCGTTTTGGCCTTGTTACATCTTGTTTCTATTAAATGCGTGCCTGTGTTGATTCATTGCTTGGGTCTTGTTTTTCAGATTTTGCTTGATAGAACAGGCTACACCCTTGATGTCACTACAGGTCAGCGCAAGTACGGTGGCCCTCCGCCAGAGTCCGTCTACACAGGAGCTCAGCCCACGGTTGGGACGGAGGTAATTCACATCAGGACGGTGGCACTCATGCTATGAAACGGTGAATTTTGCGGAGCTGTTAAGCGCTAGATCAGGTGTCTTCAAAGGCTGTCCAAATGATGAATTATGTACACTGTGCTGGAGTAACTTTGTTACGCTGACAGTTACTGCTAAGATCTGACTCGACAGCCTCTCAACATTTGAGAGCCATCTGTCTGCTCTAAAACCAAGCAGATGCTGCTCACGTTAGAAGGTACACTAAAGGCCCGATATACTCGCTGCAACATTTATTTTTTTTTAATTAGTTTTATTATTTGCTTATTTGTAAAAGTTTGAAACACCTTTGCTGCAATATACTGTTAGCAAACATCCTGACAACCAAAGTGACATGGTGCAACTACATAATGCGGTAACTAAATGAAAATAACCCTGGTCACAATCAAGTATTATAGAGTGGTTATGATTAATGAATGACTTGCATCACCTACGGGTTCACTATTGTTCAGTGCATGTTTAAGGCTGATACCTTGAAGATTAAGTTCATAAATTCATATTGCTCGGTGGGGTGTTTAGATTGGCTCTAATCTGTCAGACAGGCTCATTGACTGCACTATTCTCTCCATACTGCAGATCTTTGTGGGGAAGATCCCGAGGGACTTGTTTGAAGATGAGCTAGTGCCTCTGTTTGAAAAGGCAGGGCCGATCTGGGACTTGCGTTTGATGATGGATCCTCTGAGCGGCCTGAACAGGGGCTATGCCTTCCTCACGTTCTGCACTAAAGAGGCTGCACAGGAGGCCGTCAAGCTAGTAAGACAAACAAATCCATACAGATCCTTTCATAGTGTATATCTTCCTCTTCTAACTTCAAGTATCAATACATGGCAAAAGTGCAGTTGGGTAGTGATAGTCATGGGTGTTGTTTTGCAAGTGAGTCTTTAAGAATGCAACAGTTGTTCAAGTATTCAATCCCTGTTTTTCTCCTCTCAGTGTAACAATCATGAAATTCGCCCGGGCAAACATATTGGCGTGTGTATATCAGTGGCAAACAACAGACTCTTTGTGGGCTCCATTCCCAAGAGCAAGACAAAAGAACAGATTGTTGAAGAGTTTTCCAAAGTCACAGGTGAGCTTTGCCTTGAAGTGAGGGCGCATTCCTGTGCTTCTCGGTGTTTTCTCGACATGCTCCATTTATTTGGATTCTTTAAAGATTAAGACAGATTTAATGTTTCTTTCTTTCTTTTTCTTAGAGGGTCTTACTGACGTAATCCTTTACCATCAGCCGGATGATAAGAAAAAGAACAGGGGCTTCTGTTTTCTGGAGTACGAGGACCACAAAACAGCAGCACAGGCTCGACGGAGGCTCATGAGCGGGAAGGTGAAGGTCTGGGGCAATGTGGTCACCGTCGAGTGGGCCGACCCTATTGAGGATCCCGACCCAGAGGTCATGGCGAAGGTCAGAACATTATCCACTGAGAGTGCAAAACCAGGAGTTTTTCCTGAAGCTTTGAGACTCACTTTCTCGTGTGATAGATCCAAGATCGCCACCTTTGCTTCCAGATGATCGCTTATGTACGCTGTTCTAAAGTACTAGAGTTTTATGCTGACTATAAAGTCATTTCAAGATTGTGTGTTTATCCACTGTCAATCAAAGTCTTGGGGTTTTCAACTGATCTAAACGCTTATTTAGGATCTATCTTAGGATCTTCTCTTATAACTAGGGAGCTCACGTTGTCATCTCATCTGCTCCTAGGTGAAAGTGTTGTTTGTCAGAAACCTGGCGAACAGCGTCACAGAGGAAATACTTGAAAAAGCATTCGGCCAGTTTGGCAAACTGGAGCGAGTAAAGAAACTGAAAGACTATGCCTTCATTCACTTTGACGAAAGGGATGGAGCAGTCAAGGTGAGTGCTTTTGAACAGCACTTAATTTGGTTGGAAAAACTGTTTTTAATGGTCATTACAGTGGTGTTGTCAACGTGGATGTTCGCAGGCGCTGGCAGAAATGAACGGCAAAGATTTAGAGGGAGAGCACATTGAGATTGTGTTTGCCAAGCCTCCCGACCAGAAACGGAAAGAGAGGAAGGCGCAGCGTCAAGCAGCGAAGACGCAAATGTGAGTTTTACAGATTTACATCAGGGGTGTCCAACTCTGCTCCTGCAGAGCTGCCTTTCTGCAGATTTCAGCTCCAACACTTGTTTACGAGTCACCCTGAAGACCTTTTTCAGGTGTTTGATAAGGTTTGGAGCTGAACTCTGCAGCCCTCCAGGATCCTTTTGATTTATGTGAATACAAACCACTCTGCATCACTGAGGTGACCGATCGTGGAGCAGCTTATAATCTTATGCGAATATAAACTCACATTTTATGCTTTTTTTTTTTTTTTTTTTTTCTCACAGGTATGATGATTACTACTACTACGGCCCTCCTCAAATGCCGCCTCCTGCCAGGGGCCGGGGCAGGGGTGCCAGTCGGGGCGGTTACTCTTACCCGCCCGACTATTACGGCTACGAAGATTACTACGATTATTATGGTTACGATTACCATAACTACAGGGGCGGCTACGACGACCCATACTTCGGCTACGATGATTTCCAGGCGCCCGCTCGAGGCAGAGGGGGGCGCGGCGGGGCTAGAGGTGGGGCGTCTCCTGCGCGTGCCAGAGGGGCCAGCGCTCCACGGGGCAGGGCGGGCTTCCCACAGCGCGGAGGTGCCGGAGGCGGTCTGGGAGCGAGCAGGGGCCCACGCGGAGGAGCCAGAGGCGGGGTTCTGCCGAGAGGGCGCGGGGTACGTGGTGCTCGGGGTGGACGCGGTGGAAATGTAGGAGGCAAGCGCAAAGCTGATGGCTACAACCAGCCAGATTCCAAACGGCGCCAGACCATTAATCAGAACTGGGGCTCGCAACCCATTGCACAGCAACCCTTGCAAGGTGGCGATCATTCTGGTAACTATGGTTACAAATCTGACAACCAGGAGTTTTATCAGGATTCTTTTGGGCAACAGTGGAAGTAGAGAATGTAGGGCTTTTTTTGTTTTCTTTTCAATAAAAACAAAACAAAACCCTTTTTATAGAGACTTGATTGGCCCTCAAATCCATTAAAGGTTGCCTCTCTCCTCCTCCTGGCGGGTTTTTTTGTACATATTTTAAGAATCCGCTTGGACTCGATCAGTAGTCACTCCCACCTGCTTCTGCCGAACTGTTTTTGTTTTATGTTTTGTTTGGAAGTCGTTTCCTACTTTTTAAAAATCGGGATTGAAATTTTTAAATTTGCAATTTTGTGCTCAATCTGTCTATTTGGCTATATAGTACCATGTATGTTCATAGGAATTTTGCTCTTCATGTCTTAAGTAGGTAACAGCAACAACAACAAAAAAAGACGAAAAATGAAAAGGATAAAAAAATCACTGTCTCAAACTTGTATTCAACAAAGAAAAAAGAAAAAAAAAGAAATTGCTATTTGTATGTTACAAAAGATAATGCTAGTCAAATAGCTTGTCTTGTTTTTGGGGAAAACGATTTAAAAGAAAAAAAACAAAGGACTTTGATCCTTATTTTTGGCTTTACATTTTGGCTTGTATTCTTTGCTGTTTGTCTGCTTGAATAAACATACACGCACCAGTGTACAAAAACTCAAATTGTGTTTCAAATTCATGTTTCGGCAAATTCTCTCTTCAAATTGCCTACAAATTTATGGCTTCTTGTGGAAGAAAAGGACTAAAGGTTTGCCTGTAGACATGTGCTGCTACCTCACTCTGCATGCCTTCAAATTGATATCACCAAGTCGAAGTCCGCATCCTCTCTCCACTCAAGCTTTGTGTAAATACATACCCCATTTCACACGATCTCCTCCAACTGAGAGGCTTTTCTTTACTCCGATTCACTGCCATTGCAATTTTTGGGAACCTTCTCTCCCGAGGTCCCTGTGTGTTTTGGCTTCAATGGGGTTTTGTTAGAGAAACTCCTCGAGGACCGAGGCTAAACTCGATGATAGCCACAGAAAGCACAATTTGATGCAAAGCAGCGTGTCCAGATGAGGCGTCTTTGTCGCTGGAAGCTCTAACTCTCTTTGCCCTTGCACGTTTGTCCCAAATTTTGAAGCAACAGTGGGAAACTACCATGCATGACTTTTGCCTTTTGTTTTTCCTCTTTCGTATCTCCCATAACCCTTCCCACCCCTTCAGATCCTCCCACTGTTCTGCTTGTTTCTCTCAGGCTCCTTTCACTTGTGCATGCCAGAACCCGTAGGGTGTCGTAGCCTCTAGTGAATGCATTTCGCTTTCTCTTTCCTTGACATCCCTTGCGGTCGTTTTGTGTCCTTGTGTGAATTTTCTTTTTCCTTTGTGTTGTATTCATTGTTAACGCTCCTCTAATTTGTGTTCCTTTTGTTACCTGGCTAGCAGGGAAAAGGGGTCGAGGCTGGTCCTGACATGTCCCAGTGAAGACTGACTAGATCAGTGGGGTCACGCCAGGTGCTGCCAGCGGATGTGATGGTAAGGTCCGTTCCACGGTCCAACTCAGTTCCTGCCTTACGGAAGCATATCTTCTCCCTGTCTGCCTCCAAGATTGCCATCAACGCAAAGTCACGATTTAGACATGTTTGGACTCTTCTTTGTGTATTGTTTTCTTTGTTTTTGTATTTAACTTTTTAAGTTTATAAGAATGTCCCAGAACCCTTGTGTCATGAACGAAAATGCCATTTACAGTTACTTATGGAGGTCAAGTAGCCCAAAGGAGTTTTATCCTTAAACGTTACATGTATTTTGCACTTTGTAGATGTTTGAAGTGGCTTGGAGGAGCTTGATGCTGTTGTGTATATTTTTGTGCATTTTAACTGCAGCTTATCATGAGGATGAACATGTTAAGCTTGTATTTGAGTCTTGCGTTTTATTTTATTTTTATTTTTTCTCTTGGTTGTTACAACCTGGCGTGATTTGACCAGGCATTCCAGGTTAAATGGTTCTTTTCTGAACCCTTTTTTTAGGAATTTTTTTTTTTTTTTTTTTTTGGAAAGGGTTGGTTAACTACCTCATCCTGGAGGCTGAAACTGCCCTATCTGTACTGTACATACGGAGACCTAATGCAAGCAGGGCTTTTTATATTCAACTTATGCACAAGGGCATCATCAGAGCCAATGTACCTAGTGTATTATAGTCCTTTTGTAATAATGCTGAACAGTCAGACTGGGCATGTGAATGACACTCATGTGATGAGTCTAAAGAAGCATCAGTCTGAGCTGCCTCTGAGGATGTAGTTACAGGTTTGGAAAGACAGGTGACGAGGATGTCACTTGTTCGTAAAGGCTTGAACTTGAGGAAAAAGCTACTTTGAGAAGCTTTAGCTGCGTTTCTCAGAACCCTGCCCCAAATGAATTGCATTTTAAAGCTTTATTTTAAGAACATGCAGTCCACATTGATGGCTGCTTGATCGATTTTGAAACCAACACCATCCCTTTTGTGTACTGTGCCACCTGGACATGCACAAGTCACCATCGTTTTTAAAGGTAAGTTCAGAGTATCACTTTCGCATCAAGACCGTTCAGATCGAACCGGTGCTTCCGCTTTCTCCTCTTGACGGAGGCAGTTAGGCTGGTCTGGCTCTCAGCTGCGATCGATCTCTGTACTCGAGCTTTGCTCTATCTCCATCCCTGGTGCTGATCCTGAATCAGACCGGATTGGTGAGAGCTGCTCCGTTTCTGCCGTTATCCATTCAGTCTGTAACGAGAGCTGTGCTCAGGGCGAACAGGACGTATGATGTCATTGAACTGGGCACACCGTAGCTGCCTTTTCGTCACATTTAATGTGATGGGTTATTGAGATATGCATCATTTTGGGCATGTTATTGGTAACTTCAATCCTCTTGTGTGCTCGTACAGGGTTTATACATTTTTAAAGGGATTCTGTTGATGTTTCAGTTTCTTTTTGTTTTGCCTCTTTAAAAGTATTGACTGGATTTTTGAATATGACTGACTCCACAATGATTTCTGTATCACCATCAAGCCATTTTTATAAAAAATGGTGTTTTAAAGTACTGCTGCATAACAAGTGTTTTTGCATTCCTGCAAATAAATTTTGTAAAATGAAAAAGTGTGGTCTCACTCAATGCAGTTCTGTCTCCAGAATGCTTTAGTCTCTATGGCATTGGGTAACTTTTTTTTTTTTTTTTTTTTTTTTTTTTTTTTTGATTTATTGAATGTTTAAAAAGCTTTGAATTTCAACTGCCACATCACTACTTTCATGTCTGATGACTTCTACCTCATTTGTTAGTGTCTGTTGTCAAACTTTCAAGTACTGTCTTAAGGGCATTTTCACTTTTTTTTTTTTTTTTTTTTTTTTTTTTCATTACTCAAAATACAGTGGTTCTTTTAGTTATTAAAATCAAGCTTGTTTACAAATGGGATCCTAAAGTTACACTGCTTCCATTAGCTTGGCTAAAGGTTGTGTTCAATAACTATATGAATTCATGACATATTTGTAAATTTTGTAGATGCTCTGTAAATTGTTTTGGAAAATGCATAAATCTTTTTGACATTAAAATAATATTCCTAGTACATACCTAGGCTGTTGAAATGTGAGTGTTAAAGATCAGTTGGCTGGTTATGAAACACTACCTCAGTTGCACAGTGATATGGTCAAATCAGGGCTTTCCAGGGATCATAAGGAGCTCAGTCACCACACGTTTTGAGCTGTAGATGGCGCTCTGTTCAAGCAGAGATATGAGCTGAGTGCTTTAAAAATGGGGAACAAACGGAGCAGAATTTTCCTACCAACTAGGAGCCAGACAAGGTTGCCCATTGAGCCCCACTCTATTTAACATTTATATAAATTAATTAGCCAAAGCGTTAAATAATTCGACAGCCCCCAGCCCAACCCTGACTGAATCAGATATTAAATGTCTCCTTTGCAGTCATAGTTAAAAACAAAAGAGGGACTACAACAGTTCCTCGACATCATTCAGTCAAACGTGGGCTCTTAAAATTAACCTAGCAAAAGCAAAATTAATTGTTTTTCAAAATGGATCCAGGTGGAAGAGAAAATAAATGCATCTTCAGAGTCCTCCAACACACTTACGAAAAACTATCTGGGACTAAAACTAATTTTAACAGGAAACTTCAATTATCTGGTTGTGAATGAACTGAAAGCAAAAGCAATGAGGGTCTTCAATCAGTTTCTCAATGGTGGGTCACGGAGTGCCTGAGAAAAACATTGTCCGATTCAGTATGCGGACAGATGATATATTGTCAGACAATATGTCTGTCATGTTCTAATATAATATTCGAATCACGTTATTTTTGTAGCTTGTTACGAAATAAAAAGTCTCTCACCTCAGAAAACCGAACTTTCCTGTCCTGTCAGACATACTGTGCACTCTTCAATTGCGCGCGCAATCACTTAATATCTAAAGCGCAATAAAAACTACGAGCATGCAACGTCATAGTTACGTGATCAATTAGTAGGTCATGAAATAAAGGTAAAGTACCAATAAATCACATAACTGGTATGTCGTGTGTTAGCTGGGAAGGATTTGGTATGTCAGGTATGATGTTCATTCTATTCATCAGCATCAATTTCCATGTTTCATTAACGGTTCATTTCAGTATTGTGGAATTATATCTATATAGATATAACCCAAGAATTTTCTAAATGGTAAAAAAGAGGAAATCGAAACTCTGCATACCCAAATTTGTAAAAGCATCTTAAAAGTAAACAGAGCAACTCCAAACAACTCCTGCAGAGCTGAATTAGGACAATACTCCTTTATTTCAAGTAAACAATTAAATTAAGATAACCAGAGTGATTTAAAGTGATGTCCACCAGCTGCTTTAATGGCTTCTTTTTTGACTAAATTGGTGATGAAGAATTAGTTGTAGTGTTATACACAGAGTACTTGGGTGAAGAGTTCTTGGATTTTCAAATGACAGAAGACATTGGCATGCCAGAAAGGGTCTGGAAAACCACCCTGCTCAAGGTGGATGGGGAAATGAGAGAACCTTCTCTGTGATCGGCCTCAACAAAACTGAGACAAGAAATAAACGGTCACTAGAGGGCATATAAAGATGCTACACATATGAGCCACCAGTGCAGAGGATTAAAAAGTCTGCAGCCTCTGCATTCAACAAAGAACATTCAACAAAACAGACTCATGAAATGTCAGAAAAATGTTTATTTTACTTCAAAATCAAAGCATATTGCATATTTACATTGATATTGTTTTCCTAACTATTTCAATTCACTTTTTTATGCACCCCTAAAAAGGTAATTGATTCATAAATCTCACTCCAGCCATGAAGCCAAAGTCGACAACCCTGCAAAAGAGTATGAGTAAAACTAAACACAGGAGTTTTTCACTATAACAGCATTCACCAGTCTACAGACTGTGTGATTATGATGCTGATGTCATCAACGGAATTGCAAAAAATATTTGTTAACAAAACCAATTTTAAACAAGAAGAAACAAGGCTGGAAAATGTTATTGATGGTTTGTGTGTTTCCATAGTAATTTTAAGTGTAGACCCCTGCATGTGGATTAAATAAAGAAAAAGATGTGATTTCAATCTTCTGGTTGGTTCAGCTCATCAAGCATCTGCAGCATCGGCATCTCTTGTTTAATTTCCAATGTCATCAAAACATTCATCAATGGTCTTGAGAATGGAGTTCAAACGTCCCTCGATGCAGTCCTGTATCAGAGCGCTATAGAAATAAATGTGAATTGAATTGAGTTAAACCTCTCTCTCTCTCAGAGGAAGTGGGCGTCACATTCAGCACTTCATGTTGAACATGTAACCAGGAAAGAGACCCTCAAAACTCATCTGAACACACATCGAGAGCTTCAGAAGAACTGAATCTACTGACAACAGAGAAGATCATTTATTAAGGGAGAAGAATGAAGATCATCTTGACTTTCACTCTGTTGATGATTCCTGGTAAGAATCTGAACTCCTGATCAACAATCACATCAGAAGAACCAGAACAGAGATTAAATAATGGACAAAAGTCTTTATCTAGAACTAATATGGTGAAATTACCTTTAAAGACACTTTAAAATGAATCTCACTTCAGTATATATTAGTCTTGTATTAAATGCTGGTTTGTTGTAGGTGTCGTGAGCTCCATGAGTGTGACAGGATATTCAGGAGGAGGAGTCACGATAACATGTGGATATAATGAAGATTATAGAGCAAATGAAAAGTATTTTTGTAAAGGACAGTGGCCAACGTGCACAGATCAAATCAGGACTGATGATAAACATAAATGGGTTCAGAAGGGTAGATTCTCTCTGTATGACGACACAAGATCAAGAGTCTTCACTGTGACCATCAGAGATCTGAGTGAACAGGATTCTGGGAAGTACTATTGTGGAACTGAGATCACTGGATCAGATCCCTACTCTGAAATGGATCTGAAGGTTATAACAGGTGAGTAACTGAGACCCTCAAACCCGTGAGGATCTCCAGAACATCACGATACTCAACACTGACTGTAATTACTGCCGTTCACACGTCTAACTCATATCAGACTCCATCAATAACCTTTTTATCTCCTGATGGAAGATTTACACTTGTATCAAATGTTGCAGCAAAGTGACAGATAAATGTGTTTATATTGAGGACAAAATGACAAATTATCTGGGTTTGTGTTTAACAGGTCAACAAATCAGGAGCGTGAGAGGATATTCAGGAGGAAACATCATTATAAACTTCAAATATGAGAAGAAACACAAGAACCATGTGAAAGTCTGTAAATCTGCAGCAGATCAATGTTTTACTGTAATAAACACTAACAGAGCAGCAGAATGGAAACATGACAGACGATTCTCCGTTCATGATGACAGATCTGCAGGTCTCTTACGTCTGTTTATCAGAGAGCTGAATGAGAACGACTCTGGAGAATATAAGATTACAGTCAAAGTTTCTGAAGAATACAGTTTCTTCTCTGAGTTTAATCTGGACATCAGGGACGGTGAGCCGCTTTCAGTCATTTATGCATTATTTGACAGAATTCATGAATTTATCTGGTAATTCTAACATCGCTGCACTTTATTTGGATCTCAAACAGATGCTTGTTGTGTGAAGAACATCAGTCTATCAGCTGCTGCAGGAGGATCTGTGAACATCAGCTGCAAATACCCACAATCCCACAGTAGAGATGTGAAGTTTCTCTGCTGGAGATCTGGAGCTGATCTCTGTGCTGAAGAGACGTCTGTGAATCAGAGCAGAAGATGGAGTCCTGAGGGAAAGATCCGGCTGTACGATGACAGAGAAGAGCAGCTCCTGACGGGAAGCATCAGTCATGTGACTGAACAACATTCAGAATACTGGTGTGGAGTTCAGTCTGATCAAGGACACAAGAGCTTCATCACACGAGTCCTGATCAGAGTTACAGGTACGGATGATTTTCTCAAGGTCACTGAAAACCGTGACTAACATCTATTCAGCAGATCACTGGATCTAATTCATCATGTTGCTTAAAATCACTGAGGTTTGAAGCTGATTCTATTCAAGCAGGTTTAACCACAGGACTATTTTTAATTTAGATGTTCAGTCTGTTTAACAAAGCAAAACCACAAACTGCAGTTCAAAAGAGGAAGTATAAAACAAACCGCAGTTCGTATGATTTCAGTCTATGGAGGTAAAAGTGCGTCTTTGTGTAGAAAAATGATGCTGTTCTGCACAATGAGAAACTGCACACATAGTAAAGCAATGGTTTGTGTGTTTGACTGATTTATTCTTCATTTCATTCTATAAATGTGACCACTCTAATATTATTATATATATTTCAATCATTACAACTCTCAGAAGATTTTTAACATGGTAATGGATATGACAATGTTAATGTATTTGGTCTTGGCAGAATAGATCTCCGTTGCTGCTCATTATTGCTGCTTCTGCAGAGAAAGTACAGGAACTTGCTACTGCCAATTCATACGCCGATACGCTGCTTTCTAAGTTTCAGTGTATCAGCCAATTAAATTCTGGGTAGTAAATGTGTGAAAGACATCAGTAACATGTCTCTTGATGTCAAGTTCTGTGTGTGAAAGCAAGAAGGTTTCTGGCCGCACACTGAATCCAGTACAGACTGAAGAAGTCTAGCAAAACAGTTTTTATTTTATAAATTGAACTGTGCAAAAAGTGCAAAGTGCATGTGAATTAAAAACAACTATTTTTAAGAGTCACCTTCTTGTTTTAGTATTAGTATTAGCTTGGCTTTACACACCTGAAGTAAACAGATTCCTTGTCTATTTGGAGCGCAACAGTTTTTTTTTCGTTGTTTTTTTTGTTTGTTTTGTTTTAAGCTCTGGGTGTGAAAAAGCATATTTTAGAAACTGATTTTATTTCATTTTTCATTTTTCTTAAAATTGTTAAAACAAAATTCTCAGGGACATCATCACCACCATCATCATCATCACCACCATCATCACCACCATCATCATCATCATCATCATCATCATCTGCTGCTTCTTTCTCATCAGTCCAAACTTCACCGTTCACAGGTGTTTCCAGAACTTCTTCATCACTGGAGTCTCTGAACACATCATCAGGTGATCTTGTGCTGAAATACAAACATGTGATCAGCAGCTGAAATAATATTACTAAACATAAAAATAATCATATTTTCAAACTCTAAAATAGACAATAATATTAAATTTAATACATTTTAAATAGATAATGTAGAAAATAAATACCAATAATAACCCAATCATTCTCATTTGCATATTGAGTTAAATCTGCATTTTGGTGGTTCGTTATGAAATGGAAAAGCTGCTGAAATAATAAAGAAATAAAGAAATATAAAAAGAAATGTAAAAAGTAAAATAAATAAATTCATAAATATACAAAGAAATGTAGAAAAATAAAATGTGTTTATACTTTTATTTCCTTATTTATGTATAATTGTATTTTTCCCATATTTATTTATTTTTTAATTTATTTATATATTAATTTTCCCCTCACAGGTTAAAGGTTTATTGTATAAACTGTGTTTGACTGAAAAGCTTGTATTGAAATATTTTACATTCTACCAATGATAAAGCTGTGCTAGATGTGAAGTTTTGTGAAGGAGGGACACTGGGAGCCTTTGGGATATGGTCATTAGGCTACTTTTTGGGATGTTTTTGATTGGCCATTGGGCAGGTTTTGTTACTCAGACCTGCAACCCTGAAAATCCAGTATCATGGTCTGGTCAATCCTACTCCAAACATGATCTGATCTGATATTCAGCTCAAAGTGATCAGATTCTCTGATTATTTCTCCTGTGTTTTCAGACTCTTCTCTGATCGTCCCTCTGGTTCTGGTTCTTCTGGTTCTGATCATCGCTGGACTCTCATTACTGTTTCTCTGTAAGAAGCATCAGTCTCGAGGTAAAACTCATTCTTAACTACTTTATATGCAGAAACTCTCCATTAGTCTAAACATGACAATGGACCAGCCTATGATGTCATCACCGGTGCGACCGTGAGTATAAAAGAGCACCTGTGAAAAACATCATCCACTTTCTTGTCTTCAGGATACCTGTTTGTTTGAACATGTGTCTAAATAAGGTGATTATGGCTAGCACTAGCGCTAAGTCTTTTAGGCAGTGTGTTCCTCTGTGTCAGCGTTATCTGACACCTGATGACACACACAATATGTGCGTTATGTGCATGAGCGAGGAGCATGCATGCTCGGTCCTCAAATAGGGCTGTTTTCATGCATTGTGAGCACCTCCGTATGAGAAAATTTGTCATTTGTCCCTTTTCTCAAGGGAATCAGGACAGCCATCTGTGCCTCGTGGTTCAGGACCTGCTTCGGCTGAGGCAAGTAGGAGACTGAGGTCGTGAGGCTCACAGATGGAGCTTGCAGATGAATTTGAGAAATGTATGCCCTGCAAACATGCCCCTGCGGGGCCCATGCAGGCTTTTTGTGGGCACAGTGGGCTAGGGCCAACCCACGCCAAACCTAAACAGGCCCAGTTCGGGCTTGCCCACACTCTCAAAAAAGATGTGTTAATTAATAACACATTTTTTGTGTTATTTTTTGTGACACATTTTGTGTCATTTTGTGTACATAATTGACACAAATTGTGTAAATATAACACATTAGTGTGTAGAAAATGAGCAGGAATAACACATGTTTGAGTTAAAAGTAACACAAAATGTGTTGTCCTTAACTAGACACACGGGTGTGTGAAGATATAACACAGGATGTGTTGTTTTTAACACATCTGTTTTAAGAGTGCAGGGCCCATGCAGGTTTTGTGTAGGCAGCCCACTTTCGTTTCCCATGCTCTGATTGGCTGTATTTTTATACAGTATTTTCTGTTTTCTTAAATTACATACAAATGTATGTAAAATTACAAAAATAATCTGTAATTAATACAATAACAAAACAGTTAGATGATAAAACGGTCAAATGACTGGCAGTAAGGTAAAATGTCCTTATTTAAATAAGCTGAAAACACTGTCACATGACCAGCAGCAACAGAACATTAAACACAGATCTGTCAACACTGATCTGTCTACAGATCTATCTAGATCTCAGCATCTTCACTTATTACAATCCAGTTTGACTATTTCTTTCATACAAAACTTTTAGATGTTGATGTTTTATTGAAAATAGTAAAGTTTGAAGTCACCGTTATGGAGGTGAGCGTTTGCTATAATTGGGCTCTTGACCCTTGACTTTTCAGTATCAGTTGTTCTCTGGCTGCTATAATTGTGTGTTTCTGAAGCACTTTTGTTGTAGTAAAAATTGAATAAGAGATTCTGGTTAGATGAGGTTGATTGCTTCTTGATGAATCAATCATCATGTTGTGGTCAGAATCAAAGAGGTTTATATTTTACAAAGTATGATTTAGGGAGTATTTGAGTGGCAGATGCCATTTATTTTTTTATTGATCTTTAACCGTTATTTTTATTAATGGTAAATGTTTGGCACCCTGTGCTGCCAGATTTATTGTTGTTGATTAATAGTGTGGGCCCAGTGGGGCCTTCCTGGGGGCTAAGTGAGGGCTGCCCGTGCAGGGCAGTTTAATTTAATATTTAAGGGCCTGCTGGGGGCCCTTACACTAGCCCTAAGTGGACCTGTAAAGGGCCAGTGCAGGCTTGTTTGCAGGGTCTGTGTGCCTCCTTGATAGGAGCTTGGCTGAGTCGCTAGGCTTCTCTGGAGCCTCCTCGGCTGCTATTTTATTTAACATTGCTTACAGTAGCGATAACTTGTAGGCTCTCCTTTTTGAGCCTCCTCTGGTGAATTTAGGTTGGGCTGAGCCCTAGTTATGTTTTTAGTGTCAGGTTGCTAGGCCCTCTCTAGGCCTCCTTGAGAGGCTTTTATTGTAGTTAGGCCTCCGTCCTTCAAGCTTGGCCTGGGTCTAAGTTGTTAGGGCTTCTGTTGTTTTTAACAAAGTCCCTTTCAGACAAGTCATTTCACTCGGCGGCCATCTTTGAAACGCCTCTCGGGCATCCAAGTGCATCTCTTTGAATGAGGAAACATCAAATTCTCTAAAGCTGTTTGCCAAGCTTTCGATTAAATTTCATATTTGAAATCACCAATGAAATCTGACAACGAGTGTCTCATAAATTTTGTTTCTAAACACTCGAATCCTGACAAAAAACTGTATTTTTCAGGCTGACTCAACCTAATGCGCATGCGCAGTCCTAAATGCGCGTCTCTTGTGCCTCATTTCGGAGGCGCGCGTCTGAGTGTTTCTATAGAAACCGGAGCTTCTAACGGAAGCTGCAGTGACGCAATGACTTTACCAATTGCCGATTGGCTCTTATTTAGAAGGCGGGACTTATTCCACCATATTGCCCGTTGCACTTTCTTCCATTCATAATCAAACGAGTGACGCGTCTTGCGTTATTCTATAGTCTTTGTTTTTAATCATTGCATTCTTTAGCTTCCTCTCACTGTAGAGAGTCATTTTTAGAGCCCTTTATTGAAGCCTTCGTTCCTTAGAGCTCTGCTGGGATAGTAATTGCGAGTTGTAGGCTCTCTGTGAGCCTCCTTGTAAGCTGTCCTGAGCGTGGAGCGTAGTTAGGTCTACTCTTGTTTTAGTCTTCATACTGAGATCTCCGTTCCCGGAGCTTGGCTAGGCGGTAACCCCGCTAGAAATTTTACGTTCCCAGAACATTTTCAGAACATTCCCACTGGTGTTAAGGACGTTGCCTAGTAACATTCCCAGTACGTTCAGAGACGGTCACGATGTGGAGTTCTTTTAAGGTTTGGGAGACGTTATTTGGCGGACCTTCACAGAACATTCAGGACGTTCTCTGAACATTTAGGGAACCATATTTTATTTGGAAATGTTCTCAGAACGTCCCAAAAACTAATTTTTCTTAAATGACTTACAAAAAAAAAAAGCTCTTTACAGGTATTTCCTGGATTATTATTATGAAACCTTTTCTTTAAAATGCAAAACTCTTGCAGTAAGTCATTAGCTGACAAAGCACATGTATGAGTTAATGTAACTACTGTATCACTGCATCAGCAACTACACAGTTTAAATAAAGCAATATGCAGCAGAACATGAGTGTTTCTGGATCATCATGTTCCCAGTAAGTTCAGAGACAGTCAAGATGTGGAGTTCTTTTAAGGTTTGGGGGACGTTATTTGGTGGACCTTCAGGGAACATTCAGGACGTTCTGGGAATGTTTAGGGGACTATTACTATAGGATGTTCTGTTAACTCCCCAAATGTCCTCTTTGTAACGTTCTCGCGCAACCATAAAATAACCAAAATTGAACGTCCCCCTAAACTCATATCGGGAACATTATTAAATGACCAACAGAGGACCGTGTGGGAACGTTCTGTTAATGTCCCAAATGTCCTCTTTGTAACATTCTTAACCTTAATGGAACATCCCCCAAAGTCATATAAGGAACCTTGAACTGCAGCACTTTCATTACTAAAAGAATACGTTTTAGGAACGTCCCTAATGTTCTGTAAAGGTTCAGAATTTCCGTCACCTTTAGAGAACTTTTAGGGAACGTTGCACAAGGTCACAAGAACATCACAGAGAAATATACACACTATATATATATATATATATACTCATAGATACACATACATATACACGCATATACACACACATATATACATACGTGTACACATATACACATACATACATATTACATACCAAATGCAAGAGAGAGATATCAAGAGAATAAATCGTAAAAGAAAAAAAAATTCTACAGAGCCTCCCTGTCTACGAACCTTAAGTATGGAGTGTTGCTAGGCCTCCTCTCGTTTTGAGTGTCATTGTATTGAGGCCTCCACTCTGTGGAGTTTCACAAGCCAGTATTTTGAGAGAGCTTAGCTTTTTAAGCCTTCTCGGTATTACCTTGCCTAGGCCTCCCTTTTTAAGGCCTCCACTCTTCGCTATAAACAAACAATTTTGCCATGCTTCAGGTATTCCTGCACACGTCTCCTTCAGACAAGAAGTGGAAGATGTTTTTCACAGGTGCTCTTTTATACGGTCGCACCGGTGATGACGTCATAGGCTGCCGCCTGCCAATGTCAAGTTCATTGTCGTGTTTAGACTCATGCTTCAGACACTGGTAATGCTGGAGGCATTCCCCTCATAGTGACCCCTAGGGGACGCATCGTCTCATTCCCTATTCTCAGGGAACCATGGTTACATGCATAACCTGAGACGTTTTCCCACTTTCTGTCGCCACCTATAGGCTGCAAAGAGACATGAGCAAAATACAGATACTTGATGATGTGTGAAAACATTTACACAAAACTTGAATTGTGATATACAGTAATGTCATTAATTTAGGATCCTTGTTTTTGACAGGCGGTGATTCATCACCAGGAGGACCAGGAGAACATGAAGTGGTGAGTCCAGTTACTGTATTGATTTTTATTCATAATGATATTAATGTCTAATGCCTTCCATCCTAACGATCCTTAGAGCTGTAAATAATTTCTGTCTCTCCTCAGGTTTCTCACACTGGTTGCGATTATGATGAGATTAAAGACACTCACAAACAATTACCCACAAACCCCTCTGATTCTTCTGACTTTCTATACGCCACTGCCCAATTACCCACAAACCCCTCTGTTTCTTCTAACTGCGTTTACGCTACAGTTCAGAAAGCCACAGGTGACTCTCAGTGCTGCATCACATCTGCTGAGGATCTGAATTACGCAGTGGTGAATTTCCACAAAGAATCAGACTGTCCTGACAGTGTCAGTATCAGGAATAATCAGGATTACAGTGATTATGCTGCTGTCAATCATCGCACTGCTTGACGAGCCACAGCAGAGAATATAAATGAGCTGAATATTTTTATCACCTTTTCTTTGGCATTAAGTTCGAGGGTTTTTTTTTTTTTTAGTCTTCAGTGATGTTCCTTTGCCTGTGGAAATGAGAAAGGAATTGGCTTTTGCACCAAGGAAAAAACAAAATGTTAGCTTGACAAAGTTTCTTCATGAAGATGTGGATTTTTTGAAACATGATTTCTCAATGTCTGGTAATCGTGTAGGAAGATATGTGTTTGACAAGGTGATGTGGATTGTGAAACTCTACACTGTGGATGTTGGAGATGATTTGACATCACAGGAACCATGCCTGATTTGACTGGTCAGTGTTTTTTAAGAAGTTACGTTTGGAGAGATTTGAATGACAGTGACGACGAGACGTACATCTCTGAATGGGACGACACGACTCCCAATAAGAGATGGTGTCAGTGCTTGGTGTGGTCGGGGACCATAGTAAAAAGTTCCCAGATGACTGTGTTTATATTTTCTGCTGCAACAACAAGACAAAGCTTTTCAAAGACCAAGGAGAGGCAGTTGTCATTGTGAAACTTCCAAATATTTGGTATCTCTGAAAGCCCTGAATGAACTCTTTACAGGACATCCAGACTAAAAACTGTGACATGTAAGTTGTCAGAGAAATTCACTAAAATATAATGTTCACTACAGAGGACAAAAGTCTATTCCTGAATCCCAGGAGGATAAATCATTTAATTTGACATTATCAAATAAAATAACTATGGAAATAGTTATAGTCTAAACTTTAAGTGTACACCTCTACATGGTTTAAATAAAAAAAAAAATCTGATTTCGATCTTCTGGTTGGTTTGCCCCATCAAGCATCTGCAGCATCTCCATCACTTCTTTAATCTCAATAAGTTGTTGTTATTTTGCGTCCATCACAGAGAGATTATGATCCTCCTGCTTCTCTATTTTTGTTGGCTTTAAACCACACACACTGTTATACCATTTAAGACTTATTATTATCATTAATATTATTATACTTCTGAGACTCACCTGTCACGTCACCACATGACCCCACTTATCTGTCACATGTCACCACATGACCCCACTTATCTGTCACGTCACCACATGACCCCACTCACCTGTCACATGTCACCACATGACCCCACTTATCTGTCACATGTCACCACATGACCCCACTCACCTGTCACATGTCACCACATGACCCCATTCACCTGTCACATGTCACCATATGACCCCACTCACCTGTCACATGCACACACCTGTCAGTCAGGGTCTCTCTCAGATCTTCAGACTGACTGAAAGTCTGGATCCTGAAAAGTTATATACCCAAAATAAATATATACGTAACACTGCTCTTTTTCTAGATCCACTTAAAAAATGCTAAAATTATAGATGTAGATTCCAAAAATATTTGTGATCAAGACATAACTCAGTAAATGTAATTAAAAAATGTAAAAATAATAAAGCACCAGGTAATGATGGTTTGACCTGTGAATTTTACAAAGAATTTAAAGAAGATATCTCAGAATTTCTGTTATATGTTTTCAAAGAACTATTGGAAAATGAAGTAATGTTGCCAACTATGGATTACACTGATTCCTAAATCAGGTAAAGAATAGGTGCGAGAGGCTGTGCTGTAGTATTGTGAATTGCCTACAACCCCTTCAGCCATGACTTATTCACAATACAGCACACCTCCAGTACTTTATTGCTTTTATAAAACCACACAATACAAGTATTAAAACCAAAAATGCATATAAATTAATATTACTTTTTCAGAGTAAATTCATGAAATGCTGTCCTTCCACTAAAAAATAGTTCCTGACAGTGACAGTAATGGCAAGAGAATGTTCCTGTAACATCACATCTCATCTTGTGGAGCTCAAATAAAAACAGAGAATAGGAACTGATCTCATCTGCTGTCATTTATTTTTATTACACAATCTATGATATTTTCATACATCTGCTTTTCTCTCAGCATGAGAAAACATCTGTTTTTCATCTTTTAGTTTAAAACAGCCATGGCACAACGCGAGTGTGGCGAGGGGGGCGTGGTTCAGCGAGGTCTGCAGCGGGAGAGAGAGTCGGGAGACCCACGGTGAGTGAGCGGGTTAAACGCAAATAACAAACACCTGTCTCTTGTTTCAGTAATTGGCGTGGAGAGAGTATAAAACGCCAGGAGAAACAGGAGTGTGCGAGAGAGAGAAGGACTGCTGACAGCTGTGACCTGATCGTTTCTTTTCGGAGAAGAAGTTACGTTGTGACTGTGTGCTTTCTGTGGTGCTGTTTGCACAGCCCTTTTTGTTTTGAGTTTAAACCTTTGATAAAATACTGTCAGCAGTCACGCCGACCCTGTCCTCTTCCTTCCCAGAACAAAGAACCTCGTTACAGCGAGTTTGCAAGTGTCATTATAGTGTAAACTGATGGACATACAGTATCATACATGAAACAAAACTATTAAATACAGTAAGGTGCAGACTGCAGGTAAATGAGGCCCGAGTTAGATTCTAGTTCTCATATGTGACTCAGATCTGTTTTTGTCATGACTGTGAATGGCACAAACCACATGGAATCTGATCTTTTTGATTCTGATTTGGGCCACTTCAATATGTGTTACTGAATCCAATACAGGTCAGATGTTTTGCAATGCGACCTCAGTCTGAACAGTCATATCAGAATTAATGTGACTTTTTTATTACGTCACTCGAGATCAACATTCGTCACAATTCTGCGCTCATGGGAGTCACTTCAAAGATTTTACAAAGGTTGTTCTATTTACATTAATGAATGAAGAATTTAGCAAATCCGAAAAGGTTAGTGTTGTGTACAATCTTTCTTCAGTACACCAAATGTAACTTGTTTACAGCTAATGGGGTTTACATGGATGTCGATGCAGGATTTTGTACAACTGAGACCAGAACAACTTTGAGTAGTTACAGCCAAAAAAGATGTGCTCAGTAGTTTCAATGTCATTCTCACAAAATTGAATTGAATAAAATGGCTCAACACTAAAACAGTCTGTTTTGCTTACAGCCCATCTGAGGTCATAGGGCACACCATATTCCACGCCGGCCCAGCAAATGTCTGGCACAGGTAGCTTACTGTGGGGAAGATCTGGGCTAAAATATTTGGGGGTATTTATAGGAAGAGAGGAATATAAGAGGAATAATTGGGAATGTCTGGTGGAAAAGGTGTGTGCTCGGTTGTCTCGATGGCATTGGCTGCTCCCCCAGTTATCGTACAGGGGAAGAGTTTTAGTCTGAAAAAACCTTGTTTTAGAACCCCCTGAGGAACTGGTGGAAAATGTTTCTTTGATCTGGTCACCATTGGCTAAAAGCTTCTGTGTAATATCTGCCCAGACAAGAAGGAGGCCATGTGAACATTAACAGCAGAATAAAGACTTTCAGACTTCAGACAGCAAAAGACTATTTTATGGAAAAGATGTAAGCTGGGCTGGAGTAGCTTGTGCCCTCCTGAGAAAAACAGGCATCATGGGGATAGACCGACATCTTGTCCTTATGGACACTCAAAGAGTGGATTTGTCTGGATTGTCATCTTTCTATCGCTCAATGATGAAAGCCTGGAAAAATTTAAATAAATCAAGGAATCTCAAGGATGTGTGAGGCCTTTGGGTGAGAGAAGAACCTCTGTTGCACAATCCTGTTGTGGACTTGGAAATTCAGCGTCAATGAGGATTAGTTTAAGGCAGGGCCGTAACCACTGTAAACTTCTCAATAATTAGAAACGGACAAATTGTCCAAATTGTGATATTTGATATTATTGCTGTACTCCATCATGCACAGCTCTGTTTGTTGTTAGGATGACAAAATGTTTTTAAAAAATTAAATTTTTAGACTGGCCTGCCTCAGTGGTCTAACAGCACTCATCACTGTCAGAATGAGTGAGCTGGCCAATCAAATCAAAGAAGGCGGGGCTTCCTGTTCAAAGAACACAAGTTCCAGTGTGTCACTTTCATTTTAGCAGAGAAAGTAGCTAAACATTTAATATTTAACAGCTGATTTATGATTGAAATATTCAGCAACCAACAGTAATATCCACTGATGCAAACTACTCAACAAATTGAAATTAAATTGAAAACTTGCTATTATTTGATTAATATTATATTATTAATGTAATTCATAACTGAATGTGAGACAAGAAATGTTTTGCATTTTTGACATATTAGACATACAAATGAGAGTGAATATATTTTTAAAAAATATTATGTGCAAATACTTTTTTTTATGTCACATCTAGTTTTGGTTTTGTTCATGTTTCATGTCTTATTTTGTAGTTTCATGTTCATGTCTCGTTGCTATGTTTATAGGCTTGTTCGAAGGTTTAATAGCTACAAACAGACACAGAGCACACCTTGATCCACAGGTAGAGGAGAGTGTCCATTTTGTGGGCAAACAGAAACTTTTTCATGATTTTTTTTTTTTACTGTAGTAGACTCTAAGTTTTGTTATCTCAATTAGAAGAATGATGTAGAATTTTAGGAGAAGTGTCCTCACCTATATACTTTTTATTCATGGGCCTAAGTATAAAAAAAATAGAAAGCTAATCCACATGATGCATAATTTTTAGTTTGGACAGGCCAAAATGGCAATCTGGCTATCACACAAAGGTAAACTAAATGGTATGAGCTCAACTGATGTAGTGTCAATTTTAAAGGGTCTAATAAAATCAAGGTTAAAGGTGGAATATGCTTATTATCAACTGGTTACTGCATCCTCTCTCTCTCAGAGGAAGTGGGCGTCACATTCAGCACTTCATGTTGAACATGTAACCAGGAAAGAAACACTCAAAACTCATCTGAACACACATCGAGAGCTTCAGAAGAACTGAATCTACTGACAACAGAGAAGATCATTTATTAAGGGAGAAGAATGAAGATCATCTTGACTTTCACTCTGCTGATGATTCCTGGTAAGAATCTGAACTCCTGATCAACAATCACATCAGAAGAACCAGAACAGAGATTAAATAATGAACAAAAGTCTTTATCTAGAACTAATATGGTGAAATTACCTTTAAAGACACTTTAAAATGAATCTCACTTCAGTATATATTAGTCTTGTATTAAATGCTGGTTTGTTGTAGGTGTCGTGAGCTCCATGAGTGTGACAGGATATTCAGGAGGAGGAGTCACGATCACATGTGGATATAATGAAGATTATAGAGCAAATGAAAAGTATTTTTGTAAAGGACAGTGGTCAACGTGCACAGATCAAATCAAGACTAAAGAGAAAAATAAATGGGTTCAGAAGGATAGATTCTCTCTGTATGACGACACAAGATCAAGAGTCTTCACTGTGACCATCAGAGATCTGAGTGAACAGGATTCTGGGACGTACTATTGTGGAACTGAGAACTTTGGACTAGATCCCAACACTGAAGTGGATCTGAAGGTTATAACAGGTGAGTAACTGAGACCCTCAAACCCGTGAGGATCTCCAGAACATCACGATACTCAACACTGACTGTAATTACTGCCGTTCACACGTCTAACTCATATCAGACTCCATCAATAACCTTTTTATCTCCTGATGGAAGATTTACACTCATATCAAATGTTGCAGCAAAGTGACAGATAAATGTGTTTATATTGAGAACAAAATGACAAATTATCTGGGTTTGTGTTTAACAGGTCAACAAATCAGGAGCGTGAGAGGATATTCAGGAGGAAACATCATTATAAACTTCAAATATGAGAAGAAACACAAGAACCATGAGAAATATGTCTGTAAATCTGCAGCAGATCAATGTTTTACTGTAATAAACACTAACAGAACAGCAGAATGGAAACATGACAGACGATTCTCCGTTCATGATGACAGATCTGCAGGTCTCTTACGTCTGTTTATCAGAGAGCTGAATGAGAACGACTCTGGAGAATATAAGATTACAGTCAAAGTTTCTGAAGAATACAGTTTCTTCTCTGAGTTTAATCTGGACATCAGTGACGGTGAGCCGCTTTCAGTCATTTATGCATTATTTGACAGAATTCATGAATTTATCTGGTAATTCTAACATCGCTGCACTTTATTTGGATCTCAAACAGATGCTTGTTGTGTGAAGAACATCAGTCTATCAGCTGCTGCAGGAGGATCTGTGAACATCAGCTGCAAATACCCACAATCCCACAGTAGAGATGTGAAGTTTCTCTGCTGGAGATCTGGAGCTGATCTCTGTGCTGAAGAGACGTCTGTGAATCAGAGCAGAAGATGGAGTCCTGAGGGAAAGATCCGGCTGTACGATGACAGAGAAGAGCAGCTCCTGACGGGAAGCATCAGTCATGTGACTGAACAACATTCAGAATACTGGTGTGGAGTTCAGTCTGATCAAGGACACAAGAGCTTCATCACACGAGTCCTGATCAGAGTTACAGGTACGGATGATTTTCTCAAGGTCACTGAAAACCGTGACTAACATCTATTCAGCAGATCACTGGATCTTATTCATCATGTTGTTTAAAATCACTGAGGTTTGATGCTGATTCTATTCAACATGCCTGCAATCTAGTTGCTTTTCAGTTAAATTCGCCGTTTTGACGTTTTCAATGTTTTCTGTGTGCAAACATCCAAAGCGTGCACCCATAAAGCTGCTTCTCAGACAGCGCGTGAATAGCCTATTAAATCAAGTTCTCTCTTATGTGGACAAATTCACACAAAATGATGTCAAAATGCCTGTATAGGCAAATATCCTACTGAAACATAGTCGGTTATGTCTTAAGTGAACGTAAACAGTTGTGTGAAAACAGCCTAATAAACCTACTGCTGTCCTTGTCCTCAATGTTAATCTAACAACAAAAGACAAAGAGAAAATCACTCACTGCTCTGGACTGGTTGAGCCAGGCCCGTCGCCAAGGGGGCATTAGGGGGCAGTGCCCCTCAGATGACACAATGTGCCCCCCTAATCATATGGTCATTCAGCACACTCATGATTGAGGGAAAAGCTGCTCATCCTGGTCTAGGATCAGTTTTCACTGTAATATTAGCATATTGGCGAAACATATTTGGCCAACGATCCAGTGCGTATCTGTGTTTGCACTCAGGAAGAAGGCTTTACAACGTGCAGCGTTAAGCAATGTAGCCAATCACAAACATATCTGTTGATTTCTTGAATGCAATGACCAATCAGAGGTGTTGAAGTTGGCACTGAACAAAAACTCTGGCATTTTGAGTGGTGAGTGGATTCTGAGTTCTGCACACTGGCAAACATCCCCTCATTATAACAATTATGTAAATAAGAGATTCATTGTGCAGTCAGTTTCATTTATTGTTACAGAACTTCTTGAGATTGCGATGAACGGTAGGGACACACCAGCAAATTAGCAATGATGAAAGCTGACCGTGTTGTCGCCTCGCATCGCATGCATCGGGGCAAAAATGCTGCACTTGAACACACCGAGAAGACTACAGCCGACTGTCAGCAAGCATGTGGGTTCTGTGCCTCCGTGTAAAGCAGACAGCTGTCTGTCTCTCTAGATATATTCGTCATATAAGGGAAACCAAAGGAAACCACAGGCTGCAGATACATAAACTGTAAACAAAGCAACGCATGCTTACCGTTTTGAATATCATTCATTCTGTTCACTTTCTTTATTCCACTTGGCTCTTGTTGATATTAAAATATTCACCCAGGAACACTCAGGAAAGATCACATAAAATTATAACAGCCTTCTGTCTGTACCGTCTTGACTTCTTCGCTGGCTGTTTTGCTTATATTCCCGTTCACTGACTCGTTCACTAAACTAAACAGCCAATCAGAGCTCTCACTTACCGATGGCCCGACGCTGATTCTACATGCAAAAAACCCCAACGGCATCTCACTAGAGCCAAAAGAAAATAGAAAAAAAACTAAGGCCTGGGACACACTAGATGATTTTCAAATCATAACCGATTTCAAAACTGTGGGAGACCACAAACATAATGACAGTTTCAACCTATTTTTAGCATTATAATCCTCTGAACACACACTAGATGATTCGACCGTACCGCAAGACCACACACACACTTGTTGATTGTAGAAACGGTTTCAGAGTGAGACAAGATCACACGGAGACTCACGAGATTAAATGTGACTTGAGAAGAAAAACAAATGGGGGACAATCGATGTTGTCAGCTGGCTCTCCTGAAGTGCGTTCTGCTTTATAGTGAAAAACTAAGATTATGGGTGATCTTCTTTCTCAATACTCCACTTTCGTGGCATGTTTGTGGCTGCCAAGTTTAATCTACAGAAGCATGCAACATCCGGTAAGTAACGCTCGCTCGCTCTCATTGGCTATCATGAGTATCACATCAGAGGCAGCCGATCGTAAATATCAAACACGTTTGGGATCATGAAGGGTCTGACACGATCGAGAGCAGTAAAGTAATCGTAATGACACCACACAACTGAGGGTTTTCAAATTGGGCCACACTCCCCAGATCATTGGGAGTGCAAATCAGGGTTAAAATCGGGCTTAAAATCTTCAAGTGTGTGGCCAGCCTTAGTCAGCCGATTGCCCAACGGCAGATCGTCGGCTTGGTGTGTTCTGGGCTTAAAATGAGTGAGATTTTTAGTGATTATAAAGGGAGCGCCCTTTGCATGCTTTCTGCCAAATCCTGCGTACGTAAGATACAGTATAACTTACTGAAATCCATATCATGTCACATGTAATCACTCAATCAGTGTTTCAGCCGCAGAAAGGCTTCAGTAAAACCACGTTTAAACAATGTCAAATAACATCACATTTAACTCAAAAAATGTCATTCTGTCCTAAAACTCATTAGTCAGCTAGAAAAATGAACTTAGAAAGGAGCATTTTGTTAAATATATGCACTATATTGCATATTCATTGTATTTTTACTTAATCTGTTCTTCAGTATTTGAAAAAATCCATTTTATGACAACTACTATTTAAATGTTTATATTAAAAAAGAGTAGAAACATAATTATGTCATTAAAAATGTATTATAATGTTATAAAAACTTCCTTGTGTGTAATTTAAATGTAAGTAGCCTACAAACCAATTATTTTTAACCTTTAATATTATAATGATATACTATATAATAGCTGGGGTTCCTTATAGTTTACAGCATTAGTTGAGATGTTTTTTCTTTGAGGAAATTCTTTGAGGAAATTTGCTATGTACTGTACCTGATAGGCCCCAAATTAATCAATATTGAATCAAATTGTGACATTTAAGTCAATGCCCAGTAAATGTTTTTTTTTTTTTTAAGCTCAAAGTAAATGTCTTTTCACAAAAACTTTCTACTGGGGGATGATGCCAGACCGCCCAACAAGGATTTAATTCAGAAACATGTCTGTCACCTTTTTCACCACTTGTGAGTTTTTGTATGTCTGATTCAGACCACAGGACTATTTTTAATTTAGATGTCTGTTTAACAAAGCAAAACCACAAACTGCAGTTCAAAAGAGGAAGTATAAAACAAACTGCAGTTCGTATGATTTCAGTCTATGGAGGTAAAAGTTCATCTTTGTGTAGAAAAATGATGCTGTTCTGCACAATGAGAAACTGCACACATAGTAAAGCAATGGTTTGTGTGTTTGACTGATTTATTCTTCATTTCATTCTATAAATGTGACCACTCTAATATTGTTATACAGTTATAGATATTTGTTCATTTCACATTCTTATTACTTACAGTGTCTCTGTCAGCGTCTGATGTTTCTTCATCAGTGTGAATGCAGGACCTGGAGATCTGATGCAGTTTGAAGCAGTTTTTAGTTCTCTGTGTGTGTTCATCTCGTATCACTGCAGTGTTTGGTGTTGCAGCATTAGTGTGGTCATTTGGACACAGTATTACAGTTTTTAGTGTTAGTACAGGTGTGGTCATCTGGATGCAGTAGAACTGCAGGTTTTAGTACTGCTGCCAGTTCTTTTACCACACTTGTACTATAGTTAACTGCAGTTTAAGGGAGCTCATCAGTAACACTGCTCTGTACTGTATTATCCAGCATTCCAGAAACTCAAACAAACAGCTTGTGATTCTATTTTTCAAAGTTTCTGTGTTATCAGCAAATTGAATTCTGGGTAGTGAATGTGTGAAAGACATCAGTAACATGTATCTTCACCATTAGAAAATGATTTCAAGTTCTGGGTATGAAAAAGCATAATTTAGAAATTATTTTTTTCATTTTTATATATAAAAAAAAAATCTCAGAGATGACATCACCACCATCATCTTCATCTTCATCATCTTCATCATCACCATCATTATCATCATCATCTGCTGCTTCTTTCTCATCAGTCCAGACTTCACCGTTCACAGGTGTTTCCAGAACTTCTTCATCACTGGAGTCTCTGAACACATCATCAGGTGATCTTGTGCTGAAATACAAACGTGATCAGCAGCTGAAATATATTACTAAACATAAAAATAAATTATATTTTCAACAATAATATTACATATAACACATTTTAAATAGAATAATATGTAAAAAAAAAAAGCAATAATAACCCAATCATTCTCGTTTGCATATTGAGTTCAATCTGCATTTTGGTGGTTCGTTATGGAATGCCAAAGCTGTCAAAATAAGAAAGAAATAAATACATAAATAAATATACAAAGAAATGTAAAAAAGTAAAATACATAAATACTCAATGAAATGTAAAAAAAAAAAAAAAAAAAAAAAAATGTGTTTTTACTTTTATTTCCTATTTATGTATAATTGTATTTTCCATCTTTTTTTTTTCATTTATAATTTCTTTGTGTCCACTTTTATTTATATATGTATTTATTTCTACATTTCTTTGTCCATATGGTAATGTATGAATAATATGTAAAATAAATAAATAAATGTGGAAATAAATAAATGTAGACATAAATAAATAAACATATAAATAAATAAATAAACGTAAGTAAATAAATGAAAAAAATCAATGTAAAAAAACAATTATACATAAATAAGGAAATAAAGGTATACATACATTTTTTTTTTTTTTTTTTACATTTCTTTGTATATTTATTATTTATTTATCTATTATTTCGGTAGCTTTGGCATTCCATAGTGGAAAACGTGTTTATTTAAGTGAAGAATATGCTGTTTTTACGTACTTGCTGTCATATATGCTTCAAAAAGTCTATTTAGGACAAACTATCTGGTACATTCAGTTATATACAAACACAACTGAAGCACACGTGCGACAAGATCGTTATTTAAACTGTTAGCATGAATGTACAATGTGAAACCTTGTAACTGGTTTGATTTTTCCCCCATGGGTTAAAAGTTTGACATATTGCATGATTTGTTTGACTGAAAAGCTGGTATCAAAATATTTCACATTCTACCAATGATAAGTCTGTGCTAGATGTGAAGTTTTGTGAATGAGGGACACTGGGAGCCTTTGAGCTGCATTTATAATCACTACGATATAGTGGTTTTCAATGTGCATAAAACTGACTGTAAAATATGTATTTTAGATATGGGAATGGCATAGTTTCAGTTTTGATATTTGGGATATGGTCAATGGGATACTTTTGGGATGTTTTTGATTAACCATTGGGCAGGTTTTGTTACTCAGACCTGCAACCCTGAAAATCCAGTATCATGGTCTGGTCAATCCTACTCCAAACGTCAAGCTACGCTCATGATCTGATCTGATATTCAGCTCAAAGTGATCAGATTCTCTGATTATTTCTCCTGTGTTTTCAGACTCTTCTCTGATCGTCCCTCTGGTTCTGGTTCTTCTGGTTCTGATCATCTCTGGACTCTCATTACTGTTTCTCTGTAAGAAGCATCAGTCTCGAGGTAAAACTCATTCTTAACTACTTTATATGCAGAAACTCTCAATTTATACCTAGTTTAAAACAGATTTTTTAGATCTGTTTTCTAGGGATGGGCGATACCACTTATTTTGTTTTCGATACAATACCAATACTTTCAAATGCCAGTATCGTCAATACAGATACAGATACCTCTAAATTGAACCTTTAAAATCATTAAGTTGATTAAATTATTAATTTACTAAGAGTAAAATGGGTAATGATACCCACTTAATATTATATTTGAAAGGCATTTTAACATTCAGTATGCCTTAATTGCAACTTATTAGTGTAACGCTGAGTGGAAGGTCCAAAGAAGACAAAGATGAAGTTAATATAATACAAGATTTATTAGATAAATACAAAGATAATAGCCAACGTGCGAGACAGCATCTAAACATGACACGAACAATACTGGACAAACACTGAGTGAACAGGAAGAACTTAACTTAAACATAATGGTGATGAACTAAAAGACGTACAGCTGTGATGATTAGTGTTAGTGTCCATGGTAACGGATAAGTGTCAGGAACTTCAAACAAAGGAACATGTGATGAATGACAACAAACTAAAAGTCCATGAAAACTAAGACAAACTGAATATGACAGTGACAGTACACCCCCTTCCGGCAAGGCGCAACCTTGCTCCATAACGGAACAACAAAGGGAGGTATGGAGGCGGTTTTGGAGGTGGATGAGGAGATGATGAAGTGATGGCGAGAGGCTGAAGTGACGGGATGGTGATGGGAGGACGACGAAATCCCAGAGGCGCAGATGTAGGATGCCTGGTGGCACAGACCCAGAGCTCACCAGTGCCGACAGCACACGGCGGAGTCGAGGAGGGGAGGAGCCAAGATGGAGGATGACAACAACTGGGGGACAACCGACGGAGACTCGGCAGATGGATCCATGGGCGCAGACGGAGAGCCGATGGACACGAGCCAAATTGCTGGTTCTGGAGATCTCAGTGATGCCACGCTGACGAGCATCAGAGGTGGAGCCAGAGTACCCGAGTGCTGAGATGGAGGTGGAGCTGAAGGTGGGAGGAGCCAGGGCGAAGCTGACAGGAAGAGAGAACCAAGTGAAACCACAAGTATGAGGGTCTTTGCTGGAGCTGAGGGTGGGAGGAGCCAGGGCAAAGTCGACAGGTTGAGGGAACCCGCTGGAGCCGCAAGTCTGAGGGTCTTTGGTGGAGCTGAATGGGGGAGGAGCCAGTGTGGAGCCAACAGGTCGACAGGCTGAGATGGAGCAAAGAGGTAGAAGGCGGGAGGCGGAGCCACAGGATCCTCAGGACGCACCCTGACGAAACTTACCAAGTCACAAAATTAACGGAATGCATAGCTGATATAAAAAATTGGATGACCAGTAATTTCCTACTATTAAATTCAGAAAAAACAGAGATTCTAATTTTTGGACCAAAAACTTCTTCACGTAATAATACTCTCTAACACTTGATGACTGCTCTGTTAAGTCTTCGTCATCAGTTAGGAACCTGGGTGTGCTCTTTGATACCAATCTTTCATTTGAAGGCCATGTTTCTAGCATCTGTAAAACCGCATTCTTCCATCTTAAAAATATATCTAAACTACGACATATGCTCTCAATGACAAATGCAGAACAGTTCATGCGTTCATGACCTCAAGGCTAGATTACTGTAACGCTCTACTGGGTGGTTGTTCCGCTCGCTTGATAAATAAACTACAGCTCGTCCAAAATGCAGCAGCTAGAGTTCTTACTAGAACTAGGAAGTATGACCATATTAGCCCAGTTCTGTCAACACTGCATTGGCTTCCTGTTAAACACTGTATAGATTTTAAAATCTTGCTAATTACTTACAAAGCACTAAATGGTTTAGCTCCCCAGTACCTGAGCGAGCTCTTAACGCATTATAGTCCTTCACGTCTATTGCGATCTCAAAGACGGTAGATCCTTCTCCTATTTGGCACCTAAACTCTGGAACAATCTTCCTAGCATTGTTCGGGAAGCAGACACACTCTGTCAGTTTAAATCTAGACTAAAAACGCATCTCTTTAACCTGCCATACACATAACACATTATCAATTTATGTTTTCAAATCCATTAAAGGATTGTTAGGCTGCATAAATTAGGTCAGCCGGAACCGGGAACACTTCCTATAACACCAGATGTACTCGTTACATCAGAAGAAGAATGGCATCTATGCTAATATTAGTCTCTCTGTTTATCCCGAGGTTTACCATAGTCAGCCGGATCCGGGCCGTATCCAGGTGAGATCGAGGACCTGCGCCTTGACACGACCACAACGCAGCCCTGAAGTATCAGCAGAGATTGAGTCAGCTAGATCATCCACTGTGAAGGCCTCATCGACACGACAGCCAGTGGCACAGATCCTCAACAAACCGTCCATACCGGCGTGATGAATATGATCCTCAACTGGACTGAACTGGAATAAATACTTTGACTGTTGCGATCCCATCGGACTTATGATAGCTGCCTGAATCGTAACAAAGCACTGTTCGTCAGAGGAAAACTGGCCCCCCGACTAAGCCTGGTTTCTCCCAAGTTTTTTTCTCCATTTAACACCTATTTGCCACCTGTTTGCCATCTGATGTCACCTGTTGGAGTTTGGGTTCCTTGTCGCTGTCGCCTTTGGCTTGCTTAGTTGGGGACACTTGACATTTGATATTCAACAGTGCTTTGATCTGCCTGCATCGACACCATTTTCTTTAAGAACTGCTGTGCAGCCAAAATTATATACCAGTTATCACTGTAAAGCTGCTTTGACACAATCTGCATTGTAAAAAGCGCTATATAAATAAAGGTGACTTGACTGACTTGACTCTTGCACGGACTCTGTAGGTGGATGCACGACCTGCGGCTCAATGTCACGGGTACTCCCCGGAGACAGCGCAGGGCTGTAGACATTTGGCAGCTGCAGGGCTGGAGGACTGGCTGAGCTTCGCGGTGCTACCAAAGTTGACAGAGCAATGGTAAGAATAACACAGTTTATGCAGGTTAATGAAAAGAGGAGGTCATGGTCCATATAGTCATTAGTGCTGACTAATAAAAGAGGTGATAAAGGTGAAGGTACCGGGTGGGATAGGGTAGGAATTTATTGTCACTCTTCCTTCGTCCACTGTTGTCACGGACTCACACCCCTGGTCAGACTCATTATGGAGTTCCACTTCCGGGGCGAGGGTCGGCTCTGTCCTTTTTCTCTCTGGCTCTGGCTGATGTGTCATGGCAGGTGGTAGCTCTCCGTCTGCGGAAGGCACACATGAGTACTCCTCGGTCGATGGAGGTGATTTGGGTCTGGCTGCATTCTGGACTGGGTGCAATGCTCTCCAGGTTCATCGGGTGATGGTAATTAGCCTTGATCCAGAACAGTGTCTTCAAGGGTTAGTTCACCCAAAAATGAAATTTCTGTCATTTATTACTCACCCTCATGTCGTTCCACACCCGTAAGACCTTCGTTCATCTTCAGAACACAGATTAAGATATTTTTGATGAAATCCCAGGGTTTCTGAACCTCACATAGGTAGCGACGTCATTGCACCAAGGCCCAGAAAGGTAGTAAAGACATCATTAAAATAGTCCATGTGACTACAGTGGTTCAATCTTAATGTTATGAAGAGACGAGAATACTTTTTGTGCGCAAAAACAAAACAAAAATAATGACTATATTCAACAATTTCTTCTCTCCCCTGTCATTCTCCTACACTGTTGATGTATTGAACGCAGTGTAGCACTTCCGGGTTCTATGCTCTACAGAACGCCGACTCATTATTGGTCAGCATCACACGCATACGTCGTGCTGCTCGCATGTACAGTGTCGGCCAATACTGAGCCAGAATTTGGACGTAAACATAGCAGTGCTGCGTCAGCAGCGTTGGAAACTGAAAAATTATTTGCTAACATGGGTTATTTGTCCAATTCAATGCATGTTGTATGCATGAAATGTTTTGTTAAATAAACAAAATCATTGAAAAAAAACACCTTAGTATCAATGTTTTATTATGCTGTATGTTTCTTACATCAGTATCGATACACCCATCCCTTCTGTTTTCCCACTTTCTGTCGCCACCTATAGGCTGCAAAGAGACATGAGCAAAATACAGATATTTGTTGATGTGTGAAAACATTTACACAAAACATCAGTGATGAATTGTGATATAAAGTAATGTCATTAATTTAGGATCCTTGTTTTTGGCAGGTGGTGATTCATCATCTGAGACTGGACCAGGAGAACATCAAGTGGTGAGTCCAGTTACTGCATATTATGTGGATTTTTATTCATAATGATATTAATGTCTAATGCCTTCTATCCTGATGATCTTCAGAGCTGTAAATCATTTCTCTGCCCTTCCTCAGGTTTCTCACACTGGTTGTGATTATGAGGAGATTAAAGACACTCACAAACAATTACCCACAAACCCCTCTGATTCTTCTGACTTTCTATACGCCACTGCCCAATTACCCACAAACCCCTCTGATTCTTCTGACTTTCTATATGCCACTGCCCAATTACCCACAAACACCTCTGTTTCATCTGACACTGTTAATGCCACTGCCCAATTACCCACAAACCCATCTGTTTCTTCTAACTGCATTTACGCTGCAGTTCAGGAAGCTACTGGTGACTCTCAGTGCTGCATCACATCTGCTGAGGATCTGAATTACGCAGTGGCGAATTTCCACAAGGAATCGGACTGTCCTGACAGTGTCAGTATCAGAAATAATCAGGATTTCAGTAAATATGCTGCTGTCAATCATCTCACTGCTTGATAAGCCACAGCAGAGAATATAAATGTACGTTTTTATCACCTTTTCTTTGGCGTAAGGTTTAGTGTTTGTTTGTTTTTTGTTAGTCTTCTTCAGTGATGCTCCTTTGCCTTATATTTTAGGGCCTGTGGAAATGAGAGAGGAACTGTTTTTTGCGCCAGGAAAAAACAAAACAAAATGTTAGTTTGACAAAGTTTCTTCATGAAGATGTGGATTTTGTGAAACATAATTTCTCAATGTCTGGTAATCGTGTAGGAAGATATGTGTTTGACAAGGTGATGTGGATTGTGAAACTCTACGCTGTGGATGTTGGAGATAATTTGACATCACAGGAACCATGCCTGATTTGACTGGTCAGTGTTTTACAATGACATTTGGAGAGATTTGAATGACAGTGGGGACGAGTCGTTGTGGGACGGCATGACTCCTGACATGAGATTTCATGTGGTCGGGGACCATAGTAAAAACTTACCAGACGACGGTGTTTATATTTTTTGCTGCAACAAAAAATATAACAAGACAAAGCTCCTTGAACATACATGACCTATTCCTGAGTCTGAGCATCACATGTACTATGACATGAAATTTTTGTTTCAGTGGAAAGATGTTTGTATGCTTGATGACATTTATAGGGTACAACAGGACTAAAGGCGCCTTGGATTTTATTTTCTTCTAAATCACTAGATGGCACAAAAACTTGCCGCAGCACTTATTAGTGAAAAAATATTAACATATTTTAATGACAGTATATTTATTGAACAAAAATTATTTTAATTATCAAAACAGAAAATAGTGCAAGCTTTGCAAAAGCGATTGTTTTGAAGTGTAACAAGTATTAACTTAGACATTATTAAAAACACATTATTTTATTGTATTTGTATCAATACTGTGTGTCTTTTACCCCATGCTGGTTTTGCCCCGTGTGTCTGTGGGGTCATTTATAAGATTTTTAAGATTTTTATAAGATTTTCATACATTTATAAGATTTTTAAACAAAATTTTTATGATTTATTTTCACACAAAATCTATTGCTCCATCAGTGTTCAATACAAACATATACAGGTGCTGGTCATATAATTAGAATATCATCAAAAAGTTGATTTATTTCACTAATTCCATTCAAAAAGTGAAACTTGTATATTATATTCATTCATTACACACAGACTGATATATTTCAAATGTTTATTTCTTTTAATTTTGATGATTATAACTGACAACTAAGGAAAATCCCAAATTCAGTATCTCAGAAAATTAGAATATTACTTAAGACCAATACAAAGAAAGGATTTTTAGAAATCTTGGAAAAGTATGAGCATGTACAGCACTCAATACTTAGTTGGGGCTCCTTTTGCCTGAATCACTGCAGCAATGCGGCGTGACATGGAGTCGATCAGTCTGTGGCACTGCTCAGGTGTTATAAGAGCCCAGGTTGCTCTGATAGTGGCCTTCAGCTCTTCTGCATTGTTGGGTCTGGCATATCACATCTTCCTCTTCACAATACCCCATAGATTTTCTATGGGGTTAAGGTCAGGCGAGTTTGCTGGCCAATTAAGAACAGGGATACCATGGTCCTTAAACCAGGTACTGGTATCTTTGGCACTGTGTGCAGGTGCCAAGTCCTGTTGGAAAATGAAATCTGCATCTCCATAAAGTTGGTCAGCAGCAGGAAGCAGGAAGTGCTCTAAAACTTCCTGGTATACGGCTGCGTTGACCTTGGACCTCAGAAAACACAGTGGACCAACACCAGCAGATGACATGGCACCCCAAACCATCACTGACTCTGGAAACTTTACACTGGGCCTCAAGCAATGTGGATTGTGTGCCTCTCCTCTCTTCCTCCAGACTCTGGGACCCTGATTTCCAAAGGAAATGCAAAATTTACTTTCATCAGAGAACATAACTTTGGACCACTCAGCAGCAGTCCAGTCCTTTTGGTCTTTAGCCCAGGTGAGACGCTTCTGACGCTGTCTGTTGTTCAAGATTGGCTTGACACAAGGAATGCGACAGCTGAAACCCATGTCTTGCATATGTCTGTGCGTAGTGGTTCTTGAAGCACTGACTCCAGCTGCAGTCCACTCTTTGTGAATCTCCCCCACATTTTTGAATGGGTTTTGTTTCACAATCCTCTCCAGGGTGCAATTATCCCTATTGCTTGTACACTTTTTTCTACCACATCTTTTCCTTCCCTTCGCCTCTCTATTAATGTGCTTGGACACAGAGCTCTGTGAACAGCTAGCCTCTTTTGCAATGACCTTTTGTGTCTTGCCCTCCTTGTGCAAGGTGTCAATGGTCGTCTTTTGGACAACTGTCAAGTCAGCAGTCTTCCCCATGATTGTGTAGCCTACAGAACTAGACTGAGAGACCATTTAAAGGCCTTTGCAGGTGTTTTGAGTTAATTAGCTGATTAGAGTGTGGCACCAGGTGTCTTCAATATTGAACCTTTTCACAATATTCTAATTTTCTGAGATACTGAATTTGGGATTTTCCTTAGTTGTCAGTTATAATCATCAGAATTAAAAGAAATAAACATTTGAAATATATCAGTCTGTGTGTAATGAATGAATATAATATACAAGATTCACTTTTTGAATGGAATTAGTGAAATAAATCAACTTTTTGATGATATTCTAATTATATGACCAGCACCTGTATATTATTTCTGCAATAATACACTCTGGGAGTAGTGAAAAGCACATCTTTCTTAAGGTGTGCTTTTAGCCCTATTGTACCCAAAATAATAATATCAACATTTTTACCTGTGTAAGGCCCATCCAAATGACCCAACGACGGTTTCCAATAAAGCAGGTGAAGGTTTCCTGAGCATTCTGTCTTTGACTAAAGCCAATGTGTCAGTCGGAGCTCTAAAACTTCAGTTGACGTGCCCCTCTGCTCCACCTAAGCAGTACTTTAGTCTGTTACTAACCTGAGTGTAGATTTGTGGTGTTATGGACATAATGTAATCTACTAGAGTTACTAATTTCAGAGTAAGTCAGAATAAATTCAAATGTAACGATTTATTATTAGTCAGGTAAATGTATCATGCCAATTACATAATCAATTCAATGATAATTGATACAAAACATCCAGGGGCGTAAATTTCATCTGACAGTTGGGGGGGACAATATACATAACATTTCTCAAGAGCAATTTTTGAAGGGGACACAAAAAATACAGCCAAAATTTTACTTATAAGGATATATGTTGTTACAACCACGCTTTCCCGGACTCCAGTTCCCATGATCCCCTTTGTCTGCACACCTGAACTCACTTCCCTCATCAGCCTTCCCGCCGTTTCCCCTGGATTCCCTGCACCTGTTTACTGTCATCAGCACTCCCTTTAAGTTGGACTCACTCCTTGCACTCCTTGCCTGTTCTTGTTGTTGTTTAAACGTGTATGTGTTGCTTCTCTGCTCCTTCGGTGATTAAAGACCCATTATTTGTGGATTTCCGTATTTGCCTCATCTTTACTGCAACCACACGTAACATATGTACACAGAGGAAAGCCTTATTACTATTATTAATGTAGCATGGAGACTGTACCATTATGTTTATTCTCAATGTTTCTGTTTGGTTCAATGAAAAAACTGACTAATTGACCAAAATATTCTTCTTCATTTATTTATTGCAATATTTTTTAAGTTGTTTACAACCAAGTCACCAACACACAACAGTAGGCTATGCTTATCACAATGTTAGTTGTAGTTGGTGTGGGTGACTTAGTATCAAACAAGCTATCATAAACAAGCCACCAAATAAGCTAGGTAACATTATAATCGCTAACACAGCGGACTCATGGAAAAAATACATCAGTTATAATTTTTTTGTTTTTGTTATGACAAATTACTCAGCATCATCTGTATTAAAGAGAAAATAATCACTTCATCTGATGTTTTTGAATAAAATAGCCTTGACAGCCTACTTATTAGAGTTCCTCATCTACTGCAAAGTCCCTTTAAGACAAGTCATTTCACTCGGCGGCCATCTTAGAAACGCCCCTCGGGCATTCAAGTGCAGCTCCTATCTCTTTGAATGGGGAAACATCAAATTCTCCAAAGCTGCTAAGCTTTCGATTAAATGTCATATTTGAAATCACCAATGAAATCTGACAGCAACTGTCTCATAAATTTTGTTTCTAAACGTTCGAATCATGACAAAAAACTGTATTTTTCAGGCTGGATCAAGCTAATGCGCATGCTCAGTCCTAAATGCGCATCTCTTGTGTCTCATTTCGGAGGCGCGCGTCTGACTGTTTCTATCCACCTTATTCCTACGCCCCATGACGCTTTGCGCGAATTATGGGTGTAACTTCAGTTGAGCTGTAAACAGTCAGTGAAAGGCTCGCTCTATGAACGCAATAATACGTTTTATTTTTAAACTGGGTACAATGAGATGACATTATTCTACTCACCCTTCAACCAACGAACATTAAAATGACATTTAAAAGTGTAAAAGCATCAACAAGATTCTTTCCACAGCAATAACGGACGGGTTAAAAACCACTATAGTGATATATATCTGTATTGTGTAATATACGTTGCCTTAATAAAAAATGTTCATGAACTTCAGCATTGCATGATACTATTTCAAAGTGATTTCCATCATTTTTACAGATAATAAATTGTATTTACCTGAGAAAACAAACCTGGAAAGAGACGTGAGGCTTTGAGGAGAAAAATTCTTGTTATAACATGTTACATTAAAATACCAAGCGTTACGTTATTCACATGATGTCTGAAAATAAAACATAAAAGAAAAATTGACAGCTCATTATTTGTAGGACAAACTTATGATTTGAAACGATTCGTTTCAGTCTTTTTAAATAGAAGTTCCCCAAACCGGAAGTGGAACCCATAATTCGAAACGCAGTAGGCTAGTCAGGAATAAGGTGGATAGAGAGGGTGTGCACGTGACGTCACCGTCGGCCGTTATGACTGCGGTTACGCCCACTGAGTGGCAGCATTGGTTTTCAGCGTGAATGCTGCAAAAACACACACACACACACAAAACACATCCAAACCATGAGTGCTTTGCGATTGACTGTACAAATAGCTTTGACACAAAATCTGAGGTATTTTTAAGGACTGCCGAAAGCTACAGAAAAAAGAAGCAAATAAGTCACTGCAATTCACATAACTGGACTCCAGGCAGAGAAACATGGATTTGCAGTTATCATTTTGTGTCAAAATGTTGGATTTTGGGGTAAAATCATACCCTTTATATTGTATTGTTATATATTGTGTTGACAACTCATCAATTAAATATTTACCATCTTCTATTCTGCATAATTGTTTTTTTTTTTTAAATACTGACAAAAACTTTACAAGTTTTAGGGCTGGACGATATGACGACATAAATAACATTGATATAAGTGATCACTCTGATTTAAACCTACCTATATTTTATTTATATAAAGCATTCACAGGCAGATTTATGTATTTCCCCGACGTCGAAATCAGGCACATATAAATGTCAGGAAACATGATTCCTGGCTGCATGTCAATCCATGGATTAGGTTTCTTTGACATGTTATAAGGAACACTTTTGGGCCCAACATTTAGTGTAATCTTTGTTTTACACGTGTTTTCGCAGTTTCCACTATTAAATCCAGTCATGCAGCAGGTTCTTTTGCCACTCAGTCCAGCTGAGGGAGCACGTTCCGGCGGGAAAGTGACGTCAGTGCATACCCTCTATACAGCTGCAGTGATGCAATGACTTTACCGATCGGCGATTGGCTCTTATTAAGACTTATTCCGACATATTGCGCGTTGCACTTTCTCCCATTCAGAACAATACGAGTGACAATGCGTCTTATTCTATCCACAAGTTTCCTATGCCCCATGAGGCCTTGCGTCAAAAGTGGGAGTGTCTTCCGATTCGAAGTAAACAAGCTGGACATAACACTCATTCATTCAACAGACAGTCATTCAAGATTTAGCGACCCAAACTTGAGAACGTTTGGCCTTTACTTAAAGACTTAAGAGTCCAGCATCAATATTTGAACAATGTTTTACAATAAAAATGTTACAGTAAGAGTAATTTATTAATTTATGTCAGTAGTACACATCAATCATGCTGAATCTAACTGATATTTATATTGACATAAAAAGAGAACACATACCTATTAATTTGCATCTGCTTCCATTTATTTACGATCACAAGAATGCACAGAACAACTCCATTAAGGTTTTTAAGTCCAAAGGCTTACACATTTAGAAAAATATTGATAAAATATCCTATGTTTATGTCAATTTTCTGAGCATTTCTATTAATTTTCCTCTAAATTATGCAATGATTGCAATCCGAGGACGTTTGAGTGATCTCTCCATCTCACTATACTGTTATCCAGAGCAACAGAGGGAGCTCATGAGAGGAAAACAGGAGTTATGAGTTATACGAGTTAACCGGAATCTGTGAAAGATATGCGAATGCATTAGTCTAATATCAACAAAGGCACAGGGAAGAGACAGATAAAACATTAAACCAAATAAATACACGATTATAATCATATAAGAATTGTCTACGTTCCTCAAGCAGTCTCTGGTATTTTCCATAAACGTGTGTATTTATTATCGCAATGGTTAAAATAGCCTTTAGTATCGCATATATGACAGTGGAAACACGACTGGCTCTGGCACGCGCGACACCAGTAGGAGTAAAATATAACATCATAAGGCTTTGGTGCTAGCATCAGTGACAGGTGAAGAACAGACAGCAGGTTGTTCATGTATTGCAGGACCAGGATGCTCTTGTAGTCATGCAGCAGCACTTTTGTGGAAGGTCAGTAAAGTAAAGAACAATTAAGGGCACGAAAATTGTTTATTGTACTGTGATCTTATTAACTAATAAATGTACTAGACTGAAATGTTGTCCCTGAGCACCATAACAATCTCTCATAAAGGTTTACAACTTTACAAAGTAAACAATGATCCGAAAAACACTTAGCCTCTTCGCTAATTAGCATGCAAAATACCATTAGTATGCTACTTCCGACGCCTCACCGGAAGTTGTACCCACGTTCTTTTTTACAGTAGCGCCCCCCATTTTTTAAGTGAATCAAGGAATCTCAAGGATGTGCGAAGCCTTTGGGTAAGAGAAGAACCTCTGTTGCACAATCCTGTTGTGGATTTGGAAATTTTCAGCGTTAATGAGGATTACTTTAAGGAATGCTGGAAATACAAAGACTGGCTGAGAAGCTGGGTGTGAGGTCAATTCACTTGACACAGAGACTGTTGAATGATCTTCTTGAATGCTTACCTATGGATTTTAAACATGGTTTGGAAACATCTAATGAAGATATAGATGTCATTTTCCCAGAGTTAAAAATTGCGCCTGCTTTTGATGCTTTTCAAGAAAGGGAAGGGACTTTGCTTACCTGCAGGACTCCTGAACTAGAACTTTTCAGTGAAACTGGAAAAAAAGCATGGCATGTCACATGTGTCAAAGTCTCACATATGGGATTCAATGACTTCCCATAAAGGAAGCTGGAGGACCTTGTACAGGGATCCCATTGAGAAAAGGTCAGAGGACCCTTCAGTGGAGAATTGTGGTTTAATAGCTACAAACAGACACAGAGCACAGCTTGATCCACAGGTAGAGGAGAGTGTCCATTTTGTGGGCAAACAGAAACTGTTTTTCATTCATTTATTTTATTTTTTTACTGAGGTAGACTTGAAGTTTTGTTATTTCAATTACAAGAATTGTGTAGAATTTTAGGAGAAGTGAATAAAAAAATAGAAAGCAAATCCACATGATGCATAATTTTTAGTTTGGACAGGCCAAAATGGCAATCTGGCTATCACACAAAGGTAAACTAAATGGTATGAGCTCAACTGATGTAGTGTCAATTTTAAAGGGTCTAATAAAATCAAGGTTAAAGGTGGAATATGCTTATTATCAACTGGTTACTGCATCCTCTCTCTCTCAGAGGAAGTGGGCGTCACATTCAGCACTTCATGTTGAACATCTTTTAACAGGAAAGAAACACTCAAAACTCATCTGAACACACATCGAGAGCTTCAGAAGAACTGAATCTACTGACAACAGAGAAGATCATTTATTAAGGGAGAAGAATGAAGATCATCTTGACTTTCACTCTGTTGATGATTCCTGGTAAGAATCTGAACTCAAGTCCTGATCAACAATCACATCAGAAGAACCAGAACAGAGATTAAATAATGAACTAAAGTCTTTATCTAGAACTAATATGGTGAAATTACCTTTAAAGACACTTTAAAATGAATCTCACTTCGGTATATATTAGTCTTGTATTAAATGCTGGTTTGTTGTAGGTGTCGTGAGCTCCATGAGTGTGACAGGATATTCAGGAGGAGGAGTCACGATCACATGTGGATATAATGAAGATTATAGAGCAAATGAAAAGTATTTTTGTAAAGGACAGTGGTCAACGTGCACAGATCAAATCAAGACTAAAGAGAAAAATAAATGGGTTCAGAAGGGTAGATTCTCTCTGTATGACGACACAAGATCAAGAGTCTTCACTGTGACCATCAGAGATCTGAGTGAACAGGATTCTGGGACGTACTATTGTGGAACTGAGAACTTTGGACTAGATCCCAACACTGAAGTGGATCTGAAGGTTATAACAGGTGAGTAACTGAGACCCTCAAACCCGTGAGGATCTCCAGAACATCACGATACTCAACACTGACTGTAATTACTGCCGTTCACACGTCTAACTCATATCAGACTCCATCAATAACCTTTTTATCTCCTGATGGAAGATTTACACTCATATCAAATGTTGCAGCAAAGTGACAGATAAATGTGTTTATATTGAGAACAAAATGACAAATTATCTGGGTTTGTGTTTAACAGGTCAACGAATCAGGAGTGTGAGAGGATATTCAGGAGGAAACATCATTATAAACTTCAAATATGAGAAGAAACACAAGAACCATGTGAAAGTCTGTAAATCTGCAGCAGATCAATGTTTTACTGTAATAAACACTAACAGAACAGCAGAATGGAAACATGACAGACGATTCTCCGTTCATGATGACAGATCTGCAGGTCTCTTACGTCTGTTTATCAGAGAGCTGAATGAGAACGACTCTGGAGAATATAAGATTACAGTCAAAGTTTCTGAAGAATACAGTTTCTTCTCTGAGTTTAATCTGGACATCAGGGACGGTGAGCCGCTTTCAGTCATTTATGCATTATTTGACAGAATTCATGAATTTATCTGGTAATTCTAACATCGCTGCACTTTATTTGGATCTCAAACAGATGATTGTTGTGTGAAGAACATCAGTCTATCAGCTGCTGCAGGAGGATCTGTGAACATCAGCTGCAAATACCCACAATCCCACAGTAGAGATGTGAAGTTTCTCTGCTGGAGATCTGGAGCTGATCTCTGTGCTGAAGAGACGTCTGTGAATCAGAGCAGAAGATGGAGTCCTGAGGGAAAGATCCGGCTGTACGATGACAGAGAAGAGCAGCTCCTGACGGGAAGCATCAGTCATGTGACTGAACAACATTCAGAATACTGGTGTGGAGTTCAGTCTGATCAAGGACACAAGAGCTTCATCACACGAGTCCTGATCAGAGTTACAGGTACGGATGATTTTCTCAAGGTCACTGAAAACCGTGACTAACATCTATTCAGCAGATCACTGGATCTTATTTATCATGTTGTTTAAAATCACTGAGGTTTGAAGCTGATTCTATTCAAGCAGGTTTAACCACTGGATTCTTTTTAATTTAGATGTTCAGTCTGTTTAACAAAGCAAAACCACAAACTGCAGTTCAAAAGAGGAAGTATAAAACAAACTGCAGCTCGTATGATTTCAGTCTATGGAGGTAAAAGTGCATCTTTGTGTAGAAAAATGATGCTGGACCAGGAAATACAATTCTGGGTAGTGAATGTGTGAATGACATCAGTAACATGTCTCTTCAACATTAGAAAATAATGTCAAGTTCTGGGTGTGAAAATGATCAAGAAGGTTTCTGGCCGCACACTGAATCCAGTACAGAGCAAGTCTAGCAAAACATTTTTTTGCAACATGCAAAAAGTGCAAAGTGCATGTGAATTAAAAACAAGTACTTATTTTATTTTTAATTCACATGCACTTTGCAGTTTTTGCACAATGCAATTTATAAAATAAAAATTGTCTTGCTCGACTTCTTCAGTCTGTACTGGATTCAGTGTGCGGCCAGAAACCTTCTTGATAATTTTTAAGCTTTACACACCTGAAGTAAATGGATTCCTTGTCTATTTGGAGCACAACAGTTTTTTTCTAGTTTTAAGTTCTGGGTGTGAAAAAGCATCATTTAGAAATTAATTTTCTCATTTTTCCTAAAAATGTTAAAATAAACTTCTCAGGGAGATCTTCATCACCATCATCATCATCATCTGCTGCTTCTTTCTCATCAGTCCAAACTTCACCGTTCACAGGTGTTTCCAGAACTTCTTCATCACTGGAGTCTCTGAACACATCATCAGGTGATCTTGTGCTGAAATACAAACATGTGATCAGCAGCTGAAATATATTACTAAACATAAAAATATTTTCAACTCTAAAATAAATAATAATATTACTTTTAATACATTTAAAATAGATAATATGTATATATATATATATATATATATAGCAATAATAACCCAATCATTATTGTTTGCATATTGAGTTGAATCTGCATTTTGGTGGTTCGTTATGGAATACCAAAGCTGCAGAAATAAGAAAAAAATAAATAAATGTAAAAAAAAAAAAAAAAATAAGTATTTATTTATTTTGTTGTTGTTTATTTATTTATTTCTATTAATTAATTTATTTATTTATTTATTATTTCAGCAGCTTTGGCATTCCACAGTGGAAAACGTGTTTATTTAAGTGAAGAATATGCTGTTTTTACATACTTGCTGTCATATATGCTTCAAAAAGTCTATTTAGGACAAACTATCTGGTACATTCAGTTATATACAAACACAACTGATGCACACGTGCAACACGATCGTTATTTAAACTGTTAGCTTGAATGTACAATATGAAACCTAGAAACTGGTTTGACTTTCCCCCCATGGGTTAAAAGTTTAATATATTGTATAATTTGTTTGAAAAGCTTGTATTGAAATATTTCACATTCTAGCAATGATAAGTCTGTGCTAGATGTGAAGTTTTGTGAATGAGGGACACTGGGAGCCTTTGAGCTGCATTTATAATCACTACGATATAATGGTTTTCAGTTTGCATAAAACTGACTGTGACATGTATTTTAGGTTTGGGAATGGCATATTTTCAGTTTTGATATTTGGGATATGGTCATTAGGCTACTTTTTGGGATGTTTTTGATTGGCCATTGGGCAGGTTTTGTTACTCAGACCTGCAACCCTGAAAATCCAGTATCATGGTCTGGTCAATCCTACTCCAAACGTCAAGCTACGCTCATGATCTGATCTGATATTCAGCTCAAAGTGATCAGATTCTCTGATTATGTCTCCTGTGTTTTCAGGCTCTTCTCTGATTGTCCCTCTGGTTCTGGTTCTTCTGGTTCTGATCATCTCTGGACTCTCATTACTGTTTCTCTGTAAGAAGCATCATTCTTAACTACTTTAGATGCAGAAACTCTTAATTTATTCCCAGTTTAAAACAGATTTCTTGATCTGTTTTCCTACTTTCTGTCGCCACCTATAGGCTGCAAAGAGACATGAGCAAAATACAGATACTTGATGATGTGTGAAAACATTTACACAAAACATCAGTGTTGAATTGTGATATACAGTAGGATCCTTGTTTTTGGCAGGTGGTGATTCTCCATCTCAGACTGGACCAGGAGAACATCAAGTAGTGAGTCCAGTTACTGCATAAAATGTGGATTTCTATTCATAATGATATTAATGTTTAATACCTTCCATCCTGATGATCTTCAGAGCTGTAAATAATTTCTCTGTCTCTCCTCAGGTTTTTTACACTGGTTGTGATTATGAGGAGATTAAAGACGCTCACAAACAATTACCCACAAACCCCTCTGTTTCATCTATCTGTGTTTACTCTACAGTTCAGAAAGACACTGGTGACTCTCAGTGCTTCATCACATCTGCTGAGGATCTGAATTACACTGTGGTGAATTGTTTGGTGAATATCAGGAATAATGAGGATTACAGTGAATAGAGCAGAGAATATAAATGAGCTGAACGTTTTTATCACCTTTTCTTTGGCATTAAGTTTGAGTGTTTTTTGTTGTTGTTGTTTTCTGTTAGTCTTCTTCAGTGATGCTCCTTTGCCTTATATTTTAGGGCCTGTGGAAATGAGAGAGGAACTGTTTTTTGCGCCAGGAAAAAACAAAATGTTAGCTTGACAAAGTTTCTTCATGAAGATGTGGATTTTGTGAAACATGATTTCTCAATGTCTGATAATCATGTAGGAAGATATGTGTTTGACAAGGTGATGTGGATTGTGAAACTCTACGCTGTGGATGTTGGAGATGATTTTACTCACAGGAACCATGCCTGATTTGACTGGTCAATGTTTTAGAGAGAGATTTCAATGACACTGGCGACGAGCCGTTGTATATCACTGAGTGGGACGGCATGACTCCTGACACGAGATTTCATGTGGTCAGGGACCATAGTAAAAAGTTACCAGATGATTATATTTTTTTGCTGCAACAACAAGACAAAGCTCCACGAACATGCATGGCCTATTCCTTAGTCTGAGCATCACATGTACTACGACGTGAAATTTTTGTTTCAGTGAAAAGACAACATTTTATCTGTAGATGTTCAGATGGTTTGACATGTATGATTGCTACAGTTCTGTAAAGGTGAAATAGTTTCACCCTGAGGAGGGCGTTACCAACCCTGAAGCCTGCCTCTTAAGTCCATCCACATATTACAGGCATTAAAACAGCTGCAGATCGTTACACTCGCTACATTCATTCACCATGTCTCAAGAATCTCCTTCTGTCTACTGCTACAGCAACAGCCCTGAGACTGATGACAACGCCACACCGCTGGAGCTCCACCCACAAACTTTTAAACCATAAATTCTGCATGGATCTGGATTATCACAAGATGACCTTCCTTACAATGCGAAAAAAAGCCTGTGTTGTTGAGTGGTTTAAAAGTTAGCATGTGGAAGTATTTAACAGCTACAAACTCAAAACGCTACAGTGATATACTTCAGGACATCACAGATGGACAATGCCAGCTACCACAGAAGTATCAAGATGAGACAGACTGATGTGAACAAAGAAAATGAATCTGTGGAGTTTCATAATCTATATGGGTCTAGTGGGGTTCACGGTGTCAACCCAAAATTAGGGCTATCACGATTATGAAATCCGGCTTATGATGATGCTGATTAGTTGTCAGTTTTAAGGCTTTGTCATACCTTTTTTTGTGTGCTTCATTCATTCATTAAATAATTGTGATGAATTTAATCCTTTATAAGTTATCATTTTGCAGTGTAAGATTACAGTTAACACCTTTATATTATTAAAGTAAAGTTCAGTTAATAACGGAAACAATCACAACAAACTGGCCAATCACAGAAAAGGTCATAAATGCATATGTGTGTGTGTGTGTGTGTGTATTTTTGGCATTAAAAGAAAGTCCCAGTAACTATGTGGCAATTCGATTAAAGACCAAATTTCTTATTTAGGAATTAAGATATTCAAAGACAAAAAAAAGAAAGAATAAATCTTAATTATACCCCAATAATGAATAGAATTCAAAACATATTCAACATACAGCTAATGAGAGAGTTTAATTATCAAAATCTGTAGGGTTATCTAGACTAATTTACACCAAGATGGCCATAGATATTCCAAAATGTATCAATAATGAGATAAATATATATATATATAATTTTATTTGGAAAAACAAACATTATATGAATAAAAAACACTTTGTGATTCATTTAACCAAGTTGGTCTAAACATACTTGATTTTTAAATATCTATTACTGTATTTAAAATTAAATGGATACAAAACTATATTCGTTCCAAAGATAAATTATGGAATTACCTTCCTAATATTATTTTTGGAAAAGTAGGTGGTATTGAATGTCTCCTTAATTGTAATTTCACTATTAACAAGCTTCCCATAAACTTTCCAATTTTCACAAACAGGTTATCATGGAAGATTGTATGAAAACACAATTTCTCTCCACACAAATGCTTAATTTGGAGTTAACAATAAGGTCAGAGATTGTATTGTGAATTGCCTACAACCCCTTCATCTGTGACTTATTCACAATACAGCACACCTCCAGTACTTTACTGCTTTTATAAAAGTTACCATACAATATAAGTATTAAAACCAAAAATGTATATATTAATGTTACTCGAGTTTGCAAGCGTCATTACACTGTAAACTGATGGACATACAGTACCATACCTGAAACAGAGAACAATTAAATACAGTAAATCTACGTTCAGACTGCAGGTAAATGTGGCTCAAATTTTTGTTCTCATATGTGACTCAGATCTGTTTTTGTCATGACTGTGAACGGCACAAACCACATGGAATCTGATCTTTTTGATTCTGATTTGGGCCACTTCCATATGTGTTACTGAATCCAATAGAGCTCTGGGGCCTCATTTATAACTGCTGCGTACGCACAAAACAGGCCCTGAAAGAGATGTACACCACTTCTTAAGCGCAAGTTGTGAATTATTTGAATGAATGCGACTTTTACATCACTCGAGATCAACATTCGCCACAATTCTGCGCTCATGGGATTTTACAAAGATTGTTCAAAAACCTACATTTATGAATGAAGAATTTAGCAAATCTGAAAATGTTAGTGTTGTGTACAATCTTTCTTCAGTACACCAAATGTAACTTGTTTACAGCTAATGGGGTTTACATGGATGTCGATGCAGGATTTTGTACAACTGAGACCAGAACAACTTTGAGTAGTTACAGTCAAAAAAGATGTGCTCAGTAGTTTCAATGTCATTCTCACAAAATTGAATGTTGCCCAGTATCAAATTCTAACCTCAGGAAGTCTTTGGACAGATATATGTCATTCATTATTTTAAAATGAAGTTTTTTTACTGTAGAGAAAATAGGAAAAGTAAGGTATAACCCATTCTTATCTCCTTCAAGTCCTTCGAATCAAAATCTTTAACAATATAGTGACATCTGAGCTGATGTGGATGAAGAATATCAATGAAGACACTTCTAATATGCTGATGTTGTTACATTTATGATCTCTAATAGAATAGTTACTAAACATAGGGATGAGAGAGAGAATGTCACATAATAGAGTGAAACAATCCCTTTGAGCAGTTTTACCATGTTTTGAGGTATGGCATTTACAACCGTGTGAAACTCATAATGTCACAGTGGAGCAGGTATGAAAAGCAGCATGTCCACCAAAGCATTCTTAGCCAGCTGAAAAATGCCTGGTGCTCTTCAGAAAACGGCCAGCTGGTGGCGCTTGAGAGCGCTCTGGAGGCACAGTGTTTTTCCAGCTGAGACACTTTGGTTGCCACGATTTGGAATATCCACAGCAGTAAAGTGTTACTAGTATCTCATTTTGAAGAATACTACTGAATATAAAAATTAGGGATGGGCAGATCGATATGAAGTAGGGGAGAGCGGGGCACAACCTAACGCTTTTTGACTTTCTCAGTTTGTGTAAACTTCTGTGTTGTTCACTGAGTGCAGTGAAGTTGAGAGAGTCTCTGTCAATAGGCTGATCAGCTTCACCTCAGAAATAATGTTCTCTGACTCTATCATGGAGTTGATAAATGAGACGAAGCCTGTCGTGTCAACAGCATGTTCTTCAGGGAGCATCAGGTCAGACCATCACAGCGAAATGAAGTCTTCTCCTCCAGACACCATGGAGAACAGCCCATCAGGTGAGATGTTTCAAATAGTTTGCTATTCATTGTTCTTCATTTTAGAAAAACCTATAATTTCTAAATCACCTGACGCAGATCCTATCGTTCATGTTCAGTCCAGATCTAGAGTATGTATGCAGTATGAGAGCAGCTTCATGCTCATAATGGAGAAATCTGAACCATGCAGGAGATTGGAGGAGTACATCATGATGTCAGATGGCATCACTGAAAGACAAGCACACTAGCTAATGAGTCAGGCAGTTTAAGCACTCAAACACTGCTGATTATAAAATGGCTCAACACTAAAACAGTCTGTTTTGCTTACAGCCCATCTGAGGTCATAGGGCACACCATATTCCACGCCGGCCCAGCAAATGTCTGGCACAGGTAGCTTACTGTGGGGAAGATCTGGGCTAAAGTATTTGGGGGTATTTTTAGGAAGAGAGGAATATAAGAGGAATAATTGGGAATGCCTGGTGGAAAAGATGTGTGCTCGGTTCTCTCGCTGGCATTGGCTGCTCCTAGGCCTTTGGGTGAGAGAAGAACCTCTGTTGCACAATCCTGTTGTGGATTTGGAAATTTTCAGCGTTAATGAGGATTACTTTAAGGAATGCTGGAAATACAAAGACTGGCTGAGAAGCTGGGTGTGAGGTCAATTCACTTGACACAGAGACTGTTGAATGATCTTCTTGAATGCTTACCTATGGATTTTAAACATGGTTTGGAAACATCTAATGAAGATATAGATGTCATTTTCCCAGAGTTAAAAATTGCACCTGCTTTTGATGCTTTTCAAGAAAGGGAAGGGACTTTGCTTACCTGCAGGACTCCTGAACTAGAACTTTTCAGTGAAACTGGGGGAAAAGCACTGTATGTCACGTTTCAAAGTCTCACACATGAACTCTTTAGAAGGACTAAAAGAACCAAAATGGCAGGAGAGTTTTGGATCAGTGACTTCCCATAGCTGGAGGACCTTGTACAGGGATCCATTGAGAAAAGGTCAGAGGACCCTTCAGTGGAGAATTGTGGTTTAATAGCTACAAACAGACACAGAGCACACCTTGATCCACAGGTAGAGGAGAGTGTCCATTTTGTCGGCGAGCAGAAATTGTTTTTCATTTATTTATTTATTTATTTTACTGTAGTAGAGTTTAAGTTTTGTTATCTCAATTAGAAGAATGATGTAGAATTTTAGGATCAGTGTCCTCACCTATACTTTTTATTAATGGGCCTAAGTATAAAAAAAAAATAGAAAGCAAATCCACATGATGCATAATTTTTTGTTTGGACAGGCCAAAATGGCAATCTGGCTATCACACAAAGGTAAAATAAATGGTATGAGCTCAACTGATGTAGTGTCAATTTTAAAGGGTCTAATAAAATCAAGGTTAAAGGTGGAATATGCTTATTATCAACTGGTTACTGCATCCTCTCTCTCTCAGAGGAAGTGGGCGTCACATTCAGCACTTCATGTTGAATATGTAACCAGGAAAGAAACACTCAAAACTCATCTGAACACACATTGAGAGCTTCAGAAGAACTGAATCTACTGACAACAGAGAAGATCATTTATTAAGGGAGAAGAATGAAGATCATCTTGACTTTCACTCTGCTGATGATTCCTGGTAAGAATCTGAACTCCTGATCAACAATCACATCAGAAGAACCAGAACAGAGATTAAATAATGAACTAAAGTCTTTATCTAGAACTAATATGGTGAAATTACCTTTAAAGACACTTTAAAATGAATCTCACTTCAGTATATATTAGTCTTGTATTAAATGCTGGTTTGTTGTAGGTGTCGTGAGCTCCATGAGTGTGACAGGATATTCAGGAGGAGGAGTCACGATCATATGCAGATATCAGAGAAAATATAAAGAAAATGAAAAGTATTTTTGTAAAGGAGAGTGGTTAACATGCACAGATCAAATCAAGACTAAAGAGAAATATAAATGTGTTCAGAAGGATAGATTCTCTCTGTATGACGACACAAGATCAGCAGTCTTCACTGTGACCATCAGAGATCTGAGTGAACAGGATTCTGGGACGTACTATTGTGGAACTGAAAGAGCTGGACTAGATCCCAACACTGAAGTGGATCTGAAGGTTATAACAGGTGAGTAACTGAGACCCTCAAACCCGTGAGGATCTCCAGAACATCACGATACTCAACACTGACTGTAATTACTGCCGTTCACACGTCTAACTCATATCAGACTCCATCAATAACCTTTTTATCTCCTGATGGAAGATTTACACTTGTATCAAATGTTGCAGCAAAGTGACAGATAAATGTGTTTATATTGAGAACAAAATGACAAATTATCTGGGTTTGTGTTTAACAGGTCAACGAATCAGGAGTGTGAGAGGATATTCAGGAGGAAACATCATTATAAACTTCAAATATGAGAAGAAACACAAGAACCATGTGAAATATGTCTGTAAATCTGCAGCAGATCAATGTTTTACTGTAATAAACACTAACAGAGCAGCAGAATGGAAACATGACAGACGATTCTCCGTTCATGATGACAGATCTGCAGGTCTCTTACGTCTGTTTATCAGAGAGCTGAATGAGAACGACTCTGGAGAATATAACATTACAGTCAAAGTTTCTGAAGAATACAGTTTCTTCTCTGAGTTTAATCTGGACATCAGGGACGGTGAGCCGCTTTCAGTCATTTATGCATTATTTGACAGAATTCATGAATTTATCTGGTAATTCTAACATCGCTGCACTTTATTTGGATCTCAAACAGATGATTGTTGTGTGAAGAGCATCAGTCTATCAGCTGCTGCAGGAGGATCTGTGAACATCAGCTGCAAATACCCACAATCCCACAGTAGAGATGTGAAGTTTCTCTGCTGGAGATCTGGAGCTGATCTCTGTGCTGAAGAGACGTCTGTGAATCAGAGCAGAAGATGGAGTCCTGAGGGAAAGATCCGGCTGTACGATGACAGAGAAGAGCAGCTCCTGACGGGAAGCATCAGTCATGTGACTGAACAACATTCAGAATACTGGTGTGGAGTTCAGTCTGATCAAGGACACAAGAGCTTCATCACACGAGTCCTGATCAGAGTTACAGGTACGGATGATTTTCTCAAGGTCACTGAAAACCGTGACTAACATCTATTCAGCAGATCACTGGATCTTATTCATCATGTTGTTTAAAATCACTGAGGTTTGAAGCTGATTCTATTCAAGCAGGTTTAACCACTGAATTCTTTTTAATTTAGATGTTCTTTTTTAAAAAGCAAAACCACAAACTGCATTTCAAAAGAGGAAGTATAAAACAAACTGCATTTCAAAAGAAGTATTAAAAAAACTGCAGTTCGTATGATTGCAGTTAAAAATGCAGCTTTGTGTAGAATAATGATGTTGTTCTGCACAATGAGAAACTGCACACATACAGATGGTAGTCAACCAAAATGCCTATTACTGCCGCGTGTAACGCCGCCACAAGGCCGCAGCATTATATACAACCCAGTGACTCTTGTCTCAAAACCACCACCAGGTGGCGCAAAGGGATGGTTTGCAACATTGCGTAAGGCTGCTGTGACATTTGTACTTTTAAATGAAAATAAAATTACTGGTAATAATAATAATATTACATTTAATCTCAGCTGTTTGACTACACTGTTACAGTGAAATATTACAGTGACGGCAGAAGAACGCTTGAAACTACATTTAATAATTCACCGATGCATTTTCAATATTTGCACATTGAAACATTTATTCCCGTACAACACAGAGCTCTGCGCATAACATGCAGAAAAATAAAGTGTCCATGAATTAAGAAATTGTTGATCACTTTTTATTAAATACTTTTTATGATTTGAAAAATGAAAAAACGAATAAATAGGCTAATAGGTAGACACAAATTAACTACAGTGGAATTAAAACACAGGGACGAAATATCCCAATAAAACATGTAAGACTTGATTTTCCTGCTAAGACAAAACTGAGATCAAGTGCCCTGCAATAAAGCAATAAAACTCATCTTGAGAGAAGATCTCAAAGAAACAGCATAGGACAACACCTTGCCCTCACAACATCTACAGGATGCAACCCCCACTTCCCTTCCCCTAACTCAAGTCACTGAAAGTTCTTCAAGATGTATAATGTAACTTGTGTATCTATTGTTTTTTCCCCTTTCATGTTTGGTATCATTTTAAATGTCTCAGTGCGATTGGTAAAATGGTCTCGGTTTCACAGCAGTCACTTATGTTATGAGGAAGTTTGAAAACTAAGGAGAATTCTGTCCTCCTTTTGTCTCTTCAAGAGATCTGATAACCCACTCCTCTTCCCCCAAAACAGGTGTTGGTGTAGTAAATATTTACAATCCTTTGTTCTGGTCTGGGTATATAAGGTAAAGTGCAAAGCAGTCATGGGGGATCTTCTGTAACCAGAAACCCCCATACAGTGATGGAGAAGTGTCTTAAAAACACTGATCCACCACTGTGTGTATGTGCATTTCTTACTCTTTGAGCAATTGATGTTATGCATTTATTATTTCTAAATTGGCTTCTAATTGTCCAACTATGTAATTGGCATGATACATTTTTACTTGACAAATAAATATTATTTTTGATTTATTCTGCATTTTTCTTAATTCATTATTTCTAATAGATTAAAGCGAAGGTATTACCGCAAATCTGTGTTCAGGATTGATCACACGGAAGGTTTAATAGATGGAGCATAGGGCACATCAATTAAGTCCATTTCGATTTCTGACTATCGCTGCCTTAAATAAGTTGCAGTTTTCGTAAATATATAAAAACTATGCTTTTTGTTACGAGTAAGCAGAGCGCGACCGACTTAAAGGTAGATATTTACCCTGCATCCAATGTTCAAGGTCAGAACTGACGAGTTTGTGTCCGAGAAAGCACTCAATCGGCCGAAGTGACTTTTCTAAAGCGATACCGGGACCGCAGTGAACGAATAATTGAAAGTAAAAGATAATTAGAATAATCAAATATCTAAATTAATGCATAACCAATGATTAACTTCTAATTGGAAACACGACTTAAGAGTAAAAATCATTTGAAATTGGAGTCAGATTAAACGAGTGAAATTAAGTGAACTTCACAGAGGCGCTGAAAAGACATACACGCGTTAACCTTCGCCCAGGCCGTCGGATTCCGTTTTTGGGCCGATGGGGGGTTCCTTACAAACACCCTCATGTTTTAACTAAAGCGAATGATTAATAAAACATTGTGTCAGCACAGGCCTCCGTAAATTGGCCTAAACATTTTCAACACAAGCCTACATTAAGTCCTGGGACAGTTAAACTTATTAATTATTGCAGGTTTGAATAGAGAGATCAGTGTTTGTATTCGCTGTGTCTGACGCAGTGACTGCTGCTTATATACACTCGTAATGATGATTGACAGGACTGAATGTTTAGGCTCCTCCTACGTTTGGAACTACATTTGTTCTTGTTGACAGATTTCACACTCCTTGCAAACTCTCTCTACATCCGTATCAATTTTTGGCCACCACACATATTTGCGAGTCAGAGCTTTCATTTTAACAATGCCAGGCTGTCCTGAGTGAATTTCATGTAACACTGATTTTTGATATTTTAATGGTACAATTGTGGCACACATCCCTGTTCCACTGACAGTTCATCTGTTTTTGCATAAAACACTTTCGAATCCTCTGACACTTCAATTGGCCAACCTTCCATGACATAACGGAAAACTTTAGAAAGTTCTTGGTCTGTTCTTGTCACTCTGGCAATCTGTGCTGCATTTAGAGAAGCTTCTTGCAGATGGTTAGTCAGAAGAGTGTTGATATTCGCTGATATGGCTTCTGTTCCTACATCTGTCATTTCAAGTAAAGGAATTCGTGACAAACCATCAGCATTTCCATGATTTTCTGCCTTACAATAAATGATGTGGTAATCATCTGCTGATAAAATTATACCCCTTTTCAGCAGGGGACAAAGTACGTGAAGCATATGCAGTGGGGTGTTCGTCACCATTTGGCATTGTGTGCTGAAGCACTGCACCATTTCCATAAGCTGAAGCATCACATGCTAAAGTCAAAGGTAGTTGTGGGTCGTAATGTACTAACACTTTGTCACTGGTGAGCAGTTCTTTACACCTGTTGAAAGCACCTTGTTCTTTTTTCCCCAGCGTCAAGCAACTTGTTCTTTCAACAGTCTATACAATAGTGCCAACACAGTGCTCTGATGTGGTACAAAATGTCCATAATAATTTACCAGGCCTAAAAAGGCTTGCAGTTCCTTCACATTTGAAGGTGCTGGTGCATCTTGAATTGCTCTCACCTTGTCTTTTGTTGGATTCAAAACTTTTTCGTCAATCGTGTGACCCAGGTATTCAATTTGTGTTTGTCCCCACTCACACTTACATTTCTTCTCTCTTAGTTCTGAGTCTTGAAGACTTTGCAGAGGTTTGTCAGATGTTCTTGCTCATCTTGACCCATGATCAACAAATCATTCAAATAAACAATCACTTTCAGATCTTTCATCAAATTTTCCATATTCTGTTGAAAAGCGGAAGGAGCTGAACTGATGCCGAAAGCTAGACGGTTATACACATATAATCCCTTGTGTGTGTGTGTGTGTGTGATCATTGTATACTTCTTAGAATCATCATCCAGTAAGACCTGTTGAAATGCCTGAGCTAAGTCAATCTTGCAAAACAACTTCCCTCCACTCAGAATGGCTAAAACTTCCTCAATTCGTGGCAAAGGATACACTTCAGTATTGGCAGCTTGATTAACAGTGACCTTGTAGTCTCCTCATAAGCGCATCGTGGAATCTTTGTTTGTAACAGGAACAACTGGAGCGGCTCACTCACTGTATTTTACTGGAGATATAATGTTGGCTTTTTCCAGTTCCTTCTCAACACGTTCTTTCATAGCAAAGGGTAGAGGATGACTTTTATAAAACTTGGGTGGAACATCTGGTTTCACTGAAATCGTAGCTTTAATGTCCTTCAGAGTGCCCAGCTCATTCTTAAAGACTTCACTATATTTGTCAAGCACTTCTTGGACAGACCCAGGCTGCTTAGTTTTTCTCACGTATCGAATTATACTTTCCAATTCAGCTTAACTTTCTGGAGCCAGTTTCTTCCAATTCTTCCAACTACAATTAGTGGTAATTCATTCACTTGATTCTCATATTGCACAGCAACTGTGAATTGACCCTAATACTGGAATGCATTCACTGGTGTAGGTCTTTAATTTTACTCTAGCTCCCTCCAGTGGCAAATGAGCGAATGACTGTTTATACACTTGTTGCGAAATGATGCTTACAGCAGCTCCTGTATCAATTTCCATCAATAAATCTTGCTGATTCACAGTAAAATTCACTCAGAATGGCTGTTTCTCAGTATCACTTCATACGGAGAACATTTCCAACTCTGGTTCTTCAGCATAGATATAGGTTGTAACTTTGTGCTTGTTCTGTTGTTCAGCAGATTTATTGTTGAGATGTGACTTCCCTTTAACTTTGCTTTCTTTATATGCCCAATCTTTCCACAATTGTGACATTTAGAATTTTTAAAATAACATTCCTGAGCATTGTGGCTTTTGCCTTTACAACGGTAGCATAATTGTCTCTGGTGATGTCTTTTCATTTACTTTAAGCAATCACATAGAGCCACATCCAAACTTCCACCAAAGTCACATTTCGACACACATTGTTTGATTTCAGTAACATACTGGGACACAGTTTCATGGGGCTTTTGGACACAGCGCTGAAATCGGAAACGTTCAGCTATTATCAACGGCTTTGGTTCAAAATGGGCCTTAAGAATATTCACAATTTCTTCGAATGTTTTATCCTTTGGCTTTGCAAGCTGAACCAGATTCCATAGTAATCCATATGTGGACGCTTCCACAGCACTAAGCAAAGTCGCTACTTGTTTCCTATTTCCTATTTTTTTCTTCAATCATGCAGAATGGGGTCCTCCACCAGCATGCCAACTTAGGCCCTTACAACACGGCCCACATATTCACATTTTAGACAGACTACACAAAATCGTCACAGCAGAAGACCAAATGAATGCAGAGCAGATGAGATACATTGTCATATGGGACAATGTATATTTCCACCGATTTGCTCTGGTCTAAAACTGGTTTCATTAGCGTCCACAGTTTTCACTCCAACACATCCCACCATACTGTCCCTTCCTTAAATCCATTGAGGAGGGGTTTGTTTTTTTGGCATGGAAGGTTTACGATCTCCAGCCCTATGTCAGTTTATGCCTCATTCAAGAGAAGGCTCGACCTAATTGATGCAGGGTGCAAGGATGGATTCGCCATTCAAGAAGATTCTTCCCTCGCTGTCTTGCGTGAGAGAGGACATCGCCTGTGATGTGGATGAAGTGCTGTGGCCAGATCCAGCTAGGCCAAGAGATGATGCTTAGGTGTTTTTTCAATTTTTTTTTTTTTTTTGTCTCCACAAATGTTTTTGTTCATGTATATATGTTGTATTTAGAATATGTTCTGATTTTCAGTGCAAAATGTAACCTTTGGAAAGGCATGGATGTATTGAATGGTTTTACAATGTGGTGAGAAATAAATTTTTCATCAATGTGCAGTACAGATCTTGTGTGTTTTATTGTTTGTTTGTTTTTTTGTCAATATATCCATGTACTTTACTCTAACAATATCTCTGAAAAAATCAAACCCAGACTATATCATTAGAAAAGTATAAAAGTTACAAGTGTTTAAGATTGAGCACAGCATTGTGTAATGAATCAAACAGAATCAGAATGTATGAACCATGTGTGTTCCATACGGTGTCAAAGTTGGGTTTTGTTAAATTAATGTAAAGTTTTGAATAAAGTGTTTCATTTTGCAAAATAACTGAGGTGTTCTGCTACTGGTGTGTGTGGATCTGTGTGTTGTGTGTTGTGTTTTGACAAAATGAGCCTTGTTTTTAAAATTGTGCTTAAGCAATCGTAAAAAACTGTAATATCCAAGCACTGGTGTTGGATTTTGTGGTGTCTTGAGAGGCATATTCTCCAGCCAATGTCATTGTAGTAAATCTGACGGACAAAACTTTTATCCAATGCCAAGACGATCCATCAATGTGTGCACATGTACACAGACGTACATCTGTCTCGACCACATAACTGCACAGCAAGCCATTTTATAAATGTATGAAATAATCATGAAAAATGCACAAACACGGCAGAGATGCCAAGTTCAGCGGCTGGAATTAGCTGAGGTAACGGTCAACAGACAAACGGCTAGTGGTGACTGCAGCAGCAATCCACCTGTCACTCAAGTGACCACGCCCTTAATTATGCAGAACTTTAAGGCTTAACATAATTTAAAAAGATGAGTTATAAAAAAATTCACCCACCTCACAGTTGTCATGAAGGGCAAAATTAGCTTTGTAGACCACAACCACAATTTGTACCAGGCTATAAACATATTTTTTTCTGCTGTAAAGCTGGGCATTTTAACATGGGGCTCAATGAGATTCTGCTCTCTTTTAGAGCATGTCCCTAGTGGCCAGTCGATGAATTGCAGTTTAAGTCACTTCCATATTGGCTTCAAGAGAAACTGGGGTAGGTTACCGCTTGGTTGTAACGCTGCCCATTGGCCTATTGTTTCGCCGCTGTTAAAACTCCCATGCAAAGCCTACTCATTCATGTAGCCTATTAGGGAAAACTACACTATCATTCTTAATACCCCCCATGCAAATGTGTAGTTGCCCTATATAATTCACATTTCTATTATTTAATTTTATAAAAAAAAAAAAAAAAATAATACATAGGCCTATTAAGAAATATTTTAAAAATGAAATACAGGGGTATTAGTAGCCTACTGCATTAAAGCGCAGTCCATGAAAAAGTAAACAATTTTGACATTTACTGTACCGTTTGAATTCATTCTAAACAGCAAATGCTTACGTGAATGTGTACATTTACTACATGTGGTTATGTATGTGATTTTTAAAAATCTTATTGATAGTATTATTTTAATCTCCACATGACTGCTACTCACGAAAACGAGCTGTAATACGTCCACTCCATAACAAGTGAAAATCTATGGTTATAGCACCACTTAGCGGTCAAGAGCAGAAATGAATTTCCCGCCGCAAACAGTGACGGTACCCGCGGTGACAAACAACACAATCTGGTTGAGTACCATCTGTAGTAAAGCAGTGGACAATGTTTGTGTGTGTGAATTAACAAGTCGTGCTTTGCAGTTTTTGCACAATGCAATTTATAAAATAAAAAATGTTTTGCTAGACTTCTTCAGTCTGTACTGGATTCAGTGTGAATCCAGAAACCTTCTTGATATTTTCAAGAATTCCCTTGGCTTTACACACCTGAAGTAAATGGATTCCTTATCTATTTGGAGCGCAACAGTTTTTTCTAGTTTTAAGTTCTGGGTGTGAAAAAGCATCATTTAGAAATTAATTTTTTCATTTTCTAAAACAAAATTCTCAGGGACATCTTCAACACCACCACCATCATCACCACCATCATCATCACCATCATCACCATTACCATCACCACCACCATCATCATCATCTGCTGCTTCTTTCTCATCAGTCCAAACTTCGCCATTCACAGGAGTTTCCAGAACTTCTACATCACTGGCGTCTCTGAACACATCATCAGGTGATCTTGTGCTGAAATACAAACATGTGATCAGCAGCTGAAATATATTACTAAACATAAAATATTTTCAACTCTAAAATAAATAATAATATTACATTTAATACATTTTAAATAGATATGTAAATTATATTGTATATGAATATTATAAAATAGCAATAATAACCCAATCATTCTCATTTGCATATTGAGTTGAATCTGCATTTTGGTGGTTCGTTATGGAATGGAAAAGCTGCTGAAATAAATAAATAAATAAATATAAATGTAAAAAAGTAATATAAATAATAAATACAAAGAAATGTAAAAAATAAAAAAATGTGTGTTTAAACTTTTATTTCCTTATTTATGTATGATTGTATTTTCCCCACATTTATTTATTTTTTTAATTTATACATTTATTTATACACACATTTATTTATATATGTATTTAGTTCCACATTTATTTTTTTCCACATTTATTTATTTATATATTTCTTTGTCCATATGGTAATGTATAAATAATGTAAAATAGGTAAATAAATAAATAATGCGAAAGTAATTAAATGTAGATATAAATACACATATAAATAAATACATGTGGAAAAAATACAATTATACATAAGGCAATAAAGGTATACATATACTTTTTCTTTTTACATTTCTTTGTATATTAATTTATTTATATATTTATTTATTTATTTGAATCTCTGATTATGTCTCCTGTGTTTTCAGTCTCTTCTCTGATTGTCCCTCTGGTTCTGGTTCTTCTGGTTCTGATCATCGCTGGACTCTCATTCCTGTTTCTCTGTAAGAAGCATCAGTCTCGAGGTAAAACTCATTCTTAACTACTTTATATGCAGAAACTCTCCATTTACACCCAGGTTAAAACAGTTCCCTTTCGAAAGGGAACTCGTGCTGCGTCCCCTAGGGGTCGCTATAGGGAATGACTCCGGCATTACCAGTGTCTTAAGCATGAGTCTAAACACGACAATGAACTTGACATTGGCAGGCAGCAGCCTATGATGTCATCACCGATGGGACCGTGAGTATAAAAGAGCACCTTGGAAATACGCCAACCTCTGTCTTGTTTTCAGGATACCTGTTTATTTGAACGTGTCTAAATAAGCCGATTATGGCTAGCACTAGCGCTATGTCTTTTAGGCAGTGTGTTCCTCCATGTCAGCGTTATCTGACACCTGATGACACACACGATATGTGTATAATGTGTATTGGCGAGGAGCATGCACACTCAGTCCTCGAGGGGGCTGTTTGCATCCATTGTGGCTTCGAGCAATGATGAGCAAGACGACGCTGATGAGATCGATGATATTTCAGAGCGCTTTCAGCCCGCCTGCCCTGCATATGACGAGTTATTGGAGGTTATGTCCCACGCTACGGTGAGATTAGATCTGCCATGGAAACGCGAGAAGCACAAGCTCCCTCGTTGCCACCTCGATGAACATTTCCTGTCAGGACATAATCGTACGAGAATTCCCTTTCTCCCAGATCTTCACACTGAGGTGGAGAGATCTTGGGGAAAGTCCTATTCAGCCCGCATCCATCGCACTCAGGTGTATTATGCTGATATTGAGGGAATGCGGGAATATGGGTTCGCGTCGATGCCTCTGACCGAAGAGACACTGGCTATCTCTCGGTGGGTAAGACATCCACATTAAAAGGCTCCGCCTCTGCCTACTAAAACTTTGCACATATGCGGCAGCAGGTCAGGCTGAGACGGTGGTTGAGAAGTTCGGAAAGGCGAAGGCACATTACACTGCTTTTACTACCTTTATACAGCGCTGGTCCAGGTTCACGCCTTACAAATCTGCCTTACTGATGGTTCATCAGTGGCTGGCTGTGAATGCATTGTCTCATGCCAGATAGTGTACTAAGTAGTAGGTTACGAGTTAGTTAGGCTTTTTTAAAGCCTCCTCAATAAGCTGTTTTTGGGCTCTTAAGTCCCCTTAGCTATTATATAGGTTTGGAGTGTTGTTAGGCATTTTTTCCCCCCTATTGTTTTCATAAGAGGCCCCTGCTTTAGCAAGCAGTGTTTTTAAGTTGTTAGGCTCCCTTTTGGAGCCTCCTTGGCTACTGCTTTATAGAAACTGCTCCTCGGTAAAGCTCTGCCTGGGGTGGCATCAAGTTGTTAAGCGCTCTGTGTGCCTCCTTGATAGAAGCTTGGCTATGTCGCTAGGCTTCTCTGGAGCCTCCTCAGTTGCTCTTTTATTTTACGTTGCTTACAGTAGCACTAAGTTGTGGGCTCTACTTTTCGAGCCTCCTCTGGTGAATTTAGGTTGGGCTGAGCCCTAGTTATGTTTTTAGTGTCAGGTTGCTTGGCCCTCTCTAGGCCTCCTTGACAGGCTTTTATTGTAGTTAGGTTTCCTTTAGGCCTCTGTCCTTCAAGCTCGGCCTGGGTCTAAGTTGTTAGGCTTTCTGCGAGCCTCCTTGGTCACTGTTTTTAATCATTGCATTCTTTGGCTTCCTCTCGCTGTAGAGAGTAATTTTTAGAGCCCTTTGCTCTTCCGAGCTACTTTATTTTGTACAGCTTGCTAGCACTTTCGTGTAGCAGTCAGAGGTTAAGTGTTAGGCTCTCTGTGAGCCTCCTTAGCTATTGCGCTAGGACAGCATTGTGAGTTGTAGGCCCTCTCTGAGCCTCCTTGCAAGATGTCCTGAGCATGGTGATGTTAGGTCTCCTCTCAACTTAGAGAGTTGTCATGCTGACACCTCTGCTCCCAGAGCTTGGTTTAGTGTGTTTGCTAATTAGCTAGGCTCTCTGTGAGTCTCCTTGGCTACTACAAGCGTCGCTAGCCCTCCTCTTGCTAGAAGAGAGTTGTCTTTATTGAAGCCTCCGCTCCTTGGAGCTCCGCTTTGATAGCAATTGTGAGTTGTAGGCTCTCTGTGAGCCACCTTGCCACTTACCCTGAGTGTGGGGTGTTGCTAGGTCTCCCTTCAATTTAGAGGGACGTTATGCCGAGGCCTCCACTCCTTGAGCTTGGCTATATTTGATGGTAGGACTGTGAGCGTCGACGTGCCTCCTCTTGCTAGAGAGAGTTATTTTCTTGAGGCTTCCACTCCCTTGAGCTCTGCTAGGTTAGTGATTGTGGGTAGTAGGCTCAGTGAGCCTCCTTGCAAGTTACAGTATCTTAAGCGTGGGGTGTTGTTAGGTCTTCTCTCAATTCAGAGAGTAGTCATACTGATGCCTCCGCTCCTAGAGCTCAGCCAGGAATGTTGAGTTGCCTTCTTGTCTACTGCAAGCATTGTCAGGCCTCCTGTCACTAAAGAGAGTTACATTTATTGAGGCCTCTGCTCCCTTGAACTTAGCGGCTAAGGTCTGCTAAGTTGGCAGGTGTTCTGTGAGCCTTCTTGACTACTGTGAGAGAGAGTTATATTTATTGAGGTTTCCGCTCCTTTGAGCTCTGCTTGGATAGCGATTGCGAGTTGTAGGCTCTCTGTGAGCCTCCTTGTAAGCTGTCCTGAGCATGGAACATTGTTAGGTCTCCTCTCGTTTTGAGTGTAATTGTATTGAGGCCTCTACTCTGTGAAGTTTTTGAGCCAGTATTTTAAGAGAGCGTAGCTTTTTGAGCCTTCTCGGTATTGCCTTAGAGTGTTGCCTAGGCCTCCCTTTGAGGAGTCCTCTCTTTGCGGTAGTCCTACACAAGTTCCGAGTGTTAGACTCTCTGTGAGCCTTCTTGGACGCTGGCCCGAATTTGAATGTAGTTAGGCTTCCTTTCTTTAGAGTCTTCCTGTTGAGGCCTCTGTTCTTAAGAAGCTCTTTTCTATGATTGTTGCTGGTGCTCCTTCGAGTCCTTTGACTTAGCTCAGCCAATAGGACACTCATCCCTTCAGCATGACAGCATGAGTATTCCATTCCCCATAGCGACCCCTAGAGGATGCAGTGCGAGTTCCCTTTCAAAAGTGAACGTCTCAGGTTACACATGTAATCATGGTTCCCTGAGAATAGGGAACTAAATGCTGCATCCCTTTGCCATGCTTCAGGCATTCCTGCACATGTCTCCTTCAGAGAAAAAGTGGATGATGTTTTTCACAGGTGCCCTTTTATACACATGGTCGCACCAGTGATGAAGTCATAGGCTGCCGCCTGCTAATGTGAAGTTCATTGTCGTGCTTAGACTCATGCTTCAGACACTGGTAATGCTGGAGGCATTCCCCTCATAGTGACCCCTAGGGGACGCAGCGTCTCATGCCCTATTCTCAAGGAACCATGGTTACATGCATAACCTGAGACGTTTTCCCACTTTCTGTCGCCACCTATAGGCTGCAAAGAGACATGAGCAAAATACAGATACTTGATGATGTGTGAAAACATTTACACAAAACTTGAATTGTGATATACAGTAATGTCATTAATTTAGGATCCTTGTTTTTGGCAGGTGGTGATTCATCATCTCAGACTGGACCAGGAGAACATGAAGTAGTGAGTCCAGTTACTGTATAAAATGTGGATTTATATTCATAATGATATTAATGTATATACCTTCCATCCTGACAATCTTCAGAGCTGTAAATAATTTCTCTGTCTCTCCTCAGGTTTCTCACACTGGTTGCGATTATGAGGAGATTAAAGACACTCACAAACAATTACCCACAAACCCCTCTGATTCTTCTGACTTTCTATACGCCACTGCCCAATTACCCACAAACCCCTCTGTTTCTTCTAACTGCGTTTACGCTGCAGTTCAGGAAGCTACTGGTGACTCTCAGTGCTGCATCACATCTGCTGAGGATCTGAATTACGCAGTGGTGAATTTCCACAAGGATTCGGACTGTGTCAGTATCAGGAATAATCAGGAATACAGTGAATATGCTGCTGTTAATCATCGCACTGCTTGACAAGCCACAACAGAGAATATAAAATAGCTGTATGTTTTTATCACCTTTTTTTTGTTAGTCTTCTTCAGTGATGCTCCTTTGCCTTATATTTTAGGGCCTGTGGAAATGAGAAAGGAACTGGCTTTTGCACCAAGGAAAAAACAAAATGTTAGCTTGACAAAGTTTCTTCATGAAGATGTAGATTTTTTGAAACATGATTTCTCAATGTCTGGTAATCATGTAGGAAGATATGTGTTTGACAAGGTGATGTGGATTGTGAAACTCTACGCTGTGGATGTTGGAGATGATTTTACTCACAGGAACCATGCCTGATTTGACTGGTCAATGTTTTTTAAGAAGTTACATTTGGAGAGATTTCAATGACTGTTTCAATGAAGTGGGACGGCATGACTCCTGATACAAGATGGTGTCAGTCCTTGGTGTGGTCAGGGGCCATATAGTAAAAAGTTTCCTGACGACTGTGTTTATATATTTTGCTGCAACAACAAGACAAAGCTCCGCTAACGTACATGACCTATTCCTGAGTCTGAGCATCACATGTACTATGACATGAAATTTTTGTTTCAGTGGAAAGATGTTTGTATGCTTGACAACATTTTTATCTGCATTGACAAGATGTTCAGATGGTGTGACATGACAAGTCACCTTTATTTATATAGCGCTTTTTACCATGCAGATTGTGTCAAAGCAGTTTTACAGTGATAACTAGTATATAATTTTGGCTGCACAGCAGGTCTTAAAGAAAATGGTGTCATTGTCCAGCTTAAGTAAATTCAGTATTGATTCATTCCGTTGTAAGAATCAATAGTTATTAATTTAGTTAATTTATCTATATCAGCACTGGAGTAAACGGTGATGTCATCATCCAGCTCAGTTCAGTTTGCATACAAGGGTGTCGATGCAGGCAGATCAAAACGTTGAATATCAAGTGAGTATCAACATGTATGATCGCTACAGTTCTGTAAAGGTGAAATAGTTTCACCCTGAGGAGGGCGTTACCAAACCTGAGGACCACCTGAAGACCTTAAAAGTTAGGATGTGGAGGTATTTACCAGCTACAAACTCCAAATGCTACATCGATATCCTTCAAGACATCACAGATGGGCAATGCCAGCTACCACAGAAGTATCAAGATAAGAACGATTGATGTGAAAAAAAGAAAACAAATCCGTGGAGTTTCATAATCTATATGGGTCTAGTGGGGGTCTCGGTGTCAACCCAAAATCAGGGCTATCACGATTATGAAATTTGACTGACGATTAATTGTCTGAAAAATAATTGCGAACAAAATCTGCTGGAATGAGTAAAATTATGTGCAATACGTGCAATCCCATGCCGAAATTCAGGCGAATTAAACGAGAAGGGTTTGTGTGTAACTCGCTATCAGAGAGATGAGAGAGAACGAAAGAGCAGCTGGAATCGTGTGTCTATTCTTCGGAAAATTAGTATTGGGAGCGTTTCAGATATTTCAGTTGTAGTGATTTTTACTCCTTTCACCGGTGACGTAGTGACTTTTGATCACATGTCACTTAAGGTGTGGTTATGAGTGTATCAGATGACCCCTCCCCCCTTTTGTAATACGGGGCACCAGTTAAGAATACTATCTTAACAATTTAAGAACACTCCAAAAGAGCTGTTCAATTATTCAAAATTATTATAAACTGGAGGGAGTCAGTCAACTGATTTGTCTGAAGGATTTGTGAGAGTCTGGTCAACTAGTAGAGTCTTTGATCATCAACACAAGGAAGACACAGTTATAATAAAATCAATGAAATTTATTAACAATAGACATGCAAGAGTAAATACCACAACGATTAATAATGAAATAATGAATATGCACTTCTAAAAGATAGTAAAATAATAACCAAAGGAGAATACGAAATTAAATCAAAGAAACAAATAAGTGAAGTGAACACAGAATGGATAAATGCAATGCTGTTGAACTGAATGTAGAATGGAAGAGAATTGTATGGGAATGCTTCTTATGGAAGCCACCTAATGGCTCTGGTAAAATGGTGATAAATAATTGCTTATTTATCATTCAACAAATAATATCCCTATTATTTGTAACAAGCTGACCTCAAGTAACTGTTATCTAAACAGGTTAGAAAAACATATGCTGCATGTATAAACTAATGCCAAGGTCTCTAGAAAGAGGTTTGGTAAGTTTATATTTACGTTCCACACAGTCGGGTGATCAATCCGGTAGCAGACGTCTTCCACTGATGATGCAGGCTGCGTGCAGTGGGAGGCGCGGAGTTGCGATCCAGTAGTCGTGCCACGCTGGGCTGGAGGATGCTGAACTCGTTGCGCCAAGAGGGTCCTTTAGGATGGACTGGGCAGCTGGGTCAGATGAATCGTCACAGGTTCCTTTGCAGGCTGGCTGCGTCGCTGAGGAGCCGTGAGGTACAGGCAATGTCTGCCGATGCAGAGGTCCTTTGCGGACTGGGCTGCGCTGCTGTAGGAGCCGTAAGGGTCAGGTGAAGTCCCTCAATGCTGGGGCCCTGTTTGCAGCTAGAGTGCAGCTGGAAGCAATGTAAAAGGTTTTGCTCGCAAAAGCTTAACCTTAACAGTCTTGTAGTCTCTTTCCTCGTCAGGTCAGAAACTCAGGACGTGGAGTGTCTGTTAATGTCTCCTTCCCCGTCGAGCTGGAAACGCAGAACAAGGGTGTGTCTACCTGGGGGACATATTTATCCCTTTATGATGAGGAGGAGATTGAAATGTAGCGCCTTGCTGATCCTGGATTGTGATTGGCCACTGTTATCTGAAGCAGCCCCGGTGTTGCCCACCCTAGTGTGGAACTCATTTGCATAGCATAAAGTACAGTGTTAAAATAGTATCTTTAACATTTTACCCATGCATTATATCTTTACCAAACCGCTTTCAAATTATTAAAGGCATCGTAGGGAACAGATAGACACCAAACACGATATGAAATGGCTAAATCATCGTCCATGCATTTGTTTATGTGTTAACAGGTCTGTCCCATGACCTGTTGTTTTAACAGTCAGTAACCATTAACATAAACTGTGCTTTGCATGAAGATGGAGTGGGTGTGATGCAGTTTAGATCAAATTAAGGCCTCCAAACATAGGTATGAATGGATTTAGATAGATCTCTGTGGCCTCTCTTTATTTCAGTCACTGCTGCTCCATCCAGGGGGGTCCTGAAGGAATTTTTATGGCAGTCCTTGCCTAAACCTTAGGAATGAGTTTGGTGGTTAGAGTCAATGTGTCGTCCAATGAGAAGTCCTCTCCTTGGTTTTGGTGGGTGCAGAAGGTCCCCCTTCCTGCTCTGGAAGAGGTGTCTGGTAGTTGTCCCAACATCTTATCTGATGTTACTGAACATTTGTTTATGTTCATTCACCAAAGATCCAATCACGGTGTGGCACATCTTCCTACACACCAGCAGTTAGAGAGGGGCCCTGTCGTAAACTGGTCCCTGGAATGCCATCTTGACTGTTGTTCACAACATCTCCCCCCTGCACAGACTGATCGAGGACCTGAAGTCGTTGATCTGGGTGGTGTACTAAGAGGGGAACAGCAGGAACAAAACACAAACCTCACCTCATCCTTCGACCATTGGCATTTTGAGTAAACTATAATTCAACAGTTACAACTAAGTAACTTCTTTAGTGAGTATAATAATAGTATCCTCTTTCAGGACTACTAAAAAGGTTACACATGAATCTACATGTTAAGAAAGAAAACTATAGATAGTCTAAAAGAGAACTATAAAGACTATTCAGTGAGAGGGGTATAGGGAATAGAGCAGTCTCTATTTCTGTCTAGTCAGAATTGCTTGTTATAACGGGAGAAAGCTCAGGGAGTGGTCTACACATGTTAGATTTGAGCTCAAGAGCGTCGCTAGGTCTCACACTTTCCTGCTCTGACAGGCTAACCTGCAGTTTGTGGATTCGCTGGTACAGTGTCCACCCCAGGAGGCCCATTGTAGCCCACCCACATAGCGTGAAGATAAGTAATAGGCTGTCACTGATGTGCCAACCCCAAGTGAATGGCACCCTCTTAGGTTTTGGCTCCACAGGTGTAGCTTGGAGGCTACCTAACTGGAGACTGATCTTTGCTAATTTAGGTCCCTCAAACAGAACTTGATTCCTGAGTGAATTATCTACTGCCAGAGTGTGTCCTTTAAAGGCATCAGTTATTTCAAACTCAACACTATGCACATCAGCATCAAGATGGTATAGAGCTAAATGTTTGATGTGGAGAATTGCTCCAACTGGGATTTGAATTAGCATAGTTTCATTAGGAAGATGTATTGGAGTAGCTGTATCATGTCTGTTATAGGTCATTATAGCTTCACTAACAGGTGTATTCACTAACCACTTATTTCCTGCTCTCTCAATTCGGGTGGTAGTTACATCATCTCTGTATGTAGCAACAGCATTGCATTTGTCTTCCGTGGTTAACCTTTTAATGCCACATAGGCCTTCAATGGGATCTCTTACAAAAGGTTTACTGGGACACAGCCAGTGAATGTCTTTGACCACTGTACACATATGTAGGTTAGGTGTCAGATACATGTCAGGATTTTCATCTTGGTAAGCTATAAGTGAGGGTGTCTCAATTTTTATGTGTATATCTTGAGACCAAAACCCTACATTTAGCACTGATTTCAACCTATATATGTTTTTAGTGTTGATTATCGGGAGGTTTAACAGGAAGCCAATTTCTTGAGCCTCTGGGTTTACATGGATTGGTATAGCACTCCCCAGGCTGTAAGCTAAATGTACCTGCAGTGTTTGCGTGGTTCCCTGCAACACCGGATTCAAGATATTCCTCACCAGCTCAACCGGTACCAAGTATGAAGGGATCCTATTCAATGCCAAACTGTCAACAACAGAGCTGACCTCTCTCAGCAAATCTTGCATTAGTACTTGAACCTTTTGTACATGGGCATAATCATGTTGTATGACATCCACTATCTTGCCTATACTGTGGATTGTATAATTCAGAAGGGCTGTGTGTTGGTTTACGACGAGGATTGTGCCCTCCAATGTTCTGTCTAACTGCTGCAGCTGCTTCTGCTGAACATACATTTTCTCTTGTATCTCAGGCATTAGTCTTTTTAACCCTTCCACATTTTTTCTCAATGTGGATATGCTAATGCTGTTAACTGTTGAAGTACCCACTGAGAAGAGTGAGCCTAGGGCTGATGCTGCTGTCAGCAGTGTACCAAGGAAGCGCTTTGGGCGTCTAACTCCTCTTAATTCTTCCTGTGTTATGGTGACTTTTTGTAGCTGTTTAAGCATGTGAATTGTGTCTAACTGGGCATGTCCTATGATGTCCTTGCTCCATTGGATGACATGCCATGGGACCATCCCCCTTCCGGTCACATGCTTTTTGTACACGTCAGCAGGGTCGAGCCGAACAAAGACTCTCTGAGTGTGCACGTAACAGTCAGTCACTAAAATTCCAGGGGCATCCCGGAGTATAATGCCAGTAGGAGGACCTGATTCCACTATTTCCAAGGGCTGTACTGCATTGAGTACGCAGATCACTATGATTAGGCTCAGCAGGTTCATTCTGAAATTGCCCAAATATGGAGTGCCACTTCACTACTTTATAAGCAGAGTACAACTAACAAATACCACTATAACTAGCCACAACAACTAGTCACAGATGCACTGGCCACAGTGCCTGACACAGTATAGACTTCTCTACACTGCCTTAGAACTTACACCTTAACCGGAGTTACTCCTGAGCGGTGTCTACCCCTTTTATTCCCATTTGGGGTTTGTAAGGCTTAATCTGGTTGAAGTGGACCCACTTGTACTCAGGGGATCTTTTCCCTTTTGAGACTTTGATACGGTATGCTACTGGTGATAGTTTTCCTACAATGTCCTGTTTCATCTGTGGCCAGTAGGCTAACTGACAAAGGGTCTCATGCATTGCCTTCACCCCCCGGTGGCCTCCACAAGGTTCATCATGGGCATGCAGGAGCATAACCCCCCTGTGTGCTGTGGGGACCACCCATCGAGGTGGTGAATTTTTATAAGCAGTGTATACTAGCAAACCCTTTTCTAACTTCAGATGGTGTCTGATAAGATACAGTGTTCTCAGGTCACTTGACTCTGTCAGATTTTGCTCAGTTATCGGATGCTCCACTGGGTTAGAAATGAATAGGTACATAGTGCTGATCACAGGGTCTTGTTTTTGCATGGCAATAAGATCAGTATCTGATAGATGTCTGCCTATCACTACAATCTGTGTGGTGTCATTAAGGGTTGTCACTGACTCCTTTGCTTGCCTACGTGTGACAGCATTAACACTTACAGGAGTTGACTCTGTTGGAAGCCACTCCTCCTGGAACTGCCAGGGAGAGCCTGCTATGGCGCCTGCTTTGGCTAGCCTATCAGCTTCATCATTGCCTGTTTTGTCTGGCCCAGGGGCTCGTGAATGCCCTTTTACCTTTTTCCAGTACACAGTCATACCATTTTGATATACAAGCTTGTCATAGGCAAGAAACAGTTCTTTATGCTTAACTTCCTTTCCTCTGGCATTTTTCATGCTATTCTGTTTCCAATGAGGGAGGTGAGAAACAAAACTGTGTCTGGCATGGTTTGAATCAGAACAGATTACCACATCTCTGATCCCATACTTTGCTGCCTGTTGCAAAGTTATGAGTGCGGCGGCGATTTCTGCATACTGACTAGATTTAGGGCCTAAACAGAACTGCTGTGCACCACAGGGAGTGTCAGCCTCCCAGACTAATCCTACTCCAGCCTGTATGTGTTGTTCATGGTGATAGGAGCACCCATCAATGTAGGCCTTAGGAAGGCCTGCACAGACATTTTCATCATAGTAGTGATGGCTTGATGTGAGGGTGTGGTGATTACTGTGTCGGCTTCTTGTGTGTATTCTCCATCAACACAATGCTGGCACATAGCTAGTCCACGGCTTAGTGCCATTTTATTGTTCTGTGCATATCTCACCTCCACCTCATAACCTTGCAAGGCCATCATCCATGTGGCAATGCGACTGTTTGAAACTCTACCTTCCCTGAGTCTTTGGCTATTGAGGAACTGGACAGGTTGATGACATGTCTCAACAATGACTTTCTGACCCCCAATATAGCTACGAAAATGTTCAATTGCCCACACTGTAGCAAGCAAGGCTTTCTCACAGTCTGAGAACTTAATCTCTACACTACTTAATGCCCTACTAGCATAGGCTACAACCCGCTTGTCCTGGTCATGCTTTTGGGAGAGTGCTGCACTGAGGCAGTGTTCTGAAAAATCAGCCTGAAGAAAAAACTCTTTGTCTTTGTCAGGGTAGGCTAGGCATGGAGCAGTGCACAACCTGTCCTTCAGTTCTTTCATAGCCTGTGCCTGACTTGCCTCCCAGCTAAATTCTCTATCTTTCTGTAGCAGTTCATGCAGTGGTCTTGCAATGTCTGCGTAATCTTCTATAAACTGACGGGAATAATTGCATACTCCTAGGAAGCTACGCAGTTCAGAGACATTTGTGGGAGATTTAATATTCTTTACTGCTTCTATTCTACTAGACTGAGGTTGAATACCTTCAGGACCAACAGTCAGTCCTACATACTCCACTTTTGTTCTACACCACTGTCCTTTGGATAATGACAATTTAGCACCTGCCTCAGTGAGCTGGGTGAGAACATGTCGTATCTCAGTTAGGTGGTCTGACCAGGTCTGACTACGCATAAGGATATCATCAACATAGATCAAGTTACCACGTGTAGCTGCGTCACCCATTGCCTTGTGTAGAAATATATTAAACTCTGCAGGAGAGTTTGAATAACCAAATGGGCACCTGTTCCAGGTGAACTGTCTACCTCCAAAAGAAAACGCTAGCTTATACTGGTCTGCTGGGTCTACCTTCATTGTCCAGAATCCATTTGCAACGTCGACTGTGGAGAAATATTTAGCTGTAGTAACCTTTGCTAACTCTTGGTCCAGATGTATCATAGGCCAACGTGACAGGGGAACCTGTTTGTTGAGCTGCCGGTAATCTACAGTTAAACGCCACTTTCCACTTGGCTTTAAGACAGGCCAAACTGGAGAATTGTAGGTGGAATTGCACTCACGTATGATCTTTTTCTCTAACAGGGAATCAATAATTTCCTGAATGGAGTCAAAAGCAGTGAGTGGAATTCTGTACTGCCGCACAAAGGTAGGCGGTGCATTTGGATTTGTGGGAATACGGACAGTATGGACATCTGTAACTCCACAATCATAGGAATCCTTAGAAAAGATTTCCTTGTGCTCATAAAACACCTGTCTTAATTCCTGACGCTGAATCTCTGTGTCAAGAGCGTCTGCTTGGTCTAACTGCTGTTGCACTTCTGACTCAAAGCCAGGGTATGGTTCAGCGCAGTTTCCTGTATCTTTCTCCCAGTTCACTGGTGCATGCGACTCTTGGGCCATCACAGTATGTACCACTATCTCGCCGTCACTTTCAAAGTCTATTCTACAGATGGCTTCCTCAAACACACCTGGGAGGGTTATGATGGAAATCATCTTTGTAGGGTAGGTGAGATACACTTGATCACAGTTGTCTCTCTCTATAGGCAAGTCAGGAAGCTTTCCTATGACAGGAATAGTTAATTCAAAATCATGAAAGGAGCTATCAATCAGGTATCCTAGAGGAGTGTGTGGAGGAATGCGAATACTTCCTCTGGTGAAATTTTGTACAAGTAGGTAAGTTGAGCGGTTGTACAATTCAAGCTGTGGGTTACCACAGATTGTAAGTCCCAAACTGCAAAACTGAGCAGAGGGCTGGAAAAAGGCTAGTACTGTCTGGTTCATTTCTTGACCCCTTTTTATGACTAATCTGACCGGGACCTCTGCAGTTTGGGCAGGGACCACTGTGTCAAACTCATTCACAACCTGACATGCTTGGGGAACTGTCTGGCCAGAACGCATGTTATTCGCGTCACAAGATAATATGTTAGGGCCAATATCTGCTCTGGACCACAACACATTGTTGACTGTGTCTAACTGCACCCCTAGTCTCACTAACACATCAGAACCAATGTATACTGAGTGTGTCAGGTCAGGTAACACAAGCATGTAGTGCTTGAAATTTTTATGGCCAAGCTCAAGGGAGACAGAGCAAACTCCAACACTTTTAACTGTTTTCTGGGAGCCAATAGCAAGCCAAAATTTCTGCTTCTTTTCAACCATGGGAATTGTGCAAGACTTTTCCTGTAACAGTTGATACAGTTCCTGACTTATGGCTGACTTCTCTGACCAGAGTGCGACCACAGCATCCTCAACAAGTACTTCATTAACATGTATGCCCCCCACCACCTGCGGATTATACACCTGGGTGTTAAGAGGTTCCAGGGCACACAGAAATGCATGTTTCTTCTCTAACAGCTCTAGGGGAATCTTGTTCTCATGAGCCATGTCTGCTGACTGGGGGCTGATGATTTGCATTTCCCTCACAGCGGGTGCCTCTTCCTTAAGGTGAGCATCCTTCACTGTCAGCTGTCTAGAATCACAGGTCCTCTCTACCTCCACTGCCTTGCATAGCTTCTGACCAGAACTAGTCTCCTCAATGGGTCGTGGGATTCTAGCTTGTGCCCACAATTGACAGCTGTGATAGTCAATTAATGGTGTGAGCCTATTCAACAAATCCTGGCCAATAAGAAGTTGTTCTGTATCAAAACCAACAACATAGAGAGGGTGAAGTATCTTCATCTCACCAAAGGTTAACTCCACCCACACCCGCTGGTTAATCGGGGCCTGATCCTGTGTGTAGCTAGTTATCTTGATCTGACAACTCTCTATCTTGAGCCACTTACCAAGTGAGTTGGTTACCTGGGTGAGTTTTTTAAACAACCCAGGTGACACCAAAGAAATTTCTGAGCCAGTGTCTAGCAGTGCGTCACATGTTAATACACCTTCAATGGACACAGAAATGTAAATCCTTCTGGCCCTACCTCTCTGCGTCAAGTCACCAAGGAACTGACAGAGGCTGGGATTTGGTCTACTGACATCTGATTGGTTAGGCCTTACAATCTGTTGCATGGTTCCCCCTTCCCCAGGCTCTTCCCCCCACCCTATCAAATACACTTTAGGTGGGGGAGGGGAGGGGTGCCGGCCTAGTCATTGTTTTGAAGGAGGGTCTTTCTCTTTTGGGGATGTGTGCTCCTCTGACTTAAGGTCTTTGAGAGCTTTCACAAGTATTTTCTGAATTTGCTTCAAATTATCACGATCCCTTCCTTCAGTCCCTTTGGACTCCCTTTTCTTCTGACTGCTCTGTTTGTGACTGTCATTTGATCTATCTCTGAACCTCCTGTGCCTTTCCTCTCTGTGTGTATGTCTGCCACTCTTGTATCCTCCATTTCTTGAGGATTTATGGCCCTGCGTGTCCTGTTGGAACTCACTGGACTTTGGCTGTGAGGGGCGACTCAGACGAGCTGGTCCACTTTGGGGAAGCTCTGAACCTTCTAGTTCAAGGGGAGGCTCCCTGTCATGTCGGAGTTCAAACACATGAGTGCCTGGGTCCCTATCCTTCTTGTCTGTGTGTAACTTCTCACTCTCCCAGGCTCGCATTGCCAGCTGTCTTAACTCTGCTGCAGTCATGTGATCAACATCTACCAGCAGTGAAAGAGACTTCCTAATTGTTGGATGCAAATTACTCACAAACAGACTTTTAAACATCACATCCTCTTCTGCCCTAGGAGAATCAGCACCAGCAAAATACACTCTGCGTAAGCGTTCATAATATTCTCTGGGTGATTCGTAGCGATTTTGCTTGGTCTGCAAGGCAGAAAGCCTGGAGACAGACGGATTTTGATATATTGTGTATTCAGCTCTCAGGGCCCTACACAGTTCATTGTAATTACCAGCAATGGCAGGACTTTGTCTCTCCATGAAACCATGGACAGTCCGCACAGTTGTTTTCCTCAGAAGGAGTACCTTATCTGCCATAGTGGCCTCAGGGATGTATGACAATGCATAGTTTACATCCTTAAGGTACAACTCTATGTTGCTTCCAGGGGTGTCAGGATTAAACACTTCAATGTCACGTGCTAATTCCCTAAGCTGGCGCAGCCTACTGTCTCTGGACTGCGCTATACTAGGGAAATCCGGGATGGAGCGACTAGTTTTTCCCCACACAGGTGAATCAGAATCTACTCCATAAGGATGGCTGGGACTAGCAGTGGGGGTTGGGCCACTGGCAGCTACAGCATCACCATGGGTCTGATAGCGCTGTCTCTGTGAGGGGCTATCAAGTAGGGATTCTTTCACCTGTGGGCCAAATGAGCTGAAGCGCACACTTGGTGGTTCAGGTTCATGGGGTGTGTCCATATTTATGTCTAACTGCTCCAATCTCTTCCCTATTTCCTCTAGCCTTTGCTCTGCCATATCAGCTTTATCTGCCCACTCTCGGGCTCTGGAAGCAATTTTGTCATGACTGTTTTGTACTTCCAATAATTTATTGTCTGCCCTAGCCAAGTCCTCCCTGAGTTGAACCTGAGCCTGTTTTGAATCGTACAGTTGTCGCTTAAACAACTCTGACTGCTCACGGGCATCAATACACAGTTTGTGTTCAATTTCTAAGTCCATTTTCAAACTAGAAATTTCAGACAAGGCTGACCTTAAGTCATCTTTGGCCTGTTTCTCACTGATACTCACTATCCTTAATTTATCTGCCTGTGCTGACAAATCATTTTGAGCCTGAGCCAGCTCTGTTTGCAGAGCGGCTGTATCCTGGCTTCTGGGTACAGTGACTGAACTTAAGCGTTCATTCCTGAGCTGTTTAAGCTCAGTTTCTAGGTCTAGATTTTCATCTTTTAGCCTATTGATTTCTGCTCCTTGGCTGTCTGTAATATACTGCAAGTCTTCTTTCTCTGCAGAAATCCTATTGGCTTCAACCTTCAAATGGTCATTTGCATGACGCAGATCAGCCAGCTCACTCTTTAGCTGTTGAATCGTCATATCCCTATCTTTTATCTGTTCATTAGCAAGGGACACTCTGTCTATTGCTTGGGTTAACTGAGCAGCCCAATTTAGTGCTAAGCTAGAGAGGAGTTTGATTAGCGAGGCACCTTTTAAGGCCTGGCCTGCTGCTTCAGCTGTTAGCTGTGTTGTTTTGAGGCTGATTTCATCATAATTTAAGCCCTTAATTGTCTCTATGTAACCTGGATTCACAGCACTGGTTAGGTCTACAACCAGCTGTTCAGGTAGGGTTAACTCTGCCATTTTGGACAGATCCTGTACTGCACCTAGCAACTAGCTAATCTCAGTACTTAACACAAAAGTGTTGATAGTTTGGTGTCACTGGGACACTGTGATTCTCACACTGATTAGTGATGAGGATTTTAGCCCTTGGCTATGAGTGGTCAGAGGGAACTGCCCTTATCTGACACTTATCTAAGTTCACACAGAACTTTTTGATAGACTTACAAGGTATATGAGCCCTTTGCTATGCTTAGTAGTAGCAAATAGTTATAATTAATGATTACAACCTCTGCTAACGCTATAGTTTCCTGAATGAGGAAACGCTTTACCAGAACTATGCCACTGTACAATGGTCCAAAGCTCAAACAACAATTCTATTTACTGCAAACAATTCAACTGCAACAAATCCTATTCATAAATAGCACCACAGAGCTGAGTGAGGAAACTATGAATCAGGCTTGGGAGGGACCACCTGCTAAGCAAACGGTAACTGACCAAACTGAGAATTTTAGCTTCCCGTTAAAGTAATTACTCTTGCAACCTTTTAGGTGAATTTGTTGTGTTAATGAACCAAAGACTCATTTCAATCTTAGCTGGCCTCACACGGGGCACCACTATGTAGTGATTTTTACTCCTTTCACCGGTGACGTAGTGACTTTTGATCACATGTCACTTAAGGTGTGGTTATGAGTGTATCAGATGACCCCTCCCCCCTTTTGTAATACGGGGCACCAGTTAAGAATACTATCTTAACAATTTAAGAACACTCCAAAAGAGCTGTTCAATTATTCAAAATTATTATAAACTGGAGGGAGTCAGTCAACTGATTTGTCTGAAGGATTTGTGAGAGTCTGGTCAACTAGTAGAGTCTTTGATCATCAACACAAGGAAGACACAGTTATAATAAAATCAATGAAATTTATTAACAATAGACATGCAAGAGTAAATACCACAACGATTAATAATGAAATAATGAATATGCACTTCTAAAAGATAGTAAAATAATAACCAAAGGAGAATACGAAATTAAATCAAAGAAACAAATAAGTGAAGTGAACACAGAATGGATAAATGCAATGCTGTTGAACTGAATGTAGAATGGAAGAGAATTGTATGGGAATGCTTCTTATGGAAGCCACCTAATGGCTCTGGTAAAATGGTGATAAATAATTGCTTATTTATCATTCAACAAATAATATCCCTATTATTTGTAAACAAGCTGACCTCAAGTAACTGTTATCTAAACAGGTTAGAAAAACATATGCTGCATGTATAAACTAATGCCAAGGTCTCTAGAAAGAGGTTTGGTAAGTTTATATTTACGTTCCACACAGTCGGGTGATCAATCCGGTAGCAGAGACGTCTTCCACTGATGATGCAGGCTGCGTGCAGTGGGAGGGCGCGGAGTTGCGATCCAGTAGTCGTGCCACGCTGGGCTGGAGGATGCTGAACTTCGGTTGCGCCAAGAGGGTCCTTTAGGATGGACTGGGCAGCTGGGTCAGATGAATCGTCACAGGTTCCTTTGCAGGCTGGCTGCGTCGCTGAGGAGCCGTGAGGTACAGGCAATGTCTGCCGATGCAGAGGTCCTTTGCGGACTGGGCTGCGCTGCTGTAGGAGCCGTAAGGGTCAGGTGAAGTCCCTCAATGCTGGGGCCCTGTTTGCAGCTAGAGTGCAGCTGGAAGCAATGTAAAAGGTTTTGCTCGCAAAAGCTTAACCTTAACAGTCTTGTAGTCTCTTTCCTCGTCAGGTCAGAAACTCAGGACGTGGAGTGTCTGTTAATGTCTCCTTCCCCGTCGAGCTGGAAACGCAGAACAAGGGTGTGTCTACCCGGGGGACATATTTATCCCTTTATGATGAGGAGGAGATTGAAATGTAGCGCCTTGCTGATCCTGGATTGTGATTGGCCACTGTTATCTGAAGCAGCCCCGGTGTTGCCCACCCTAGTGTGGAACTCATTTGCATAGCATAAAGTACAGTGTTAAAATAGTATCTTTAACATTTTACCCATGCATTATATCTTTACCAAACCGCTTTCAAATTATTAAAGGCATCGTAGGGAACAGATAGACACCAAACACGATATGAAATGGCTAAATCATCGTCCATGCATTTGTTTATCTGTTAACAGGTCTGTCCCATGACCTGTTGTTTTAACAGTCAGTAACCATTAACATAAACTGTGCTTTGCATGAAGATGGAGTGGGTGTGATGCAGTTTAGATCAAATTAAGGCCTCCAAACATAGGTATGAATGGATTTAGATAGATCTCTGTGGCCTCTCTTTATTTCAGTCACTGCTGCTCCATCCAGGGGGTCCTGAAGGAATTTTTATGGCAGTCCTTGCCTAAACCTTAGGAATGAGTTTGGTGGTTAGAGTCAATGTGTCGTCCAATGAGAAGTCCTCTCCTTGGTTTTGGTGGGTGCAGAAGGTCCCCCTTCCTGCTCTGGAAGAGGTGTCTGGTAGTTGTCCCAACATCTTATCTGATGTTACTGAACATTTGTTTATGTTCATTCACCAAAGATCCAATCACGGTGTGGCACATCTTCCTACACACCAGCAGTTAGAGAGGGGCCCTGTCGTAAACTGGTCCCTGGAATGCCATCTTGACTGTTGTTCACAACACAGTATTTCATTTTTTGACAACAATACATTGCACTTATGGCAGGTGTTAATGTCAAGCCCTGCATGTAAATAATGCCTGCTGGTGAAAAAATAAATAAATAAATACATTTTACAAAAAATCATTTTACACATTCATACCATGCAATAATTAAGCAGACATGAAACATATATTTAGGCATACACACCACTCGCTTGCTTCAGGAATTGAAGTTTCTCGAAGTTGGAAAGTTTCACGTAACTCGCAGCACCTGGAGCGAGAGAACCAGTTTAAACATCAGAGCCCTGAATCACTTACAAATAAATGTTCTTAATAATAATAATACTAGATAATAAAACACACTTACTGTTAATATAGACAGCCATCTTCTCTTGAAGCATGATTACGTTTCAAATAACAAAACTGGCCGAGGAAAAGTAGTTTGAGAAGGAAGATTCTCTTATACTGCACAGACACAAACGGTATGGTTTGATACTGACCGATGTGACTGACCCCGTATTTAAACATGTTCACACTGGGGGTCAGACTGTGAAAAGTGGGCATAGCCACAACATCATTAACATACACACAATCCCTAAACATCTGACCATTGAACAATACATCCCAGGAAGGCCATGTCCAAACATGTTTCTTTAACATGTCCAGATGATCTTCTACCATCAGCCTGGGAGGACGTCACCACATGACCCCACTTACCTGTCACATGTCACCACATGACCCCACTTACCTGTCACATGTCACCACATGACCCCACTCACCTGTCACATGTCACCACATGACCCCACTTACATGTCACATGTCACCACATGACCCCACTTACCTGTCACATTCACACACCTGTCAGTCAGGGTTAGTCTCTCTCTTTGAACTTCAGACTGACAGAAAGTCTGGATAATAATATAGGTAACACTGCTTTTTTTCTAGATCTACTTATAATATAAAATAATAATTAGAATAATAAAGCACCAGGTAATGATGGTTTGACCTGTGAATTTTAAGAATTTAAAGAAGATATCTCAGAATTTCTGTTATATGTTTTCAAAGAACTATGGATTACACTGATTCCTAAATCAGGTAAAGAATAGGTGCGAGAGGCTGTGCTGTAGTATTGTGAATTGCCTACAACCCCTTCAGCCGTGACTTATTCACAATACAGCACACCTCCAGTACTTTATTGCTTTTATAAAACCACACAATACAAGTATTAAAAACAAAAATTTATATAAATTAATATTACTTTTTCAGAGTAAATTCATTAAATGCTGTCCTTCCACTAAAAAAAAAAAATAGTTCCTGACAGTGACAGTAATGGCAAGAGAATGTTCCTGTAACATCACGTCTCATCTTGTGGAGCTCAAATAAAAACAGAGAATAGGAACTGATCTCATCTGCTGTCATTTATTTTTATTACATTATCTATGATATTTTCATACATCTGCTTTTCTCTCAGCATGAGAAAACATCTGTTGTCTGTCTTTTAGTTTAAAACAGACCAATTCACGGCTTGCTCTCGAGTTTGCAAGTGTCATTATAGTGTAAACTGATGGACATACAGTATCATACATGAAACAAAACTATTAAATACAGTAAGGTGCAGACTGCAGGTAAATGAGGCCCGAGTTAGATTCTAGCTCTCATATGTGACTCAGATCTGTTTTTGTCATGACTGTGAACGACACAAAAGCATGGAATTTGATCTTTTCGATTACGATTTTCGATGGGCCACTTAGCTAAATCCAATAGAGGTCAGATGTTTTGCAATGCGACCTCAGTCTGAACAGTCATATCAGAATTAATGTGACTTTTATTACGTCACTCAAGATCAACATTCATCACAATTCTGCGCTCATGGGAGTCACTTCAAAGATTTTACAAAGATTGTTCAAAAACTTACATTAATGAATGAAGAATTTAGCAAATCCGAAAATGTTAGTGTTGTGTACAATCTTTCTTCAGTACACCAAATGTAACTTGTTTACAGCTAATGACGTTTACATGGATGGATCTCCTTAAAGTCCTTTAAAATCTCAAAATCTTTAACAATATAGTGACATCTGAGCCGATGTGGATGAAGAATATCAATGAAGACACTTCTAATATGCTGATGTTGTTACATTTATGATCTCTAATAGAATAGTTACTAAACATAGGGATGAGAGAGAGAATGTCACAGAATAGAGTGAAACAATCCCTTTGAGCAATTTCACCATGTTTTGAGTTATGGCATTTACAACCGTGTGAAACTCCTTAGGATGGCATATGAACCCGTTTTAAATTGTAATTGAGAATATTACCATAACTGTCCATCATATCCAGTAAAGAAATATATTTAAACCAGTTTTCACTTATTATGGTGTACAATAAAACTATTATTCCAAATACAAGTCTTGTGTTCCATGTCTTCGATTTCGCTTGAAGTATATCGGGTCCTTGAATGAGTAAACAGTGTTACTGCATTCCTGACGTGGGTCAGACCCTCAGTCACCTGTCAGATACCACATACTGTACATCAAATAACATCAACTCTTGACACTCTTGTTTTCAAGAGAATTAGTGTTCATTTTAAAACGTCTAACTCCATAAAAATGACCATAAAACAGGGCAGAAATGTGTGCTGTTGCATTCAGCTGTGAAATGCGTAAAAAAACAACAAATGTGAACACCTCGAGCATGACGTCACAGCGCAGCCGGTTTGTAAAGTGCAGCTGCTCAAGCTTCAATTGAGTGAGGCAAATCTAGTCGAGTGAGAGCCAGTATAGTGAATCAGAGCATTATTCTATTGAGAGAAAGATTCTACTGACCTAAACGATTTAGATACACAGTGTTCACAAAGTCTATTCATACACAATGGGCCTCATTCATGAAACCTTCATGAATATATGAGTAAATTCAGAGTAATTTGCACATAAAAAGGACCTTCCAGGAAACTCTCCTCCAGATGCACAAACGCTTCGTAAATGTCAGATTTGATAGTTAAAGGTGCAATATGTAAGATTTTGCAGTAAAATATCCAAAAACCACTAGGCCAGTGTTATATATTTTGTTCACTTGAGTACTTACAATATCCCAAATGTTTCCAAATATTTGTAAATCGTGAGAAAATTGCAATTTTAACCAAGGCTCCGGGACGTGTGAGGAGTCGCCTGTCAATTGCGTCATACCCGCGTTATCCTCGGTTTCCGGTTTTATTTTGTAGAAACCATGGAAACACCAAAGACGCTTTAATATTTACATGTTTTAATAGACAAGGGAACAACTGTTTGGTTATATAGACAGAAAACTAATTGTTGTTATATAGCTCAACACGTTTAGTCTTATTGTTTAAATCTAATTTTCTTGATTTTTTGCGAGTACCATGCTTTACCATGCCTCAGAGAAAAACACTATTTTGTGAAGTAGCTAACATAGCATAATTAGATGCAGCTTTATTTTTAGTAACAGTAATACAGCATTTTCTCCATCATACAATACGTTTTAAAATTAATTGCATGCCATTTATCAACACAAGCCATCCAGCATTTAATGATATTCTAAAATCGATCTATCTTACTGCAGTGTGTCTCAAACAAGAGTCTCACAGCAGCCGCCGAGCGAACGCACAGAGTAACATTATAACATCATTTTCAACACACTCAAATGTATCTAATATGATAAACAGAGCTGCGTTACCTTATACTCATGACCGGAAAAGCGGAAGCGGCGCCGGCAACTGTGTCATAATAAAAGTTCCTCTGCTCGCTCCAGCGGCCTCATTCAGCTCCACAACACTCGGTCCTGCTCTGCTTCATACTACAGTAACGTTAATAATCACATCCATGAACATGATTTCTTCCTGAGTCCAATCCCAATTGTTTCCACCGGCTCTGATGTGAAGACCACATGTCCCAAGATTCTGCGTTCAAACTTGCCGTCATCAAGTTACGCCTTTGTTTTGAATAGGCCTCTAGCGACCTCTAGCGGACAGAAATGTTACATATTGCACCTTTAAACATGTTAATGAATTCTAATCATTCGTAAATCAAAAAGTGACAGTGACGAGACCTGCGTTTTACCAAAAGTTGAACCGTTTTCAACTCTCAGCTATGAAAAAAAAAAAAAAAAAAAAGACAGGGCAAACCAACTCATGAAATATTATTACGGTACATAGTGCATCATGCTCACAATGGAGAAATCTGAACCATGCAGGAGATTGGAGGAGTACATCATGATGTCAGATGGCATCACTGAAAGACAAGCACACTAGCTAATGAGTCAGGCAGTTTAAGCACTCAAACACTGCTGATTATAAAATGGCTCAACACTAAAACAGTCTGTTTTGCTTACAGCCCATCTGAGGTCATAGGGCACACCATATTCCACGCCGGCCCAGCAAATGTCTGGCACAGGTAGCTTACTGTGGGGAAGATCTGGGCTAAAGTATTTGGGGGTATATTTAGGAAGAGAGGAATATAAGAGGAATAATTGTGAGGGCATGGTGGAAAAGGTGTGTGCTCAGTTGTCTCGATGGCATTGGCTGCTCCCCCAGTTATCGTACAGGGGAAGAGTTTTAGTCTGAAACAACCTTGTTTTAGAACCCCCTGAGGAACTGGTGGAAAATGTTTCTTTGATCTGGTCACCATTGGCTAAAAGCTTCTGTGTAATATCTGCCCAGACAAGAAGGAGGCCATGTGAACATTAACAGCAGAATAAAGACTTTCAGACTTCAAACAGCAAAAATATTACATTATGGAAAAGATGTAAGCTGGGCTGGAGTAGCTTGTGCCCTCCTGAGAAAAGCGGGCATCATGGGGATCGACCGACATCTTGTCCTTATGGACACTCAAAGAGTGGATTTGTCTGGATTGTCATCTTTCTATCGCTCAATGATGAAAGCCTGGAAAAATTTAAATAAATCAAGGAATCTCAAGGATGTGCGAGGCCTTTGGGTAAGAGAAGAACCTCTGTTGCACAATCCTGTTGTGGACTTGGAAATTCAGCGTCAATGAGGATTAGTTTAAGGCAGGGCCGTAACCACTGTAAACTTCTCAATAATTAGAAACGGACAAATTGTCCAAATTGTGATATTTGATATTATTGCTGTAATCCATTATGCACAGCTCTGTTTGTTGTTAGGATGACAATTTTTTTTTTTTTTTTTAAATTAAATTTTTAGACTGGTCTGCCTCAGTGGTCTAACAGCGCTCATCACTGTCAGAATGAGTGAGCTGGCCAATCAAATCAAAGAAGGCGGGGCTTCCTGTTCAAAGAACACAAGTGTGAATTCCAGTGTGTCACTTTCATTTTAGCAGAGAAAGTAGCTAAACATTTAATATTTAACAGCTGATTTATGATTGAAATATTCAGCAACCAACAGTAATATCCACTGATGCAAACTACTCAACAAATTGAAATTAAATTGAAAACTTGCTATTATTTGATTAATATTATATGATTAATGTAATTCATAACTGAATGTGAGACAACAAACGTTTTGCATTTTTGACATATTAGACATACAAATAAGAGTGAATTTATTTTTAAAAAATATTATGTGCAAATAGTTTAAATTGATTATGTCACATCTAGTTTTGGTTTTGTTCATGTTTCATGTCTTATTTTGTAGTTTCATGTTCATGTTTTGTTGCTATGTTTATAGGCTTGTTCGAAGGTTTAATAGCTACAAACAGACACAGAGCACACCTTGATCCACAGGTAGAGGAGAGTGTCCATTTTGTCGGCAAACAGAAACTTTTTCATGAATTTATTTTTTTTTTTTTTTACTGTGGTATACTCTAAGTTTTGTTATCTCAATTAGAAGAATGATGTAGAATTTTAGGAGAAGTGTCCTCACCTATACTTTTTATTCATGGGCCTAAGTATAAAAAAATAGAAAGCAAATCCACATGATGCATAATTTTTAGTTTGGGCAGGCCAAAATGGCAATCTGGCTATCACACAAAGGTAAACTAAATGGTATGAGCTCAACTGATGTAGTGTCAATTTTAAAGGGTCTAATAAAATCAAGGTTAAAGGTGGAATATGCTTATTATCAACTGGTTACTGCATCCTCTCTCTCTCAGAGGAAGTGGGCGTCACATTCAGCACTTCATGTTGAACATGTAACAAGGAAAGAAACACTCAAAACTCATCTGAACACACATCGAGAGCTTCAGAAGAACTGAATCTACTGACAACAGAGAAGATCATTTATTAAGGGAGAAGAATGAAGATCATCTTGACTTTCACTCTGCTGATGATTCCTGGTAAGAATCTGAACTCCTGATCAACAATCACATCAGAAGAACCAGAACAGAGATTAAATAATGAACTAAAGTCTTTATCTAGAACTAATATGGTGAAATTACCTTTAAAGACACCTTCAAATGAATCTCACTTCAGTATATATTAGTCTTGTATTAAATGCTGGTTTGTTGTAGGTGTCGTGAGCTCCATGAGCGTGACAGGATATTCAGGAGGAGGAGTCACGATCACATGTGGATATGATGAACATTATAGAGCAAATGAAAAGTATTTTTGTAAAGGACGGTGGTTAACATGCACAGATCAAATCAAGACTGATGATCAATATAAATGGGTTCAGAAGGGTAGATTTTCTCTGTATGACGACACAACATCAGCAGTCTTCACTGTGACCATCAGAGATCTGAGTGAACAGGATTCTGGGACGTACTATTGTGGAACTGAGAACTTTGGACTAGATCCCAACACTGAAGTGGATCTGAAGGTTATAACAGGTGAGTAACTGAGACCCTCAAACCCGTGAGGATCTCCAGAACATCACGATACTCAACACTGACTGTAATTACTGCCGTTCACACGTCTAACTCATATCAGACTCCATCAATAACCTTTTTATCTCCTGATGGAAGATTTACACTCATATCAAATGTTGCAGCAAAGTGACAGATAAATGTGTTTATATTGAGAACAAAATGACAAATTATCTGGGTTTGTGTTTAACAGGTCAACAAATCAGGAGTGTGAGAGGATATTCAGGAGGAAACATCATTATAAACTTCAAATATGAGAAGAAACACAAGAACCATGAGAAATATGTCTGTAAATCTGCAGCAGATCAATGTTTTACTGTAATAAACACTAACAGAGCAGCAGAATGGAAACATGACAGACGATTCTCCGTTCATGATGACAGATCTGCAGGTCTCTTACGTCTGTTTATCAGAGAGCTGAATGAGAACGACTCTGGAGAATATAACATTACAGTCAAAGTTTCTGAAGAATACAGTTTCTTCTCTGAGTTTAATCTGGACATCAGGGACGGTGAGCCGCTTTCAGTCATTTATGCATTATTTGACAGAATTCATGAATTTATCTGGTAATTCTAACATCGCTGCACTTTATTTGGATCTCAAACAGATGATTGTTGTGTGAAGAACATCAGTCTATCAGCTGCTGCAGGAGGATCTGTGAACATCAGCTGCAAATACCCACAATCCCACAGTAGAGATGTGAAGTTTCTCTGCTGGAGATCTGGAGCTGATCTCTGTGCTGAAGAGACGTCTGTGAATCAGAGCAGAAGATGGAGTCCTGAGGGAAAGATCCGGCTGTACGATGACAGAGAAGAGCAGCTCCTGACGGGAAGCATCAGTCATGTGACTGAACAACATTCAGAATACTGGTGTGGAGTTCAGTCTGATCAAGGACACAAGAGCTTCATCACACGAGTCCTGATCAGAGTTACAGGTACGGATGATTTTCTCAAGGTCACTGAAAACCGTGACTAACATCTATTCAGCAGATCACTGGATCTTATTTATCATGTTGTTTAAAATCTCTGAGGTTTGAAGCTGATTCTATTCAAGCAGGTTTAACCACTGGATTCTTTTTAATTTAGATGTTCAGTCTGTTTAACAAAGCAAAACCACAAACTGCAGTTCAAAAGAGGAAGTATAAAACAAACTGCAGTTCGTATGATTTCAGTCTATGGAGGTAAAAGTGCATCTTTGTGTAGAAAAATGATGCTGTTCTGCACAATGAGAAACTGCACACATAGTAAAGCAATGGTTTGTGTGTTTGACTGATTTATTCTTCATTTCATTCTATAAATGTGACCACTCTAATATTGTTATACAGTTATAGATATTTGTTCATTTCACATTCTTATTACTTACAGTGTCTCTGTCAGCGTCTGATGTTTCTTCATCAGTGTGAATGCAGGACCTGGAGATCTGATGCAGTTTGAAGCAGTTTTTAGTTCTGTGTGTGTGTTCATCTCGTATCACTGCAGTGTTTGGTGTTGCAGCATTAGTGTGGTCATTTGGACACAGTATTACAGTTTTTAGTGTTAGTACAGGTGTGGTCATCTGGATGCAGTAGAACTGCAGGTTTTAGTACTGCTGCCAGTTCTTTTACCACACTTGTACTATAGTTAACTGCAGTTTAAGGGAGCTCATCAGTAACACTGCTCTGTACTGTATTATTCAGTGTGAAACCACAGGCTTAATTTTCAGTAACTTAAACAAACAAAGTTTCTGTGCATCAGGACATAAAATTCTGGGTAGTAAATGTGTGAATGACATCAGTAACATGTCTCATCACCATTAGAAAATGATGTCAAGTTCTGTGTGTGAAAACGATCAAGAAGGTTTCTGGCCACACACTGAATCCAGTACAGACTGAAGAAGTCTAGCAAAACAGTTTTTATTTTATAAATTGCATCATGCAAAAAGTGCATCATGCAAAAGTATTTTTAAGTAGTTTCCTACTTGTTTTTAATTCACATGCAATTGGCTCTTTTTGCAATTTATAAAATAAAAACTGTTTTGCTCGACTTCTTCAGTCTGTACTGGATTCAGTGTGCGGCCAGAAACCTTCTTGATAATTTTTAAGCTTTACACACCTAAATTAAACAGATTCCTTGTCTATTTGGAGCTCAACAGTTTTTTCTAGTTTTGGGTGTGAAAAAGCATCATTTAGAAAAAATTTTTTTTTTTAATTTTTCCTAAAAAAATATTTTCAAAAAAATCTTAGGGACATCATCATCATCACCAGCATCATCATCATCACCACCACCATCATCATCTGCTGCTTCTTTCTCATCAGTCCAAACTTCACCGTTCACAGGTGTTTCCAGAACTTCTTCATCACTGGAGTCTCTGAACACATCATCAGGTGATCTTGTGCTGAAATACAAACGTGATCAGCAGCTGAAATATATTACTAAACATAAAAATAAATTATATTTTCAATTCTAAAATAGTAATAACAGTAATAATATTACATTTAATGCATTTTAAATAGATAATATGTAAAAATAAATAGCAATAATAACCCATTATTCTCGTTTGCATATTGAGTTGAATCTGCATTTTTGTGATTCGTTATGGAATGGAAAAGCTGCTGAAATAAATAAATGTAAAAAAAGTAAAATAAATAATAATTACATAAATATATAAAGAAATATAAAAAAAATGTTTTTACTTTTATTTCCTTATTTATGTATAATTGTATTTTTCCCACATTTGTTTTTTATTTATTTATACATTTATTTACTTACACTTTTATTTATATACACATTAATTTATATATGTATTTATATCTACGTTTATTTAGTTCCACATTTAATTATTTCCACATTTATTTATTAATACATTTCTTTGTCCATATGTGTCACGGTCACCATCATCGTTTGTTTTGGTTTTCATTCATCACATGTGCTCCTTTGTTCTGTGTTCCCGCCACTCGTCAGTCACCATGGACACTGCACTAATCATTACAGCTGTTTGTCATTGCAGTTAATCATCTGTGTATATAAGTTCAGTTCAGTTGGTGTGTCTTGGTCTGGTCTTGTATGTTCATAGTGTTGTGTTCCTGCCTGGATCTGTATTTACCCGTTGGATTATCAAGTAAAGACTTATTGATGTGTATCTTCTTTGTTGTGTGTTTTATACACAACCTGCGTGTTACAAATACGGTGTTTAAATAATGTAAAATAGGGAGCCTAAATATAGAAACAAATAAATGTGAAAATAATTAAATGTAGATATAAATACACATAAATACATGTGTAAATAAACAGATGTATAAATAAATAAAAATAAATGTGGAAATAATACAATTATATAAATAAGGAAATAAAGGTATACATACTAATGTATATTAATTTATATATATATATATATATATATATATATATATATATATAATTTTTTTTTTTAACACGTCTTTATTTATTTATTTCAGCAGCTTTGGCATTCCACAGTCGTTATTTAAATGGTTAGCATGAATGTACAATGTGAAACATAAACCCATTCGAATTTTTGATCCCTGGGCTATTTTTTGGGATATTTCTGATTGGCCATTGGGCAGGTTTTGTTACTCAGACCTGGCAACCCTGAAAATCCAGTATCATGGTCTGGTCAATCCTACTCCAAACATGATCTGATCTGATATTCAGCTCAAAGTGATCAGATTCTCTGATTATTTCTCCTGTGTTTTCAGACTCTTCTCTGATTGTCCCTCTGGTTCTGGTTCTTCTGGTTCTGATCATCTCTGGACTCTCATTGCTGTTTCTCTGTAAGAAGCATCAGTCTCGAGGTAAAACTCATTCTTTACTACTTTATATGCAGAAACTCCTCATTTATACTCAGTTTAAAACAGTTCCCTTTCGAAAGTTCCCTTTCCTCATAGGCGAGGAGCATGCACACTCAGTCCTCGAGGGGGCTGTTTGCATGCATTGTGAGTGCCTCCCTATGAGACAGTTCCACTGCTTTTAAGACATTTATTTATTGTTTGGCTTCCTCTCACAGTAGAGTGTAATTTTTAGAGGCCTTTGTTCTTCCAAGCTCCTTTATTTTGTACAGCTTACTAGCACTTTCATGTAGCAGTCAGAGGTTAAGTGTTAGGTACGCTGTGAGCCTCCTTAGCTATTGCGCTAGGACAGCATTGCCAGTTGTAGGCCCTCTGTGAGCCTCCTTGCAAGATGTCCTGAGCATGATGCAATGTTAGGTCTCCTCTCTATTTAGAGAGTTGTCATTCTGAGACCTCCGCTCCTAGAGCTTGGTTTGGTATGTTTGCTAATTAGCTAGGCTCTCTGTGAGCCTCCTTGGCTACTACGAGCGTCGTTAAGCCTCCTCTCGCTAGAAGAGAGTTGTCTTTATTGAAGCCTCTGCTCCTCAGAGCTCTGCTGGGATAGCAATTCTGAGTTGTAGGCTCTCTGTGAGCCTCCTTGCCACTTACCCTGAGTGTGGGGTGTTGCTAGGTCTCCCCTCAATTTAGAGGGACGTTCTGCCGAGGCCTCCACTACTTGAGCTTGGCTATATTTGATGGTAGGACTGTGAGTGTCGACGGGCCTCCTCTTGCTAGAGCAAGTTATTTCTTTGAGGCTTCCATTCCCTTGAGCTCTGCTAGGTTAGTGATTGTGGATAGTAGACTCGGAGAGCCTCTTTGCAAGTTATCTTAAGCATGGGGTGTTGTTAGGTCTCCTCTCAATTCAGAGAGCTCAGCCAGGTATGTTGAGTTGCTAGGCTGTCTGTGAGCCTCTTTCTAAGCTGTCCTGAGCATGGAACATAGTTAAGTCTCCTCTCGTTTTAGAGAGTAGTCATACTGAGACCTCAGCTCCCGGAGCTCGGCTAGGCAGTAAGATAGTATGCTGGGTTGTTAGGCTGTCTGGGAGCTGTTGTGGAAAAATTATTTTGTTCCTTAGTGGTGAGAATGTAATGAAACAAACACTCAAGAAATGTCTTTGTCAATTTTATTCTTGCAAGAATGTCGTTCAAATACAGACAGAGGTTATATGCAGAGAAGAACACACTTGCCTAGTGCGGGCTGCCTTATATATACCCCCTTATTGTTCCTTGTTACCCCAAACTAATCATAAAACATGTTACCATATAAGGATCATAAGAATGTAAAAAAACAGGGGCCTAAAGCTTAGCAGATGCCCTCTTGAACTTCAAGCTCTCTGGACAAACAGATTCACACCTTGCCTCAATTCCTTCATGTTAGTTTCACAAGTGTTCCTTAAAAGAGAACAGCACATGTAGTTATTTTCCACTGATGCAGGCTGTTTTAAATGTCACACAAAACAGAGAGAAACCAAGTATCAATGCATCATTTTATAAATTAAGAGAATAAATGGTAAACAATAAAAATTTCTTCTACAGAGCCTCCCTGTTGTAAGAATGGATTTTTACTAAGACTGAGTTACTGAATTCAAGATTCCTATCCTGTAATAAAACAATAAAACTCTCTAATCTGAAGAGAGGATCTGCGAGAAAGAGCACAGGACAACACCTGGTTCAACCTCCTCTCTTCCCCCCCATGCTGAGTTCCTGACTCCTCACACCCTCTCCTACCCCTCAGGTCATGCAAGTCTCACAAATCTGCTATCTTAGTTGTTTTAAGTGACATCAATGTAAATACTTCTGGTGCGACTGGTAAGAGGGTTTCACTCCCACAACAATAGAACAGACAAGAATGCCCCAATAAAAATCCTTATCAACCATTTGTTTTTGATCCCCGAAACCACAGGCGTGTGACCCTTTGGGGCACGAGAAAAGGTCCAACAAAAGTTGTATAAATATTTGGGTGCCTAAATGTTTATAGCCCTTTGTTAAGACTTGGGGTATTTAAAGGGATTTTGGCAAACCACTCAAGGAAGCATCTGCATTCAGAACTTCCCACACAATTGCTGTGTGTATCTCTCATTTGCCAGGTATGCTGACTCTTTGAAATTCTTTTTTAATAATTTGTTGTGAATTGTACTTTACAATTTATGCTGATCAGTTGTGTGATGTATTCTGTTTAATTCTTTTAATTGGTGATTTATCCTGCCTGGTAAAAATAATAAATGTTAATCTTGATTTATCTTGGATTCCTCTCTGAAATCATTATGACTAGTAGATTATTAAAGTCCGTCATTTCCGTAAATCTGCGTCAGGACAGGTCAAACTAGGAGCCTCATGAAAGGAGCATAGGGGCACATCATGGGACTTCTTGAGTTTGTCTGTTATTGGCCCAGCAAGTTGCAGTATCGTGACTAAGAAAACTGTATTTTTGTATGAGCAAGCATGTGGCGGTTAGACTTAAATGCATTAGTAAACTCTGCACCCTCTGACTAAGAATCATAAACTGGCGAATTTATGTTACCGTGAGACCGCAGTCGGCCGATGTGAAAGTCTCTAAGCGATGGACAGGTCCATAATGAGCGAATAATTGAAATTAGGAGATATCCAGAATGATCAAAGATCTAAATTAAAGCACAACTAATCTCACGATCAGCTGTTACATCCGAAAGATTGTGAAACTAAGAGTCAGTTATAATTGGAGTCAGATCAAATTATTCACGAGGTCAGAATTGAATTAGAAACCAAAAAGTTGTATTAAATTAAGATGAATTTTACAGAAGTGCCAGAGGCGCATTACATGAAATACCTTCGACCAGACCACTAGATGCCGTCGTTGGGCTAGTGGGTGGAACCTTACAAAGTGGTGACTAACCCTCCGTGATCCTCCAGTCTCGAGTGAGTGACGTCATCTGGCGCGACAATTCGGATCCAAGCGGAGCATGAGGTTTGAGATTATCCTTCCTGTCTGCAGCTACTGTAGTAAGTTCATCTTTGTTTACCTTTTAGAAACGTTTTTAGGAAAACCTAGACGCACCTCATATAGACACATTTGTAGAGCGGGTGGTATACCCAGGATAGGACGAACCGAAAACCCGGTGGTGTTTGAGATTATTAGAGAAACAACATGGCTTATCAGGAAATGGTAGTTTGGCGTAGACAGGATATAATGGAAACTCATGCTTTGCAAATGAAAGATCTCCTTTATCGTCTCGTAACAAGGAGTAGATTTTGATTGGAATAATGACCAAATTCTAGCCTGACGTTACTGAAGAATGAAAATTGGAAGCTAAATCTTCCTATCGAAAATTACTGGTCGCAATTGTTTATATGCTGCGTCAAATGATTTGTGGCAACTATTGCAGAAAAGCGAACGTGTAATAGCAAACATAAAAGAGCTAGAAGCAGCGCGATCAGATGAGCTGAAAAGCTCAGAGCACAGGTTGAAGCATCTGTGTATGAAAAACAAACTTGGGCAAGACAGGGCGACGTGATGGAAAGCATAAATTAAAAAGCTTGAAAGAAGCTAAAATTGGATAAAAAATATACATCCGCTCTCGAGAGTGTTGCGGGTCTGCGGGGTTTCCGTAGCTGCGGTCAAAATAGCGCAATAAATTCTAAGAACAGAGGCGAGATAAACAGTGATAGCGATGAAGATGATGTTGCAGCTTTAGCAAGCAACGTTAAAGATAATTTGTCCCTGACTGAGGTTCATAGCCGAACTCTAAGGACACAACCTAGTTCAGTGGAGCGCGATCCTTCTCCAGAACCGCAAGTGATATGTATTATCGCCCAAATAGACCCGAAGAGAGGCGACATAGTCCAATAATGACTCGAACTAAAACTGGCGCTGTTCTCAGAAAAACGATGAAAGTTGCTGTACTTAAAACAATGACGAATCGCGGATGATGAAGTCACTACTATTAGCCATCCTTTAACTTGCGAAGAATGTACCAAACACAAAGAAGTTGTGGGAATGATGCCAAGAAAAGGCCCTTTCCAACCCTATTGGGACAACAATGCTGCAGGCGTCCGTGTACAATTTAGGAGGTCAGGATGTTTGGGCAAATTGCTCTCCTCACTATTCCAGAGGAACTAAAACCAAAAATGTCCCCTGAATTAAGATCTGGAGAAATTGTAATTAAGCAAGAAGGTGAGAATGAAAATGATGTGTATGAAAGATTAAGGGAGACTTTATTAGAGCTAAGGGGACCAACACACGCTGAGTGGAATAAGATTTTAGAAATAAAACAGGCTAACAAAGAGCCATTTGGGAATTTATGCGGAGCGTTTATGGGTGACGTACAAAGAGCACTCAGGCTTAGAAGATGCACAGCGCGATCAGGAAGTTTTGCTTCAACTCCTGAAAAATAATGCAGGGCCTCACATTCAGCAAGCGCTAGTTCATGGGCCGATCCATCTGAGAATACCTACCGGTCATTGGTGGATTGGGCTTCCAATAGAAACTAGGCTTAAACAAACCAAAGCTCGTTCCGTTTCAACAACTCAATGGCTAGCTGAGGGAAAAGGCATTGAAAATTTTAACCCTACATCTCAACATTTACCTCGTTGTTTTTACTGCAGGAGAAGTAACCATCTCGCGCGACAACTGTTTCAAATTAAAAAAGCGCCAAAACAATCGAACAATGTATTCTAAAAATGACAGTGAGATCCTCAAAGCGCTTAGGAAATTTGATTGCGAGAAATAATGCTTCAGAAAGCAGCCCAAATCAAGCCGAAAACCAATCGCGAATCAAGACAGCCCGTATAAGAATTTGCAGACAGATCTCGCTGTCCTACTAGCAAAATATAACAATCCCCAATAGGGTGCGTGGCCTCCATTGCTGTAGGAAGCGTTATCAAAAGCGACAACCGAATCAAAATAAGAGCTAACCTTGGAGGCGGTTAGTTAACATCCTTATTGATACCGGTGCCGCCTGCTCCTGCACAAACATTCCACTACCCTTAAGTACACGAACGATTCAAATTAAAGGTATAGGCGATACTTTGATGACAGCAACTCAAACGCATAACCGGTCCAGCTTGACTTAGGCATGGTAGTGCTAAGCGAGCCATTCTGGTATTTACCGGATAATAGCGAAGGAACTGTATTGGGAATGGACATCATGAGAAAGCATGGCTTTGTAATTCATTGTTTTGAAAAACAAATTGAAGTACAAACTAACAAAACAACAAAGAAATGCCTGTCTCAAGGCCATGCTGGCGTTATGTCCATATCCAGCACAGATCCGATTCAGCTTCTCATCCAACAAACACAGCGATGTTTGGGCTAATCATGAACACGACTGTGGCCTCATTGACTTTGAAGTATGCATTGAGGAGAGCCCCTCCCCCACAAAACAATATCGCATCAAGCCAGAGGCAGAAGTCGCTGTTCATGAAATAGTAAAACAGCTTGAGGTTAGAGGTATAGTTCGCGATGCAGTTCAACCACAAATTCTCCGTGTTTGCCAGTTCCAAAACCTAATGGTAAATGGGCGCTGTATTGATTACCAACGTCTTAACAAAGTTTTACCTAAGGCAGCACCTATAGTGGCAAATCCGTCTACCATCTTATCACAAGTTTCAACCAGTGCTTCGTGGTTCACAGTACTTGACATTAAAAATGGTTTCTGGTCTATCAAAGTTAAACGTAAAGACCAATGGAAGCTAGCATTTACTGTAAAATCAAATACAGTACACATGGGAGCAATGCCACAAGGCCTTCACAATAGCCCAGCCATTTTCACAGAGCTGTGGCAGATGTGCTCACTCCCTTATTAGGGACTGGAAAAAGTAGTTCACTATGTAGGCGACATACTAATAGCCACAGAGGAACCACTTGAGAGCCACTTGCAACTGGTTGACAAAGTGTTACAGATGCTAGGCAACGCAGGCTTCAAAATGAACAAAGAAAAAGCCCAAATTGCGCAACGAAGAAGTACACTATTTAGGTACACTCTGACTCAAAGTCATAGAGCATTAACCGATGACAGAAAGAAATGCATTTCTGAACTGCCTCGACCTCATACTTTGAACTCGCTGCAAAAAGTGTTAGGTACAGCAAACTATTTGATTTCATCCCTGATTTTGCAAGTACTGCCGCACTTTGTTGTATTCACTTTTAAAAGGCAAAACAAAGCCAAATGATGTCCTTGAATGGACTGATAAACATGAAGCTAGGCGTTTACCGACTTAAAACAACGATTGTCTGCGCCGCCCTGGGTTTGCCCAACCCATCAAAAGATTATCATATTCAAGTAGACGCACATGAAATTACCTTAAGTGGAGTCTTAGCTCAAGAACATGGGGGAAAACTGCGTCCAATCGCTTATTACAGCCGGAAAAAATCTTTGGTTGAACAAGGATTTGACCCATGTACACAGCAGGTACTGGCGGTGCATTGGATGATAAAAACAACAGAACCCATTGTCGGCTTTCAACCTGTTGTTATACACACAATGCACACGCCTGTACGAATGCTGTTGCAAGGCCGGATAAAAGGAGTTTCCTCCCAAAGATTAGCGAGATGGTTAGCAGACATTCAAGCGCGTGAGATTACAATAAAAAACACGAATCTTGCCACATCTGCTCGGGGATGTTGAAGGACATCCACACACATGCCAACCTGAACAGGAGGCACAAAGCCTTGTACATGACCAACCACTACCAGGCCAAGTGCAGGTGTACATTGATGGTTCTCGATTCTGCCAAAATGGTCATTTTTATACTGGCTGTGCAGTGTGGGCTCCTCACTTCCCCGATACAGATGCAAAACAGCAGTTGTTGTTTAAATTGCAGCTAACATATCCGCACAGGAAGCTGAACTAATAGCATTGTTAGAAGCGATCAAGGCACATCCTGAATCGCTCTGGTATATACGGACAGCCGTTACGCGTATGGCGTAGTAACAGATTTTATGGCTCAGTGGCAATTGCGGAACTTCCTCACGTCTGCGGGCGCCGATAAAACATTTCAACACTATAACTGCAATTTGGCAAGAAATACAAGCGCGAAAGCCCCCATCTCTGTTGTAAAAAGTGCGTGCACACATTAACAAAAATCCAGATGTGCATGAAAAAAACAATAACATTGCTGACCAATTGGCTAAGCTGGCAGCAGTGAAAGGAGACCTATGGCAAACGAAACACCCTCTGTTTCTGTAGCAAGTGCAGCACAAGTTACACCCATAGACCTCAAACAGTATCAGCAAGATCTGTGGGTCTCTGACGGAGAACTTGTGCCACACTTGAAACATGATCAGATGGTTAACATAATCGAAGGCATAGTTATCCGAGATGGAAAATATGTTGTTCAGAAAGCGCTTCAAAAGCCAATAATCAAATTGTATCACGAATATGCGCATGTGTCTGCAACAAAACAGCACAATTGATACAAAAACAATTTTGGTGGCAAGGAATGACAGCTGACATTGAAAGATGGTGCAACACCTGTCTGGTGTGCCACAATTAACCAGGGAAACTAGGCGAACAAATCTGCGCAGGCCAGAACCACCTAAAGGACCCTGGGAGTCCTTACAATTGGATTTCATTGGTCCGCTACCCAGTGCCAAAGGGGGTATCGATATTGCCTCGTGATAATTGATAAATTCTCAAAATGGGTCAGCGATTCCCACTCGCAATAACACGCAAACACAGTGGCACGTGTGATGGCGAACCAAATCATCCTCTTTGGGGAGCACCAATTCAAATTGAATCTGATCAAGGGACTCATTTTACTGGACAAGTTCTGAAGGATATGTGCAAAATGCTGAATATTAAGCAAAGATTTCATGTATCATTTACATTACAAAGTTCAGGGATGGTTGAACAGCGTTAACCGGACCATCAAAGAAAATATCTCCAAGCAGATAGCTCAACACCAAAACAAGTGGATTGATGCTTTGCCCACTGTTCTGACTGTATTGCGAGCAACTCCATCAAAAGCTACAGGCATTAGCCCATATGAGCTTATGACTGGAAGGGTGATGAAGTTACCCATTGATCCAGAGATTTCCCCAGCAGACCTGGGGCATTTAATGCTACTTAGCGCGGCAGACTGTACTGGTACAATTGCAAGAAAGATTGAAGGTGTTGCATGCTCAGGCTGATCTGAGGCGACAACAGTCAGACCTGACAAATGATGCACAATTCAACCCAATCTCTGAAACAAAATTTTCAGAAGGAGATATTGTGATGATGCAGCGTTTCGTGAAACAAAGTGCATTCTCCCCTAGATGGCACGGGCCCTATGAAATTAAAGCTGTCTGCAACAGCTGTGTGGCCGTGACCATCAGAGGAAAATTAAGATGGTACCACATGTCCCAATGTAAGCGGTTTAAAGGTTCATTAAATTAATTATGATCTTTCTTCTCCATAGGACAGTCATTGCAATTCCATGGAGGCCGGATGCCAGGGCGGTATCTGGACCCACCTGCATCGAATTGGGACAACGCGTCACACTCGCACACACCCTAGGATGCGGGAGATGGGTATGGAAATATACTAAAGGGCCATCCACACCTTACATTCCAATTACATACAAAGAAATAGTCACATGGCCCCAGATTAGCACGGAACCAAATTGTGTAACTAAAATTTGCTGTAAGACAGGGTCTACTCATCTCCCAGACACAAACATCACAGGTTACACACTCGCACCAAAATTTCACCATAACACCTTACTACCTGGAATCAACTTAAAGAGTACCCAGGTTCAAAAATTGGTAGTCAGAACCTGCTGTTTAAAATTGACAATTATGGTGAAGATCCTAAAAAATGCTACTCCATTAAGGATCTAGAACCAGCAACATATAGATGCAGGCACACTACAACACATAATAATACACATTTGAAGTTTACTGAACTTCTTTTCAACCTAACAAATCCTATATCAAAAAATAATTTAAAAACATTTGTTTGGACTGACGGCGAAAAGAAGGAGGCATTACTGTGTGGGAAAATGTAAGGCAAATATGGATGATTTTACTAGCCCTCATAATTGTTCATGGGCTTTACATTATTGCTTTAATTTAACTACCTGTGGATATAGAAAGCCCACACAGTGTCCAAAATTACATCCTACCCCTCGGTGGCCTTATCAAAGGAAATGTAAACAAAACTTTGCTTCATGATGTCAATCTTGTGATAACACATGTAACGTATAATATCTCTAATGTTTTGTCTGCTTATGTAGAACATTGTAACCAGAATGATGAAACTTATACATGGCTACAGTCACGCATCGATGATTTAGTTTCTGATTACAAAAACAGACTTGCAGTCCAAATTCCACCTGCTCGTACTAAACGAGACCTGTTTGGAAATATAGCAGGCCTTTTGGATCAGTTAATTCTATATCTAACACTTACAAAAATAACAGGTCAATCTCAATTTTCAACATGGTTGGCAAATCAGGTGGCCACTGGTTTTCAACACATCACCAATAGTAATGAGAGAATATAATTAAAGCGGTCAGATCTGAAGCGCGGGCGCTTCTGACGCACCAGCCAAACAATTTTCAATCAGACCCGTACCATCGAGCATGACTTAGCCTGTAGACTGTATGCACAAGATTTGTTTACTGCAGCAAGACAAGAAATTTTAGATCTTCGTCTTCATAAAATACCTAGACATGTTTTAAATGATCTTATAGAAATTTTAGATCTGCATAGATGGCTTGCATCAGAAAAAATGAAAAACATTAACTATTCTGAATTATTATCAACATTAATGATGTATACTGGAAATGAATGTATTGGTTGTATTGGGTTTTTTGCCAACTTCCTCTAATTCACCCAGATCAGGTCTACCTAAATTCCACTACCATACGCTCTATTGGTGTAGTAGTGAAGGATCAGATCATTAAGTGGGACCATCTTACGGGGTATATGACTTTGAAGGGCACTGAAACCTTATTTACCACTCGCACCTGTTGTCATGAAACATCTAGTTACATTATCTGTACCTGCAATACTTTGCAACCTTTTCTGCCAATGATTCTAAGCTCATTAATGTGCAGTCTTTGCATGGCCATTCCGATGCTGTCCAAGTATCTCACACTCAGTGGTGCGTCGTGGTAGATGAATTCCTTCACCTACGGAGGTCTGACCTGTCCTGCAAACCACACTTTCTGCTTGGAAGTGAAAGAGGACTTTTCAATGGGTCAGATAAACATCCTGGGAAAGAGTACCGCTAGGCGTAGATGTTTCCCCATGGTGGGAGGACACTTTTTATGAGCAGAGCACACAAGCTTTGGTCAACGATGGACCTAGTGCAAGGGATTCTTTTGCAGACTGAATACCACCTCAACCAAGCACAAGTAGAAGCAAACCTGGCGAAAAGAACTGCAGAGATCCTGTCTAGCTCCTCTACCCGCTCAGCTTGGTATGCTTACACCTGGTGGGACTGGATGTTTAGCGGATGCGCCATCGCCAGTGTGCTCATCTTCTTATTCACTCTCATCCAGTGCTGCTATTTCAGATGTCTCCTCCGTGCAATGCGCACTTCAACCAATGTGGCCATCGCACTCAGTCCACTACGGGTACCAGCCCTACAGAAGCTACAATCGTAAGCAAGCTACAAGAAATCCATGGAAAGTGGCCCCTCAGGGACTGCTTTGTATCTGCCCCAAGAGGCCAAGAGCGGAACTGTAAGAATGGATTTTTACTAAGACTGAGTTACTGAATTCAAGATTCCTATCCTGTAATAAAACAATAAAACTCTCTAATCTGAAGAGAGGATCTGCGAGAAAGAGCACAGGACAACACCTGGTTCAACCTCCTCTCTTCCCCCCATGCTGAGTTCCTGACTCCTCACACCCTCTCCTACCCCTCAGGTCATGCAAGTCTCACAAATCTGCTATCTTAGTTGTTTTAAGTGACATCAATGTAAATACTTCTGGTGCGACTGGTAGAGGGTTTCACTCCCACAACAATAGAACAGACAAGAATGCCCCAATAAAATCACTTATCAACCATTTGTTTTTGATCCCAGAAACCACAGGCGTGTGACCCTTTGGGGCACGAGAAAGAGTCCAAGCAAAAGTTGTATAAATATTTGGGTGCTAAATGTTTATGGCCCTTTTGTTAAGACTTGGGGTATTTAAAGGGATTTGGCAAACCACTCAAGGAAGCATCTGCATTCAGAACTTCCCACACAATTGCTGTGTGTATCTCTCTATTTGCCAGGTATGCTGACTCTTTGAAATTCTTTTTAATAATTTGTTGTGAATTGTACTTTACAATTTATGCTGATCAGTTGTGTGATGTATTCTGTTTAATTCTTTTAATTGGTGATTTATCCTGCCTGGCAAAATAATAAATGTTAATCTTGATTTATCTTGGATTCCTCTGAAATCATTATGACTAGTAGATTATTAAAGTCCGTCATTTCGTAAATCTACGTCAGGACAGGTCAAACTAGGGAGCCTCATGAAAGGAGCATAGGGGCACATCATGGGACTTCTTGAGTTTGTCTGTTATTAGCTTAGCAAGTTGCAGTATCGTGACTAAGAAAACTGTATTTTTGTATGAGCAAGCATGTGGCGGTTCGACTTAAATGCATTAGTAAACTCTGCACCCTCTGACTAAGAATCATAAACTGGCGAATTTATGTTCGTGAGACCGCAGTCGGCCGATGTGAAAGTCTCTAAGCGATGACAGGTCCATAATGAGCGAATAATAATTGAAATTAGGAGATATCCAGAATGATCAAAGATCTAAATTAAAGCACAACTAATCTCACGATCAGCTGTTACATCCGAAAGATTGTGAAACTAAGAGTCAGTTATAATTGGAGTCAGATCAAATTATTCACGAGGTCAGAATTGAATTAGAAACCAAAAAGTTGTATTAAATTAAGATGAATTTTACAGAAGTGCCAGAGGACGTACACGCGAAATACCTTCGACCAGACCACTAGATGCCGTCGTTGGGCTAGTGGGTGGAACCTTACACTGTCTACTAACCTTAAGTATGGAGTGTTGCTAGGCCTCCTCTCGTTTTGAGTGTCATTGTATTGAGGCCTCCACTCTGTGGAGTTTCACAAGCCAGTATTTTGAGAGAGCTTAGCTTTGTTTTTTTTTTTGTTTTTTTTAAGGTAAGCTTTCTTGGTATTACCTTAGAGTGTTGCCTAGGCCTCCCTTTTGAGGCCTCCAATCTTTGTTGTAGTCGTACACAAGTTCCGAATGTTAGGCTCTCTGTGAGCCTTCTTGGACGCTGGCCCGAATTTGAATGTAGTTAGGCTTCCTCTCTTTAGAGTTTTCCTGTTGAGGCCTCCGTTCTTGAGAAGCTCTGGTCTATGATTGTTGCTGGTCCACCTTAGGGATGAGGACTCTTTAGAGTCCTTTGTCTTAGCTCAGCCAATAGGACACTCATCCCTTCAGCATGGCAGCATGGGTATTCCATTCCCCATAGCGACCCCTAGAGGATGCTGCACAAGTTCCCTTTCAAAATGGAATGTCTCAGATTACAAAAGTAATCATGGTTCTCTGAGAATAGGGAACAAAACGCTGCATCCCTTTGCCATGCTTCAGGCATTCCTGCACACGTCTCCTTCAGAGAAAAAGTGGATGATGTTTTTCACAGGTGCCGTTTTATACTTAAGGTCACGTCAGTGATGACGTCATAGGCTGCCGCCTGCCAGTGTCAAGTTCGTTGTTGTGTTTAGACTCATGCTTCAGACACTGGTAATGCTGGAGGCATTCCCCTCATAGTGACCCCTAGGGGACGCAGCGTCTCATTCCCTATTTTCAGGGAACCACAGTTACATGCGTAACCTGAGATGTTTTCCCACTTTCTGTCACCAAATACAGATACTTGATGATATGTGAAAACATTTACACAAAACATCAGTGTTGAATTGCGATATATATGCAGTAATATTATTAATTTAGGATCCTTGTTTTTGGCAGGCAGTGATTCTCCATCTCAGACTGGACCAGGAGAACATGAAGTGGTGACTCCAGTTACTGTATTGATTTTTATTCATAATGATATTAATGTCTAATGCCTTCCATCCTGATGATCTTCAGAGCTGTAAATCATTTCTCTGCCCTTCCTCAGGTTTCTCACACTGGTTGTGATTATGAGGGGATTAAAGACACTCACAAACAATTACCCACAAACCCCTCTGATTTGTCTGACTTTCTATATGCCACTGCCCAATTACCCACAAACCCCTCTGTTTCTTCTAACTGCGTTTACACTGCAGTTCAGAAAACCACTGGTGACTCTCAGTGCTGCATCACATCGGCTGAGGATCTGAATTACGCAGTGGTGAATTTCCACAAGGAGTCGGACTGTGTCAGTATCAGGAATAATCAGGATTACAGTGAATATGCTGCTGTTAATCATCTCACTGCTTGACGAGCCACAGCAGAGAATATAAATAAGCTGAACATTTTTAATCACCTTTTTTTGGCATTAGGTTTGAGTGTTTGGGTTTTTTTGTTAGTCTTCTTCAGTGATGCTCCTTTACCTTATATTTTAGGGCCTGTGGAAATTAGAAAGGAACAGGCTTTTGTGCCAGGAAAAAAAACAAAAAAACAAAATGCTTTACAAATTTTCTTCATGAAGATATGGATTTTTTGAAACATGATTTCTCAATGTCTGGTAATCATGTAGGAAGATATGTGTTTGATAAGGTGAGGTGGATTGTGAAACTCTACTCTGTGCATATTGGAGATGATTTTACATCACAGGAACCATGCCTGATTTGGCTGGTCAGTGTTTTAGAAATTACATTTGGAGAGATTTGAATGACAGTGGCGACGAGCCGTTGTACATCGCAGAGTGGGACAGCATGACTCCGATAAGAGATGGTATCAGTGCTTGGTGTGGTCGAGGGCCATAGTAAAAAGCAGGGCGGCCATATGTCCGGATTTTGGCGGACAGTCCAGATTTTAAGCCCCCTGTCCGGCATCCGGCACAGCCTCAAGCCGGACACTCATTTGTCCTCCTTTTTGGAGTTGCGCTGAATCAGCCTATAAAAACCCGCTCTAGAATCTTTATTAGGACGCAGCAGCATAGCGTCTAATGCCATAAGATCTCTGGTCAAACAAACGATTGGCTGAAAGCTGTGTCAAATAAATATCTGATATATCATTGGTTAAAAACGTAAACAAGCCTCCACGTGCTGGCTACGTCATATCATCACGTTAACATGCCGAAACGTCAGACCTTGTTTAATCCGGAATGGACAAAAGAGCACGAATTTATAGCAAAAAGAAGTAGAGACGCTTTTCGCATTCATTACTTGTTTATGTATTTCTGTTATTTCCAGAAGTCCAGAAATGTTATGTTTTCTGGCACTGTGCACTTTGCAAGACTTTTTTGAAACAGACATCACAATGTCTTGAATAAATACAAATATTGTGAACAAACACTTTTTTGCCTCTTCTGTTACACATAGGTCTACATCAGATTGTCCAGCAATGAATATGTAACAAGTCGTCACACAAAGTGGGATCCATAAGCAGGCTTTATTAAACAGATCTCATGGTCAAACAGGCTAGGGTCACACAGGGGCAGATAGGTACAACAGGGAATAGACAGGATCGTGGTCGTATATCAGGCAGTAAGTCAGGGCAGGCAGATATCAATCACAAGTCCAAGATAGAGCAAATAGTCCAAAGGGCAGGCAGCAGAGAATCGTACACGGGAAACAGACTGGGTCAATAACAGGCAGGCAAACACAATAAAGAACGCTCAGAAATGCAAACCGTAGTAATACAAGACCTCGCACTGAATGTGAGGATGCAAGCAGCTTAAATAGTCCAGGTAATGCGCTGCAGCTGGATGTGGTGACTAGCGCCAAGGTACGGGGCTGATGGGAAATGTAGTGTGTGAGTGGATCAGTGTATGTGTGTCAGTATTCAGGTGAAGGCGCCCTCTGATAGCCAGAGGAGGGAATCACGGAGTTCGTCTCTGTGACAGAATAGAGTAGGCTTTTTCAGAATCACTGTATCATGATCGATATAATGGACAAAATTGTATTACGAGTACATTGTAGTTGCGAGTACACCAGAGTCCTATGCAATTATTCTTGCCTCACTAAATGCCGCAAAGTGTCCTCCTTTTTGGTGTTATGGAAATGGCCACCCTAGTAAAAAGTTACCAAATTACTGTGTGTATATATATATATATATGTCTATGAGCGCAGAAAGATGCATTCAATGCATGCGCATCTAGTGGACTTCAAGCTCTCAAGTTATTTGTGTATGCACTGTTCTTCTTCTGCTCTTTTTCCTGTTGTGGCGGTTCTCAAACAGCGTTGTATCACTGCACGCGCCCCCTTCTGGATTGTAGTGTGGATCGCCTGTGACTGACTGTATTCGTCATCTGACTGTATGAACCGTACCGTGACATCCATACCATACGGTTAGGGATGAATACATTTACCATTAAAGCCCTTATATTGATATATAATTTTTTCCTTATTCACCTGTTGTGTCTCCCAAAATGTGTAATAAATATGCTGTAAGTTCTGATCTCCTCTACAGTGGTCATGTTTGAAATCGATGTATGAAGTCCTGTTTCATAACAGAAAGTCATATTTTATTTGAAACCCCTTTTCCTGAGATGTTGATTTATGACAAACAATTTAAAAATTAGTCAGATTTAAATGATAATTAATAAAACAAAATATTATCACATTTCCATAAGTGTTAATTTGATCACTAAATTAATGTCAATTATTTTTAAAGACCAAGGCAGTTGTCAACATTTGGTATCGCTGAAATGCCCTGAATGTGCTCTTTACAGGACATCGAGACTTAAAACTGTGACATGTAAGTTGTCAAAGAAATTCAGCAAAATTGAAAAGTTTAGGTTATAACTATTTCCATAGTTATTTTAAGTGTACACCCCTACATGTGGATTAAAAAAAAAAAAAAAGATGTGATTTCAATCTTCTGGTTGGTTCGGCCCATCAAGTATCTGCAGCATCTCCAATACTTCTTTAATCTCAATAAGTTGTTGTTCTTGTTTTGCTGCCATCACAGAGTGATTATGATCCTCCTACTTCTCCTCAAAAACATCTAAGAGTCTCTCAACGGCATCAAAACGTTCATCGATGGTCTTGAGAATGGTGTTCAAACGTCCCTCGATGCAGTCCTGTATTAGAGCGATTATGTGTCTATAACTGGCTGTGATTCCCATCTGTAAGACTCCTGATATGAAGGAAGATCCTCAGGGTCAGAATCTACAGACTCCATGTGTTCACTGGACGAAAGACACCGCTGTGTCTCTTTAGGAAACGGGGAAAATGCACAGGCATCCCATAATTCTCTCCGGCTGTCACAGAGTCACAGCAAGCACCATCGTCACCAGATCTCCACACTCTGCCCACTCATTCACTTTCCCCTGAGTTCTGATCACCTGCACCTGCACGTCATCACCAGACACCTTTAAAAGACACTCACTCCCTGCACTCTGTGTCTGGTCTCGTCAGACTCACAGGGACAATCTACCTGTTACTCACCTGCGTCTTCCTGTGGCTTCCTCCCTTTGTCGTCTGTCTTCAGTCATCTACACTGTACTGGATATCCATACCTGCAAAAGAGACTCTATTATTCATCAGCTAAGTGACTGTTTCAAAGTGCTTGTTCATCTACATACCTGCAATCCACTTTTCCTTACGGAACAAATGCAGCAACAGTTCCATTTTTTCCGTAAGTAGAATAGGGAAGGCGTAGGACATTCAGCGTAAGCTTTTTTAAGAATATAAAAGTGCGGTTTTGGCGGAAGCACTTGGAAGGCGATAATTTGTTCATATAAAGCATATATATTTACATTTTTTTGAAATGACTGATCGTTACGCTAGATAAGACCCTTATTCCTCATCTGGTATCGTTTAAAGCCCTTTGAAGCTGCACTGAAACTATAATTTTGACCTTCAACCGTTTGGAGGCCACTGAAGTCCATTATAAGGAGAATAATCCTGGAATGTTTTCATCAAAAACCTTAATTTCTTTTCAACTGAAGAAAGAAAGACATGAACATCTTGGATGACATGGGGGTGAGTAAATTATCAGGAAAATTTTATTTGAAAGTGAACTAATCCTTTAATTCTCATGTCTGTGTTTCAGCGCAAGCCCTCATCGACTCTGGTTCTGCGGGGAACTTCATCAGCAACCAGATTCTCCAGAAGTTAAATGTGCGTCGCAAGAGGTGTCAACAGGATCTCCGCATCCACACCATTCAAGGAAAACCGCTGGGTCATGGTCACGTTCACAATTTCTCCCCCACACTGACGCTCCGCATTGGCTGTCTGCACTCGGAGGAAATCACGTTCATGGTGCTGGAGGATTCCACCACGGACATCATCCTGGGATGCCTCTGGTTAAACCAACACCAACCCAGCATTCAATGGAACACTGGTGAGATCCTCCTCCTAGAAAATCTTCTTCGAAGCTACAACATTCTTCTTCCTATTCCAGCGTCCTTCCTGTCTTCTCCACCTCCGTCGAAAGTCCTGAAACAGATCTCCAAGGGTAGGGTTTATCCCTTGTCCATCCCGGAACAGAAGACCATGGAGGAGTATGTCCAAGAAGCACTCCAACAACGATTCATCAGACCATCAACGTCCCCTGCCGCTTCAAGCTTCTTCTTCATGGCCAAGAAGGATGGAGGCTTGAGGCTGTGCATTGATTACCGCCATCTGAACTCTCAAACCGTCAAATTCAGTTATCCCCTTCCTCTGGTCCCCGCGGCCCTGGAGCAGCTACGTGGAGCTTGCATCTTCTCCAAGCTGGACCTGCGGAGCGCGTACAACCTGATTCGGATACGCCGGGGTGAGTGGAAGACAGCCTTCATAACACCTTCTGGCCACTATGAGTACCGGGTCATGCGGTATGGCCTGTCCAACTGTCCCTCCGTGTTCCAGAATTATATGAATAAGGTGTTCCGGGAGTTCCTTAACCGATTCGTGGTGGTCTACATTGATGACATCCTCATCTACACCCGGAACCAGGCCGAACATCGCCAACACGTCTCCCAGGTCCTACAAAGGCTCCGCCAACACCATCTCTACCTGAAGCTGGAGAAGTGCGAGTTCCACACCACCTCTGTCCACTTCCTGGGCTACATCATCGATCATACAATGATTTCTGGGGTTTGCAAATTTCTACCGTCACTTCATCCACAACTACAGTCTCCTCAGTGCACCCCTCACCTCGCTCCTCAAAGGCCGGCCCAAGTCTCTGTCCTGGACCCCATCTGCCAGGGAAGCATTCTATCAGCGCCAAGAAGCCTTCCTCACCGCTCTGATCCTGGTCCATCCGAACCCTGATCTCCCGTTCACCGTCGAAGTCGACGCATCCTCCACCGGGGTCGGAGCAGTACTGTCACAGCGGCAGGGTGACCCACCACGACTCCATCCATGTACCTTCTTCTCCAAGAAGCTATCCCCGGCGGAGCAAAATTATGACATCGGTAACAGAGAGCTTCTCGCCATCAAGTTAGCTTTGGAGGAATGGAGACACTGGCTGGAGGAAGCGAAACATCCTTTTGAAGTCATCACTGACCATCGGAACCTGGAGTATCTCCGTGACGCCAAACGGTTGAACCCTCGTCAAGCCCGTTGGGCCCTCTTCTTCACAAGGTTTAACTTCATGGTCACCTATCGTCCTGGTAACAAGAATTGCAAAGCCAACGCTCTCTCCCAGCTGTACCAACCAGAACCAGAGAATCCTGATCCAGAGCCTATCCTCCCTCCAGCCATGATCGTCAGCCCTATTCAGTGGTCCATCAACCAACGTATCTCCGAAGCTAACCGCCTCGAACCAGCTCCGCCGGGTGGTCCTGAGGGGCTTCTCTACATACCTCCAGTCCATCATCAGCCCCACTTAGCTCACACATCTCCGGGCTCTGGACACCCAGGCAGTGCATGTACCCTCTCGCTCCTCAACATTACTGGTGGCCCTCCATGTCTCAGGATATCTCCCACTACATCAAGGGGTGCTCAGTCTGCGCCTTTGCCGACACTCCTAGGAGACTCCCTGAAGGTAAACTAGTACCACTGCCTAGACCCCAAAGACCATGGACACATCTGGGAATAGATTTCATGACCGACCTACCTTCCTCAGACAGCTTCACCTGTGTACTGGTGGTTGTGGACAGCTTCTCTAAAGCCTGTAAGCTCATACCCCTCAAGGGTCTTCCCACAGCGTTTGAAGCCACCGAAGCATTGTTCCACTCCTAGGAGTGTCCATCAGCCTGTCTTCCGGTTACCATCCACAGACCAACGGCCAGACTGAGCGGAAGATCCAGGAAGTCAGGAGATACCTGAGAGTCTACTGCCACTGGAACCAGGACAGCTGGAGCCAATTCCTCCCCTGGGCTGAGTATGCCCAGAACTCCCTTTGGCAGACCACCACAGGGCTCACCCCGTTCCAATGCGTCCTAGGCTACCAACCTCCTCTCTTCCCCTGGTCAGGTGAGCCCTCGGAGGTTCCAGCTGTCAACCACTGGTTCCAGCAGAGCGAGAGAGTGTGGGACTCAGCTCATGTCCATCTCCAGCAGGCAGTCTGGAGACACAAGAGACATGCTGACGCTAGAAGAGGCCCTACTCCTCAATACCAACCTGGCCAGCTCAACGAAGTCACCTACCGGCTCAACCTCCCGGCACAGTATCGTATCTCACCTTCATTTCACATATCCCTACTGAAACCTCACACTGACCCTATGCCTTCTCCATCCACAGATTCTGGTGACGATGCGGTACCTCCTCCTCCCGACATCGCTGAAGAGGAAGCCATCTACCGGGTGCGGGCGATCCTCGACTCCCAACGACGGGGTCCCCGGTTGGAGTACCTCATTGACTGGGAGGACTACGGCCCAGAGGAGCGCTCCTGGGTTAATCGTCATGACATCCTCGATCCCTCTCTCCTCACTCAGTTCCACTCTGAACACCCGGACCGTCCTGCTCTTCGTCCCTGCACTCTGTGTCTGGTCTCGTCAGACTCACATGGACAATCTACCTGTTACTCACCTGCGTCTTCCTGTGGCTTCCTCCAACTCCGTTGTCCCGCTCCCTACATTACAGATAGTCTAATAGGCAAAGGTAGGGAATTCCAGAGCTTAGGACCAAGAACTGAGAAAGCTCTGTCACCTTTGGATTTAATATTTAATATGAATATTTAAAATCATCTGGGTGGAAGATCTGAGCGTTCTCACAGGAGAGTGGGAGTGGAGAAGGTCTGAAATATAAGAATTGGCAAGACCATGAAGTGATTTAAATACAAATACTAAAACCTTCAAATCAACTCTGAATCTAACAGGTAACCAATGAAGTGATGCTAACATGGGTGTAATATGTTCTCTCTTTTTTGTCCCTGTCAAAAAACGAGCCACGGCATTCTGTACCTGCTGTAATCGCGAGAGCGAGGACTGATTTATTTCAGCGTATAGAGCGTTACAATAATCCAACCTGGTTGAGATAAAAGCATGAATAACAGTCTCCAAATCACTAAAACTCAGAATATTTTTAAGCTTGCAAAGTCCCCTAAGCTGCAGAAAACTAGCTCTAACTACAGAATTGATTTGTTTATCAAATTTTAACTCAGGGTCAAGGGTAACTCCCAGATTTTTAACTTTATCACGAATGTTATCTTGAAGGGGGCCCAGGGTAGAACTTAGATTATTTAAAAGAACATAATAATTTAACAACATAACATCAATCTTTTTCTGATTTAACTGAAGGAAATTATTGTCCATCCAAACCTTAATGTCCTCTAAACAAGCTAGCAGAGAGGACACTGAATCAGTACCTGTTTTTAATGGAAAATAGAGATGAGTGTCATCAGCATAAATGAAGCTTAATGGGACTCAAAAATTAAACGAAGAGGGCGTAAATATAGAGAAAATAAGATTGGACCCAGAATTGAACCCTGGGGCACCCCACAAGTGACGCGAACTGAGCTTGATGAAAATCCTCCAATTTCCACCAAAAAATTCTTATTTGTGAGATATGATGCAAACCAATCTAATGCAACATCATGAATGCCAACTTCAAGGTCTAATCTCTTTAACAGGATACGATGATCCACAGTATCAAAAGCCTCACATAAGTCCAATAATAAAAGAATAGCATAGAATAGCCAGAGTCTGCAGATAGTAAGAGGTTGTTTACTACCCTCAAAAGTGCAGATTCAGTTCTAAACCAGAGTAGCTCTGAAACCAGACTGAAAAGGATACAGAATGTAGTTAGAGATTAAGTAGGGGAAATTTGATTTAGTACACACTTTTCCAGAACTTTGTGCAAAAATGGAAGTTTCGAAATGGGCCTATAGTTATTAAAATCAAAGGGATCGAGATTAGCTTTTTTGAGTAAAGGATGGACCACAGCCTGTTTAAGGCAAAATGGAACAGTACCTGTTTGTAAGGAGCTATTGATAACAGAGAGAAGACTTGGCAACACAGAAGACAGAACATCCTTTAGTAACTTTGTGGGAATGGCATCAAGAGAGCAAGTGGTTTGTTTCATGTTAGAGATAATGCCCAACAGCTCAGAGTGTGAAATAGTCTGAAAATAAGAAAAAACAGAGGGGCAAATATTCGCATATTGATAATTCTGAGTTAAATTACTAGAGATCTGTGCCCTGATTTCAGTAATTTTGTTTATAAAGAAGTTACAAAACTTCTCATATAAGTCTAGGCTAGGTTCTAGACCAGCCGGTCTAGAAGGGTTTAATACTGAGTTTAATGTAGAAAACAGTATCTTTGGGCAATGGGAATATTCTGAGATTATGTTAGAGAAGTATTTTGCCCTTTCCAAAGAAACTGCTTCTTGGAAATTAGACAAGTTACTCTGTAAGATTTGATATGAAATTTGTAATTTATCTTTCTTCCATTGTCTTTCAGCTTCTACACTTTTCCTTAAAACTTTTATGTCGCTATTAAACCATGGTTGATTATTTGATTTCAGTTTTTTCGGTTTTATAAGGGGCAACTACATTTAAAATTTCTGAACATGAAGAGTTAAAACGATTTACCAGCTCTTCAACATTTTGATCCTGTGATGATATCACATCACTGTGAGCTGGGAGGGCCAATAAAGCATCCATAAATTGCAAAGCAGTGGAGGGGTTTATAGAGCTTGAACGGTAGGTAGAAGGCTGGTTTACAGGACTAGGACAGGAAATCACGCAGTCAAACAAAACTGGCCAGTGATCAGACAACCCAGCATCACTTACAGATATATTACTAATGTCAAGGCCTAATGATAAAACTAGATCAAGCGTGTGACCCAGTTTGTGTGTTGGACCAGAAATGTGTTGTGTGAGGTTAAAAGAGTCTAGAAGTTGAACGAAATCTCTTACAAGAGGTTTCGAGGGACAACAAAGATGTATATTAAAATCACCAAGAATCAACAACTTGTCAGTACTTGAGTACCACATAGGATAGAAAATCTGAAAACTCCCTTAAAAAGTCATTGTTAACTTTTGGTAGTCTATAAATCAAAACACAAAGCAATGGGCTAGTAAATTCTACTTTACACATTAAAACCTCAAAACTAGTGTAAGCATCAACTGGTAAGATCTTAGATTTGAAACAGTCCTTAAAAATGACAGCAACACCCCCACCCCGACTAGAAAATCTAGGGCAACTATAATAGTTACAGTGTACAGGGGAAGTTCAGATAAAGGGCTTAAGTCATTTTCTGTGAGCCAGGTTTCAGTGATGAACAAGAAGTCCAGAGTGTTTGTTAAAAAGAAGTCATTTAACAGAAATGTTTTGTTTGATACTGATCTTGCATTTAACAAGGCCATTTTAACCTCTGGCTGATTAGATTCTCGTGGAGCGAAGTCGGACTGAGGCATCTCTGGCAATGAGCGAAGTAAGTTAAAGTTCACCCCGCACTGAGACGAACGGCGACGCCGCAACAGTCGCTCATTGGATAATATTACAGGAATATTGCCCGGTAATGTAGTTGTAGTTGATCGTGTAAGCCGTGCAAGGCAAGCACCACGGTGGACATAACGTGAGTGACGAAGAATCCCTATATCAGCACACCACAGGTAAATGTCTGATGACAAGTGTGTTACTGAACTCATGCGATTATTCAATTGCATGAGTTCAGAGGATGTAAAAGTAATTGCCATACTCGGTAGAGATGAGAAAACATAAGAGAAGTATCGTTCACTATTCCAAGAGACGATACTTCTAACAGACAGAAGAAACCAGCAGACAGAGAACAAATTCATTTTTGAAGTCCCATAGGGATCGTCACTCACCGAGAGCCAGGTCCGGGCGTTAAATTTGTCGAAATGGACAAGTAACGATGAAGAGTCCAGGTGAAAGTCAGGAGATAATAATCCAAACATACAGGCCACGGAAAACAGGATCCGATGGAGATTCAGCGTCAATGAGTCCAAAGACACCAATACGACACCAGATCGCTGACACCCAGATGATGAGGTGAACAGCAGTGCTGAAGACGTCCAAACTCCGGCAAAGAGTCAGATGAGGCAGACAGGACAACACGTCGCTGACACCCGGATGAGGAGGTGATCAGCAGTGCTGAAGACGTCCAAACTCCGGCAAAGAGTCCGACGAGGCAGACAGGACAACACGTCGCTGACACCCGGATGACAAGGTGAACAGCCGCGCCGATTCACAAAACGTCAAAACTCCGGCACACAGTCCAACGAGGCCGACAGGACGCCAAATCGCTGACACCCAGATGACGAGGTGAACAGTTAGTAGTTAGGGAGGATGTGTGAATTAGGAAAAAGAAAAATAATGTTTTAACATATAGACTTATTATTATTATTATTATTAATATTATTATTATACTTCTGAGACTAAAGTCTGCTACTCCTAGAGCTTTAATGCTACCAGTGCTTCAATAACACACTATATCTTAACTGATCTGCCTACAGTTTTTCATATAAATGACAATCACATAATAATCTAAAAAAAAAAAAAACATAGACTCACATTGGCTTTAAATATTTGATTTAAAATTGAAATTGGAAAATGAAAAAACCGGCAACCTACGTGTGTTTATCTCAGAAATATTTGTATTATCATAGTTTATCTAGTATAAGTAATAATTTATAATTTTATAATTTGATTATACTATATCTAGTATAAGTAATGATTTACTTCGCACCTGCACTCACAACTACCTAATAGCCAACACTTTTGGCACACTGTCTGTTTTATTTTGCTGACCACCAATCAAAATCTGTGTGGCAATGCTGCGCGACTCACTGGATAGCACAGGCAATACACTGAGATTATTTAATTAATATTAAGTATTGGCTGGCTAACTGATGGCATACAGAACGGTTATTTTTTCTGCCAACTAAACTTCCAAAGCAAGTAAAGTCACAGAACTGTTGTGCGACTGACTCTCCGTAGGCGCACAGAGTTGTTTCATTCCTGAATTAATAAGAGTCTTTGAACAACCCATTAATATAGAAGATGATTTAATGACCAATTAATATAGACACCCACTTGATTTTATTCCTGAATGAATCAGAGTTTTTCGAAGAATGAATAAATGACTCCTTCCTTAACACAATGACTTACCGCCACCTAGTGGCGTTATTACTTTTATAATCCAAGTATCATTTCATTTTGTCATTTAATTCTTCTGTATTAAAAATTTAGTTTAAAATATTAATCTCATTATATTATACAGTTGTAATTGCTGTGTAAATGTATTTTCTGTAAGTACATCTGAAAGCAACTTCATGCAGTTGGTTGATACTGATTTAATTGGTAACAGCCTATAGTGTCATATTATTCTAATTTATTTGACTAAATTTAAGAATTTAACGTGAAAGATAGCATACGTATTTAATAAGATTAGGAAAGTAATTCTATCTAAAGGTAAAAAAAAAAAAAAAAAAAAAAAATACCCCGTGATGCAATGAAGAGAACCAGGTCAGATGATTAAATCGATTTTATTGCTTAAAAAAAAAATATGATCATATTATTAATGATAGACATATGGATTTTAAATGATAAAAATGTAAATTTAATAAAGGAAAATTATCATAACAAATAACACAAACAGTTAGAAGCCAACTTCCAATATCTCTGAAATATTATAATAAGTATTATCTAAGAAAAATGTTAGTAAAAATCTTAATCAAAAGTTTATTAAGATCTTAACTAAATCTAATTAAAATGTTAACCAAAAATCTAAGTATAAGTCTGAGTAAAATATTCTTGCCTAAGGAAAAACAAAGTTTGACGAGATTGATTCTGTTACAGTACAGAAGAGTCAGAGACAGGAGATCACAGACAAGGATGTTTATTAAGACACATCAGAGCAAACAGGCGTGTAGGTGAGTATGTGGTGAATTGCTGGGTGAATAGTGCGATGAAGATAAGGTGATACTGTCCTTTGTGTTGATAGATGAGAAGATCCTGGATGACGGTGGAGATGGGAGACGCTGGGGACTGAAGACACTCACACACAGACTGGGAACACAGGAGGAGACTTGGAGACGCGTAAGTAGATCGCTAGGAGTCCTTGAGGTAAGCATGTAGGTATGTCTAGATGCGAACGAGACCAGACAGTGACTGAGTGAGTGTGAGTGTCTTTTGAGCTAGTGCTGATTGGCGCGTTGATGAGGTGCAGGTGCGTGTGATCAGTACTCGGGAGATGGAGTGCGCTGTGACTGGAGGGTGTTGGAACCTGGCGTGTCTGTGACAGATTCAGAATGCAAAGAGCAAAATTGAGTCACGATTGAGAGGGTATCAGATCGAGACTAAACATACAGGAAAATTAATATTAATTATATACTATGAAAACTGTGGACACATAAGCAAGTTCCTTTTATGCATGTAGCCAAGACCAGTAAACCACAAAAAGGCATTAAGGCAAAATTTAGATTTTTTTAGAAGGTGTCTCAGCATCTTGAAGGTACAAAGTACAGTTTAAATATTGTGCAATCACATGATAGAGAATTAAAGGTCTAGTTCCTCTTTTCTTGGAAACCCAATGCACTTGTGAAAATAAAGTTCTATTAAGAAGATACCCTTTTGGCCTTTATTCCAGCCATGTACATATCTACTTCTGCAGACCTGGCTTTTAAAAATATCTGCACTTTAGCAGCCCATTATTTTTACATATGCCAGTGGAAACTTTCAGAAAGCATGCGTGTGAAGCAGAATTAGAAGAACAACACAAGTCAACAGTATAGCTTTGAAAAACAGCTCATGAAGAGAAACTAAATTGATATTTCCTTCATACAAAAATATATGATTTCTATAAACATATAATTAAGATATTAAAACATAAACATTATGAATATTAATCGTCTCTTCACATTCATCACCCTGAAAATAATTTGTTTCATATGGGAAAGTTCATTTCTGACACTGGTAGATGGCATTAACCCTTCAAAGGTTCAAAGACTTATTTCAGGGTTTTATTCATATAACTCAAACAGGTTCACCTTAAAATCATGAGGTCAAATTCATATTTCAATTCAAGTCAATCACTGAAACAACCATTCTGTAGGATAACGACATATGATATCCATCTGTGTAAAGTGCTGTATGAATAAAAATCATAATAGAACTATAATAGATGTGCTGTGAACATAAACTACAATTTGATGTCATTTCTTTTTATGTCTGTCATAATATTTCAAGTTCCTCCATTGTCCAAAGCTCAGCATATTGCCTAAAACAAAAGTTATGACTTCTGTGTATGATGACTTAAATAGACACTGGTCTGGGATTCACTATATCTCTGTCTGTCCAGTGAGTCGCGCAGCATTGCACACAGACTTTGATTGGTGGTCAGCAATAAAATAAAGCAGGCAATGTGCCAAAAGTGTTGGCTATTAGGTAGTTTTGAGTGCAAGTGTGAAGTAAATGATTATTTCTGAGATAAACTAGTATAATAATAATATTTCTGAGATAAACAAGGGTAGGTTGCCGAATTTATGGACATGCAGAAGAAAGCCTTGTCTAGGCTCTGCCTCAGTACGCTATGTGTCAAGCCATTCATTAGTCTGGCTGTTTGATGAGAATGAGATTAAATGTAGTTATGTAAATATACATATAATTATATGTAAAATCGAACTCCGAGCCTCCTGCACCCATTCTGTGACGCCAAACAACTTCCCTGTGCAAAGGATCATGGGGGCCTGAACTGTCCATCAGTTATTCCCTTTGAAATCCTTCATTCCAAAGGGCCCTTTGAAGTGGCTAGTTCTGAGCACTTCGGTTTGGAACGACCCTTCAATATGGCGGCCATGATTGATTTTTTACTCTGAAGTGCCCTTTGGAGGGCGATATAACCCATTTGGAATGCACCGTATGTCATATTTTGTGACGTAGCTTTGACTTTGCTTTTCAAACCAGAAGTACAAAATTGCTCTGAAAAATGAAAAATAACTTTTTATTTTTTTTAACAATTTCCACTTGTTGATAAACTTGTTGAGTGCTATTAGTGTTTTCAGTGACATGCAACCTGTACATACTGTATCTGTTCACACTCAAAAAATGTGTTCTGGGGTTTCATGACACTTTAAAACTGCAGTGAAAAAAAGACAGTGTCAAACCCGTGGTTTGAAATCGCTGGTGTCTGTGACGTCACAAACTACCTTGTAACCAATCGCGTCAACATGCTGGCGGGCTTTAGCATATCATTAACCATGACCGCTCTGAAGCAGGAGAGTCTCGAGTAGCCATCCCAGTATATTTTTCTGTTGATATATATTAAAAAATCAGGTAGATTTAGCAATATAGCGGGTGTATGGTGTATGTTACGATGTTATGATAAACTATATGCCTTTCTCCACTGACGTTAAGGTGTTCAAAGCATTTCTAGGGGTACTGATTTTTAGAAAGCAGCTGTCTGACTCGTGAATGGGAACATTGTTCGTGTAACATTAGCAACATATTATTAGCTGTTTGATAACGTAGTCAAGCGAAATGCTAATCATATTAATTGCCATTATGTGTCCGACATAATAAAAAGCGATACCATTGTGCAGCGTTTACCTCAGTAAGTTGACTGAGTGGACCTTGTCTGATAAGTTCAGGAAAAAACGTTTAAATATGTAATTTTGGTGATCAAAGATGAGTTTTAAAGAGATGAAAATTATTGACTACCGGGGGACTTTAAATTAATACATTGTTTAAATTAATACATTATTTGATAACTGCGTGCTTTATATATTTCTGAAATACATAACTGGGCACAGTCACCTCTGATAACAGATCACTCTAAATTGTAATGTAGATACATTTTCTGTAAAGCTGCTTTGAAACTATATGTATTGTGAAAAATGGTATACAAATAAAAGTGAATTGAACTGAATCGAATTAAACCTCTTTTAGAGGAAGTGGGCATCTCTGTCACATTCAGCACCTCATGTTAAACATCTTTTAACAGGAAAGAAACACTCAAAACTCATCTGAACACACATCGAGAGCTTCAGAAGAACTGAATCTACTAGAAACAGAGAAGATCATTTATTAAGGGAGAAGAATGAAGATCATCTTGACTTTCACTCTGCTGATGATTCCTGGTAAGAATCTGAACTCCTGATCAACAATCACATCAGAAGAACCAGAACAGAGATTAAATAATGAACTAAAGTCTTTATCTAGAACTAATATGGTGAAATTACCTTTAAAGACACTTTAAAATGAATCTCACTTCAGTATATATTAGTCTTGTATTAAATGCTGGTTTGTTGTAGGTGTCGTGAGCTCCATGAGTGTGACAGGATATTCAGGAGGAGGAGTCACGATCACATGTGGATATAATGAAGATTATAGAGCAAATGAAAAGTATTTTTGTAAAGGACAGTGGTCAACGTGCACAGATCAAATCAAGACTAAAGAGAAATATAAATGGGTTCAGCAGGGTAGATTTTCTCTGTATGACGACACAACATCAGCAGTCTTCACTGTGACCATCAGAGATCTGAGTGAACAGGATTCTGGGACGTACTATTGTGGAACTGAAAGAGCTGGACTAGATCCCAACACTGAAGTGAATCTGAAGGTTATAACAGGTGAGTAACTGAGACCCTCAAACCCGTGAGGATCTCCAGAACATCACGATACTCAACACTGACTGTAATTACTGCCGTTCACACGTCTAACTCATATCAGACTCCATCAATAACCTTTTTATCTCCTGATGGAAGATTTACACTCATATCAAATGTTGCAGCAAAGTGACAGATAAATGTGTTTATATTGAGAACAAAATGACAAATTATCTGGGTTTGTGTTTAACAGGTCAACAAATCAGGAGCGTGAGAGGATATTCAGGAGGAAACATCATTATAAACTTCAAATATGAGAAGAAACACAAGAACCATGAGAAATATGTCTGATCTGATATTCAGCTCAAAGTGATCAGATTCTCTGATTATTTCTCCTGTGTTCTCAGGCTCTTCTCTGATCGTCCCTCTGGTTCTGGTTCTTCTGGTTCTCATCATCTCTGGACTCTCATTCCTGTTTCTCTGTAAGAAGCATCATTCTTAACTACTTTAGATGCAGAAACTCTTCATTTATTCCCAGTTTAAAACGGATTTGTCGCCACCTATAGGCTGCAAAGAGACATGAGCAAAATGTACAGATAATTGATGATGTGTGAAAACATTTACACAAAACATCAGTGATGAATTGTGATATACAGTAATGTCATTAATTTAGGATACTTGTTTTTGGCAGGTGGTGATTCTCCATCTCAGACTGGACCAGGAGAACATGAAGTAGTGAGTCCAGTTACTGTATAAAATGTGGATTTATATTCATAATGATATTAATGTTTAATACCTTCCATCCTGACAATCTTCAGAGCTGTAAATCATTTCTCTGTCTCTCCTCAAGTTTCTCACACTGGTTGCGATTATGATGAGATTAAAGACACCCACAAACAATTACCCACAAACCCCTCTGTTTTATCTATCTGTGTTTACTCTACAGTTCAGAAAGACACTGGTGACTCTCAGTGCTTCATCACATCTGCTGAGGATCTGAATTACACTGTGGTGAATTGTTTGGTGAATATCAGGAATAATGAGGATTACAGTGAATAGAGCAGAGAATATAAATGAGCTGAACGTTTTTATCACCTTTTCTTTGGCATTAAGTTTGAGTGTTTTTTGTTGTTGTTGTTTTCTGTTAGTCTTCTTCAGTGATGCTCCTTTGCCTTATATTTTAAGACCTGTGGAAATGAGAGAGGAACTGTTTTTTGTGCCAGGAAAAAACAAAACAAAATGTTAGCTTGACAAAGTTTCTTCATGAAGATGTGGATTTTGTGAAACATGATTTCTCAATGTCTGATAATCATGTAGGAAGATATGTGTTTGATAAGGTGATGTGGATTGTGAAACTCTGCGCTGTGGATGTTGGAGATGATTTTACATCACAGGAACCATGCCTGATTTGACTGGTCTATATTTTAGAAATTACGTTTGGAGAGATTTGAATGACAGTGACGACGAGCCGTTGTACATCACAGAGTGGGACGGCATGACTCCTGACACGAGATTTCATGTGGTCGGGAACCATAGTAAAAAGTTACCAGATGAAAATAAATGTCACTCTTTTATTTGTTAAACACAATCCAGAATCCACCAAAAACACACTTCTTCATTAAAGAGAAAACAACAAATGATATGTATGAAATACAAGTGGAGTGAGTGTATAAGCAGCAAAAAGTAATTCTTGAAAAAATCTTTGGTCCCGGCCTGAGATTGTGTCCCAGACGGCATTAAATAATTTTGAATATTTGTAAATATTCGTTGCTTAAACAGCTGGAAATTTGACTGTACTGCAGTTCTGTGGATGTTTTGCCCAGGCAGGGTTATTATAGAAACCGTGATGGCAGAAAATTCTTTTGTTTTCATTATTTTACAAGAAATGTTTTGTTTTTATTGTGTGTACAAAAATAATATTTCACTCTTCACAGATTCGAATGGTGGTACTCTTATGACCATAAATGTCTGAGTATTTTAAATTGTTTCCGCTTTTATAAGAAAATTCCAGTGCTATCTCACAACCAATTTGTACGTATTTTACGAGGTGGCTAAACTGTATTAATTCGTACGCCTCACTCATAAGAATTTATACGATTTCTCTAAACCCCAGTGACAGGTTTAGGGGTGGGGTTGGGGAAGGTCATTCGTACGAATTCATATGAATTTGGCAACTCATAAAATATGTACGAATTAGCAAAAAATGTATGAATTTGTACGAGTGAGGTCGTATGAATTAGTATGAATTAGCCACCTCGTAAAATACATACGAATTGCAGTGAGATCGGGTTGGAAAATTCAAGTGATCGCGCCGGCGCCTCACGCACACTCAACACCTATCAGTTCTAGTAACTTTTAACATTGTCAAAATAAAATATAGAGTTAAAAATTGCGCCTGCTTTTGATGCTTTTCAAGAAAGGGAAGGGACTTTGCTTCCCTTCAGGACTCCTGAACTAGAACTTTTCAGTGAAACTGGGAAAAAAAGCACTGTATGTCACGTTTCAAAGTCTCACACATGAACTCTTTAGAAGGACTAAAAGAATCAAAATGGCAGGAGAGTTTCGGATCAGGGACTTCCCATAAAGGAAGCTGGAGGACCTTGTACAGGGATCCCATTGAGAAAAGGTCCGGGGATCTTCAGAGGAGAATTGTGGTTTAATAGCTACAAACAGACACAGAGCACACCTTGATCCACAGGTAGAGGAGAGTGTCCATTTTGTGGACAAACAGAAATAGTTTTTCATATATTTTTCACTGTGGTAGACTTGAAGCTTTGTTATCTCAATTAGAAGAATGATGTATAATTTTAGGAGGGGTCCTCACCTATATACTTTTTATTTATGAGCCTATAAGTTTAAATTTAAAAAAATAGAAAGCAAATCTATGTCTATTTTTGTTTGGGCAGGCCAAAATGGCAATCTGGTTATCATACAAAGGTAAAATAAATGGTATGAGCTCAACTGATGTAGTGTCAATTTGCTACTGATTAGTGTTAATATGCTTATTATCAACTGGTTACTGCATCCTCTCTCTCTCAGAGGAAGTGGGCGTCACATTCAGCACTTCATGTTGAACATGTAACCAGGAAAGAAACACTCAAACCTCATCTGAACACACATCGAGAGCTTCAGAAGAACTGAATCTACTGACAACAGAGAAGATCATTTATTAAGGGAGAAGAATGAAGATCATCTTGACTTTCACTCTGTTGATGATTCCTGGTAAGAATCTGAACTCCTGATCAACAATCACATCAGAAGAACCAGAACAGAGATTAAATAATGAACTAAAGTCTTTATCTAGAACTAATATGGTGAAATTACCTTTAAAGACACTTTAAAATGAATCTCACTTCTGTATATATTAGTCTTGTATTAAATGCTGGTTTGTTGTAGGTGTCGTGAGCTCCATGAGTGTGACAGGATATTCAGGAGGAGGAGTCACGATCACATGTGGATATGATGAACATTATAGAGCAAATGCAAAGTATTTTTGTAAAGGACAGTGGTCAAAGTGCACAGATCAAATCAAGACTAAAGAGAAATATAAATGGGTTCAGAAGGATAGATTTTCTCTGTATGACGACACAAGATCAGCAGTCTTCACTGTGACCATCAGAGATCTGAGTGAACAGGATTCTGGGACGTACTATTGTGGAACTGAGATCACTGGACTAGATCCCAACACTGAAGTGGATCTGAAGGTTATAACAGGTGAGTAACTGAGACCCTCAAACCCGTGAGGATCTCCAGAACATCACGATACTCAACACTGACTGTAATTACTGCCGTTCACACGTCTAACTCATATCAGACTCCATCAATAACCTTTTTATCTCCTGATGGAAGATTTACACTCATATCAAATGTTGCAGCAAAGTGACAGATAAATGTGTTTATATTGAGAACAAAATGACAAATTATCTGGGTTTGTGTTTAACAGGTCAACAAATCAGGAGTGTGAGAGGATATTCAGGAGGAAACATCATTATAAACTTCAAATATGAGAAGAAACACAAGAACCATGAGAAATATGTCTGTAAATCTGCAGCAGATCAATGTTTTACTGTAATAAACACTAACAGAGCAGCAGAATGGAAACATGACAGACGATTCTCCGCTCATGATGACAGATCTGCAGGTCTCTTACGCCTGTTTATCAGAGAGCTGAATGAGAACGACTCTGGAGAATATAACATTACAGTCAAAGTTTCTGAAGAATACAGTTTCTTCTCTGAGTTTAATCTGGACATCAGGGACGGTGAGCCACTTTCAGTCATTTATGCATTATTTGACAGAATTCATGAATTTATCTGGTAATTCTAACATCGCTGCACTTTATTTGGATCTCAAACAGATGCTTGTTGTGTGAAGAACATCAGTCTATCAGCTGCTGCAGGAGGATCTGTGAACATCAGCTGCAAATACCCACAATCCCACAGTAGTGAGGTGAAGTTTCTCTGCTGGAGATCTGGAGCTGATCTCTGTGCTGAAGAGACGTCTGTGAATCAGAGCAGAAGATGGAGTCCTGAGGGAAAGATCCGGCTGTACGATGACAGAGAAGAGCAGCTCCTGACGGGAAGCATCAGTCATGTGACTGAACAACATTCAGAATACTGGTGTGGAGTTCAGTCTGATCAAGGACACAAGAGCTTCATCACACGAGTCCTGATCAGAGTTACAGGTACGGATGATTTTCTCAAGGTCACTGAAAACCGTGACTAACATCTATTCAGCAGATCACAGGATCTTATTCATCATGTTGTTTAAAATCCCTGAGGTTTGAAGCTGATTCTATTCAAGCAGGTTTAACCACTGGATTCTTTTTAATTTAGATGTTCAGTCTGTTTAACAAAGCAAAACCACAAACTGCAGTTCAAAAGAGGAAGTATAAAACAAACTGCAGCTCGTATGATTTCAGTCTATGGAGGTAAAAGTGCATCTTTGTGTAGAAAAATGATGCTGTTCTGCACAATGAGAAACTGCACACATAGTAAAGCAATGGTTTGTGTGTTTGACTGATTTATTCTTCATTTCATTCTATAAATGTGACCACTCTAATATTGTTATACAGTTATAGATATTTGTTCATTTCACATTCTTATTACTTACAGTGTCTCTGTCAGCGTCTGATGTTTCTTCATCAGTGTGAATGCAGGACCTGGAGATCTGATGCAGTTTGAAGCAGTTTTTAGTTCTCTGTGTGTGTTCATCTCGTATCACTGCAGTGTTTGGTGTTGCAGCATTAGTGTGGTCATTTGGACACAGTATTACAGTTTTTAATGTTAGTACAGGTGTGGTCATCTGGATGCAGTAGAACTGCAGGTTTTAGTACTGCTGCCAGTTCTTTTACCACACTTGTACTATAGTTAACTGCAGTAACACTGCTATGTACTGCAGGCTTAATTTTCAGAAACTCAAACAAACCAAGTTTCTGTGCATCAGGAAATAGAATTTTGGTAGTAAATGTGTGAATGACATCAGTAACATGTCTCATCACCATTCGAAAATTATGTCAAGTTCTGGGTGTGAAAACGATCAAGAAGGTTTCTGGCCGCACACTAAATCCAGTACAGACTGAAGAAGTCTAGCAAAACAGTTTTTATTTTATAAATTGCATTGTGCAAAAAGTGCAAAGTGCATGTGAATTAAAAACAAGTATTTTTAAGTAGTTTCCTACTTGTTTTTAATTCACATGCACTTTGCTCTTTTTGCACAATGCAATTTATAAAATAAAAACTGTTTTGCTAGACTTCTTCAGTCTGTACTGGATTCAGTGTGCGACCAGAAACCTTCTTGATCATTTTTAAGCTTTACACACCTGAAGTAAATGGATTCCTTGTCTATTTGGAGCACAACAGTTTTTTCTAGTTTTAATCATCATCTGCTGCTTCTTTCACAGGTGTTTCCAGAACTTCTTCATCACTGGAGTCTCTGAACACATCATCAGGTGATCTTGTGCTGAAATACAAACATGTGATCAATGGGTGAAATATATTACTAATCATAAAATAAATGATATTTTTAAACTGTGAAATAAATAATAATATTAAATTTAATACATTTTAAATAGATAATATATAAAAATAAATAGCAACAATAATCCAATCATTCTCGTTTGCATATTGAGTTGAATCTGTATTTTGGTGGTTCATTATGGAATGGAAAAGCTGCTGAAATAAATAAATGTAAAAAAGCAAAATAAATAAAATAAATAATAATTACATAAATATACAAAGAAATGTAAAAAAAAAAAAAAAAAAAAAAAATGTGTTTTTACTTTTATTTCCTTATTTATGTATAATTGTATTTTCCCCACATTTATTTGTTTTTTTAATTTATTTATACATTTATTTACTTACACTTTTATTTTGTACACATTAATTTATATATGTATTTATATCTACATTTATTTAGTTCCACATTTAATTATTTCCACATTTCTTTGTCCATATGGTGTTTAAATAATGTAAAATATGTAAATGTATATAAATAAATATATATATGTAGATATAAATACACATATATACATATGTAAATAAACAGATGTATAAATAAAAAAATGTGGAAATAATACAATTATACATAAATAAGGAAATAAAGGTATACATCCTAATGTATATTAATTAATTAATTAATTTATTTATTTATTTCAGCAGCTTTGGCATTCCATAGTCGTTATTTAAATGGTTAGCATGTATGTACAATGGGAAACCTAAACCCATTCGAATTTTTGATCCCTGGGCTATTTTTTGGGATATTTTTGATTGGCCATTGGGCAGGTTTTGTTACTCAGACCTGCAACCCTGAAAATCCAGTATCATGGTCTGGTCAATCCCACTCCAAACGTCAAGCTACGCTCATGATCTGATCTGATATTCAGCTCAAAGTGATCAGATTCTCTGATTATTTCTCCTGTGTTTTCAGGCTCTTCTCTGATTGTCCCTCTGGTTCTGGCTCTTCTGGTTCTGATCATCTCTGGACTCTCATTACTGTTTCTCTGTAAGAAGCATCAGTCTCGAGGTAAAACTCATTATTTACTACTTTATATGCAGAAACTCCTTATTTATACCTAGTTTAAAACAGTTCCCTTTCGAAAGGGAACTCGTGCTGTCTGAAGCATGAGTCTAAACACGACAATGGACTTGACATTGGCAGGCAGCAGCCTATGACGTCATCACCGGTGCGACCGTGAGTATAAAAGAGCACCTATGAAATACGCCAACCTCTTTCTTGTCTTCAGGATACCTGTTTGTTTGAACTTGTGTCTGATAATTGAAGGCAATTATGGCAAGCACTAGCGCTAAGTCTTTTAGGCAGTGTGTTCCTCTGTGTCAGCGTTATCTGACACCTGATGACACATGATATGTGCGTTGTGTGCATAGGCGAGGAGCATGCACACTCAATCCTCGAGGGGGCTGTTTGAATGCATTGTGAGTGCCTCCCTATTAGAAAGTTCCACTGCTTTTAAGACCTTTATACCGCACCGGTCCAGGTCCACGCCACAGCCCGTGAGGGGGTCTGGCCCATCCCAGTCTTAGAACAGGAGACAGGACCAGAAGGCTAGCGTTGCCTCTCGCGCTTCTCCTCCTTGGAGGAATAGAGCGCGGAGGAGGCGTGAAACCAGGGGGAGAAAAAAAGACCTGAGGGAAGTGATCCAAGGTAAATATGTTCAGCATTTTGCTTTATAGAAACTGCTCCTCGGTAAACCTCTGCCTGAGGCTGCGTCAAGTTGTTAGGCACTCTGTGTGCCTCCTTGATAGGAGTTTGGCTGAGTCGCTAGGCTTCTCTGGAGCCTCCTCGGCTGCTATTTTATTTAACATTGCTTACAGTAGCGCTAGGTTGTAGGCTCTCCTTTTTGAGCCTCCTCTGGTGAATTTAGGTTGAGCTAAGTTATGCTTTTAGTGTCAGGTTGCTAGGCCCTCTCTTGGTCTTTATTGTAGTTAGGTTTCCTTTAGGCCTCCGTCCTTCAAGCTCAGCCTGAGTCTAAGTTCTTAGGCTTTCTGCGAGCCTCCTTGGTCACTGTTTTTAATCATTGTGTTGTTTGGCTTCCTCTCACTGTAGAGAGTAATTTTTAGAGGCCTTCACTCTTCCGAGCTCCTTTATTATGTACAGCTTACTAGCACTTTTGTGTAGCAGTCAGAGGTTAAGTGTTAGGCTCTCTGTGAGCCTCCTTAGCTATTGCGCTAGGACAGCATTGCCAGTTGTAGGCCCTCTGTAACCCTCTTTGTAAGATGTCCTGAGCATGATGCGATGTTAGGTCTCCTCTCTATTTAGAGAGTTGTCATGCTGAGACCTCCACTTCTAGAGCTTGGTTTGGTATGTTTGCTAAGTTGCTAGACTCTCTGTGAGCCTCCTTGGCTCCTATGAACATTGCTAGGCCTCCTCTTGCTAGAAGAGAATTGTCTTTATTGAAGCCTCTGCTGCTCAGATCTCTACTAGGATAGCAATTGCGTGTTGTAGGCCCTCTGTGAGCCACCTTGAAAGATGTCCTGAGTGTAGGGCCCTGTTAGGTCTCTTCTCTATTTGAAGTGTTGTCATGCTGAGATCTCCGCTCCTAGAGCTTGTTTTGGTATGTTTGCTAAGTTGCTAGGCTCTCTGTGAGCCTGTTTTGCTACTATGAATGTCACTGGGCCTCCTCTTGCTAGAAGAGTGCTTTATTGAAGCCTCCGCTCCTCAGAGCTCCGCTGGGATAGCAATTGTGAGTTGTAGGCTCTCTGTGAGCCTCCTCGCCACTTATCCTGAGTTTGGGGTGTTGCTAGGTCTCCCCTCAATTTAGAGGGTCGTTATGCCGAGGCCTCCACTTTTTTATTTTTGCAAGAATGTCGTTCAAATACAGACAGAGGTTATCTGCAGAGAAGAACACACTTGCCTAGTGCGGGCTGCCTTATATATACCCCCTTATTGTTCCTTGTTACCCCAAACTAATCATAAAACATGTTACCATATAAGGATCATAAGAATGTAAAAAAAAAACAGGGGCCTAAAGCTTAGCAGATGCCCTCTTGAACTTCAAGCTCTCTGGACAAACAGATTCACACCTTGCCTCAATTCCTTCATGTTAGTTTCACAAGTGTTCCTTAAAAGAGAACAGCACATGTAGTTATTTTCCACTGATGCAGGCTGTTTTAAATGTCACACAAAACAGAGAGAAACGAAGTATCAATGCATCATTTTATAAATCAAGAGAATAAATGGTAAACAATAAAAATTTCTTCTACAGAGCCTCCCTGTCTACGAACCTTAAGTATGGAGTGTTGCTAGGACTCCTCTCATTTTGAGAGTCATTGTATTGAGGCCTCCACTCTGTGGAGTTTCACGAGCCAGTATTTTGAGAGAGCTTAGCTTTTTAAGCCTTCTCGGTATTACCTTAGAGTGTTGCCTAGGCCTCCCTTTTGAGGCCTCCACTCTTTGTTGTAGTCGTACACAAGTTCAGATTGTTAGGCTCTCTAGGACGCTGGCCCTAATTTGAACGTAGTTAGGCTTCCTCTCTTTAGAGTCTTCCTGCTGAGGCCTCCGTTTTTGAGAAACTCTGGTCTATGATTGTTGCTGGTGCACCTTAGGGATGAGGACTCCTTAGAGTCCTTTGTCTTAGCTCAGCCAATAGGACACTCATCCCTTCAGCATGGCAGCATGGGTATTCCATTCCCCATAGCGACCCATAGAGGATGCAGCACAAGTTCCCTTTCAAAAGGGAATGTCTCAGATTACAAATGTAACGACATGGTTCCCTAAAAATAGGGAATGAGACACTGCGTCCCTTTGCCATGCTTCAGGCATTCCTGCTCACGTCTCGTTCAGACAAGAAGTGGATGATGTTTTTCACAGGTGCCGTTTTATACTTAAGGTCGCACCAGTGATGACGTCATTGGCTGCTGCCTGCTAACGTGAAGTTCATTGTCGTGTTTAGACTCATGCTTCAGACACTGGTAATGCTGGAGGCATTCCCCTCATAGTGACCCCTAGGGGACGCAGCGTCTCATTCCCTATTCTCAGGGAACCATGGTTACATGCATAACCTGAGACATTTTACCACTTTCTGTCGCCACCTATAGGCTGCAAAGAGACATGAGCAAAATACAGATACTTGATGATGTGTGAAAACATTTACACAAAACTTCAGTGTTGAATTACGATATACAGTAATGTCATTAATTTAGGATCCTTGTTTTTGACAGGCGGTGATTCATCACCAGGAGGACCAGGAGAACATGAAGTGGTGAGTCCAGTTACTGTATTGATTTTTATTCATAATGATATTAATGTCTAATGCCTTCCATCCTGATGATCTTCAGAGCTGTAAATCATTTCTCTGCCCTTCCTCAGGTTTCTCCCACTGGTTGTGATTATGAGGAGATTAAAGACACTCACAAACAATTACCCACAAACCCCTCTGATTTGTCTGACTTTCTATATGCCACTGCCCAATTACCCACAAACCCCTCTGTTTCTTCTAACTGCGTTTACGCTGCAGTTCAGGAAGCTACTGGTGACTCTCAGTGCTGCATCACATCTGCTGAGGATCTGAATTATGCAGTGGTGAATTTCCACAAGGAATCGGACTGTGTCAGTATCAGGAATAATCAGGATTACAGTGAATATGCTGCTGTTAATCATCACACTGCTTGACGAGCCACAGCAGAGAATATAAATAAGCTGAACATTTTTAATCACCTTTTTTGGCATTAGGTTTGAGTGTTTGGGTTTTTTTGTTAGTCTTCTTCAGTGATGCTCCTTTGCATTATATTTTAGGGCCTGTGGAAATTAGAAAGGAACAGGCTTTTGTGCCAGGAAAAAAAACAAAACAAAATGTTAGCTTTACAAAGTTTCTTCATGAAGATGTGGATTTTTTGAAACATGATTTCTCAATGTCTTGTAATTATGTAGGAAGATATGTGTTTGACAAGGTGAGGTGGATTGTGAAACTATGCTGTGGATGTTGGAGATGATTTTACTCACAGGAACCATGCCTGATTTGACTGGTCAATGTTTTTTAAGAAGTTACATTTGGAGAGATTTGAATGACAGTGACGAGCCGTTGTACATCGCAGAGTGGGACAGCATGACTCTGATAAGAGATGGTGTCAGTGCTTGGTGTGGTCGGGGGCCATAGTAAAAAGTTACCAAATTACTGTGTTTATATATATATATATGTATATATACACAAATTATTCTCCTTTGTCCATGAGCGCAGAAAGACGCATTCAATGTAATGGACTTTGTTTTCAAGCTCTCAAGTTATTCGTGTATGCACTGTTCTTCTTCTGCTCTTTTTCCTGTTGTGGCGGTTGTCAAACAGCGTTGTATCACTGCACGCGCCCCCTTCTGGATTGTAGTGTGGATCGCCTGTGACTGACTGTATTCGTCATCTGACTGTATAAACCGAACCGTGACATCCGTACCGTACGGTTAGGGATGAATACATGTACCATTACAGCCCTAATACTGATATATAATTTCTTTCCCTATTCACCTGTTGTATCTCCCAAAATGTGTAATAAATATGCTGTAAGTCCTGATCTCCTCTACAGTGGACATGTATGAAATCGATGTCCAGTTTCATGACAGAAAGTCATATTTTATTTGAAACCCCTTTTCCTGAGATGTTGATTTATGACAAACAATTTAAAAATTAGTCAGATTTAAATGATAATTAATAAAACAAAATATTATCACATTTCCATAAGTGTTAATTTGATCACTAAATTAATGTCAGTTATTTTTAAAGACCATGGAGAGGCAGTTGTCAACATTTGGTATCGCTGAAATGCCTTGAATGTGCTCTTTACAGGACATCGAGACTTAAAACTGTGACATGTAAGTTGTCAAAGAAATTCACTAAAATTGAATGTCCACTACAGAGGACAAAAGTCTATTCCTGAATCCCAGGAGGATAAATCAATCAATTTGATATTATGACATTAAGTACACCCCTACATGTGGCTTAAAAAAAAAAAGATGTGATTTCAAAATGAAAGAAAAAAGGCAAATATTTTTATTATCATACTAGTTTATCTAGTATAAGTAATTATTTATAATTTTATAATTTGCTTATACTCTATTAGCATAAGTAATAATTTACTTCGCACCTGCACTCACAACTACCTAACAGCTGTCACAGTCACCCTCATGTTCTGTTTGTTTTGGTTTTCTTTCGTCACATGTGCTGCCTTGTTCTACGTTCCGCCACTCATCAGTCACCATGGACACTAACCACCATCACAGCTGCACGTCATTAGTTAATCTCCCTTTGTGTATATCAGTTCCTGTTTGAGTTCAGTTCATTGTCCGATCACCGTTATTCTATGTTGAGTTGTTTCTGCCTGTCTGCCCGTTTGGATTTATTAAACTTAGAGTGTTCTGATATTGACCTGTTTGTCTTCTTCTTCCTGCCTGAGCTCAACCTGACAATAGCCAACACTTTTGGCACACTGTCTGTTTTATTATTGCTTACCACCAATCAAAGTCTGTGTTCAATGCTGCGCGACTCACTGGACAGACAGAGATATAGTGAAGCCCAGACCAGTGTCTATTTAAGTCATCATACACAGAAGTCATAATTTTTGTTTTAGGCAATATGCTGAGATTTGGACAATGGAGGAACTTGAAATAATATGACAGATATGAAAAGAAATGACATCAAATTGTAGTTTATGTTCACAGCACATTATAGTTCTATTATGATTTTTATTCATACAGCACTTTACACAGATGGATATCATATGTCGTTATCCCACAGAATGTTTTTTTCAGTGATTGACTTTAGTGAAATATGAATTTGACCTCATGATTTTAAGGTGAACTCATTTGAGTTATATGAATAAAACCCTGAAATAAGAGGGTTAATGCCATCTACCAGTGTCAGAAATTAACTTTCCCATATGAAACAAATGATTTTCAGGGTGATCAATGTGAAGGGAAGATTAATATTCCCTGTGTTTATGTTTTAACATCTTACAGTTTTATTTGCTTTGGTACTATTTCACAAGTAAGGTGTACATTTTCGAAACTCTTAGTACAAAAATCCAAACTGATCACACTTCTAACACAGCTAGTCATTCTTTCAAAACCTTTCATTCTAGTTGTACATATTTTCATTTTACATAATCACTGTTTCAAACACAAGATCGTTGTAATATGTAATGAGAACATTTGCTTTAATCACCGAAACACAACAGTTTGATCTTCTTTCAATTTAGTACTTTTAACAATCAGTTCATTCAATAGCAAACAATGCAATACACATGTTTCAAATCACCCTTGTTGCTGTATATTATATGCAAATATTTATACAGGTTACAGATGCCACCCCAGAAAATACACTTACATTACCTAAATTACATAATTGACATAAATTCCATATTGTTTTTAATAGTATCTATGTGTTATCAAAAGGTGTGAAGTATGACACAGTCATGAGGTTTTGTGCTAGAGCAGAGTTCGCTGCCAAAACAGTAAATGTTCTCACTGTACCATATGACTGAATCTAACTGATCTTTACAGATGAAGGATGAGTTACAGTAATGTGGCAGTCTCTAACATGGTAATGCCTTTTACAGTTTACAGTATCACATGGCATACTATAATGTAAAACAATGCCATCTTTCTCCCTTCTTCTGGTACTCTGTCCTGCTCTGTGTTCACAAATTTCTCTGTATCTGTATCTCTTTCTCTCTCTCTCTCTCTCACACACACACACACACACACACACACATGTTGGTATATGTGGTTTACAGTGTCTCTTCATGGGCGTAATTATTTTTATACTGTACAAACTCTATCCCCTACACTAACCCTACCCCTAAACCTACCCGTCACAGAAAACTTTCTGCATTTTTAAGAAGTAAATATGTACATGGCTGGAATAAAGGTCAAAAGGGTATCTTCTTAATAGAACTTTATTTTCACAAGTGCATTGGGTTTCCAAGAGAAAAGGAACTAGACCTTTAATCCTCTATCATGTGATAGCACAATATTTAAACTGTACTTTGTACCTTCAAGATGCTGAGACACCTTCTAAAAAAATCTAAATTTTGCCTTAATGCCTTTTTGTGGTTTACTGGTCTTGGCTACATGTATGAGAGGAACTTGCTTATATGTCCACAGTTTTCATAGTATATAATTAATATTAATTTTCCTGTATGTTTATTCTCATCTGATATCCTCTCAGTCGTGACTCTTTGCATTCTGAATCAATGAGATTTTGTCAAACTTTGTTTTTCCTTAGGCAAGAATATTTTACTCAGACTTATACTTAGATTTTTGGTTAACATTTTAATTATTTTTTTTAATTAGATTGGTTAACATTTTAATTAGATCTTATTAAACTTTTGATTAAGATTTTTACTAACATTTTTTAGATTTCAGAGATATTGGAAGTTGGTTTCTAACTGTTTGTGTTATTCTGTTATGATAATTTTCCTTCATTAAATTTACATTTTTATCATTCAAAATCCATATGTCTATCATTTATTATCTGATCATATTTTATTAAGCGATAAAATCGATTTAATCATCTGACCTCTATCTCCTCATTGCATCACAGGGTTTTTTTTTTAATTTTTTTCCTAATATTATTAAATATGTAGCTATCTTTAATGTTAAATTCTTTAATGTAGTCAAATAAATTAGAATAATATGAAACTATGCTGTTAACAATTAAATCAGTATCAACCAACTCCTTGAAGTTGGTTTCAGATATAGCTACTTACAGTAAATACAGTTACACAGCAATTACAACTGTATAATATAATAAGATTAATATTTTAAACAACATTTTTATTCAGAAATATGAAATGACAATGAAATAATACTTGGATTATGAAAGTAATATCGCCACTAGGTGGCGGTAAGTCATTGTGTTAATGAAGGAGTCATTTATTCATTCGTCGATTCGTTCAAAACACTGATTCATTCAGGAATAAAATCAAGTGGCTGTCTATATTAATTGGTCATTGAATCATTGTCTATATTAATGGGTCATTCAAAGACTCTTATTAATTCAGGAATGAAACAGCTCTGTGCGACTACGGAGAGTCAGTCGCACAACAGTTCTGTGACTTTATTTGCTTTGGAAGTTTAGTTGGCAGAAAAAGTAACCGTTCTGTATGCCATCAGTTAGCCGGACTTAATATTAATTAAATAATCTCAGCGTATTGCCTAAAACAAAAGTTATGACTTCTGTGTATGATGACTTAAATAGACACTGGTCTGGGCTTCACTATATCTCTGTCTGTCCAGTGAGTCACGCAGCATTGAACACAGATTTTGACTGGTGGTCAGCAATAATAAGACAGTGTGCCAAAAGTGTTGGCTATTAGGAAGTCCCACCCACATGTAGAGATCAAATATTCAAGTTGTTTATTCATTTTCTACCCCAGAACGAAAAATCAAGCCGAATTCTTGTTTTATTTGAAAAAAAATGAAAAACGAAAAAGGTGTCGTTTTTTCATTTTCTGATTTCTATATTAAATAAAAAAAACAAATGACCAAAAGAAACACTAACGTATTTTAAATATTTAAATATTTTAAATATTCTTCCGCATTTGTGCTTGGGCGTTTGTTGTCATTTTTCTCCGTGTTCATATATTAATATTCATTATTCTGTATTTGAGTGTGTTGTAAATCAAGGTATCTGCCATTCATTATGATTTATATCGTTCGCACAAAATACAGCTACCCGGTTAGCCTGCTGTCTTATACACCAAAGTTGCACATACCCTGTTTATTCAGATCATTCTGTAATGTTATTAAATAAGTGTTAAATGTCCAGATATTTCATTTAATAACACAGACCTGGAAATTCCATATTTTTCCAAACTGTGTAGGAACCCATGACCAGAAATAATCCAGAATATATCCAAACACATCGGCCGGTTGCATAAACTACTTAGACTAGTCTTAAAAGTTAAGACACTAATGTTTTTCTTGAAGAGTGGTCCTAATTTTTTAAAGTCCGTTACATAAAAAGGTAGATTGGTGTAATTTGAATTGGAAAAATAACATTGATTACCCCTTGGTTAACTGCAAGTTGGTCAAACTAGTTCTTAAGACACAGTCTTAATATAGTGACTAAGTTTATGCAACTGGCCCTGAAGAGCATGAAGGAGGCACAGTCATGTGACAGTTGTCATTTCAGAGGCATTTATCTCTTTCTCATAGTGGTCATGAAGCAGGACTGCTTAATTTGAAACATCCAAACACTAGTGCATCAGGAGGGTCATGTGTACAAAGGACAGAAACCAGTGATGATTGAGGAAGAGTTTATTTTAGTGTGTACATCATTCATCAACAGCTCTGGTCAGATCCACCTTGATCATGTGGGTGTCTGCGCTCGTCCCTCCTCTCAGCCCACACAGATACACCTGTGGTTTTGGTACATTACTCTCTCCGTCTCTCTTCGTCTGGCTGCTGGCGTCTTTAGGGAGGAATGTCTGTGTGCTGTTGTGCCGTCTCATGTGACTCAAATCGGTCTGCATTGAGCGCGTCACTTTATTCCGTAGATTTGCCTAAGACAGAGAGACGGTTTCTGGTTAAATTCCCTCATGACTGACATTCCTCTAGCTGTCTGTCTGGACTGAGATCATGTGTTTGGTTGGTTTGGGTTGGGCTGTGTGTTCTCACCAGTTTGATGGCTTTTCTTCTGAGCTCCCACTCATTCCACTCATAAGACTTTACGATGTTGGTCTCCAGAGGGTGAATCTCCGTTTGTGTGCTGGAGTCACTTTTAGAGATGGCTTTCACCAGCAGCTTCTGTCCTGACTGCATCTGAGACATGAGGACAACACATTTAGAGGGTTAGTTCAGCCAAAGATGAAATTTCTGTCATTAATTCCTCACCATCATGTCGTTCCACACCCGTAAGACCTTCGATCATCTTCAGAACACAAATTAAGATATTTTTGATGAAATCCAAGAGGTTTATGACTCTTCCATAGACAGCAATATAATCAACACTTTCAAGGTCCAGAAAGGTACTAAAGACATCGCTAAAACAGTCATGTGACTGCAGTGGTTCAACCTTAATGTTATGAAGAGACGAGAATACTTTTTGTGCGCAAAAACAAACAAAAATAACAACTTTATTCAACAATCTCTCACGTCATTATCCTTACACAGGTGACGCAGTAACACAGTGAAGCTTCCGTGTTTACGTCTGAATGCCGGCTCAGTATTGGCCAAAGCTGATCACGTGATCAGCACGACGCACGCGTGCGATGCTGACGCAGGAGCCGGCCAATAATGAGTCGGCTTTCTGACGATGAACCTGGAAGCGCTGGACGTAAACAACGTATGAGAATGACACAGAAGAGAAGAGATTGTTGAATAAAGTCGTTATTTTTGTTTTGTTTTTGCGCACAAAAAGTATTCTCGTCTCTTCATAACATTAAGATTGAACCACTGCAGTCACATGACTGTTTTAACGATGTCTTTAGTACCTTTCTGGACCTTGAAAGTGTTGATTATAGATATTGAGTCATATACCTCTCGGATTTCATCAAAAATATCTTAATTTGTGTTCTGAAGATGAACAAAGGTGAGTAACAGTTTGTTCTGGCTGCATGTGAACCTGTGTCAAATGTCGTCTAGGTTGTATATTCTTTTATCTAGTGTAGTTTTGTGGATGGTTTTTGAGGATAAGACATGTCACTAAACCTGTCCATGTTTCTTTCATCTTGCATCTATGACTTTTGACACACAACCTTTGACATCAACAACAAAACATATAGGAAGTGTTTTTATCATGTATTACTGTCCTAACTGCCTTTTAATGTTTGCATGTATCATATTTTTTCCTGTTGTCCATGACCAATCAGAACAGGCCTGCTGTAGAGCAGAGGGTTGATGTGACACTGGTACCTCAGAGTATGGAGTCACGCTGACAAACTCCTGATGCAGCTGGAGCAGCTGGATGAGTTCGGGCGTTCTCTTCGCCAGCTCTACCACAGCAGCGGTGAATTCATCTGCTTTAGAGGCGAACTCATATGCAGCGCTCTTGGAGCTAAAAGCATAGTATTTCTCCTTGTGCTTTAGGACGCCAATGTTTGGATTACCTGAGAACAAGAAATCGTGTGCAGGTACTTAAGTGAATTCTGTTTATCAAGTGCGTCGGTCAGAGCATCTAGATTCAGTGTTTGTACCTGGCAGTAAAAGGCCGTTCTTCTTTATGAGGGTGAATCCACAAAAGCCCTTATACTGCAGCGGCACATGCTCAAAGTTAGTTGTGCTCTCAGGAAAACACCACTCACATGATCTCATCTCTGATTCAACGATGCGCTCTTCTGAAATATAAAAACACGTGTATAGGATAAAATGATTCTACTGTTTAACTGAGTGAATCTCATACAGACACATCGTATTTCACCCCAACATCAAAAGAAATGAGCTGTGACATTATTTATTACTATTAAAGAGGACATATTATGCTCTTTTACAAAGTCTTGATGTTGTTTTTGGGCTCTACTAGAATGAATGTTGATTATTTTCCTCATATTCTCCATTGTTCAGCTCCTCTCTTCCCAGTCTGTCAGTAACACTCTGTTTAGTTTCCTGTCTCTATGAAGCCCCTCCTTCTGAGAAGCACAATGTGCTCTGATTGGTCGGCTGGAGCGGTGTGTTGTGATTGGTGTTTGGGAAATGTCTCGCCCCTTACCATAACCGCCAGTTTCAACACACTACTAACTAACTCAACCAGGCCCCACCCCTTTATTCTGTGTATGAATTATTTAAATGAGGAATTTTGTGAAGAAAACTCAAGACTACAATGGAGGTGTTTCAGGAGTTCAGAAACACTGACACTGATATAGAGAAGAACTCCTGCTGGGAGACACTAAAGGTCAGCAGGCATTAGTATGTGGTTGTGTGTCACACCTGCTGTCACAGAAGATCTGTCCGTGTCCGTCGGGACCTGCAGTCCGTGTAGCAGCAGCTCCAGCTGCTCCGGGCTCAGCAGAGACCGCGCTGACAGGAAGGCTCTCAGACCGGGCACCACATTAGTGAGCATGCTCAGTAGCAGCATCTCACCTTCCAGCCCTGCCCAGAGCGTAGCCACTGCTGTGAAATGAGGCTGACAAAAAGGGTGACACCTATAATAACATCACAAGCGTGGCACTATTCTACTGAAAAAAAAAACAGAAACTTTCTGTAATGGACCAGTAGTAGAACTTTTTCAAATGTACAGGTATGACTCTAAATTCTCATTGAAAGGTCCAAATGTCAGTTTCAGTGCAGCTTCAAAGAGCTCTACATGATCCCAGACGAGGAATAAGAGTCTTATCTAGAGAAATGATCTGTCATTTTCAAAAAAAAAAATGTATACACTTTTTAACCACAAATGCTCGTCTTGCACTGCTCTGCGATGTGTCACACATTATGTAATCATGTTGGAAAGGTCACGCGTGACGTAGGTGGAAGTATCGATCCAGTGTTTACAAAGCGAACCTCAAAGACTAAGTCAAATGCCCTTTACAAAAAAAGGTAAAACAACGATGCGGAAAAATTTTGAAGTTGGAGGAGAAAATGAGATGGAATTTTTCGCTCTACCGCGGTACTTCTGCCTTTCCAACATGATTACGTAATGCGTGGAGCATCACAGAGCAGTGCAAGACGAACATTTGTGGTTAAAAAGTATATAATTTTTATTTTTTTTAGAAAATGGCCGATGGTTTCTCTAGATTAGACTCTTATTCCTCGTCTGGGATCATGTAGAGCTCTTTGAAGCTGCACTGAAACTGACATTTGGACCTTCAACCCGTTGAACCCCAGTGAAGTCCACTATATGGAGAAAAATCCTGGAATGTTTTCCTTCATTTCTTTTCGACTGAAGAAAGACATAAACATCTTGGATGACATGGGGGTGAGTAAATTTGAATAATTTGAATTCTGAAGTGAACTAATCCTTTAAATCCGAATTCAGCATTTCCATGGGTTTAAATAAAAGATTTTTGTTATAAGAGATGATAAAACAACTTCGTGCATCAAAACCTCTCTTTTCCTGGTAAGAATAAATTAACTTAATTTTCAAAAGATTTGACCATGTCATCAATTTTACGAGAAGAGGGAGAAAACAGCAGTCTGAGCGGCTCAGAGACGATAACGTTCATAACACATAACACACGTGAGTATAAATTTGTGAAATACTTCACCCTGCTAGAAAGAATAAACACCAATGCAGCAGAAAAACTTTGCAAGGGTTAGTGAACATTGTTCAACATGTTGTACGTAGTATTTTGACTGACATTTTTTATGCATGATCTACGCATTCTAAAATATTTCTGATTTGAATATAGTTTCTCTTTGCCATTGATATCCTGTTCACTGGGGGTTTTGTTCTTTCTAAAGACACTTTTTAAATTTTTAAAATGCACTATTTAAATTAATTTGAGAAATTGTGAGCTATCAGTGATCATTCAACACAAACAGATGAGCAATATCATGACAGAAATCACTCACAAACACTTGTGATGTAGGCACTGTAGAATTAGTGTGCACCGTCTCCCTCAAGAGCGTCATTCGAGTCACCAGATCAGACTGCAACCGCGTCACTTCCTTTGCACACAGGATGATGTCCGCCTGATGTAAACATGAACACCAAATGATTATATTGTTATATATTGATTTCTCAGAGAAAAGCAGGTCAGAAGGGTTAGTAGTATCACACAGAAACATGCCCATTGAGAATCACATATTCCAGAGATCCAGGTAATAAACTGGATTGAGAAACATGGCTGGTTGCAACAAATTAACCAGCTTGATTAAGCATCAAAAAACAAGTTCTGACCAGCTAGAAACCATATAAACCAGCTAAAATCTATAGAAGACTGTTTAAACCATGGAATAAAAAAGCAACAACAATAAAAACAAAAATCTCACAATTCTTAATTTTATTTTTGCAATTGCGAATTCGGACTTTCCTAATTCAGGGAAAAAATAAAAAAAAAATAGCAAGAAAAAAGTCCAAATTGTCAGCCGACTTTTTTTCTCAGATATGCAAGTTTAAATCTCGTAATTCTACATGCAATTACGAGTTTGTATCTCACAATTTTGAGAAAAAAAGTCAGAATTGCAAGTTTATATCACAATTCTGACATTATTTCTCAGAACTGCAACTTATTTCTCAGAATTGCGAGTTTATATCTCACAATTTGAAGAAAAAAAGTCGCAATTATCTTTTTTTTTTTTTATTATTCTGTGGTGGAAACAAGCTTCCATAATCATCAGACATGATAGTTGTGTTTCAAAAGCCAGTGTATTGCCTGGGCCGCATTTTAAAGTCTCCCTGCAGTCAATAATTTTATCCCTAACTCATCTTTGATAATCAAAATGATATATTTTAAAAGTTTTTTCCTGTGAAAATAACTACTTCATGCCTTAAAATAGCTTGAATGTAACTCTACACCCTTGCTTCATTTAGTATACACAGAACTATGAATATGCAAATTAGTCTCCGCCTCCACTCGATCACAGGTGCCTGATCCACTTGCTCAACTTTACTGTAGTAAACGCTGCACAATGGCAAGTGGAAATACTGGTTTCCACTTTATTTACAAAATAATATTATCCAAAGCGTGATCATGCAACAATGTCAGCTCTCACTAGGGGTTTGGAAGGGAGCTCATAACCTGTCATATCACAGCCATCAGAGACTTGATGAACATACACCATCACATGATGTGATGCAGCACTGTGAAACCCACCAGAATGAATTTGAGGAAGGCCTCGTGTTGTCGCGTGTTATACAGAGCCTGTTTGAGCAGATCTGGGTGGACGGGGTACTCGGGTTGCCCTGTGTCCTGCTCAGAGATCTTCTCCAGCAGGGCTGTGTACTGCCAGGCCAACCGCTGAGCTCCTGCCAGTTCACTCTCTATATCTGCCACTGCGGCTGGCACCGCCTCGTTCAGGATGGCCGGCACTGCAGGTGGGAAACACACATGGAGAAGTGACCACTGATGCCACTGTTACACCCTGCAGTCATGAAACCAGCACTCAGGGAGACACGTACAGTTCTGGATGCCCTCTCCTCCTTTGTTGCTGTCCTTGTTGAAGAGGCGTATACCGCTGACGATCAGAGACAGTTGAGTCAGCTGCTTTTCTTTGTCTTGTTTCAGCAGAGACATGAAGGTCGCCAGCTGTGACTGTGGAAAGACGCTCTGCAGAGCCGCTGCAACAAACACACGTCACATATAGATTACACAATACACATTACAGAGCTGCAGGACAACATAATGTCGTTATCTTAAAGGAGCATTCAGTATTTTGGGGTTGATGTTGCGCTGGCTGTTATAGCAGTGATCATATACTGTCACCTAATGCACACAAGATCAGAAACAAACTGTAGAAATGCTCTAACAGCAGTCAGACATGATTAATTACACAAGCAAAGGTGTTGTATAACAGCAGAATTACTGAGATAAACTATGTAGTATTCATTATTCACTTCACAATGGATAATCCATTTTTGAATAAAGTATTATGGGTTTAATCTGAGAGACGGATGAATACAACTGGGTTTCATCGGCATAACAATGGAATGACACACCATATTTGCCCAAAATCATTCCTAAAGGGAGCATATAAAGAGGAAAGAAAATAGGTAATAAAAGAGATCCTTGAAGGATGCCACATGATAGGGGTGCCGATACCCACATGAACCTCTTAACATGCACAGACGGCCAGCAGCCTTATTAACATTCACTGCATGACATCCCTATTCAATCCTGACAAACTGTGTATCATTAGAGGGAATCACGACTCTAGCTTCCATATCTGACCACTGTTTATCATAAAAATGGTTGTGGTGACAGTAATTTCAAAATATACACAGATCAGGCATAACATTATGACCACCTTCCTAATATTGTGTTGGTCCACCTTTTGCTGCCGAAACAGCCCTGACCCGTCGAGGCATGGACTCCTCTAGACCCCTGAAGGTGTGCTGTGGCATCTGGACCAAGATGTTAGCAGCAGATCCTTTAAGTCCTGTAAGTTGTGAGGTGGAGCCTCCACGGATCGGACTTGTTTGTTCAGAACATCACACAGATGCTCGATTGGATTGAGATCTGGGGCATTTGGAGGTCAAGTCAACACCTCAAACTCATTGCTGTGCTCCTCAAACCATTCCTGAAGCATTTTTGCTTTGTGGCAGGAGCATTATCCTGCTGAAAGAGGCCACAGCCACCAGGGAATACCGTTTCCATTAAAGGGTGTACATGGTCTGCAACAATGCTTAGGTAGGTGGTACGTGTCAAAGTAACATCCACATGGATGGCAGGACCCAAGGTTTCCCAGCAGAACATTGCCCAAAGCATCACACTGCCTCCGCTGGCTTGCCTTCTTCCCATAGTGCATCCTGGTGCCATGTGTTCCCCAGGTAAGCGACGCACACGCACCCGTCCATCCATGTGATGTAAAAGAAAACGAGATTCATCAGACCAGGCCACCTTCTTCCATTGCTCCATGGTCCAGTTCTGATGCTCACGTGTCCACTGTTGGCTCTTTCGACGGTGGACAGGGGTCAGCATGGGCTCCTGACTGGTCTGCAGCTATGCAGCTCCATACGCAACAAACTGTGATGCACTGTGTATTCTGACACCTTCTATCAGAACCAGCATTAACTTCTTGAGCAATTTACAGTAGCTCTGTTGGATCGGACCACACGGTCCAGCCTTAGCTCTACACGTGCATCAATGATCTTGGCCGCCCATGACCCTGTCTCCGGTTCACCACTGTTCCTTCCTTGGACCACTTTTGATAGATACTGACCACTGCAGACCAGGAACACCCCACAAGAGCTGCAGTTTTGGAGATGCTCTGACCCAGTTGTCTAGCCATCACAATTTGGTCCTTGTCAAACTCTCTCAAATCCTTACTCTTGCCCATTTTTCCTGCTTCTAACATCAACTTTGAGGACAAAATGTTCACTTGTTGCCTAATATATCCACCCACTAACAGGTGCCGTGATGAAGAGATGATCAGTGTTATTCACTTCACCTGTCAGTGATCATAATGTTATGCCTGATCAGAGTATATATATATTATGGAAACATATATTATCATGCATTCAAATGAGAAACCCTTATCTGCTGACCATCAGTTTGTGTGTAGTAAAGCTGTAGTTGTTTGTATTCGGGGTGTTGTACCTGTGGTTTCTCTCACGGCGTTGATGTCTGTGGCTGATCCGAGGTTGGAGCGCTGCATGACGTAGCTGACTATCTTGCTGTACAGACTCTGCAGGTCCTCTCTGGTCTTTGCTCGACAGTCAGTGATCTCTCTGCCCAGAGACAGCAGACGAGACTGCAGAACCTTCTGCTGCATCTCCAGAAACTCACCTGAGACACAGCCAGCCAATCAGTGCTGAGATCCAACCATTTGTACTTTTAAAGAGCAGTGCAGATTCCAACTGGAGTGACTGGATTTCACCTGCAAAATTTCACTAAATAACAATAAATGTGCATCTGGTTGTAGTAAAATGACTGCTGCTCCTGTCTGCGTGAGTTCTGCTATACACAGTTTGGACATGTGCAGGTCCATATCATCTAGTTAAACTGTGACGTGACCCTCATTGGATTGTTTGGTCAGCTTGTCTCTGTTGTACTTTATCTTTGTTGTTGTTTGTTTTTACACTTACGTCGAGATGTGTAGTTCATGTCAAAGTAAACCTGCATCTTAATGGTGTGTAGAGTTGGACTGGTCTGGTCCATGAGTCTGTCCACACACAGCTGAAGACATGAAAGACAATCACGTTACACTTACTGCTCCTACAAAACAACTTCTCTTTTATTTATTAACTGGATAGTAAAGTCTAACAAGACAAACTCTGATGTTGGCTTGAGAAAGCCTGACCTGAATGTTTGAAGCAGATTTAACATCTTGCAGTTTGACGGTTTTTCGTTTGAAGCCATTTCAAAAGCTTTTTACAGGAAGTGACTTTAAAGGATCATGAAACCCTAAACTAAATTTTCTGAGATATGAGTTATGTGTGTTGAACATCATAGAAGATAATGTTACCATCCGTTAGTTTTTAGAAAATTTTAAGCTTTTTTGTGCTATTTTCATCTTCTGGGTTTAAATACGTTTTTGTGTCAACATACATCGATGACTCATCAGTGTCTCATAATTATTCATGAGGCTGCGTGTCCTTATCCAAGGAGAAGACGCCACGCTTAATTATTCACAACAGCACGCGTTGATTTCCTCTGACAGACTACATCAGGTGTGAACGATTGGCCGCAGATTTGTCAATTCTGAAAACAATTACAGTTTCACACTACATGATGCTGGTATTATTGTAAAGATTAAAATGCTGCTCCCCTAAATGATGCATCAAAATTATGCCTACTTCATTAATCAATGACTTGAGGTGTTTTTTCTTAAACATACTTTTGTCATTACAGGTAATGAAATCCCTTATTTTTGTCTTTTTTTTTATCTTTACAATAATACCAGCATCATGTAGTGTGAAAGTTTAATAGAGGCAGAACTGCCAAGTTTTGAGTTCAGCTTGCAGTGAGAATTATTCCCACTTGAGGGCGTGAGTGTGCTGTGAGTGTCCGAACATTTGGTAACTGTGAACAGAATTTCATTAGATTTACTGACAACATGTTACAGTGTTTAGCTGGTACAATGACTGGTACAATGTTTTTAGTATTGACACAAATTTCATGATTCAGTTTCTCCATTCAATATTGATTTATTTGGATATATATCTGGTACAATACATGTTAATCTCTCTCAGTCTCTCTTAACTAATACTGTTAACTATACAGGGAACCCCGTCAGCTGGTGCATTAATACTAAAGTTAAAATTAACAACTGATTCGTATGCAGTTGCATACAATGCAGTTTTTATAATAATAACTTTTCTGAGTAAAAATTAAATAAATATAATAATATATTGCTTTTTTTTTGCTAAATTTCCTTTCTAGGGTTAATTTTTCTAATCATCGAGTTTATTGAATGGCTTTCCTGAGGTAAATATACTGTTATACGTGACATATTGTATATCTAAGCTGTTTCTCTGACGTATTTCCGCAGTTAAAACACTTTCAACACACACTACCAGTCAAAAGTTTGGACACGGTAAGATTTTTAATGTTTTTAAAAGAAGTTTGGTCTGCTCACCAAGGCTGCATTTATTTAATTAAAAATACAGTAAAAACAGTAATATTGTGAAATATTATTACAATTTAAAATAACTGTTTTCTGTTTGAATATATTTTATAAAGTAATTTATTCCTGTGATCAAAGCTGAATTTTCAGCATCATTACTCCAGTCTTCAGTGTCACATGATCCTTCAGAAATCATTCTAATATGATGATCTGCTGCTCAAGAAACATTTATTGTGTACAATATTTATTTTTCAGGATTCTTTGATGAATAGAAAGTTCAAAAGAACAGCATTTATTTGAAATATAATCTTTTGTAACATTATAAATGTCTTTACTGTCACTTTTGATCGATCTAATGCATCCTTGCTGAATAAAAGTATTAATTTCTTTAAAAAAAACATTTAAAAAAAAAAAATTCTTTCTGACCCCAAACTTTTGAATGTGTAAATGTAGTGTATAATGTAAATGCTGTTCTTTTGAACTTTCTATTCATCAAGGAATCCTGAAAAAAAAAGTACACAACTGTTTTCAACATTGATAATAATCATAAATGTTTCTTGAGCAGCAGATCATCATATTAGAATGATTTCTGAAGGATCATGTGACACTGAAGACTGGAGTAATGATGCTGAAAATTCAGCTTTGATCACAGGAATAAATTACTTTATAAAATATATTCAAACAGAAAACAGTTATTTTAAATTGTAATAATATTTCACAATATTACTGTTTTTACTGTATTTTTAATGAAATAAATGCAGCCTTGGTGAGCAGACGAAACTTCTTTTAAAAACATTAAAAATCTTACCGATTCCAAACTTTTGACCGGTAGTGTACATGAAATATAGTATATCCAAGCTGTTTCTCTGATGTATTTCCACAGTTAAAACACTTTTAAAATACATTCCGATGTTCATTCATGTTTATTTCATGCTGAACTGAGGCAGTACAGCGATCTGTCACGCCACAAAACCACGTTTATTGTTTCAATTCCCTAATAAAATTGACAGAATTTGAAAGCTGAGACTATGTTCAATTTGTTTGGTCTGTCAGCAAAATGTCTGTCCTCTTTGTTCCACAATGTTTTTTGTTGTTTTATTTCCATTATGTTTTTTCACTGTGTTGCATGAGAACTGATTTAAATATGTTTTAAAATTATAGATTGTTACAAAAACCCATCGCTTCACTTCAGAAGTCCTTTATTAACTCCCTGGAGTAGTATGGATTACTTTTATGATGGATGGATGCGCTTTTTTGGGCTTCAAAATCTCGACCCCCATTCACTGCCATTATAAAGCTTGGAAGAGCCAGGATATTTTTTTAATATAACTCCGATTGTGTTCATCTGAGAGAAGAAAGTCATATACATCTAGGATGGCTTGAGGGTGAGTAAATCATGGCATAATTTTAATTTTTGGTGAACTATCCCTTTAATGTCACATTTGGTAATATCTGTGTTGTTTTAATTTATTATTTTAAAATATGTGTATACTGTGTTTACCTCTATGAGTTTCTGCACATCCTGCTTTGTAAGAGTCCTGTCCACATTAAAATGATTCCTGGGGTCCAGAACAACAGCTTTGACCTGAACACACACATAATTGCACCACGTGTTGAGCCGATCCACGACATTCATCAGCTTTATTGGTCTTCACAGTCACTCACCATGAACGCGATGAGCGTCTCCGACAGAGTCTGTCCTCTGCTTAAACATGTCTGCGCGATCTCACGGATGATGTTTCTAATAACGCTTTCAGCCTGTGTGCTCGACATGTTTCTCGACTACAACATTTACAGGTTTTTAACTTGAAATCATCCCAGCGTCTCGTGTTGCTGTTGTGCGTCGAGTGGTTGTCATGGAGATGATGGACAGTGTGCGCTTCTGAAAGGCGCCGGAGGAGGCGCTGCTGCACCAAACAACCTGCACCTAAAACCACGACACTAGAGATGACTCTACAGACATAGAGAGGCGAAAACTCCTTCCAAATATTTACTCAGTGATATCACTGAAAGAGAAATGGCTGGCTGAAAGATAACAGTGTTTGAAGAGGGAATGAATGCTTCAACACTAAATGTTCTTCAATGTCTTTTACATTTGCGTCCTCCAGTGCAAATGCCACAGTGAACACACTATGAACTCTGACCCTCATTAATGCAAAACATCAGCAGCTATTGAGTTATTTAGTAATCAGCAGCAATTTACTTGGATAAGGGCTGTAAAACAGTATCCATAAATCACTGTAAATGAACATTCAAAGAGAGATTGTGTGAATAAACTATATCATAAACTATAAATACTGCATGTGATGATGGGAAGAAAAGCTGTAACTGAACACACTCCTCACGTTCAATTTATTTCTTGCTCTGACAAAAGATGACAGATTGTAGTGATAAAATTAATGACAGGAAAGTGAAAGCTGAAAGTGAGTTTGTTCTTGTTTTACAATCATTCAGTGCAGCTCTTTCACATTTCTATATGGAATAAACATGTTAAAAATCTGCAGTACAAATATTAACTTCAATAAATTTTGTATTTATGTACAGTTGAAATATATATACAATATTATATAACACGTTAATTCCTTCAAAGATACAATTTAATTATTTTTTTTCTGTATAACTGTTGATTAGTACACATTCTCTCTCTCTCACACACACACACACACACACACCATACTTCAACAGTCCTGCAACAGAAACTGTTTTGTTTTTGTTACCCTTTGTCAGAGTAGACACTATATTTCATTTTATGCGAGAGATTTGTTCAATATGTTATATGTTTCTAATATTTACAAACCATGGTTTATGTGTGCATTGTTTTGCAAAGAGATATTTTCGATGTTACATCAGAAACCGTACTCAACAGTACTGAACAAATCTCATTTTTCATTCCCATTGGCTTCCACACAAGATGTCAGGGTTCGACAATCACAAATACTCCATCATATTACAGTAGATGTTTAACCAGAGACCATTTCTGGAGTGCTTTTGTGTGAAATTCACATTTTTTTATAGCTGCATAATGTATATTTGTCCCATCTGCTGCATTTTTTTCTGATACATGGCATCTACAGCTCAAAAAACACTTGTCCATGAGGCAAAGTTTCTGTTTCCCATGAGCAGCTTCCACGTTGTGTTCTTCTGGGGAATCAGACGGCTATGATTATATGTAATTTAATACAGAAACTAAAGGACAGAGTCTCGTGTTCACAGTGAATGACAGCTTACGCAGTAAACAAAGACTGCTGAAAATCCTTCATTATATCGTCTCGTTTGTACATCTTAAAGTCATCATGAAAGGGAAGTTGCGCTCGTCTTTTCTTCTCTATTGTGACGTATATTCGAGGGAAATGCTTCGCAAACAAGAACAAATGTAGGGCGGGGCTTGTTTTTGTCTGTGGGGAATTGATTGGATGGTTGTGGTTTGCTATTGGTGGATCTCATGTGAGTGACAGGTTGCCCCGCCCTCGTCATCAGAGAAGAGAAGAGATGCTGCGAGAGGGAGGAGAAGATATTCTGATTCAAGATTATGAGGAACATAAAAAAATGATGAATCATTTAGAATAAACTGTAAATTTTTGGTTTCATGGTGACTTTAAAAGTGGACATCATAGATGTGCAAGTGTACAGGATAAAGTCTTTTTCATATTCTTTCAGGAGTCAGTGTTACTCTGTTTATTCAGGGTTGGAGTGGATTATAAGGCCCCAGTCTCGCTCCATCTTGGTGAAGTCATCCTCCTGCTCAGAGACTTCCTGCGAGGCCTGTCTCAGGATCAGGTTAGGCAGGAGTGAGACCGTTTCGGTCTGGATCTGCGGCTCGTCCTCTAGACCCAACATGCCCATCAGAGGGATCTTCAGCTGTCGAGTCTCTGGGCTCCAGTCCAAAAATATCTGTGCTTCCTCTTGATCGTCGTTCTGCTCATCCTCACAGGCATCCTCAGGCGCTCTGGAGTCTATCACATGGCTTTGTGTCCTGTACGGGCTGACCTCGGCCTGACTCTGGCCCGGTGCTTCAAAAGAGGCCGTCACTACGATGCCGTAATCTCCAGCCTCGCTGTGAAGCGGCTCCTGCGGCCACGGCTGCACCTCCGAGTCCTCGCTCTCAGAGTCTTCTGCCTGAGCTCCGGATCCGGCCGGCGGCGGTGCGTGCTGCTGCGCGTAAGACACGGGCGGCTCCGGCACGGCGTTCTGAGCCTCAGCTTCGGCCGCGGGCGAGACTTCAGCAGAGCTGGGCTGTGGCAGAGCCGCGGGACAGAGCGGAGACCACTCATCTGCACACCAATCCGATTTAAACACGTTAAAGATGATTGTTGAAGGCATTTCAGGTTGGAAGATTTGTAGATTCTCGCTCATTCGAGCCACATGCTGAAATGACAGAAGTACAGCGTTACTTTAGTTATTTCTAAAGCACTTTATACAAAGCTTCACAGTAACAAACAGGAAAATAACAGAATGATGCAGATGTCATTAAATCTTAAGACTCAAATTCTGCTTTAAAGCAGCTCTAAAAAGACAAAACACAAGATCTGACTACTGTCTCACTGCCGGTCAAAGGTTAGGGGTAAGATTTTTGAAAGAAGTCTCTTCTGCAAAATACATGCAGTTTTGTTTTTAACCACTAGAGGGCCAGTGTACATTTAATTTCTATTAAAAAAATCTTACTGACCCCAAACTTTTTTAATGGTAGTGTGTATCAGAAATTAGTTTGTGATTAAATCTGAATGGAAAGAAAATCTGGACTGGAGCTCACAGAAAATGGAACCAACAAACACTCTACTGTTCATTAGTTTGGGGTCAGCAAGATTTTAAAAAAAGTTAATACTTTTATTGAGCAAGTGTGCATTAAATAGATTAAAAGTGACAGTAAAGACACATATAATATATATTTGTAGCAATAGCCAACAATACATTGTATGGGTCAGAATTATTGATTTTTCTTTTATGCCAAAAAGCATTAGGATATTAAGTAAAGATCATGTTCCATGAATCCATGATATTTTGTAAATTTATTACTGTAAATATTTTTGTGAGTGGATATGCATTGCTAAGGACATCATTTGGATGATCATTTTGATTTTTTTGCACGCTCAGATTCCAGATTTTCAAATAGTTTTATCTCGGCCAAATATTGTCCTAACAAACCATACATTAATAGAAAGCTTATTTATTCAGCTTATATTTATTTATTCAGGTAATGTATAAATCTCAATTTCAAAAAATTGACCCTTATATATATATATATATATATTAGTGCTGTCAATCGATTAAAAAAAATTAACTAATTAATCACACATTTTTCTGTCATTAATCGCGATTAAAAACATCACTTTTTATATTGTAATAATTTCACAGTTAATCTCCAAATTAATGTAGAAACAATATAAAGACAGTATATTTTAAATATTAGTTTATGAATGAAGGCCAGTATCACTGATACTAATATTGCTACTGATGTCTCTATGAAATTGATTTTTTTTTAAAAATTAATTATAGACATTCAATAGTACAGTATAACTGAAAGCTATCAATTTCAATTTATTAGGATTTAAAAAAAATAACATTTAATTTAAATTAACTTAAAACAATCTTCACATAAACCCATTATAATAGATGTCATATATACCTGTCTAACAGGTAGGAAATATACAGAAATTGGATAAAGTTATCAAATACTTTACAGTCTTAACTATATAAATCATAAATTAAATATAGATTAATCCTTATTAAAGCTACAGTTTTCTCTGTTATCTTTGTTATTATTTTGCCGCTGCCGAACATGAACACAAACATCTCATTTTCTCCCACTCTTTAAGTTCATTTAAAATGTTATTTAACTCATTTAAGTCTGCTCTTATGAGGATACTCCACAAAACGGCCATTTTGGCATAATTCTGGGTTATTGTTTGTTCAAGCACGAAAGAGAACTCAATATTGGCGTGTCTTTCTGTGCACAAGTCGTGTGTGTGTGTGTCACATGACAAGGCATTCACAGACAGTGTGTTCTCGTTTTTCTTGTGGCGCTTGAGTAGTTTAAAAGAGCGTGAGTTCTAAGCATGAGAGATTGCGGTCTCTAAATATTGTAATCTAATAGCGTGCGTTTGTTTCACTGGAGTGTGGTAATCTTACAGCGCTCTTGGGCAGGGTCTGCCGGTGGTCCGTGATGTAGCAGTGGACGAGTCCTCCGAGCACAGCCAGCACACACAGACACAGCGCAGACGGCAGCACTCCTCCCAGCATGGCAGCCAGCAGCTGATCTCCGAACGGATCTACAGCAGGGAGAAACTCACACATTAACACACCCACATTCAGAGTGTCTGAAGACAATAAACCAACACTCGAGCATGAGGAAGTCCAGCTCTCTGGGAAAACACCTCAGGTACAGTCATGCAGATTATCCACAAACTGATAAAGGGTTTAAAACTAAAGCAAAGATTTTCCTCAACTTGTCCTGTCACTTTTGTCAATCAAATACTGCTCAAACCTGTTCACCTGACAATCTGAAAGTGAAAACACAAGATTCCTTCACAGGCTGATGGAGTTGTGTTTACTGCGGTACCTTTGGGAGTCTCGGTGCACAGACGCTCGCTGCGTTTGTAGGCCAGAGGGAGAGACTGGGATTCGGCATGAGCCGTCACGCAGAACTGTGTGGAAAATTCTAGAGGCCCCAGCCTCAAGCTCCCGTTCGTGAGACGCATGTGATACTGGAAAAACAACAAAATGCATGATTTCCCTGTTTCAGTTCGACTGAGTAACCTACACTCTTAAAAACAAAGGTTCAAAGTGGGTTCGATGCCATAGAAGAACCATTTTTGGTTCCCCACAGATCATTTATTATAGCTTGTCAAATTTGCCCCTATTTGGGTGTGAGCAAAAACATGCAGTTTTTGCGTGTGTCCCTTTAAATGCAAATGAGCTGCTGCTCCCGGCCCCCTTTCCAGAAGAGGGCGGAGCTTTAACAGCTCAACAACAACAAAGCTGGAGAATCTCACGCAGCCAAAATGAGGATTGTCAGTAACGGTGTTCAGCCTTACATTGTTCAAACCGGAGTCGACACTGATGGAGAGACTCAGGAAGAAGTTACAACTTTTAGAATGAAACTGGACGTTTCTGAATGGTTAGTGGATAAATTTATGTAGTTGCTGTGGAGTTGATTCAACTCATCCACTAGCATGTGCCGTCATGTTAATCTTTTGTGTTGAATTGACCCTCGTTTGTGAAGCAGTCCGGCGTAAAATGACGGCATGTCAACAACACTCTACTACAACAACTCTTCCTCTTCTCTAAAGCAGCCCAACATGGCCCCGCCCCCTTTGTTGTGTGTTCTCGGGGGCGGGGTATATGTAAATTTTACGGTTAGTGATGTCAATAACCCAGGAAGAAGCTTGTTGTAATCCCTACCAGCCGTTTGTTGTAGTCCTTAAACAGAGAATTCTGTAAAAGAAAATATCTTCCTTTGCATTGAACTTTGAGTGTTGTAACTTTGCAGATGTTGTTTATGATCAAACAGCAACATTACACACTAACTAAAGTTAAAAAAGTCAAATCATAATCAACCACCCCTTTTTTTTCTTAGTGTGAAGAATTTTAAAACCGTTTTCCACTATAAAGAAGGTTGTTAAAGGTTCTTCATGGAACCACCGACTCCAACAGTGAACCTTTATTTTTAAGAGCGAGTCCATTTTCAAGCGCTAACCGTGTGATTGCTCCTGCTGTTGAACACAGAGACATTATAGATCATGTGTGGGAAGATCTTCCAGAGTGACCTTTCTTTCTTTGTCCTCTTAGTTCTCCATCTGAAGGGCCCCTTTATCGTGACGTTCATGTAGTTCTGCTTCACGTTCACTTCCACCAGCGGCGCTCCGAGAACCGCTGCGGGACAGAGATTGATGAGGTCAGAAGCTGCTAATGATTTGCCTTTATGAGGATCAGAGTTCAGGGACAGCAGCTTTTTGTGTTTGCTTTCACACATGTACATAAATGACATAACTGAGAAGTCAATGTGAGAAAGACTCAATATAAATATAAGATCAATATAAACACAAAGACATGCCGAGATGACCGTCATGTTCACGCTCCGCCCAGGTGTAAAACATTCCTGCTCCTGAACAATTCATGAGTCACCACATTTCACTATGACAATCTATCAAGGGTGTTGCAGGGTTGGACCATGATTCTGGATAAAGAAATATAACGCTCTCGAAGATAATTGAGGAACACTTCAATTATGTGCTTTAAAGCATTTGTGTTTCCTAACATAATGCAACAAATAACCCTAATTATAGGTTTACAGCTTGTAAAACAAGTTTAAGTCTTTGTTAAACACATCTTTGTTGGAAAACCGCACAGATTTCTCTCTGTTGACTGATGTGAAGTGTAAAAAACGACTGAAGCGGCAGCAGCTTAGCAACTTAAACATCATAATGTGTAGTCAGCTGGTTATTATCACACGATAAACTCTGACAGGCTGATCTGAACTCAAAGTTTATTCTGTGATAATAACCAGACGGCCCGGCTGTCCGTTATCTCACTTATTGCATGGAAATATTTTGATCTAATTTCAAATTATTTTATGCTTTTATTACACAAGAAGAAAGACAGGGTGGAGTGTCCAGGAAAACTGAATCGATCCGCCTAATTAAATTTTGTGGTAATGACCGGATGACACGTTCTCACGCTCATTACATGCTTACTTACCAAATCAGTCAATAAAAATGTTGAAATGCAACACAAATTTAAATTTGTGATGAAACAGAAGTAGCATCAGATCTTTTCTCCCATATTTTGATGTACAGAAAAAAGGCGGGACTTGGTTTTATGCATCGGTTGATTGGAATGTTGAGATGTGGGTGTGGCTCTCACAAGTGTATGCAAATGAGCACGAGCTTGCAGGGGCGGGGCTTAACAAGCATCTAACATGGTCAATAGTTAGAAATATTTGAATGCTGCGAAGGTTTGTTATGTGTCATGTGCCAATTTAGTGTAGGCAGTGTTATTACTGCCTACATTTTTGGCATATTTTTGGCATAAAAACGAGTCTGAGGACATCTACACAACTTTCAATAGGAGTAACAACCAATAGGAGTGAAGTCAGTGGAGTGCATGTGACCCGTCACTACATCCTGCAGTGGAGAGGTTCGGCGACAAGAATCATAAATCCTATCATTTATGATATGTCTCTGTGTACATGCAAATCAGTGTCAATCTATACTGTGTTTGTGTAGGCTTTAATAAACCGTGATAAACAAACTACCAAAACTAAAGTGTTTTTCAGTTCATCAGTCACTCACTGTCGCTCATGGGTCTGAATCTGTGAGTGCTCTCGCTCCAGAGGGACTGTGTGCGCGCGCTGACGGCGCTGACGGCTCTGACTCTGGCGTAGTACTCCTCGTGCAGGTCAAAGGTCTCCTGAGACACGTCACATTCCCTCTGTGTGATGGAGCTGCACTGCTTCACACGCCTCCATCGCACCTGCTCACTGCCGCTCCCCTCCGCATCCCCGTATCTGCAGGAAAACAGCACGCCGGAAGAGTTCATGTCACATTACAGAAAACACTTCATCTCTGCACTCGCTATTCCTTCAGCCCTCCCTGTTCTGGCTCGAACTATTCTGATCGATGGATGACTTCTAGCACTTCTTGTCTATATCACCTCTTTAAGATGAATCATTGATGTATTCCTCATTTGTGTAAAAACATTGCTGGTTTGGTTTGTGGGGGTCGGTACATATTTGGACAAAAAAACAAACAAAGGCCGTGAGATCTTATCTTTCTTCACTAACGTCTATTTTCTTTATCATGTTTTGAGTATCAATGTCGTTGAATCAGTGAAAGAGCAAATGACTCAGACCTGAAGAGAATGAATCATTTCTGTTTCTCATTATTTCTTTCATGATTGCCTGATTCAGAATATATGCAAAGCAAAGCTATTATCGTTAACTAAAACTAAAATTACTTGAAATAAACTGAAAATAAAATATAAAAAGTTAAACTTTTATTTCAGCTAGTTTCTCATTTTAATTTAGTTTAACTTGATGTACGATGTACTAAAATAATTAAAAATTAATCAAATAATTAATTCAATAAAAAATAATAAAAACTATATAGACATTTTAAAAATATATATAAAAAATAAATAAAAAAATATAAATATAAAAATATTGTAATAAAAATTACAAAAACACACAAGAAAATGACTAAAACTTTAACTAAAATGAAAATGGAAATGGAAAAAATTCCACCTATTTTAAGTTCAGTTGCTGCCTTAAAAGTTTAAGTATAATTAGTCATTTCAACTTAAATTATATTAAACTGATTTTTTAACTTATAAAAAAAGTTGAAACTGTTTAAATTATTTTGATGAGTTAATGCAAAAACATATAATCCCATGAATTATTAATTATATAATTTTTATAGTGTATTAATAAAAGCTATAATAGTATCTCAATGATACTAAAATAAAACTGCTTCAAAGTTTTGCCCAACACTTCATGTTAAACACTACACCGATTGACCGTTGCAAACTTTTTGTCAAACGGTTTGATTATAAAATGCTTTTATTTATTTATTTAGTTATTTTTTTTACAATAAATGACTCTTGTTTTGGTATTTTATATCTAATGCGATGACATTCGCTCGTCCGAAATCACATACTTTATAGTAAATTTGTTTTGAAACTTACTTCCCAAGCATTAAAAATGTCAATTCTATATAGTATGAATGAAATTCGGACATACTACATCCGCCATATTGTCATGGTCATGTGACCTACTGTTGCGTGACATCACCTCCACTCTCCCGTGGCCTCATGGGATAGTTAAGTGTCCATCGGATGCACACTTCAGAATCTCAGTGGAAGTAGTAGGTCACTTTTCGCCTACTGTTTCGAGTACTATGAATCCGGACATACTACACAGCTCACTCTACTATACTATATAGTATGTAAGTAGGCATACTCGGGCGCAGGGATTCAGACTAGCATTTCCATGAGTGACTTTTAATGCTCAAGAGACTGACTCTGAACTGGCTGTGTTTTATTTCACTCACATGGCATACTCCACAGAGTAGACGGTCCCATCAGGAGATCCTTCTCCGGGCGTCCATGTCACTATGTTCCTCAGGTTCACGGAGGAGAAGTGGACATTTCGTGGCTCAGGCAGTCGCGCAAAAGATGACACTACATGAGACAGAATAATTTCACATATTATTAAGCAAACAGGTCATGTTCACATTCCTGTTTTACTGAACCGTTTCCAGTTTTCAGAGCTGCACAGCAACAGCAGGAAATGCAGTGAAGTTTAAGCATTCTTGAAATAAATCAGATTTCATAAAACCACAGGAAGAGACACACGAGAGTTTCTGCTTCCTGTTGTTCCTGATGATAAAACACCTACACATGATCGCATTCATGACAGAAACCGCAGAAACAGTGGCAGAACCCCAGCTGATCATAATAATAAATATAAACATGCTATTATGTGATTCTGTTTCATTGGTCATGTGATGTAACGCGCCTATAAAAGAGGTTTTGTGGGAAAGAGAATATGACACTCATAAAATATAAAATTAACAGCTTGGGTTGGGCTGAGACATTTAACACTTCATATCACGTCAATTCTGACTTTATTTTTTTTAGAATTGCAAGTTTATTTTGTGCAATTCTGAGAAAAACAGTCAAAGTTGTGAGATAGAAAGTCGCAAATACCTTTTCTGTTTTTCATTCAGTGGCGAAAACAAGCTTCCATATAAACACGTTTCTTTAAATAGCTCCAAACAGACTTGAAATTATATTATAATTAGTATTATAAATATTAAAAATATATATGTCTATATTAGATATCTCCATTACAGAATGAATAGGAGACATTAAAATTTAAATATTAAAAAAAAACACAATAATCAAATCTCACACAGACTAGAGTGAACAGAGATTTACCTGACGCTCCTCTCAAGATCAAACACAACGCGATCACTAAAACTGCATCCATTACTTCAGACGCGTAATTGTTCACATTCTGTCGTGTTTCCCGCTCTTGTTGACTTCGGTAAATGCTGAGTTAGTCTACATTTCTCTTGAGGTGATGGACCGCAGCGCGCTCGCGGCTCTCAGGTACAGAGTCCTTCATCTGCAGGTGTTTCTGCGCTGGTGGGCGGCACGTGACCCGCCCGAGCCAACCGGTGAAGAGGATTGAAAGGTTTCTAAGTAACAACGGCTCTGAGTAACACCAACTCGACCTCATTATTCATGAGCCAAGTCTTCATAATAACTTTGATATTTTAAAAGCATTAAAAAATAATTTTAAAATGCTATGTGTGTGATGCCATCTCACAATCTAAATTATAACATCATGCATAGAATTAGCACAGGTTTCTCCTCGAGGGCAGTAGCAGTGTGTGGAATGACAGCAGACTGGTTATACAGGTGTGACTTCATTACATGAATTAATGACAGTGACAGCATCACAATCTGATAGAATCTGTGCCATTGTCAATATCTATCTGTCTGTGTCTAAATTCAAATTCAAAATTGTTTTATTGGCATGACTGTAAATAATACAATATTGCCAAAGCATATATACATAAAACAAAAATAAAACCATCTGTATAATAGAAGAAAATATTATCAAATATTATAACTTAAACTTAGATTAACAGCGACAAATTAGAACATGTCTGAACATTTGATACCACAGTGTTTTAACATACACACACACGTACTGAGGGTCACTGTGGTGGACGGTAGGGAAACACACTGAGGTCAGACACACACATTACACACATTCACCTGCTGTCTCTCAGGCTGTGGCACGTCCACACGTATCTCGCAGCCAGCGCTGCTGTCTGTCCCTCTCCTAATATTAACTTTATTTGTTCTACTTCAGTCATGGCTGTAAAGTTTTTTATTAAGTTACTGAATTTGGTTACGTAGAGATCTCTTATAGGTGTGTATTTGTGGCAGTGAAGGAGGAAGTGCGTCTCTGTCTCGATCTCTCCTGTCCTGCAGTGAACACACACCCTGTGCTCTCTGGGTAACCAGCTCTTTCTGTGTCTGCCGGTCTCGATGGCTAGACTGTGCTCACTGAGCCTGTACTGGGTCAGGATCCGTCTCTGCTTTGTGTCTTTGACACTTTGGAGATATTCTTCTAATTTATAATTTGATTTTAGAGATAGAATTGTAATTTACTTTGTGTTTTAGTTTCCTCATCCCAATGTTCCAGATATGTATTTTTAGATTGTTTGATAATTTGGTTTATTTTGATGTTTGGATGAGAAGCAGTGCTGGTCTGAGACTGGTTAGTGTTAGTAGAGTTAGTCGGATTAGTAAGTCTCAGGACCAGCTGACTGAGGGGACTTTTTTCGGGGTTCAGTTCTTGGGTTTGTAATGCTTTAAAATGTAGCGATTCTGTGGGACTTGATTTTAGATGCATCCAGAATTTGAGGGATCTTTTTTGCATATTAATAATCAATGGGAATCGGCCTAATTCTGCCCTACATGCATTATTGGGTGTTCTTCTTTGTAGTTTGAGAATAATTTTGCAGAATTCTGTGTGTAGGGCTTCTGTTGGATATCTGTCCCATCTAGTGTAGCTCTGATCACTGAGTGGACCCCAAACCTCACTTCCATACAGCGCAATGGACTGAATCACACTATCGAAGATTTTACACCAGATTGGAATTGGTAAGTCAATATTTTGGAGTCTTTTCTTGATGGCGTATAGAGCTCTTCGAGCTTTATCTTTGAGAGCATTCACTGCCATACTGAAACTCCCCGATGCAGTGATGATCAGGTCGAGGTCAGTGTACTGCATCGTGTGTTCTAGGGCGGTGCTGCCTAGACTGAACTGGTATCTGTATTCCTGACATCTGGGCTTTTTCTGGAAGACCATAACGTTGGTCTTCTTGAGGTTTACTGCCAGGGCCCAGTTCTGGCAGGAGTTGTCCAGCAGGTCCAGGTGTGCTGTAGTCCCTGTGCAGTGGGTGACAGCAGCACCAGATCATCTGCATACAGCAAGAGCTTGATGTTCTTGTCTTGTAGAGTGAGTCCGGGAGCTGTAGACCGTTCCAACTGCACCGCTAGTTCATTAATGTAAATGTTGAACAGTGTTGGACTCAGGCTACAGCCCTGACGTACTCCTGTCTTCTGGGTGAAGAATTCTGTATGTTTGTTGCCAATTCGTATTGCACATTTGTTGTTAGAATACATTGATTTTATAATGTCATAAACTTTACCCCCTACACAAAAAAGTTTGGGTAACACTTCAGAATACTGATCCTTCATTAATAAATAACTGCACAGGAACAAATGAGTAATGCATTATTAACACTCTAGTAACTACTATTAACTACTCTGATTAATGAATTAGTAAGTAACAGTGCTCAGTTGAAGGTGGTAGTTCACTATTAGCTAATCAGTAACTACTGTTTTTTCATATCTCCCAAAGAACTACTAAGAACTACTGTACACAGGTTCATAATTAACATGCATAATGTATAATGTATAATTAATTCTAAAGTAAAGGTCATGGTAACCCACTAGTAATGACTGAAGTATTACCAAATCCTTCAGAAGGAATTACTACTTATTTGGATCAGTATTCTAAAGTGAGAAACATGATAACTCTCTAGTAACTATTGAAGTCATTGTAAACTGTTGATGTTTTTGTAAAGTATTGGATAGTAATAATAACTCAAGAGTTACTATATAACTCTAAAGTAACTACTACTTATTTGGATCAGTATTCTAAAGTGAAGATCATGGTAACCCATTAGTAATTACTTAAGTGTTACCAAATACATCAGAAGGAATTACTGTACAAAACTGTACAAAAACATCAAAAGTTTACAATGACACAATGAAATCGACAAAGCATGCAAATATTTTTCCGTTTTTGGTCTGTTTTATGTGTTTATGGATTAGGGTGTGTAGGGTGTAAATGTGGTCAGTTGTTCTGTGATTTGGTAGGAAGCCAATCTGACTCCATCCATCCATCCATCATCATCTATCTATCTATCTATCTGTTGAATGTGTTTTTGTCCATGACACTTCCCTTTGACTGAAACTGTGCTGAAGATGTAATTACCTTCTGTTTCAGGTCACGTAACCATGTGATTTCGGTAATTATGGGGAATCCTTCTTAGTTCTGGTCATTGTGTTCAGTCATATTAACAGCACATGCAGTTCTCCTGTCAGGGATCTGAAAGTAAAAGCACTTACTGAAGTACAAAAGATCTGTATTCTCTCTCCTTTTTTTTTTTTTACATGCAAAGAAGAGGAAACTGTTTCACACTAATTTTTTAGGCTACACAAGTAACTATAAGTGAGAGCCTAGTTGTGCCACAGGGAAGTTCCAGTCAGCTAAAGGTTTTGTGTCAAAATGGCAGTGTGTATCTATATAGGATTCAGACCCGTTTGTTTGTTTGTTTGTTTTTTAATTTATCCTCCAAACTAAAATACCAGTACCATAATATGTTTGTAAAATCTGCTGGGTAACACAATAAAACAAGTCGGATTGTGTATTTGAGCTAAAAAGGTTAAACCGTCTCTAATTATTAAATTAATTAATTAAACATTTCTGTTAGCCAAAACAATGTTTGCGTAGATTAAAAAAAAAGAAACTTTCACAATCATCATTAATCACATTTAATTTCATGTTTAATGTATGTTTAACTCCTGGTTTAACGCATAATGCAAAGACGTTTGTACTTTTTGTAACGCACGTGACTTTATACGCGTTTCGCGACAAATTCTTCTTCTTACTCGTTTTTTATTGGCGGATCGCATTCTTAAATAGAGCATTACCGCCATCTACCGTTGGTGAAGGATCAGAGACTTGTATATATTCCTATTATCGCGACAAATTTATGCACTGTTTATTAATTTATCGATTTGTTTTTTGACCGAGGAGGCTCAGCAGACATCGGAACCATCGCTGTGTGATTCCGTGTTCATACCGGAATGTTTTCAGCGGCGCTCGAGTTTCCGGTTTGTCTGGACTGGCGCTGGTTTTGCTGTTGTTTTCATCAGAGCGTTAATTCAATAAAGCACACACGATTCAAACATGGACATGTGAGTTTATGAAGTACTGTCCTGCGACTAGCTCCTCACATCATGGCGGTCCCGATGGAAAGTCAGCTGCAGAGTATTTTTGAGGATGTAGTGGTGGGTTATTTTTACAGCACGATCATTTCATTCATTAAAAGAATGTGCCATATACAATATGAGCAGAAAAATATTTTATAAGTAAATAAAAAAATAAATCTTTAAACGTTTTTGTTTACATCAGAAAACTGAGGTGATAGAAGAGGCGTTTGCTGGGTGAGTAAATAATAAAGACTCGTAACCTGTGTCCAGTGAAGAGGGTCAGTCAGTCAGTTGTGTGTGTTTGTGTTGTTGTGCAGCATGTTTATGGACAGTGCGGAGGATGAGAGGAACAAACTCGTCAGCTGTTTAGGAGCGTTCAGACAGTACTGGAGCAGCCTGCCTCAGGTCAGCTCATTCATCTGTTCACCCTGCGTCATAATAAAGCTTCACCTCTGTGCCGTTAGTCCTTTTCTGGAATATCGCAGTGTTTATCAGTGCACATCATTATTGTTTATCATGTTCCTCGTAATCTTGAATCAAAATAACTTCTCCTCTCTCTTGCAGCGACATCTCTTCTCTGATGAAGCGTTTATTTGCGTGGAATTATATTAAAATAGTCGATTTAAAGTCGTTATGAAAGGGAAGTTGCGGTGTCATGAGAAATCAGGTCTCCTTTAGGACGCAGGCGGTAATGCCTGATCAAAAGATTGTTATCGTGATGTCTTGATTAATTATAACCTGTTTCACTATTGCATGATGTTTATTACAAACACCATGCTTGAAATATAAAATGAATGCCTATGTATTGCATAATAAAACAAACTGGAAACACAACCATGCCTAAAAATGTATTTTTAAATAAGGATACGGATTGTTGTAGCATAATATGTTCTGTAAGAGTAATTTAATATTCATTCTACACAATAATAGCAATGTGGTATACTATATAATAGTACTATTATATATTTTTAATAAATTAATTGTAATGCTAAGTACACACAAACATTAAATTTTTTGAAATCTATAATTGGGAACTATATTGGAAGCGAAAAACATACCTAATATAAGCTAAGCTAGCAGGCTAATTGTGTAGATGTATGCTATGCTAGTATATGAGCTAACGAGAAACGCTTGAGCTTCAATTATATACTAGTATATGAACCATGTAATCTAAAAGACATTGTCATTATAACACATTTTAAATCCTAACGTGATTTTGCAGGAATTATAATCAGGCTTTAAAAGTACTACCCATTAAAATTCTGTTGAACCAATGGGATCACTCTGGGTCCTAAAGGAGACTCGATTCCTGGGGGGGACGCGATTTCTCACCACACCGTATATCTGAGTGAAACGCTTCTCAAACAAGAACAAATGTAGGGCGGGGCTTGATTTTGTCCGTGGGGAATTGATTCGATGGTTGTGGTTTGCTATTGGTGGATCTCATGTGAGTGACAGGTTGCTCCGCCCTCGTCATCAGAGAAGAGTTGTCGCTGCAAGATTCAAGATTATGAGACGCATGAATTTAAAATAATAATGATGTGCATCATTTTGAATAAACACTACAAAATTCCACAAAAAAACAAGAATTGTCCATTTTGATTTCATGGTGACTTTAAACATAGATTAACATAGATGTCCACTGTATGTCACCACATGTAGCCGAATGACAATAAAGCTCAACTTGATTTATGTTAATAACTGTGGGAATGTGTCCATTGTATAATTTATTCCTATAAAGTAGTTTTGATGGCCAATTAGAACAGCTCCAGAGAGATTGAGTGTAATGTGACGTGTGTGTGATGTCACTGCAGGAGTCACATGATCAGTGCGTGCAGTGGATCGTCCGCTTCATTCATGGTCAGCACAGCCCCAAACGCATCGCCTTCCTCTACGACTGTCTGGCCATGGCGGTGGAGACCAGCCTGCTGCCTCCCAGGTCAGAATCACAATCCGCTTTATTCGCCAGGTGTGCGAAATCACAGTGAATTCTGGGTACATATATATATATATATATATATATATACATATATATCCGTCTAGATCGGAAGACTTATGTACATATGTGTGCATTATTTACTGTATATACAACTATATAAATAGAAATATGTGTTTACATAGTATCTATTTTGCGGGATGACTCTGCAGTGGAGTCTTAATGGAGCGCCTGTACAGGAAGGTTGACAAGCTGTGTGTGTGTGTGTGTGTGTGTGAGTTAACACAAAGTATTTAGTATTAAATCCTTTATTCAGTATTTACAAACCAGAACTCACCCCAAACCTGAAGTCTCACTCATGGGCTTGGGTCCCATCGTTCATGTTTTGGGTCATGTGATTCAGCGCTGTGACTGTGTTCTTGCAGGATGGTGTGTCAGGCTCTGATTGGCTCGGACAGTCTGGAGTGGGAGAGGACTCAACTATGGGCTTTGACCTTCAAACTCATCCGCAAAATCATCGGAGGAGTCGACTACAAGGTGAAAAGATAAACTGAACTAGAATCTGTTGAAAACTGAAACCTGTAATGTTATGTATCATGTCATTGCTTTCCAGGAAAGTGTGTTTATGATTTCAAGTCAATCTGGCTCTCTTAGTTTAGGAGTCACACTTGCCTTCTTTACGGTCAAAAGTGAATTTGAAAATAATACACAATTTTTTTCTAATATATTTTTCAATTAAAGCAGTATTCCATGTTAAAATAGAGACAAGGCATTTAAAATAAATTTTTTTGAAGGTAGATTAGTGCCATCTGGTGGGAGCAAAAAAAGAAAATCTTTTGTAATGCCTTGGTGTAACCACTAGGGTGTGTCTATTTTGCACTCTTGGCATTTAGAGTGTCGCCCCTTCATTGCAGTGCACTTTTTTTCTGCACAGTGGCTGATTTGTAGTTTGTACCAACAAAAGATTCTGAGTTTTCATATTTTTTCGTATTTCCCATTCATTTCCTATGTCGGTCATTTTTGACCGCAAAGAAGGTAAGTGTGACTATTTTTTTTACGACCCTTTAACATGTCCTTGATTTTTTTTGTGTGTGTTCATATTGCTAATGCAACAAAAGTCACCAAGTATCATCTCATTCCGATGAAGCTACGATTTTTAACATTTCAAAATATAAAATTTTTCAGTCAAAAATGGCCGAAGAGGGCCAGAGGTGTGTAGGCACAATACACATTAAGTCATAATGTTAATGTTTAAAACACTTTAAAGTGCCCATATTTTGCTCTGAATACACAATATGACCTTTTTAATGTAATGTGTAATACAACTGTTTGTGAATGTAAAAGGTCTGCAAAGTTTCAAAGATCAAAAATATTGTTTTCTAAAAGAAAAAGACACTGAAGTGATTCTGAACTGAAACGAGTTGTTGTTCATGTCGAGAAGACGCTGTTTTCTGCTGCCAAAGCAAATCCTCTTTGATGAGATTGATACGGTAAAACTGTTACTGTTCGTATCACTGTGAATCAAGAGCTGAGATTCAGATATTATAATGAGCATTTGATTTCTGACCAATCAGAGCAGAGCAGCTCTCAGAAAGGCGGAGTTTAGAGAGACCGAATGATTGATCAAACCGTTTCAGACACTGAGAGAAAAGAGCTGATGCTGCAGTGGATATTATGAGAAAGTGAAAGTGTTTTTGACCTTGAATGAATGTGAACCTGTTGTAGGAGACGACAAAACAAAAGTAGGAACCTTTAAAATAGCAAAAAATTGTCCTTATTGTCCACATTTAGAGCGAATACTTAACACATGATGACTTTTTAAACAGCTCAGCAGTTGATATTTGCTGTAAAATATTGCTTTATGTGAGTGTACTGTATGTATGCAGATAAAGCTGGATATATTTATAAGTGAATATAGTTGAAAGTTATTATGGAATATGAAACCTGGAAGGTTTTGGTGTAGCAACAAACCTAATATTTGGTGATGTGTATCACTGATGCGTATAAATGACGGGATCATTATAACTGTTAGCTGCAGATTTTTGTAAAGAAAATATGGTGAATGATTTTGTTTTGAATCACTCACAGGATCAGACTGTTCTTCCTGCGGTTTCATTACAGACATGTGTTGTGTAGCAGTTCCTAAGACAGCTGTATTTAATCACCACTCTGATTTGGTGCTGCATATCATCCCTTACGTAATATAATGTAGTAATATAGTTATTACATAACAAGAGGAAATGTGTGTGAAGCGCCTCTGTGTGTCTCTCTATGCTCAAATGCAGGGGTTTTCAATCTTTTAGATCCACGGACCCCCAAATATGATCATCCACCCTAAAATTTAAAAGACAGCTATATATTTTCATGTACGAGACCCAATTTATACAATAAGAAATGCATTTTATATTATTAACATGTATAAAATATTATTTGTAAAATATGTAGTTTCTGTTACGTTACATTTGTTTTTTTCTACTTGCTTATTTTATATTTTAATATTTTTTATTATTATTTTTTTATTTAAACCAATGTTATTTTATTATTTTAAGCAAATGTTTAATGTATTTTAATATTTTCCTGCTCATCTCTCTCTGCGTGTGGTTTTTCAGGGCGTCAGGGATCTACTGAAGGCCGTGTTGGACAAGATTCAGACCGTCCCAAACTTCGTGAGCTCGGCTGTGGTTCAGCAGCTGCTAGCGGCACGAGAGGTACGTTCGAACTGTATTTCACAGATCACGGCACTTCTAGTGTTTCCTGGTTGTGATTAATTGTCCTGTGTGAAGGTGGTGGAGTACATACTGGATCGCAACGCTTGTCTGCTGCCCGCGTACTTCGCTGTGACCGAGATCAGGAAGCTGTATCCAGAGGGGGCGCTCTCACACTGGGTAACACACTCCAGCAGACTCTTGGGGCCAGATGCCTTTCATCACTGGAGTGTATTTAGTAAATCCTTAGTCGCTTTTTTAATGCACTGATGCTCTTAGTGAATCTGGCCCTCGATGTAGACGATCACAGTCATGGAGATGTTGGTTTGTTATCAGTTATTCCTCACAAAATTAATCCAGCAGTTTGTGCTTGTTTTCAGCTGTTGGGCAGCCTGATATCTGACTTTGTTGATAGTTTCAGACCGACCGCCCGCATTAACTCCATCTGTGGTAAGACGCATTCACTCATCCTCATCTCACAGTGCTGTGGAATACTGTGGTTCATATCCCATAAGCTCCCTGCGGCAGTCACATGTTTGAATAGTGTGCATGTGTGTGTGTTTCAGGTCGCTGCAGTCTTCTGCCAGTGGTTAATAATTCTGGGGCCATTTGTAACTCGTGGAAGCTGGACCCGAGCACTCTGCGCTTCCCCCTGAGGGGAATGCTGCCCTATGATAAGGTACTGCTGCTGAGGAACTCACTGTGGCGTTTGTGGATGAAAGATCAACACACTGTCTTCATGAAATGAGACATAAGGATGTGTCCGAACGGACAGTTGAATCCGTCTCAGAAATCCAAAGTCTGACTGTGATTGATTGATCAGTGCACGTGATTAATAAAGAAGAGGATATTTCCTTAGGGTTGCTCAGTATTGGAAAAAAACTGATATTGCAAGATTTTGTTTTTCTGAAATATATAGTACTTAACAAAGAGATAATACAAATATTTTTAGGAATCTGTCAAAAACTTGGCCTTGATAACAGCTTGCATTCTTGCTGGCATTGTTTTTTATACTTTTCCACAGTCTCTGTTCTTATCGACTTCCAAATAGTTTCTAGTTGTTCCCATAGACTTGCTTTTGATGAAACTTTTGTGCGATCTATCTTTGAATCCATTAAATCCCAACAATAATTGTGTTTTATATTATCAGTTACATTGTTACACCAGTAGGTGGCGACAAGTGACTGTTAAAAAATGTATTTGTCATTGAATAATTCATTCAAGAGATTCGTTCAAAAACACTGATTCATCCAGTAATGAAACAAGTTAAGTTTTATGAGTGAGTCACTGAATCATTCATTCAAGAGATTTGTTCAAAAACACTGATTCATCCAGTAATGAAACAAATGAAGTCTTTATGAGTGATTCATTGAATCATTCATTCAAGAGATTTGTTCAAAAACACTGATTCATCCAGTAATGAAACAAGTTAAGTTTTATGAGTGAGTCACTGAATCATTCATTCAAGAGATTCATTCAAAAACACTGATTCATCCAGTAATGAAACAACCAAGAAGTGTGTTCGACTTGAATCGGCACTGTCTACTGCAGACTGATTGGTGTATTATATAAAAATTAGCGTGGGGACGATTAGAGATCTTATTATATATTTTAATTGTTTTGATTTTTAGAATGCACATTAGCTTCTTCTCGATCCACCAGCTCAATAAAAAAAATGCAGTTTCACTCTCGCCTATGGTACAGCAGAAAATATACTTATGGATATCAATATAATCATTTATAATTAAAAAAAAATGGTTTAAGGCTAAAATGTGAGGTTTACCAATAATTTAATTTGTGCAGGTCTGTATATGGGCGGGTAAATATAATGTCACAGTCCGTCCTGTGAACGTGTGTGTCCCCTGCAGGACCTGTTCGAGCCGCAGACGGGTCTGCTGAGGTATGTGCTGGAGCAGCCGTACTCCAGAGACATGGTGTGCAACATGCTGGGCCTCAACAAACAGGTACCGCTCGCTCTCTCTCTCTGCTTTCCTCTGTCTCTCTCAGTGCTCTCTCTCCCTCCTCTGCCTCGCATGTCCATCCCCTTCTCTGTGATGAGAGGCTGACGCGGAGGCGTGGAGAGAACAGCTGCTTGTAGTTTGAGTAGTCCCACACTCCCTCCCACAGGAAGTGAATGACAGTGGACCGCACTGCCAGCCTCCACCATACTCCCTGCCAAACTAGCGCCTTTATGAGCCGCCAGATCTCTCTCTCTCTCGCTCGCTCTCACACTCTCTTTGCCTGCGGTCTGGTAGGGAGTATCGCCCCACCTGTCCCTCTCGTACCTGTCTCTGGGGGTGTGGTTTGGCTTGACTGACAGGGTTACTTGGAGCTGGCCTCCTAGTCACTGTATTTGTGTTTTCTTTTTTTTCTTCCTTTATTTTTGTTCTGTCCTGTCTTGCCCCGCCCATCCTCCTCCTCCTCCTCCAATGCTCTAGACCTTGAACATTGCTCAGGTATGTTCACAATCTTACTGTTGTATTGTGACTAACCAGACTCTGGAAGCTTCCTCATAGCCAAAGAAAAGATTCCATCTAATTACGATTGACACTGATGAAGAACAACCTCAAGTGAAACAAGACGATAAACATAGGGCTTGAAATTACTGACTGCCACGAGCAATTATTAGAGCATTCGAAAGACTGACCGAGAAATTCATCAGCTTTTCCGCAACAAACTTCTGCACTTTCAGTCAAACTGCTTTCTCTCTTTCCCAAAATTAAAGCTTTTATTTAAAAACAAACAAACAATGATGCAACTAGATTGTTCCTTTTGATTCTTCTTGCCAATGACATTTTAGATCAGAAAAGTCTTTTAAGCTGTTGTAGTTTGTGGGTCATTCGCAGGAAACGGCGCCATAGAAGCTAAAATATTCCAGTGTTTTTGTTATTATTTAAAAATGTTATTGCTGAGCTTTCTAGAAATCATATTTATCACCCTCAGGTGCAAAGTACCAGGCTCTCCTCCTAATATTTAGACTGTTTGTTGTTAAGTATGTTGTTTTTTCAGTGGTTGATGTAACGGTACACGTATTTGTACTGAAAATGACCAGTACGGCTCTTTCGGTTCGGTGTGAAAGTGTCCCGAACAAATACAGTGTTGTTCTAACTAGAGGTCAACTGATAGTGGATTTTACTGATAACGAAAACTAGGTTGGACCACGCAGGCCGATAACCGATTAAACATTTGCATGATTTAGTAAATCGAGGGAACAAAATAGAAAATAATGCGCAAGATTTAGCAAAACGAGGGAACAAATTCGTAAATCATGCGCAAGATTTAGCAAAACGAGGGAACGAATTCGTAAATCGTGTGCAAGATTTAGCAAATCGAGGGAACGAATTCGTAAATCGTGCGCAAGATTTAGCAAATCAAGGGAACAAATTCCTAAATCGTGCGCAAGATTTAGCAAATCGAGGGAACGAATTCCTAAATCGTACGCAAGATTTAGCAAATCGAGGGAACAAATTCATAAATCGTGTGCAAGATGCGCAAGATTTAGCGAATCGAGGGAACGAATTCCTAAATCGTACGCAAGATTTAGCAAATCGAGGGAACAAATTCATAAATCGTGTGCAAGATGCGCAAGATTTAGCAAATCGAGGGAACGAATTCTAAATCGTGCAAGATTTAGCAAATCGAGGGAACGATTCATAAATCGTGTGCAAGATGCGCAAGATTTAGCAAATCGAGGGAACGAATTCGTAAATCATGCGCAAGATTTAGCAAATCGAGGGAACAAAATAGTAAATTGCGCACAATGTAGCAAAACGAGGGAACGAATTCGTAAATCGTGCGCAAGATTTAGCAAATCGAGGTAGCGGAATAGTAAATTGTGCGCACGATTTAGCAAATCGAGGGAACGAATTCGTAAATCGTGCACAAGATTTAGCAAATCGAGGGAACGAAATAGTAAATCTTGTGCAAGATTTACCAAAACTAGGTAGCGAAATAGTAAATTGTGCGCACGATTTAGCAAATCGAGAGAACGAAATAATAAATCATGTGTATGATTTATAAATCAAGGGAACGAAATGGCAAATTGTATCAACGATTTTCTTTTTTCTCAGCCTCGACGGCAATCGTTCTACTGTTCTCCACTAATGCAGCATTTAATAAACAAATCAATTACTTTATAATGATATGAAAACACGTACGATAGTGTACTGTATATATATGTGTCAAAACAAACACCCCAAGCATCAGTGATAGTCTTTATTTCGCCTCTAGAGGCCGCTCTTGTACTGTATGACAGCGCACCTTTCTCAGCCGCTCCAGCAATGGACGCAAATCGAAAAAAATATTGGTATGGATTTTTGCTGATAGCCAATTTTTCTGGCTATCGGTGCCAATTAATCGACAAAACTGATCAATCGGTCGATCTCTAATTTTAACTTCTCTGTGTGCACAACATCATTTCAAACACAAAGTTTCCTCTCTTTGGTTAATTTTTCTCCTGCTGTACCCAAGACATATCGAACTGTGACTTCAAAACCGAGGTTCGTCATGTTTTGTGTACCGTTACACTCATACCCTAAACCAATATATGTGGTCAGAGCATTGCTATCACCACTAACCCATACCCATTTTGGTAATATTAATATGATGTGATTAATCATTTATGAGTTATGTGAGTTTCTGAAAGTGCCTTATAATAAATCTCACATTATAATTAATAAATAGTTAATTAGCCCATGCATAATGAATAGCCCATTTAAAATGTCTTGGGGATGAAGATCAGTGTAAACATTTCTAATAACCGCTAGTAAACGTTGAGCCTGTAGAGAACGAGTATATTTAATGAAATACTGATGACAGAGAACCACTGCGCTCAAAACATTTTGTCACCACCTTAAATGTAATGTCAGAAAGATAAAATCATCTTTTGAAGAGAAAAATCATCTACATAGGAAAATAATATCTTAATTTTTAAAAGAAAATATATTTATTTAGTGTTTATTTTGCCAATTTTTATTTTGTCTATGGCCCCTTGTAATGACTCATATTTTGATAAAAAAAAAAATAAACATTTAATGCTTTTCTTTTATATTCCTCACAAAACAAGTGTTCAATCTGTTAATAATAGCGTGATGATGTTAATTATATCAGTATTAAGTCATGGTGCCTTTTCCTGAGACTGACCCTTAATCTCCCATCATTAGATAAGAAATGACAAAAATGAAATGATGAAATAATAAATGTTAAAGGGATTGTTCACCAAAAATTCATCATTTACTCGCCCTCATGTAATTCAAACCTCTGTGACTTTCTTCTGTGGAACATAGAAGAAAATACTTGGAAGAACGTTGGGAACCAGTTTTGGTGACCCTTGACTTCCATCGTTTGGACACAAACATTTCTCAAAAATATTTTCTTTTGTGTTCCTCAAGAGGGTGAGTAAATGATGACAGGATGATGATTTTTAGTGGTGCTGTAGTGTGCAGTCAGGGCCAAACACACACTTCACTGTCCCTCTTTCAGGGATGATAAAGCGTACCTGAGAATGAAGACAATCTGTTAATTTCAAGCCCTGATCGGCGCATGCTGTGTGTGTGTGTGTGTGTGTGTAGTGGCGGTGCCGTTGTTCAGTGTGTGTTCTGCTGCTGTTGATTGGCTCTCTCTGGGTGTTGTGTGCTGCTCAATGCAGATGCTTCACTCCCACATGCAGGGAAACACCTCTCCTCTAGATAATAATTAGCATTCATGCACCAGCCGACCTTCACAATGATTCATCCACATGCAGTAAACATGGAGGAATTTGTGCTGCTAAAAGCACATTTCTATCATACGGGAGATGGTGCTATTAAAATCTCAGTCAGTTTGTTGTGCTGTATGCTCTTAAAGTCCCCATGAAATCAAAAACCCGGTAGGTTTATTGCAGAAAATAACTCTGTGATTTTCTAATTCTTACATGTTTTGTTCATCATGATATTTTGATGAATTTTGAAGCTTAAATGTGTCAAAAGCTAAACGTAACCTACAAACGAACTACACCACGGTCACATGGCTTCAACGTCACCATCATTAAACTCTTTCATTCTTCATGAGGCTTTGAAAGCGACTAGTTAGTAAATGAGTTTACCTGTTCAGCGTGACGTTTAATGTCCGAAACCTCTTTAGTCCCATTTAGCCACTTGTTACCAATTGCTTGTGTATGCCACAGACCTTATTTCACCAAAAACCCATTGACTTCAGGACGATGGAAACAGAATTGCTAAAATGCAACCCGTTTCTGGGTTTCGGCATACAGAAATCCATCATCTCTGCAGAGCTCTTGCGTTATTTTGCGATGCGGAAGTAAGCTATTTTCTGTGAATGTGTGTGATTCATTAGCCGGAAGAATAACAAAATGCAGCATAATGACAGTTTTTGTACAGCAAAAATAACTGGAAGTGGATGAGAGCAGAAGCCTCGACACATTCATTGACGTCACTTTCCCGTCGGTGTCATGAGAAATCGAGTCCCCCCCAGGAATCGGGTCTCCTTTAGGACCCAGGAGGTAATGCCTGATCAAAAGTTGTTATTGTGATGTCTTGACTAATTATAACCTGTGCTTGAAATATAAAATGAATGGCATAATAAATTTATTGCGTAATAAAAACAGATATTGGAAGCAAAAAACATACCTAATATAAGCTAACTAAAAAAAAAAGTAAAAACAAGAAATGGTTTATTTCACGACCTATAGCTTCAATTATATACTAGTATATGAACCATGTAATTAAAAGACATTAATTGTCATTATAACGCATTTTAAATGCTATAAATCATAACGTGATATGCAGGAATTATAATCAGGCGCTAAAGACTGGATTGAATAGGGTAAACTGCGAAAACGCGTGTAAAACTAACGATTATCAGTTTAAACTAAAGGTTGGTCTCGATATAGTTACCAAAGATCCAGTGATCCATGAATATTGACCTGCAGCCGGGAATCGTGTTTCCTGACATTTATATGTGCCTGATTTCAACGCCAGGGAAGTATAAAAAGCAAATTTGCCTGTGAACACTTTATATAAATATGATATAAAAATCTGGGTGATCACTTATATCAATGTTATATATATATATATATAGTCCAGCCCTAAAACTTGTATAGTTTTTGTCAGTAAACACCCAATTATGCAGAATATAAGATGGTAAATATTTAATTGATGAGTTGTTAATACAATATATAACAATATAATATATATTGGGTAAGATTTTACCTCCAAATTCAAAATATTGACATAAAATGATAACTGCAAATCCACGTTTCTCTGCCTGGAGTCCAGTTGTTTCTGTGAATTGCAGCGATCCATTTGCTTCTTTTCTGTAGCTTTCGGCAGTCTGTAAAAATATACCTCATATTTCTTGTCAAATCTGTCTGTACAGTCATTCGCACAGCTCTTTGCCATTTTAGATGTTTTGTGTGTTTTTCGCGGTATTCATGCTGAAAACCAATACTGCCACTCAGTCTTTTTGCCACTCAGTGGGCGTAACCGCAGTCATAACGGTCCTGCCTTCCTGTTTCAATAGGAGATACACCAGTGCAGGAGAGAAAACTGTTCCATTTCATGGGGTCTTTAGAGAAAACAAACAAACCGTATCTGTAAACGCAGACACACCCAGCGCCCCAGCATCGCTGATAGATCCGTCCCTGCATGCCTCCTTACAGGGGAAGCTGCAGCGTATCAGAGAGAAGTGACCTCACATGCACCTGTTGCACTTCTGACCCGTGAGCACCAGGGGGCGTCACTCTCCCACAAATCAGCCTCACAAACGCTGATCTGCTGTTATACGCTGCAGCTTTCCTTGCGATCAGGGCTTCTGTGAGCATCTTCATGCCATGCTTTCATTGGTGTGTGTGTTTGCTGTGAAGCGAGAGGCACTGGCGTGTCCCATTTGTGTTTGGCCATCTCCTGTGACCGCCGTGTTGAATATGCTCTGTGTGTTCAGTCAATACAGCAGCGCATGTTTATCATGTGCAGACTGTCTGTATCTGTCCCTGGGTTGCTTATTTAGTTGTACTAAGACAAATTTGGTCAGATATTAAGAAGAAGAGCACAGATTAGATGATGTGCAAACTGAAACAGGGAGTGCAAAAGCTACAAACTCCAGAGCAGCTCAGTTTGAGCCGTGCTTTACTCCGTCCACCTGCAATTCATAGTTTTCACGTGACGTCGCACCCATGTTTGCCCACCTGGAGGGCAAAATAAGACTTTCCTCCATTGACCGCCAGTCATTGTCCTGTACAATGCTGCAGTTCAATGGATGTTTTGCCCTCCAGTCACGTGACTGAAAACTGTGAATAGACAGAGTGACTCCAACACTGCCTTCAGCCTTAATCATGAGAAATCAACGCTTCAGTGATCTACTCAAATAAATCAGTTTGATCATGAAAACATACAGTAGGTTTCAGAACTCTACACTTCCTCCTCGTTTATTCAAACTAACTACAAAAATGGTCCATCCATAAATGGCTGGATTTCATGTCAGGACCAGGGCTTTTACTTTATGACTATTATTAAAGTGTCACTTAAACTAGTTTAATTTTATTTTGGATTTTGTTTGTGTTTTTTGACATTTCTAGTTTTATTTTCTTTGCAGCATTTAATTAAGTAGTTATACTTTTCATCCCTTAACATAACATAGCACCCCAAATTGTTCCATATGCATATTATATAGTATTTAATATAATAGTATATTTAAGAGATTTGTTGTCGTGTGTCCCAAACGACATGCAAAAACGAACTGTGGTTGATTGTTGTACGTCACTCAGACGGCCCCTTCTGTTTGATTAGGCAGGTTTTTTATGACATAATCCAGTCTTGAGAAATCAAAAAATTAGACCATCCTGCTGACAGTATTAAAACTGAGATCATTTTAGCTTTAATTTTGTCGTTTTCATACTAATATATGATTTTGCTCGCATTTTCGTTCTTTTTGTTATTTTTTAGCTAATGAAATGTTTGTCTTCAAAATAGTTTCTGACAATAATCTTGGTCAGAATGTCAGAAACCAAAATGCATCAGCACCACAATACCTATTCAGCGGTCATAATCCGTTTGGCCTGTCTAATTGTGTTGAAGTAATGAGGAGGAAGTCGGGTAGATGCTGATTCCTAAACGCCAGAAAAGTATACTTTTAGTACACTAAAGTACTTAAACTAAGTGCTCCAGTGAGTGTGTAAGAAACGGGGCATGTGTGACAAACATTAGCTATGTTTCCATCCAAAGTTGCGTATTTAACTTATGCACACAATTGGAATATCTCATAAAACGTTTGCGAATAAAGCAGCGTTTCCATCCAGTGAGTCGAAGAGAACAAAATAATCACTTCCTGATACACTGGCACTAAATATCTCTAAGAAAAGTTGGAGAAGCCACTGTATATAATAATTTTCTTATATAATAAATGATTTGCGTCTCAGAGTGCGCAGACGAAGCTCAATATACCTTGCTTTCGGTGGCTGCTGTGTGGGAATGCAGATAATTATACCGAATCACTTTGACGACAGACTTTGCTCAGGCATTACAGAACAACCAAAACAACATTTCAGATGCTGTGCAGCGACATCGATCCGCTGGTTGGTCCAGTTATGCCGTCCCATCGCGCAAAGTCACATCATTTTTTTGACGCGCATCGTGAAATGTATTCGTTAAATGTGTTTCCATCATAGTTTATGCGCATGTTTTGTTATCGGATAAAAAATATGCACATTTTTAGAATTTATGTGCATCTTGGTGTTTCCATCCAGCAGTTTGTTTATGCGATATCCCAAAATGTGCATAAAAATAGGAGGATGGGAACATAGCTATTGAGGCTCATGAAAGAGCCCTTCCAAGACTCCGGATGAGCCGGTCATGTGTCGTTCAGGCCATGTATGAAGTGTTTCCACAGGCCCGGTTACTGGTGTATTTGTAGTGGTTCTGGTCTGTGTAAGAGTGCGCTTCTGTCCACTGTTCTGCCCTCTTGCAGCATAAGCAGAGATGTCCGGTTCTGGAGGACCAGCTGGTGGATCTGGTGGTGTACGCCATGGAGCGGTCCGAGACGGAGGAGCAGTTTGATGACGGTGGCACCAGTCAGCTCCTGTGGCAGCACCTCTCTAGCCAACTCATCTTCTTCGTGCTGTTCCAGTTCGCCAGCTTCCCTCACATGGTTCTGTCGCTCCATCAGAAGGTGCAGCAGTGGGGAGGGAAAAACACTCACACGGGTCCATGTCCCAAATGGTGCCTTCAGGTCCTCCTCTTCAAGAAGTAGTACCACTTAGACTTAGTGACCACTTACTTACATTCATTAGCACAGGTGACGACGGGTATTCGCTAACAGTATCCCGCTGCAAAGGAGTTTCGAATGTCTTTACCCCAAAGCAGAGAGTGAAAAAGAAGTTTGCTGTGAGTATATCAGGGCCTTTAGAGTTAGATCAAATAAGTATATTTTAAATTTACATTTCACTCCATCCTTACCTCCATCAACGAATCTCCCATCCATTGTAATGAATGATAGGTCTCATGTACGGTTTCATGGACAAGTGCAGACCCTAACTAGACTGACCGAAAGTCCACACGGGGTGCACCATTTGGGACAGAGCCACATAAAAGCACACATGGGGAAGTCATTTCGTCCTGTGTTTCATGTATGTGTGTTCCTCTTCTTCTGAACAGCTGGCCGGTCGGGGCTTGATCAAGGGTCGGGATCACCTGATGTGGGTGCTGCTGCAGTTCATCTCGGGGAGCATTCAGAAGAACGCTCTGGGTGACTTCCTGCCCGTCATGAAGCTGTTCGACCTGCTTTATCCTGAGAAAGAGGTGAATGGCTCTGCTGCTGCTTCTATTTCAGCAGGAGCTCATTAATTCATAATGTGACACTATAAACATGCTGTTGGTTAAGGTCATCTGATCAAGGCTTCATTTACTCTTGTCTGCTCTGCTAGCGGGTTACACCTCTATTATTCAGTCGGTCATTAGTAATCACTTAGCAGACGCTTTGACTCACAGTGTACTTAGTACAGGCTTCAGTGCCTGGCTCTGGGATGCAGTGGGATGTGTGCATGGATCATTACTTGAAGGGTTTTGAACCTGCGATCCTATCTTTGCCCACTAGGCTGTACAGCGCCATTCATCGTCTCTGTCTCAGTACGCCTGTTCACTGACTGATGCATATCGCACACACAACTGGAAAGTACTTGTAAAAATCACAATGCCACTTTTACGTATGGTATTTCAGCGCAAAAAGTCTGAAGCCTTGTTCAGACTGTCAGTCCAATCCCATTTTTGTGCATATCCAATCATATTTAGCAAGTGTAAACGTCAAAAAATAGCATGAAATATGAACGATAACTGTCGATATATCGATAACTATATTTGCGTCCACACCAACGAACGATAACACTGTTTTTATTCTAAGCTCACGCGCTGCAGTTTCAAAGTAGTGAAAATGGATGTAGATGAGCTGCTGCTGCTTTACATTACACGGGTTACTTTCTTCTTACTTAAAGGATAGACGTTCTGTAGAAATTATTTCTCAGATTCTGCAGTCTGTGTTTGTGGGGTACCACAGGGGTCAGTTCTGGGGCCCATATTGTTTTCTTTGTACTTGTTACCACTCTGCCTTATTTGTCAAAAATATAATGTTATGCAGATGAAACTCAAATCAACATTGAAGGCAGATGATGGCACTGCATTAAATGCTCTGATGAATTAAACTATGGATGGCACAACATTTTTTACAACTAATGAATCTAATACAAAAGGCCTAATATGCCTGAAATAGTACTGTGTCTTGAATATTTAAATTACCTGTCATTACATTCTGCTCAAACACGCCTCTTTTCTGTCTAAATTAGGCTCATTACAGTTTGAGCTTTATTCACAAAACTCTGTGCAATTTACATCACGCTACTTCTGCCACTTGAAAGCAGGTGGTAAATGAACAGCTTTATAAAAGGGATGTTTGTGTGCACTTTCTAGTGATCATGAGAGTTGTAAATCAGCCAGTGTTGATCAGATGATGGAGAAGCGCCCATTTATCCAGATGTGTGGTGTAGTAAAAGCCATGTTCATCATGTTGAGCACACATTAGCACACATTTTGTGTTTGTCCCATTGCCTGATCTGTACAATTCCTTACATGAATCAGGCACTAAAGCAACGCAGGCAGCGAGTGCAAATAAACTGCGCTTTCAGCAGATTCAGTTCATATTTTTAGTGAATTCCCACCTGAATGTTTTAAAGGTACCATATAGTCAACAGACAGACTGCCACAGGCAGAACATTATCAGCCATCTGTCATTAGTTCTGCCAATATTAGTCTTTTAGGCAGTTGGAGTGATGTTTGCGCACAGTGTCAGCTATTTAAACCATCAGAGTTGTTAGCTTTACGTTGGTTCGTGTGCGAACCCCAGCAGGACAGCTGATGAAAGATAAGCTGCTGGCTCCGTCTGCTGGGCTGCTGTTTTCCAGCCATTAGCCCACGGCATCTGTGAATGACAGATGTGCTGCGACTGCCCAGCAGACGTTAGTTTAACTAAAGGATGTAACAAGCACAAGGCAATTAGATGCTTGGCCAGAGGAAAGCATTAAAGATTTCTCCATCAAACAAGCTGAGGAGTCTGAATGTATTGACGGACTTCACATCCCTTTAGATTCTGCTGTTAGTTCCTGTCTAACGGCAGCTCACGCACCACTGAAGGAGCGTTCACAACCCCTTTGATGCATATCGTACATGAAAAAGGCAAGAGGTTTTTTTCTTTAAAAATGGAGGCTTTGATCTTATTGTGCAAGTGAATGAGTTGTTATCATTCCTTTCGGAAACAATTTCCTACCTAACTTCCCAGACGGATACATAAAGCACTTTCAAGGGAGAGCCATTTGCTGGACATACTTATCATGTAAGATATCCTTCAGCAAATTTAAAAAACTGAAATCACAGACAACTACCAAACACGAGTCTGAAAAACAATTCTAATCATTAATGCGCAGATTTGTGGAGCATTATTGTTAAAAGTATCATGTTATTCTTGTTGCATTACTGATAATAAAAGTTTTTATGTTACATCTTTACTTTGTATGGCACATAAAAAGAGAAGCCTCATTAAAGATCTTCTGTATGAGCAACAGACTGACATTTATGACTAACATCTGAGAGCAGTAGCACCGCTGACACTAAGTTCTGCAGAAGGTGGCGCCAGCACCTGATTTGGTAGCGCTGGGGGGATTTTTAATCATAAACTTAATTTAATCTTAAAATTAATAATACAGTTATTAATAATATTATGTTTGTTTATTAGAATTTTGACAGTAAAGCACTGAACTTGAATTGAGATGCAGATAAAATGAGCTTTTATTAACAACGGTAATGTGCAAAAAGACACATTTTTATAGGGAAAATGTAAATATTCTACTCTTATTAAATGTGCCATTCTACTTCTATAGTATCATACTGAACTGACCGACTGCTTCAATGATTCTAAAAAGAGCACTTTTTACTTGCTTTGTGTAATTCAGTCACAATGTGAAGAAAAGTTTTTGTTTTTCATGAGACTGTGACTTCCTACTTTTTTTCCATATATTAGTGAATAATAAGTCAGTCAGTGCTCCTCTGCTGCCATCTACTGGTTATTATGGTAATTTCATGTCGCCTTTAAAAAAAAATGAAAAAGTTTTAGTTTTTTGACATCTTTAAACTTTTAGTTTTACAAATCATTACTTTAAAAATTACATTTAAATTGGATAATATTTAGAGCTTTCAAGTTCTGGAAAAAGTGTGACGCACTTGAATTTTACTCTTAAAAGGTCATACAAACCCTGAAATGAATAATGTAAAAACATTTGACTATATCTGCCAGAATACCATGGTTACAGTTAGCGTTACAACATTAAATCCATGGTGAATGATGGTGATTTGTAGATTGAAAAGCCTTCTATAACTTGTTTGTTCATGGCACAATATCTTTCCTAGTTTCCACATCAGAACTGTTTGATCTGATATGGTTTATAATAGCAAATTCTGTGCTGAATCTGAATGCTTCTTACTAGATCTTGCAGCGATGTTGTTAATTCTGCAGTGAATTCAAACGCTTTCTCACTTGATCTCCCAGTGTCACTTGATCAAGATCGGCCCACGAGTAAACCTGTTCTGAGCTTGCGCTGTCTATTATTGCTCGAGCTGATAAACGGTCCGTGCTGCAGCTTAAACGAGTAGCATTGCTTCATTTTGCTTTTGTTTGCTGTTTGATGTTTCTCATATGCAACATAAAAGGCAGCTCTAATCAGTTGGGCAACGTCATGGCGGCACCAGTGCAACCTCAAACAAAATTCAGTCGCACCGGCAGGAAAGAAGGTCACAAAATGCAACCATTTAAAAACTTGAAAACTTATGTCTTTGTGCTCAGAATGAAAAGAAAGAGACTGTGAACAGCATTTTGAATTGGCTTTGTTTTTGTATGCAGTGCATTCCAGTGCCGGACATCAATAAGCCCCAGTCCACTCACGCCTTCGCAATGACCTGCATTTGGATTCACCTGAACCGCAAAGCTCAGAACGACAACTCCAAACTCCAGATCCCCATCCCACACTCGCTCAAGCTGCACCATGAGTAAGACTCACCCACACACACGCTCCACATGGACTGACGGTCCATCCAAACACCTGCCTCATCTTTCTCTCTGTGTTTAGGTTTCTTCAGCAGAGTCTGCGCAATAAGAGTCTGCCCATGACCGACTATAAGATCGCTCTGCTGTGTAATGCATACTCCACAAACTCAGAGTGCTTCACTCTGCCCATGGGCGTCCTGGTGGAGACCATCTACGGTAACGGCAGCATGCGGATCACTCTGCCCGGCACCAACTGCATGGCGTCCGGCTCGGTCACGCCTTTACCCATGAACCTGCTGGACTCCCTCACCGTCCATGCTAAGATGAGGTGAAAGGAGACTCATAAAAAACTATGCTTTTCATAGTTTATTTTCTGTATCCCATAGATAAATGCAGATATATGCATGTGTAATGTGTTGTGCTTATTCAACTGCCACATTCTCTTCTGTTCTTCCCATCAGCCTGATCCACAGTATTGCAACCCGTGTCATTAAACTGGCCCATGCCAAGTCTAGTCTTGCCCTGGCCCCCGCCTTGGTGGAGACGTACAGCCGACTGCTGGTCTACATGGAGATCGAGTCCCTCGGCATTAAGGGCTTCATCAGTGAGTCTGAAGTGCACATCACAGATGTTTTGATTTCCTTGTGAAATGGTCCTTGTCTTTAGATGTGACTGTGTGTTTCTCTGACCCTCCACTAGGTCAGCTTCTGCCGAACGTGTTCAAGTCGCATGCATGGGGATTCTGCACACGCTCCTGGAGATGTTCAGTTATCGCATGCACCACATTCAGCCTCATTACCGCGTGCAGCTCCTGTCACACCTTCATTCGCTCGCTGCTGTTCCACAGACCAATCAGAACCAGCTGCACCTCTGGTTAGACTCTGCCCACACACTCACACGACACAAACTCTACTTCATGCTTCAAGTTAAAGGGATAGTTCACCCAAAAATGAAAATTCTGTCATCATTTACTCAACCTCAAGTTGTTCCAAACCTGTATGAGTTCTTTTGAACACAAAAGAAGATATTTTGAAGAATGTTGGTAACCAGACAGTTGATGACTTCCATATTAGGAAAAAAACTACTATGGAAGTCAATGGGGTCCATTTCGTTTTTGGGTGAACTATCCCTTTAATGAATGAAACACTGTTGGAGGAGAAGAGTGATGACTAACATTTTGAAGCTTTTCTGGAAGTTGTAAATGTAGTAGCTGTGGTAGGGCAGTACGTTGTTCTCGTGTGTCGGTCCGTCTCACGGTGTGTGTTTGTGTGAGCAGTGTGGAGAGCACCGCTTTGAGGCTGATCACAGCTTTGGGGAGTTCAGAGGTTCAGCCGCAGTTCACACGCTTCCTTAACGACCCGAAAACTGTGCTGTCTGCCGAGTCAGAGGAGCTGAACAGAGCGCTGATCCTCACGCTGGCTCGAGCGACACACGTCACAGGTACTTCACACCAGTAATACTGATGATACATTTACATCATTGATTGTTCGGTGAATAGCATCCACAATTCGTTTTCTGTCACTTAGCAGTTGATGTGCAAGGGTCATTCTATAATTTAGGGTCCAGTGATGATAATTATTTATATATTTTAAAATTTTCTTTAAAAATATCATATTTTATCCATTAAGCGAATACATAGTATAATCTCGCAACAATATTTTATGCACCTTGTTTTTCGGTTTGCTTGTAATTGCTTTTATGTCCCATAAATTAGTTTTTGAAGTGAGTTCAAAGTAATGGATACAAAATGTCAAGATTATCTATATTAAATTTATTTATACAATCTAAATACTTTATAAAAATAAATTGGGTTTAAATTTAATTTTCTTTCAGATTAGAAGATTTCATTTTATTAATGTAATCTCCCCCCCGAAAACTAAAAACTGGTTCTTCATCATGTGATGTCATTTTGTTCTGCAGCAGATATTTTATGGTAAATATCCTCTCATGAAGTACATTAATTGCCTGTCAACTATGTTTGGTACATTGTTATGGTTTGCAATGTTTTTATGATTTTAATTCAAATAAATAATAAAATCCTGGTCAAGAATATAACATTTGATTACCATTGAACCATTGAAATTATGAGGCAAAATGATTTTTTTTTTTTTACATTTTAAATATCTAGACTGCTGTTTTTTTTTAATATTATTTCAGGCTATAGTTTACATCCACATGGACTGGAGTTTTGCATGGCATTCCTAAAACTATCAAAATTATCTTTAAGGTAGATTTATGATAAAAAAAAAATGTTCTTGTCCTTAGTAACAGTTGACAAACTCACCAGGGAAAACATCTTTTTTTTGTGTGTAATATCAAAATGTTTTTTAGTGATTAAGCTTGGCAACTAGCAGACTGATAAAAATATATAAACTGAAACCAATAGTTGTTTTATTTAAAAAAGCACATTGTTTTTGCACTTTTTTGCTGATGTGAAATGTACCCTATATTATAGAATGACTTCGCTATAAATATTTAAATAAAGGGCTTTATTTGTTTCCATTGTGCAGGCAACATTTTGAAAAATGACTTTGAAAATATTGTTTTTCAAACTGTGTTTATTCCTAAATAATGTGCTGATGCCTCTCATCTGTGTGGGCTGCAGATTTCTTCACTGGCTCGGACTCTATTCAGGGCACCTGGTGTAAGGACATCCTGCAGACCATCATGAACTTCACCCCTCATAACTGGGCCTCTCACACACTAAGCTGCTTCCCTGCTCCGCTGCAGGTACTCACACAATCTCTCTCGCTCTCTCTCTCTCTCTCACACACACACACACTCTGGCTTGAGATCTTGCAGTCAGGATTTAATATCATGAAGAACTTGCTGCTGCAAGGTGATTAATTAACCATGAATGAACAACAACACTGGGTGTTGTGTTGTCTTCACTGCTTGAATGCAGCAATGGACATAAAGTGAGACCAGCGATCACTAACAAATGTTTCTTTATTTTAACGAATCAGTCATGACCCCACAGGTTATCTGTCAGAATCAGTCTAACAGCTCATTCACTGAATCTTCAGAGCTCTTATATAATTGACTCACTCACCGAACTGTTCATTGCCCAATTGAAATCAACTGACTGCTGTTTTGAGCGAACTTAAAGGTGAAATAAGCAATTTGAGAAACACTGTTGATATTTGAAATCAACCCAAACAAACACACCCCTCCCTTCATTGCTCCGACATCACACTGCAGCCTCTGGTGTTGCAGGATTATAGTATTTAAATTGGCTGCATTTTCTTTATACACAGTGTAATTTCTCATGATTTTAGGGAGAAGTGAGATTCACTTATAGAAGCGGCCCGTCTGTACATCTTCAGGATGACTGTGAAAGTTTTAAACACACTGGTTGACGTCACTCTCTCTCTCAGGATGTCATAACTGGGGTTGATGAATTCTTCTTCATCTTCAGTGTTTTCATGCTGTGTTTGTAATTAATGTCAGTCTGTAACGGTAGGAAATGGAGTGCTTTTGGACGTCCACTTGCCTCTAAGAGCTGAGGGATCTTCTGTTGTTTGAAATCCTGGATAGGGAACATTTCTCCATGAGGACTTAGTTTATGTTGGGACTACGGTATTACTGCTTTACAGCACTCATATGGTACTTCTTCTGCATTCCATTAAACCCAGAAAGTCAAAATATCCAAGTTCTTGCTTGAAAAAGTAGTTGTATGGATGCTGATAAAGTTATTGTTATAGTTATCTTTATACTAGGGCTGCCCACTAACAGTCGACTAAAAGTTAGTTGACGAGAAGAGGATTAGTCAACCAAATCTTAGTTTGTGAGTCACAGATAAAAGTTTAATCCGACTAATAATAACTTCACTTCTCTCTTGTGTTCATCTTCCAGGCCTTCTTCAAGCAGAATAATGTTCCTCAGGAGAGCCGTTTTAACCTGAAGAAGAACGTGGAGGAGGAGTACAGGAAGTGGAAATCTATGACCAATGAGAATGACATCATCACACACTTCTCCATGCAGGGCTCGCCGCCCCTCTTCCTGTGTCTGCTGTGGAAGATGCTGCTGGAGACTGACCACATCAACCAGATCGGCTTCAGGTGCGACACTCACCTCTTCTGACATGTGTGAATTGTAGAGGACGCTTCATCTATCCATTTATATTTATGCATTTAGCAGATGCTTTTATCCAAAAGACAACCCATCACAGAGCCACCACTATTCGCAGTATACAGTGCCATGTTTATTAGAAAGATACTGTAGATTTGGACACAAGCCAGAGCGTGTTGGGGTGGTTGAAAATGTGCTGGTGGAAAATGTGTGTGTTTATTTGCTTCTTGAATGCTGTGATGGTCTGAGATGTTCTGTGGAGGTTGGCAGCTCTTTCCACCACAGAGGAACAGAGAGGGTGAAGGGTCTGGAAAGTGACTCATTCAGTGATTGTAGTTGGCAAGAAGGAGCGTACACATGTGGGAGTGAATTGAGGTAGTCCTGAACATCTTTGTTTTATCTGTTTAATCTGGTAATACCTTCTGTCAGTGCTACATCATTCTCAGTTGTTGACTCAGTGTCTGAACTTGGATTCAACTGGTTTCACTTCTACCTACTTATTGTTCATGAAGCTCCTTTCTACTCTTATAATTTAAAGTTGTAAAGCTCTAGTCAAGCTGCTCTTTTGACTACTAGTGGTTGGAGAAAAAAAAATCGATTATCCAGTCCATCTCAAAACTTTCTTTAAAGGGGTGGTTGATTATGATTTGACTTTAACTTTAGTTAGTGTGTAACAACATCTGCAAAGTTACGACACTGAAAGTTCAATGCAAAGGGAGATATTTTCTTCTGACATCACTAACCCTAAAATGTACATAAACAGCCCAACATGGCCCCGCCCCCTTTGTTGTGTGTTCTCGGGGGTGAGGCCATGTTGGGCTGCTTTAGAGAAGAGGAAGAGTTGTTGTAGTAGAGTGTTGTTGTCATGCCGTCATTTGACGCCGGACTGCTTCACAAACGAGGGTCAATTCAACACAAAAGATTAACATGACGGCACATGCTAGTGGATGAGTTGAATCAACTCCACAGCAACTACATAAATTGATCCACTAACCATTCAGAAATGTCCAGTTTCATTCTAAAAGTTGTAACTTCTTCCTGAGTCTCTCCATCAGTGTCGACTCCGGTTTGAACAATGTAAGGCTGAACACCGTTACTGACAATCCTCATTTTGGCTGCGTGAGATTCTCCAGCTTTGTTGTTGTTGAGCTGTTAAAGCTCCGCCCTCTTCTGGAAAGGGAGCGGGAGCAGCAGCTCATTTACATTTAAAGGGACACACACAAAAACGGCGTGTGTTTTTGCTCACACCCAAAAAGGGACAAACATATTATCTAAACTTCCATAAAGATTGTGAAACTCAAAGCAATTTACTAATGTACAGTCATATTGGTATTTAACCGGCACAAAACCATGTGCATCTCAGTTAGTGTGGAGCATTAAACCTGACCAAACAAATCTACAATAAACACAACTCATAAAACTAATGGAATTTATTGTATTTAGTGTTCCTGGACCTTTGGCTGGTGTTTTTGTTCACGTATCATCTGACTGTAGTTCCAGATCACCTTTTAAAAGCACAATAAGAGTCTGTGTCCGCAGCACTCATCTGTCTCTCTTTGAATGGCTGTTATTAGTTTGTTGTGCATCAGTTGAAGAGTGTGTGTGTGTGTGTGTGTGTGGTCTGCAGCTGCTCTCAGCCGTATAAAGCCTGCTTGTGCTGGGCTGAATGCAACGGTCCTGAGTGATCCACTTTATTCACCAGTCACGAGCTCTGCCTCATTACACCGGCACAGCAGAGGCCACAGATGTGTAGAAGGGCTTTCTGACATTTCTGCCTCTTTCTCAGAGCAATCAGAGGCTGCGGGATACACAAGCGGCGTGATATTAAACCACTGGACACATTCAGCTCAGTGTTCAGACTGTCAGATGGCAGTAAACACAGACTCAGCATTCAATTGCTAGTTTCAAAAGAACGCTGTGCTGAGTGAAGGCTTATGTAATCGCTCATTCTTATTCTCCTGCCGGTTTGTTCTGTCCCTTGAACCAATGTTCCCCTTGTGCTGTGTTGAAAATGCATTACTTAATTTGGTGTTTTTGGGTCAAAAATGACCGTCCCTTTATAAAAGGTTGCTTGTAAATCTCTGGTTATGCTATATTATCACCAAATATTGGATTTGATCTTCTTTTCAAACCTGGGGCCAGTTGCACAAACTTAGCCACTATGTTAAGACTGTCTTAAAAACTAGTTTGATCAACTAGCAGTTAACCAAGGGGTAATTAATCTTACTTTTCCAATTTAAATTATACCAAAATACACTTTTACGTAACTGACTTTAAAAAGTTATGACCAGTCATGACTATATTGATGACTTAGTTTTAAGACTAGTCTAAGCAGTTTATGAACTAGCCATTGTTTGTGCTAAATGAAAGAAAACGAGTTGGACAAAAGCAATTTAATCCAATATTTGGCATTAACGTAGCATAACGAGATAACATCATAACCTTAACTAGCAGAAAATCCTCTCCGGGTCAAAATGATGAAAACACAATATGAGGGTTAAGGTTTGTTGCGGAACTTAGTTGTTCATGATTGTTTTTCACCCTCTCTCTGATCCTACAATTAAAATGATACTGTCCCTTTAAGACTGCTGTATGTAAATGACCTCGCTTATGATTCAGCGTCCCTGCTGAATGTTGAATAGATGTTATGTAATTTTGCTTGTCATGTTATAATGGCTTAATCAGGGCATGTTGTGAGTTTTCCATGAAATCAACACGAAGACAAATAATATTTAATAATTTTCACCAGTGTAACAAAACATTGTAATACCAATATTCACTAACGTATTTTACTACAACGTTGTAATATATGAGGGGATTTCAGTGAACATGTACACTACCATTTAAAAGTTTTGGGTCATTTTTTTGTTATTGAAAGAAATAAATACTTTTATTCAAAAATATGAACTGTTTTCAACACTGATAATAAATGTTTCTTGAGCAGCAGATCATCATATTAGAATGATTTCTGAAGGATCATGTGACACTGAAGACTGGAGTAATGATGCTGAAAATTCAGCTTTGATCACAGGAATAAATTACACTTTACTATATATTCACATAGAAAACAGATGTTTTACATTGTAATAATATTTCACGTTTTTACTGTATTTTTAATCCAATAAATGCAGCCTTTGTGAACAGAAGAGACTCTTTCAAAAATCTTACCGACCCTAAACTTTTGAATGGGACTGTATGAGTGATGAATCAATCACTGAAACTGATTCTTTGAAACTGTTTTATAGTCTTTAATTAATGTTTTTTTTTCCTGCTGATATTTAAATTAGACACATCTCTGTCTGAACACACTCATCTGTCAGTCTAATTGGGTGTGAGCAAAAACACACAGTTTTTGTGTGTGTCCCTTTAAATGCAAATGAGCTGCTGCTCCCGGCCCCCTTTCCAGAAGAGGGCGGAGCTTTAACAGCTCAAAGCAGCCCAACATGGCCTCGCCCCCTTTGTTGTGTGTTCTCGGGGGCGGGGTTTATTTAAATTTTAGGGTTAGTGATGTCACTAACCCAGGAAGAAGCTCGTTGTAGTCCCTACCAGCCGTTTGTTGTAGTCCTTAAAAAGCGATTTCTGTAAAAGAAAATCTCTCTCTTTGCATTGAACTTTGAGTGTCGTAACTTTGCAGATGTTGTTTATGATCAAACAGCAACATTACACACTAACTACAGTTAATAATCATAATCAACCACCCCTTTAATGTGCCATCAAAAGCATTGTGATGTTTCTTCAATGAGTTTCTGTTCAGTTAGAGTAATTGTTCTGGTTGTGAATGTTTCAGTGTGTACATCTAACTCTTACTACAAAACAGCAAGAAACCTCTGTTCTCCATCGCTGTTGTTGGGTTTGGACTGGAGTTGGTGTGTTTTGTCAGGTTCAGTCGTGGTGTTTTCCTGTGGCTCTTGTGTTTTCAGTGATCAGTGTTTCTGAAACGCTCTCACCCTTCAGAAGTCGTCGCAGTGCTGCAGTTCCTCCTGTCAGTCTTTCCTGACTCCTGCTGTCTGATGTTCCTCCTCTCTGTTCTCACTGCTTCATCTCTCTGTCTCGTGAGGGAGATGCAGTCTGTTCTTGACAGTAGCTTTGCTGAGAGTTTTCTGAGTTTTTACAGGAGCTTTTGGGATGTGATACTGACATTAATTTTCTGTCAAAGCTCTTTAATACAGACAGAAATGAGATTTTCTAGCAGTATGTGGAGTCTCAACCGGTGCTTTTGCATCTCATGCAGCAGTTTCACATAGGTTTGGTCACATGGTCATTCAGTGGATTAACCCTGTAGAGCCTGACATATGGAATAATGAAATAATAAAAATGGAACAGTTTTTTAAACTATTAGACAAAATATTTTTAAAAAATCTTTATGAAAGCATCATATTATATTCATACATTGTATCATATTTGATACATTCGGATTTTATGGCTCATATAGTATGATATAGTGAGAATATAGAGGAAAAAAACACCTTGATGAAATTCTGATTCTGATTCTAATTCAATGAGATTTTCACAGCAGCCAAACAAACCAAATTCTGACCTCAGATGGACTCTAGTGCGATAATGCCTCACTAACATGTTCTGCTCCATGTTAATTGTTTTCTGGCTTCCTGTCCTCAGGGTCCTGGAGCGCATCGGGGCGCGAGCGCTGGTGGCTCACGTGCGGACGTTTGCCGACTTCCTGGTGTACGAGTTCTCCACGTCAGCAGGGGGACAGCAGCTAAACAAGTGTATCGAGATTCTGAACGACATGGTGTGGAAGTACAACATCGTGACCCTGGACAGACTCATCCTCTGCCTGGTGAGCCATGATCCTCCTCCTGTCCTGGCCGACTCAACTAACGGCTTGGCACGAACGACTCACTACATCGCTCTTACTTGACCCTGTAAATATTGGCTGCCAAATAACTCAGCACTGGGCCAGATTTAGTTATTCCAGTGAAGCTCCAAACGGATGATCTCAAATCATAATGGAGAACATGGTCTTCCGGTTTAGTTCATGTCGCTCCAGTGCTGCTATTGTTAAAGCTAAACAGAGACGCACCAAATACTGACACACTGGAACTTTAATCAATAATTATGCAAACCAATTGAAAGACCTAATCAGTGGACATTTATTTAACCATCTGTATTTGTGCCACTGAGGTTTAAACCAGAGACGTTATTCAAATATTCGGTTTGTAAGATTGCCAAAGTGCTTTGATTACACGTAATCATGTTTATATTTGCATTGAATCCGCTGCTCTTCAGTGTTGTGTTTCATGTTTGACTCATGGATTTATTGGCCTGTTACCGCAGCATGGGAGAAAAGCTACATGTGAAACATTATCGGTGTGTCAGAAGCTAACAGAAGGCCAGCCCGGAGATCAGCCTTCTCATCCGCTAATCAATGAGCTTCCTGCTGCACTGTACACAGCCCATTTATCAGTCCTGATCGAGCCGTGACTTCACTGACACTGACCCTCCCTGCAGCTCACAGCGACCTGCTGCGCCTTTGTGCTTTTCAGCCGCATCTGAAGATTTGACTGCAAACAGATCCTGCACGTTTAGTGATGAGAAAATCAATTGTGTTCTATTAATACACACACTGGAAAGCGTGAGAGCTCTACTGTCTCGACATGCTACACTGAACAAACATTTCCAAACACATGCCATGGCACTGAACGTTGTGTGTTTTCATGCAGGCGATGAGGAGTCACGAGGGGAACGAGGCTCAGGTCTGTTACTTCATCATCCAACTTCTCCTCCTCAAACCCAACGACTTCCGCAACCGTGTGAGTGATTTTGTGAAAGAGAATGCTCCAGAACACTGGCTGCAGAGCGACTGGCACACCAAACACATGACCTACCACAAGGTAAGACAACAACACGCAACCTGCTACACACTAACAACAAACCAAACACATAACCTACTATACACAGAACACACAACCTGCTACATTCAAGCATCTGCTGAACATGCAACCTGCTACACTATAACAATACGCATCAACATGCTACACGCTAACACACACCAATCATAGAACCTATTACACACTAACAACACGCACCAAAAACACAACCTGTTACACACTTAAAACACACCCAACACACAGCCTGCTACATGTTAACAACACTCATCCAAAGCACAACCTGCTACATGCTAACATGCACTGAACACACAAGCTGTTACATGCTAACAAAATACAGAACGCACAACTTGCTACACGCTAACATCACACCAAACACAACCTGTTAAAACGCTAAGAACACGCACCAAACACAGTTTAGTGCATGCTAACACACACCGAAAACACAACTTGCTACACACTAAAACGCACTGAACACACAACCTGCTCTGTTAAAAATACACATTGACACACAATGTGCTACATGCTAACATGCACCGAACACACAAGCTGTTACATGCTAACAAAATACCAAACGTCCAACCTGCTACACACTAACACCACGCACTAAACACAACTTACTGCATGTTAACACGCACTGAACACACAACCTGCTACATGTTAACACGCACCGAACATACAACCTGCTACATGCTACCAACGCACCAAACTCACAAACTGCTCCACGTTAACATGCACCCAACATGCTACATACTAATAATACGCATAGACACACAACGTGCTATGCGCTAACATGCACCGAACACAAAAGCTGTTACATGCTAACAAAATGCTGCACACTAACATCACACCAAACTCAACCTGCTACACACTAACAACACGCACCGAACACAGTTTACTGCATACTAACACACACCGAAAACACAACTTGCTACACACTAAAATGCACTGAACACACAACCTGCTACACGTTAACACGCACCGAACATGCAACCTGCTAACAGTACGCATCGACACACAATGTGCTACATGCTAACATGCATCGAACGCACAAGCTGTTACAAGTTAACAAAATACTAAACACACAACCTGCTACACACTAACACCACGCACTAAACACAACTTACTGCATGTTAACACGCACTGTACACACAACCTGCTCACAAACTGCTCCACGTTAACATGCACCCAGCATGCTACATGCTAACAATACGCATACACATACAACGTGCTACGCGCTAACATGCACTGAACACACAAGCTGTTAACACTACGCACCAAGCACAACTTACTGCATGCTAGCAATATATATATATATATATATATATATATATATATATAAAGTAATGAAATGAATAAAACGTTTAAATGTAGTGTGTTTAAACGTGACATCTATGAAATATAGTGTATACAAAGAGAATCGCAATGCTGACATGCCATGTTCAGTAACAACTTTTGGATTTGAAATAAGAATAAGTAAATGTTGCGTTTGTGATATACAGCCATGGATCAGTTACGCACTGCAAACGCGGCATATGTGAAAACACGATAGCGCGTGCTGCATATTATGTAGCCTACTGCAAAGGCATGACGGTGGTGCTTCTCCGCTGTCCTCCCTGTGATATTAACCAACGTTTCATTTAGACAAAAATAATATTCAAAGCTTAAAGCCTAAAGAATTACCTATGTGCACGTCTGAATGTTTAACATGGTGCTGTAAATTGACCTGCTGCAACTGATGCTGTTGCTAATATGTCGTTAATCAGTCGTAATCACCTCAGGAGTCACGGTCGAGGGGAAGGAAAATCGTAAGGTTGATGGCTTTTTTTTATTTGCATGGTTTTTGATTTTAATTTAACTACTATTTTTAGTATTTTGTTACAATTATTGATAAAATATGCTATTTCTAATTATTTAAAAAAAAAAAAAAAAATTATTTCTGGGGGGTCGCGACCCCCAATTTGAGAACCGCTATAATAAGGTAACAAAAAAAAGTGCCATTGTAAAAGTAAAAATCCATTTAAAGTGGCAAATATCATCTAAAGCAGTCAAGATACAGCACAAAAACACTCAGCTAAATTTTGTCTAATTATCATTATGGATATGTTTTTTGTCAGTATCACAGCTCTAGTGGTTAGTATTTGTTTCAGCGTTAGAGAACACACATTGGATAATGGCAGCAGCGTCCATAAACGCTAGTGCAGCAAATTTATTAGAAAAATGTGTGTAGAGTGTCTGCTCAGATTTTCCATCTATCCAGTGCTGATTATTTAACAAAGCAAACTGGAATATACAGTTGTGATTATCACATTTATTTGCTTCTAAGAGTCTTTAACAAAACTCTGAATATCTTTCAAAGATTTGATGGCGTTAAGCTCACAAACTTTCACTAATCCAGTGAATTTTCTTTGTCACTCACTGTTTCAGCCTGGTAACAGGCACCTTTTTTCAATCATTTGCACTCAGTTTCTTTTCATCTGACTGTACTGTGGTCTTTAATGTCCTTCATTCTCAGACGACCACTTGCCAAGCTGTTCAATCTGTGTAAATACACATTTGTTCTTATGTGACCTGCAAAGTTAATGAAATGCACAGCAAATGCTGGCTTCCCTGAGAGACTGTGTGCGGTTCAGCAGCCGTACGTCTCTCCCAGATGTACGTTACATACGGATTTGTGCAGAATTCTATTGTTGACCTTTAGAGATGAAACAGAAAACCATCTCAGTTCAGGAAATTCAGCCAAATATCAAGCTTGATGAGTGTCTGAAATGTCATAAACAGTTATTATCCCCTATCTTTGTTTCTCGGTGGCATTTTAAGTAGAGATTGACCTCTGATTGCCTTGACATTTCGTTTTGTGTGTATCTGTGCTGAATGGCAAACACAGCATAATTCAGCAGCACACTGTTTGACCTAAGCTGAACCCGACCATAAGACGAAAGCCAGCATGTGACCGCTCTTGAGTTTAGTAAGAGAGGTATTCTTGAGATGTTTATCAGTGGTTAACGTCTCCGCCAGCTGTTTTCTAACATGCAGTAGAGCTGTTATCTACTGGGTAAAGACTGAAATATTCAACACTTATTAGCCATTCACGCCAGGGATGATAACTATAACAATAATGAGAAAGAAATAGTTTTAAAATTCATTATAAATGTAAAAGAACGACAGAGTCCACGCCACAATGATAACGGCACAGAAACAATACAGACTGAATCACTTTCAGAACGTTTATTTCCAGCTGATCAAAGATAAAAACATTGACAGCCAATCAGAATCCATCTTGCTTTAAAGAGCTTGAGCATTTAAAGAGACAGATGCACACATTTTTAAGTCTGCTGGTGAGGAAGATTATATAGTTATCGTTATAGTTATCGTTCTTGGTGTGAATGGCCCTTTAGTCTTAAAGTGATATTTCACCCATTCATCTTAAAAACACAAATTATGATATTTTTAATGAAACATGAGATTTCTGTCCCTCCACACATCCAAAACTTGATGCTTCAAAAAGTGTAAAAGTAATTCATATGAATGGAGCGGTTTAATCCAAGTCTTCAGAAGAAACGTGATCACTTTATATGATGAACAGATTTAATTTAGGCTTTTATTCACATATAAACATTGATCAACAGGCATACATGTAGAGCACATCAAATATGGTAAACATGGCAGCTCAAATGTGCTTGTCTGACAAGCGAGAACTCATAGATCATGTTTCGTCACAAGACATGGATTAAACCGCTGTATTATATTGATTATGTTTACAATTTCTGAACATTTTGAAGTGTCAAAGTTTTTGTGGAATGCAGTTTCAATGGAGGGACAAAAATCTCTTGGGTTTCATTAAAAATATCATCATCTGTGTTCCAGAAATGATAAAAGTGAACGAACCGCTTTATACAATACAGATTCTTTTCAAAGCAGCTTTACAGTAATAATCAGTATAACAGAAACAATGATGCAAACTGTTTATTCAGTTCAGTTCAATAAGTGTGTTAATCAGTTGAGTTCAATTCAGCTATAAGCAGTTCTTCACAAGACAATAGTGTTATTTACTTTGAGTCAGTTTACTGTTGATTAAGTTCAGTTCAATAACTGTGATGTTGCAAAGTTCATCAATTATGAAACAGTTGATTCAGCTATCAAGTTTTGTTTTCATCCAATAGTGTCAGTGCAGGCAGATCATTTTGCCAAAAGCTGGCCTATTGAGTGACTGAATTATAGCTGTCTCTGAATCTGGGATGGGAGACGTGATGATGGTTTTGTTCTCCACTGTTGTCCCGTGCAGAAGTATCCAGAGAAGCTGTACTTCGAAGGTCTGGCAGAGCAGGTCAACCCTCCCATTCAGCTGCAGTCGCAGTACCTGCCCATCTACTTCGGTAACGTGTGTCTGCGCTTCCTTCCCGTGTTCGACATCGTCATCCATCGCTTCCTGGAGCTGCTGCCCGTGTCGAAGTCTCTGGAGACGCTGCTCGATCACCTGGGGGGGCTCTACAAGTTTCACGGTGAGAGTCATGAAGGGTAGTGGATCTCAAATTAATAAACTATTATTTAGGTGGACATATTCTGCTTTTTTCCCATGTTCATCTTTCTATAGTGTGTAATGTTGCATGAAAAAGCTCTGCAAAGTTCCTCCAGTTTGAGTTCTTCTCTATATGTCAGTGTTTCTGAACTCTCTGAAACGCCTACATCTTGAGTTTTCTTCACAATATTCCTCATTTAAATAATTCATACGCAGAATAAAGGGGCGGGGCCTGGTTGAGTTAGTTAGTAGTGTGTTGAAACTGGCGGTTATGGTAAGGGGCGGGACATTTCCCAAACACCAATCACAACACACTGCTCCAGCCGACCAATCAGAGCACATTGTGCTTTTCAGAAGGAGGGGCTTCATAGAGACAGGAACTAAACAGAGCGTTACTGACAGACTGGGAAGAGAGGAGCTGAACAATGGAGAATATGAGGAAAATAATCAACATTCATTCTAGTAGAGCCCAAAAACAACATCAAGACTTTGTAAAAGGGTCCTCTTTAATGTATTAAAATATTAAACTCTAAATTAAAATTCTAATATGGAAACTACAATAATATTTCTTCTCTCTCCAATAACTTGTATAATATTGTTCTTACTGAAGAACACAGTTCTTGAATTGTGTTTAATTAAAGATGACTTTTTTAATCATAAATCCATTAACGCGCAGATCGTCCGGTGACGTACCTGTACAACACGCTGCATTATTACGAGAGGCACCTGCGAGATCGCACCAACCTGAAGAGGAAGCTGGTCCATGCCATCATGAGCTCGCTCAAGGACAACCGCACCCCTGGCTGGTGTCTCAGCGAGACCTACCTGAAGTGTGGAATGAACCCCCGCGACGACAACGTCTGGATCCCCGACGACACGTACTACTGCAAACTCATCGGACGGCTGGTGGATAATATCCTTTACTCGTAATAACACAGATGAGATCCAGGGATGTGTTTTTTCTGTATTTCCAACCTGAGATGAATGACTCATGTGAATTGTGAGAATTTTCTTAACCGAATCCACCCATGGCAGGTAAATCCCCGGGGCCGTTCCCCAACTGTGACTGGCGCTTCAACGAATTTCCCAACCCGGCCGCACACGCACTACACGTCACCTGTGTGGAGCTCATGGCTCTGGCTGTGCCGGGCAAAGACGTGGGAAACGCTCTGCTCAATGTGGTGCTCAAGAGGTCAGAGTTCATCAGCAGCACTGATGACATATGAGAGACATATTCATTCATATGGTGGAGTGCTGTGTGTTGAATTACGGGTTTGATGTGTTATAAATGTGTGTTTTGCAGCCAGCCGCTGGTTCCTCGTGAGAACATCACGGCCTGGATGAACGCGATTGGACTGGTCATCACTGCTCTGCCTGTACGGACACTGTCTCGTTGTTGTTGCATTCGTTTTTCTCAGGCGTACCTTCTCTTAGTTATTTTATCAAGTAAAGTTAGAAGCTGCATTTAGATCCTCTTTCTTACCCGGCCTTGCCGTGACACATTTTTAAGGCTTTGAACTCAATAACTCTCTTCAAGATAATGTAATTTTCTCCTGCTTTCCGTCTCTCTCTTGCTCAGGAGCCGTACTGGATCGTCCTTCACGACCGTATCGTGAGTGTGATCAGCAGTCCGGTTCTGAGTTCGGAGGCGGAGTGGGTCGGTTACCCCTTCCAGCTGCTGGACTTCACCGCCTGTCACCAGTCGTACTCAGAGATGCACTGCAGCTACATTCTGGCTCTGGCACACGCCGTCTGGCATCACTCCAGCATCGGACAGCTCTCCCTCATTCCCAAGTAAGACATCAGACCCGTCTCAAAGAGAACCAGCACCAACACACCCTGCTCAGGGTCCAAAACTTTTTACCACACCTCCCAATAGTGCAGACTCTTACCGGCCATAAATGGTTCGTAACATCTCTTAAACTGTATTTTGCATTATTTATTTATTTATTTATTTATTTAAATTAGGATGCACAAACTTCAAAATTCTGACCAGTACTCAGGGTTATTAAAATCAAACTTAAGGTTATACAACATCTTAACTATCCTAAATGGTCATTTTGAACTAGACAAAAGTCTACGATTTCATTAAATATGAGCACTGCAAGTTCAAAGTCAAAATGTGGTTTCAACGCAGTTCAGAATCACTGAATTCTGCGCATTTATGCCAATAGATTGCTTATGATTTACTGTTATACAATAAGGCTGTTGAATGCTTGAATCTGATTGGTTGACAAACGCTGTAAGTTGTGCAATTATCAGTAAACGCATGGCTAAAGTAGTTCCAGGCTTCTGTACTCAAGATTGTTATTCATCTACATGTCAGCTCTGTCAGAGTGCCACCTGTGCACTTCCTGACACTTACTAAGACTTCATTATATGTTCACAAGCCATTTTACTTCAATAATCTGCTGTCTCAAATGATAATCCGTTTTGTATGATCCTTCAGAAATCATTCTAATATGCTGATTTGCTGCTCAAGAAACATTTCTGATTATTATCAGTGTTGAAAACAGTCAGATTTTTGTGGAAACGGTCATATATTTTATTCTTCAGGATTCTTTGATGAATAGAAAGTTCAAAAGAACAGCATTTATTTGAAATAAAATCTTTTGTGACATTATAAATGCCACTTTTGATCAATTTAGTGCATCCTTGATGAATAAAAGTATTAAATTCTTTAAAGAAGAAACAGTCATGCTGACCTCAGGCTTCTGAACGGGTGTTTGTGTGTTTTGTAGTCTGTGTGTTTGTGCTGAGGCGTCAGTCACATGCTCTGTTTGTTTTGATGTGTAAAGACGTCTGTTAAACTATGCCTGCTGGTCCTGCGCTGACAGCGCTTTGACGTCTGGGATGGTGTCCATGCACACACAGATAATTCAGTGACAGGCGGCTCCTGGAGGAACTGTGATTGGACGTGCTTAACAGCCTGTCTTCAGCGTCTGACACACTCCGTCTGCAGCAACAGGGGAACATTAGCACACTCCTGCATCATCTCTCTTGGCCTCTGCCCGCGTGCCGTCTGTTCGCTCCCACAGCTGCTGCCGTTCATGTGAGCGTGACGGAGATAAACCTCTGCTCCACACACACCGAAACACTGGAGTCTCTTCACACTCGCACTTAGAACGAGAGCTTGTTTTTTAATAGTCATCGCTCAAGGGTGTTTAAAGTCACCATCAAATCATTAATGGTTGATTTTCCTGAACACTCCTCCAGTCTGCCATTGGTCAGTCAACCTGCTACAAACTCCCAAAGATTCCCTCCATTGGTTGAGTCAGTGTTGAGCATTCAACTGAGAGATAGTCTTTGAACATGTAGGAGACGCTTCATACTTCAGCTGTAACAGATTCATGAAGCTCATCCTTCGGCTGTAAAATGATCCATAGCAGAAGGTTATTGTGTTTCCAGTTGAAAATGTCAGGAAAATAGGTTTAATGTTCTGAATTCATGACCTCCAGACAGATCGATGCGAGTCTGAGTCATGATGTCATCCGCTGTGAACAGATCTTCCTTAATCAGACTAATTGGATGAATTGTGTTCAGAGCCGTAGTAAAACACTGACATCACTGCATGAAATGGAAAGTTAGTCTTTTCTTCTGTATTGAGACGTATATTCGAGTGAAACCCTTTGCAAACAAGAACAAATGTGGGGCGGGGCTTGATTTTGTTTGTGTGGAATTGATTTTCTGGTTGTGGTTTGCTATTGGTGGATCTCATGTGAGTGACAGGTTGCCCCGCCCTCGTCATCAGAGAAGAGAAGTGATGCTGCAAGAGGGAGGAGAAGATATTCTGATTCAAGATTACGAGCTGATCAAGATTATTGATCTGCACAGATAAATAATTTAGAATAAATAAACACTGTAATATATGTCCATTTCATGGTGACTTTAATTCTGTGCCACAGTTGCTACATTTCTTGGAAGTTAATGTAGTTTGAATGGAGTTTGTCGGGCCAACATGTGTAATTATTGATTGATCATTGCTGTCGTCATCATATAGCTGTTGCTGCTGAACACTGTGTGTTGCAGTGATTTTACCGTGGTCTTCACATGATGTGATTGTGTGTATGTCAGGTTCCTGTCGGAGGTGCTGAAACCCATCGTGAAGACGGAGTTCCAGCTGCTGTACGTGTATCACCTGGTGGGGCCGTTTCTGCAGCGCTTCCAGCAGGAGAGGACCAGATGCATGCTGGAGGTAGAGCCGCACACACACTCACACACCTGGCCATTTCAGTCACACTCACCTCAACTCTTCAAAGCAAAGCCTCATGGGAGAGAGAAGAGAGCGGCACAGGAAACTAAGAGATTGATTAGACCACAGGCCGGCACATACGCAGCATGCACACACACACACACACACACCGCACACACTTAGAGAGTGCTTGAGCCGACTCAAGTCCTGTGGGGCTGTTTGAAGAAGTCCATCTAATTAAAGTGATCTCTAAACACTCACCCCATTTACCCAGAAACCCTTAAGCTCCTTACACCCACTGACCATCACTGAACACTGTGACTGGTAGAGCTGCCGTTGATAACCAGGTCTGGATCAGATGTGTTTCACCAGTACAGAATGTGCTAGTGCCTTGACTGCTTCATTTTTCATATTCTGTGCAGTGATTAGTTCACAGCAGTCACAGAAATTAACTTTTCCATTAAGTAGTGATATTTGCCCCCTTAAATTCATCTACAGGGGCATTTTTACCCTAAATTGTTATTCATATATTGCAAAAAATCAACAAGAACAACTAATATAAAATAAAAACGATTTACAGTCGCAAGCATATGCGAGATTCTATTTATAACGTGTGTTTGCAGTCTTGAGCAATGTAGCCAATCACAGACATATCTGTTGATTTCTGAGACGCAATGGAGACGCAGCACAGTCAGGTGTTTATGTTAGAATCCTCTCACCACTTAAAACGCCGGAGTTTTTATGCAGTGCTAAAATTTGCACGCTCACAAATTGCAAGATTCTTTATGCAAGATTCATTGTTCACATATTCATTGTGTTTTAACAGAGCTTTGTGGGATCGCGATGAACTGAGATGTCAGCTTTAGTCATTATAAAGGGAGCGCTCTTTGCGCCATTCTGCCATAACAAACCATGCATGCATGCAGCTTACTTTTCAGTTAAAACTAACTGTGGTTTGTGAATGTTGATGCTTTAGTAACAAATATTTTATCGGAAGCGTTTATGCTGGGATGTTGTGGCGACACATGACTTAATATTTCATAGATGTACGGACAAAAATCTATATAAGCTACTTTTATGCGGGATTTTGTGGGCGGGAGCGGGACAAAACATGAATGTTGCGGGCGGGAGCGGGACAATATGATATATTTTTTTGCAAGAGCGGGCGGGAGTGGGACTGAAAAATCACTGCACTTACACACTGCAATTACAATTGCAAATAATAAGATTGTTCAGAGCCGTAGTAAAACACCGACACCACTGCATGAAATGGAAACTTAGTCTTTCCGTTTCCGTTTTTCTTAGTCTTTAAAGAATCAAAATGTAAATATAGAAATATAAAATGGACAAAATAAAATTCACTGTATTATTGATTGCAAAAGTCACTGTATTATGACTGTGAGTCATTGAATCATTTATTTAACTGATTTGTTCAAATGCCTGATTCATTTAGGAACAAAGCAAGTGACTGTCTTTATGACTGAGTCATTGAATCATTTACTTAACCAAATCGTTCTAATATATAGAGGCATTCAATAACAAAACAGCAGTGTGTTGCGACATGTTGAGACATGCAGCCGTTCTGGATACATTTTGTCTCTTGAGACAAATATTGTGTAAATGCAACTCACTTAATATCCTATTTATTGAACTTTTGTATGATTATATTCAGCATGAATTTTAGTTTTTTTAAATTGAGTGACGTCAGTTTGCACTGTTAAACCAACAATTACGATATTATCGTAGACGATACATATCGCACAATCCTAGTAAGAAATAACATTTATGATACCGTTAATGTCAGATTTGAAATGTGTTATAGTCAGTTTTTCTGATTTCAGTATTTCCCAATTCAATTAAATGTACTTGCATGATTACAGATAGCGGTCTGAGTGCATTCCCGCTGATTTAACTGACTTAAGAGACTTTGTTAATCATAAATCAAGCCTTTATTGTAGGACTGTCATTTCTCCAGCTGACTAGTGCCCACTTACAACATCAAGTTATGTCAACATAACACCAACATCAACTAATGATTAATAATAATAAAGAAGCTGTATTAATGCTGAACAGTTTTGACTCACAGTGAATGATTGAATGGTGACCTGTGTTGTGATGTACATTATGAGGTCGTTGCTGATGAGTGTGTGTTTCCTCCTCTCTCAGATTGGAGTGGCGTTTTATGAGATGCTTCAGGCTGTGGACCAGCACATTAAACACTTGTCCTATATGGACCCCATCTGTGACTTCCTGTACCACATCAAATACATGTTTACTGGGGACAGCGTTAAAGACCAGGTAACACACACACACACACAGTAACATTCTTCTTTGTGTTAAGGTCATAACCTCCATTGGGCCTACTTGACCTGCTTGAAACCATCAATTAGCCACCAATTCACCAAAATGTAAAACAGTTACAAATAACCATGAGATTGTGTCCGTTTGTGATTATTGGGGCAGAGTCGTCCCTGTTTGTATTCTGTGGCCGTCTCACATGGTCTGCTGTCATTCAGATGAGTGTGTTTGTGAGTCTGCAGTGGCAGGAGGTCGAGTCTCTTTCTGAAGCCGCTGTTTGTTTGTTTCTCCCTCGGGAAAAACAGGAAAGGTCACATATATCAGCAGTCACTGAGATCAGTCTCCTGTATGCCTTTGCTTTATCATCTGAACTTCAGCTTTCACACACATATATTGAGGTGGTTATTTGTAGTGTCACACGCTTCTGAATTAAATCCACACTAAAGTTGTGTCGCAAATGAGACACTGTACACTATAATCACTAAGGATGTAACGATACCCTCATGTCACGATTCCATACTGAACTCACGATACAATATTATTGCAATACTTCAAGACATGTTAAAATTTTTAAATTAGAATCCTAAATTTGGTATTATACTGGCATGAAAACCTATTTTAGTAAAGCCCAAAAAACTTTGAAAAAGGGCATTATAGGTCACTTGAAACCTCTCTGCGGCGGTGTAACGTGTCTGATGTGTGTCCTGTGTGCAGGTGGAGAGGATCATCTGTTCGCTGAGGCCGGCGATGCGTCTGCGCCTGCGCTTCATCACTCACATCAGTAAGATGGAGCCGGCGGCGGCCGTCTCGACAGCGAACACCGTCCCTCAGACCCCGAGCGTCTCGTCCCCCGCGGCCCAGAGCGGAGCCGGACCCTCGAGTATTCCTCTGTCTGTGTCGCAGTGAGCAGCGTTCAGACGCACGGCTGCTGATCTCAGGACTGTGAACAGCTGAAGGTGTGCGGCTGCCTTCTGCACACACCGTATGACTGAAGATCATGTGACATCAGACGATAAACAAGGCTTTTAACTTTCATCACATGCCTTATTTTCATCTAGGAAGAGCTGACATTTTCCTGAAGCCTTCAGCCTGAACTTTCATAGAGCAGAATCTGTTTTTTTGTTTTGTTTTTTGCTTTGAGTCGTGTTTCATTTTTTTTTTATACATGTAATAAAGATGAATCATGTGTTTAATGAACCTGATTTTGTGCTTTTTGTGTGTGTATTAGGGTCACATTCCCAGACACTAGACATCTGAAACTACAGCACTAATCATAAATAATAACACATGTATACATTTTTAATACTTTTATTCATCAAGAATGCATTAAATCAATCAAAAGTGACAGTAAAGACATTTATAATGTTACAAAATATTTCTATTTCAAATAAATGCTGTTCTTTTGAACTTTCTATTCATCAAAGAATCCTGAAAAATTAGTTTCCACAAAAATATGTTTTCAACACTGATAATAATGTTTCTTGAGCAGCAGATCATCATATTAGAATGATTTCTGAAGGATCATGTGACACTGAAGACTGGAGTAATGATGCTGAAAATTCAGCTTTGATCACAGGAATAAATTACACTTTACTATATATTCACATAGAAAACAGCTGTTTTACATTGGAATAATATTTCACAATTTTTACTGTATTTTTGATCATATAAATGCAGTCTTGAGGAGCAGAACAGACTCTGGATATTGTTTCTGTTCTTTTAAATTCACATTCATGTTCTCGAGACGTCTGTCACATGATGAAAGCTCTTGTGTCTGTTCTGTGAATAACCAGATGTACAGAATCAATTATTTCTTCCAGGAAAATCAGACGCTCTTGATTCAGTCTCTTCAGCTCTCTCTCTCTCTCTTGCTCAATAAGTCGCTTTTAGCCTAGTCATGTTGAAAGAGGCTGTTATTATGAATCTAAGATCATTTTTAGCATTATTGTCTCTGCTCTATTTCTCAGAAGTGCATATATTTTATTTAATGAAAAAAGCAGATGCACAGTTTGAAGGCCAGAAATGAGAGTCAGTGTGTGAGAAGTGAATGTTGACGAACAATTGGAGCGTGACTGAAGTGTTGGTCTGACTCTGTTAATGCACCTCCATCACTGCAGCGCTGAGAGCGATTACAGCCGCGCTTACATCAGCCATAATGGAGAGCTCAACCTTTACTTAGTCAATGAGGAGTGTTAAAAGGATCAGATGTTAAGATCACGTCTTTATAGCTTCATGTTTTATGCATTCAGTGCTGAACATGCTGGCTGATTCATTCCCTCTGGCTCTGAGCGTGAGGAGTTGAGCTCTTCTGACACCTCACAGTATCCACACGGCCCTCCGGAAGGATTGGGACCATACCGATTAAACTGCTCTGTTTGCTGTTGAGTCCAGACATATGATTAAAAGAGGAATATGAGGCAAAAGTGCAGAGTCACATTTTATTATAGGCTGTTTCAACACAATTAAGATGAGCAGCACTTTTAGTGTTTCATCCCTCTGTCTAATGTGAGTATTGAGACAATTTAACTAAACCCTCCTACTGCACTCGGGTCCTGTTTTGACCCTTAAGAGGCACATACACATTTCTAAAAGAAAAAAAAAAAAAAAAAGGTTTTTAGTACAAAAATTAAATTTTAGAGATGTGTTAATACTGTCAAAATACACTTCTTTTTTTCTGTAAAGAAGAGAGAACCATTTGAACTAAATTGTTACATCTTTTGCGTTTGGGTCAGTTTTGACCCAGAAGTGAATTGTGTTTTTCCTTCCCACTGAGACTGTTTTGTTTATAAACATGCACACACACACACGCACACACACACACACACACGTGCACACACCAATTCTGAAATTAAAATAAAATGACACAAATGTCTGTCTGCATCAAAAGTTCAAAGACAAATTGGTCTAACTTTGAAAAAGGAAAGAGGATCCACATTTCTGTCTCCTATTAATGAACCTGCAGCATGAAGGAGATTCAGGCTGTTCATCATCTTTTTTCACAAGTAAAAAGAATATATTTTGTTTAAAAAAACATTTTAGAGTGATATTGATGCTGTTTTGGTTTCATAAATGTAGACAGTTTTGAGTTCATACTGGTAATTCTCATTATATGTTATAAATTTCACATGATATATTCAAATGAATATTGATAAATCATCACTTTTCTTGTGTCCCATTGGTTTTTGTTGTAGTTCTTGCAAAAATTTTAAATTTTGAAGAGTTCTATAATTAATAAAAAGGAGTAAAATGTTGGTCATTTACTCATTAATGAGAAGTTGCTGATCAGATACATTATGGTTTTAGTTGAAAAATATTAAATTATGACTGTTTTCCAAGCTTATGTTCCACTGGGTCTGAACAGACTCAGAAATGCAAAATGCATTACAAGAGTTTAAGCAGTGTTTAGTGTTTCAGTGTTTAGTGACAGTGAGACTCATAGACATCAGCAGACTCTCAATTCTCATTTCTGTGAACAATGCAAACTATCCTTCAAACAGTCAATCAAAATTACAAATTCATTTTTTTAACTACATTTTTAATTTATGCTGCTTATTTTTGCTAGAATCTAGACTCAGAGGTTGTTTGGTTGCATTGTTGACCATTTCAGAACAAATGCGGATGAATGAACACATGTCTAATATTGATATTTCAGTTCTCTCTCCCAACAGCGTGTTAGAAAGAAAATATGCTCATGTTCCTGAAACACAAACCACTCGGTCACACATCAACAAACATCATGACTGCGGTTTCCATGGTCACTGCTGACCCAGACTGAGTGTTTCAGAGCCGCAGGGCTGGATGTGGTGTTCAGCTGATCTCAGAGCAGATTACAGCACTGCGAGATCATTCGACAGGTCACAGAGGATGGAGCTCAACTTCCCTAAGATATGTTCTGTCTCATATAACTTCTCTGAATTTACCTGCCTCTCATCATTAGAGTTCTATAATTAATAAAAAGGAGTAAAATGTTTGTCATTTACTTATTAATGAGAAGTTGCTGATCAGATACATTATGGTTTTAGTTGAAAAATATTAAATTATGACTGTTTGACTATAAACTCCTGCGATTGTGTTCATGTTCATCTCCTGTGTCTGTGTGTGTATTGTAGCGTTTATTCATCGTTCATGGAATGTTTTTTTTTACTTGGATGTTCGTCTAACATTTTTTAAATGTTACAACTTACTTTAGAACGTTCCAATAATATTTGAAGAGTGATAAAATAGAATGTTCCCTTAATGTTTGCATAACCAAAAAAACATTTATAAAACATTTAAACATTTTGAATGTTCGGTGAACATTCAGAAATAATGTTTTCATAACTTAACAGAAACGTCTTACAGGATATATTTTTGTTAGATGGGTGACTAGAAGAATAACAAAGTGCAGCAAACAGTAAAACTATTTACACTTACAATAACGATTTAAAATAATATGATAAGAATTACCAGTTTGCAATAGAAAGTGGTTTAATGGACTGTGTTTGGACAGGTAAAATGACTGGAAGCGGATGACACCTCAACTTACAAATTCCATTATGCTCAAGAAAAATAACAAAAGTTGCTATTATTGCACTGAAGCTTCAGACAAAAGCTTTTCATAAATATGTAACTGTCTTATGATATGATTTATATATTAATCAGAGCTGTATTTTTCAGCCAAAAGAGTGAGACTGTTACACTGACTGCATTAAATCAGTTCATTAAACTGATAAACCAGAAGAGATTATTATACCATGATATTTATGTACCTGGGCTGAAAATATAGCAAAGACCAGCAGCATTTATTGAAATATTTCACTATTAAATGACCAAAAATGCCATGTAGCCACGTTCATTTATAAATACTGATGAATGAATCTGCTTCTGCCCGATCGTGTGTTTAGTATTTTATCATTTCATCAACAGCATTATTCATGCCTTCTGTCCGTCAGAGAACCGCTGGTTCAGACGTCAGCAGCGTTTGACCTCCTGTCAGACTGCGGATCTCTCTTCACTGGCCGTGTGTGTCACATGTCTCCTGAGGGGTCAGAGGTCGAGCTTCATTCACTCAGAGGGTGCAGTGATGCGCTTCATGTGTGTGTTTGTGTCTGATGACCTTGAGAAAGACTGTCATCTTCCATCACATCACTGAACTCGTACTGTTGTTTGTTTGTTTGTTCACACTTCAGTTTAGGGTCCAGTTCTCACTACGAACTATGACTTTTGTCTCTAAAAAACTCCTAATTACTGCTTAGTTAGTAAGGCAGCTGTTCTCCTACAATCCTCTACAGTCCTCGTATAACTGTACAAACCTCCTTCAGCTCGAGCTTCTCGCGTCTTTCTGCTGTCAAATCTGCACTGATTTTATCATGTAAACATAAGAATGATATTGTTAGTAATATTTCAGCTGGACTGAAGCAGCTTTACTTGATCATCCAGACATCATTTATTATAAAAATCATGAGTATCAAATATGATCATCATCTTTTGAGGAAGGTCTATTTGTTCATCTCTCACCTTTGTTGTTTATCACCTGTGTTTATTTGCACATTTGCTTTTAATAAACACACACTTGGACGCTGACTGCTGTTTCCGTTTCCATCCAGATGAACAGCTGCTAGATCCATAATGAGATCAGATTTTCTGTGCAGCTGCAGGATCTCAGATGCTTTTATTGGTAAAACAATAATCCAAGCCCAAGGATTAGAAACCATGGAATAAAACTGAAAACACCAACAATACATTCAACCAAAGACAAAATCTGATAATGAACAAGAGGAACAAGGGCTTACATTCTCAAAGGATAATCAGCAAGGAAACTACAGTGGATTTCAAGACCAAAACAGGAACTGAACAGGGCAAGAAGAGCATTAAAATACCACCCAACAAAAACACAGAACAGACAGAAACTATGACACTATGCTGGTAGAAATTTTGTCCGACTTGTCCAGGGCCTCATTTACCTCATATTGTTACATAGGCAAATGAAATTTTTGAAAACACTGTATTTCTAAAACAATTCTGTCTTGTCGAAGTTGACATTGTGGCTTTATATATGATCATTGTGTCAATGTATTAACATTCTACCAAAATTAAGCTCAAATAGAGTACGTTTTTGACCACCAATGAATGTCATCAGGACGGCCTCATCTGAGGCAGTAAGTGCATCACATTACATTTTCATCAAATTACAGATTATAAAGTTTATTGTAGCTGTGTGGACGCTCGTTCTTTTCTGTCATTTGGCCAAAATCTCATTATAATGAAGTGCTTCGCACAGTCTATTTAAGACAGCATTGGCTATGACTCGACGGCAAAAGCTCAAACTCATAAAACATTACTCTTTAAATATAGAGTATTTCTTGAGTGAAGAAAACAGTACTTATTCAAATGAGTTCTTTATTTACCATTGCATTGCAAACAAGCAGCGATGCTCCAAACTGTGCAGCACTTCATTCACGATAATGCTGGGTGGAGTTATGAGGTTTGACTGACAGTTTGAGGAGCCAATGGAGTTACGAGGTTTAGTCACATGCGCTTTTTAATACTTTTCATTGGTTAAATATTTGCAAAACCCACATAAAGGGACCAACAGTAACGGTTTATGAAAAAAAATGGAGATACAAGTTTTCCGTCGACAGGAACAATATTTTAAATTGTATTAATTTATACAGTAATTGTCTGACAGGGTTTAAGCAGAGTGAAATAATAATTTAAAAATATATATTGTTTCTCCTCATTGGAATGGGCCCCTGGACGAGCAAGCATAGGCACGTGCCTAGAATGCCTGCATAAATCTGTCTCTGGACATGTACCATGAGAGCGGCCATCACGAGCTCTGATGACGACACAGATGAGGATTGATCGACGACAGCGATCAGGTGCGTTTCGTGTTTATTCTGACAGCTTCAGTTCCACCGATGCATTAATACACAGGGATGTGTTATGGTTTATGTGTGTTGCCATCTCGGGGTATTTTCATAACAAGAAAGTTTATGAATGATCTAGTGCTAATTGACATAGCTTTACAGTATAGTAACTATAACAAATATAATTGATGCCTTATTCTGTTCTAAAAAGCCTCATCAAGTGAACGAGTGGATTTGTTTAATATTATTGGCTTCAAAAGCTGGCCATCAATCAATAACTTTTTTGCTGTTTTTATGCTTTGTTCTGAACAGACAGATTGAATGTGAAATTCAGACGTCGAACATTAGTGTTGGTGTGAACAGGACTGAAGATTTCTAGACTAAGGAGCCTGAAAACAACTACTGTCCTGCGTTACACAAGCTCAGCTGAGCAGCTCAACTCTGTATTTATATAAACACGTGTTTTCATCGCCTCATGCTGTCATGCTGTCATATTTTGTTTGATCACATGGCTTGTGATTGTGTTCACATGTGCTGTTGTTTTTGTCAGGTTTAGTGTGAGCACATGGTTTGTCATGTTTGTTTCTATGTGCCACATGTTCTCCCGTCTGTTGTCTAAGCCTGCTCTTAAACTGGCAACATGTGTGTGAACTGAAGATCCTTCTGCTCCTGAAGGTGTCCATCAAGAGGCAGGACTGGAATACATTACATTGATTTACAGTCTGAACGAGTCAACGGTAGCTGACGAGAGCCAGTTTGATTTCATCCAGTTGGAGGAGTTCAAACATTTTAGAATACATTTTTATTTTCATGTATTGTACAAATGGCAATGCATGTCCTGTGAGTTTCTGTAGTGTTTCAGTTCATCCACACAAAGTCTGCAGATGATTTTGTTGAATCTCCCATCTGGATTTCATTTATAAATAAATTTCCTTTCTCAGAGACAGTTTTTCTGTTATTGATCCCAGAACTGGGCAAACCTGTGAAAGATGAACAAGCTCACTGCTGAGGCGAGTGTTTTCCTCCCACAGTGTGAATCGCTGTAATAATGAGCACTTTCACTCTTTTCCCAACAGTTGTCAGCCAGTGCCAGTATTTCTGATCAGACTGTGATCATGTAAACCATAAATATATCAAAAGAAAGAGCAGAGCCTCTGCTTTAAAACAAACTGGTACAATTTTATATTAGGTGGCCTTAACTACTATGTACTTACATCAAAAATTAAGTACAATGTACTTATTGTGTTTAAGTTGTATTGTAAAACACTTTTACAACAGGTTTGGTGGGATGAATATGTTTAAGGGTGGGTTAAGAGGAAGAGGAAGGGTCAACAGTGTAATTATGAACTGAATTAAAGAAATTAATTACATCTGTATCAAATGCTTAATTTAAATGTAAATACATCGTAGTTAAGTCCACCTAAAATAAAGTGGGACCAAAAAACTCATTTTAGTCTAGCTTCATTCATTCATTTTTTATTGAACAAAAAGCGAGAAAATCATGTTTTTGTCAAAGTCTTCATCCGGATGGGATTTAGAGCGATGATCAAACGCAGATGGAGCAGATCGAGTCCATCAACATCCCAAAACTTCAGTCGTTTCCTCTTCATGATCAGTTTTGATTTATGCTGTTTAACTCTAGAATACATAAACAGGGTCAACCTGACCCAGCATGCAGTGATTGTTTTGAAATATTTTATCAATGAAAACATTTATTTATTTGTTTTATCTATCTGATATTTCATGAATTCTTCTGACACCTGTCAATGTCATTTTCATGTTTTTTGGTTATAAGAAATTTTTGTGTCACTACCCCAATAAATGCATAAAGGGGGTCAAATTGAACCTTATTCATTTCCAATGGAATTTTGACCCAGCAGTATTTTTGGATACATTTTTGTCAATAATAGCATTTATTTTCTTGAAACTTTATAGCCCAGGACACACCAATGCCAACGAACGGCCGTCGGGCAATGTCGGACTGTTTTTAAGCGTTGACCGACTAAGTTTTCCTGGTGTGTTCTGCACCGTTGGCTCTGATCAGACGCTGTTGGACATTTCAGTATGTAAAGTCGGTGTTGCATCAGAGTCAGAACTCTGATTGGCTCTTCAGTTTAGTGAACGAGTCGAAGTGTGAGAATAATAGCAAAACAGTGAGTCAAGGCAGTACAGACAGAAGTTTTACGTCATGTACCTGAGTGTTCCTGGGGGGGGGGGATTATCACACACAGTTTCGGCCAATCTCATGTTAATCTTGAGTACCTATAGAGTAGTAGTGCATCCTTCATATCACCGAAAGTGTCTAGTTTTATCATATTTGCAAAAGATACACACGCTGTACCGAGTCTTTCCGAAAACAGCCGAGCGCCTGGAGGCGTGTCCTGTGAGCGGAGCTAAAGAGTGACAAGCAGGCACAGCTTTTTGTGTAGAGATCGTCTGCAAGCTAAACAGCTAAACAAATGTTTTTAAACACACACAATACACCATCGCATTATCCATGGATAACATTTGAATCACTATAATAAATATACCGTATGAATGATGAATAATGAATTTATTAATTCACTACGGTCGTGTTGTTTACATTATATGCACTTAGGCGCCTATTGCCAACAAAACAGACATTTGATGCAGTTTTACTCTCCACCTGCGGTTCGACTCATGACCGGGATCATTACCGCTGTGACCGCTCCATCTTTCAGTTTCAAACGATCTGTAAATCCAGCGTAGAACTGGGTCTTGTTTATGAAACCATAAGCGCCAATCCTGAGGGCTCGAGCAGCCACGGAAAAACACGAGATATTCTCGGTTCATTTTAACCAGTAAAAAAGAGATTGAAGTTTCTATGGTTATTTTAATGACAAATATCGAAAGCGCATCAATGTAATGCGTGAGAACAAAACTCTCAGCTCAACTTAACGCTAGGTTCTTTGGGAAGCAAGGTTATCTTTCCCTCACAACCAAAAACACACTTCTTTGGTGGCATTGTTGATTTCGTGGTCTAAAAACAAAGTGACAAATCTTTCTCGAGCAAGTCCTGTGCAGGTCTGCTGATGACTTCCGTAAAGCCGAACGAAGCACGTTGATGGCCGTGCTCTTGCTCTCGCTCTCGTTAATGTGCGCACGCGCTCTTCCGGGAGAAATGCCTGTACAAGGAATTCCGACCATTCTGATGTCACACAGGCACATACTTGGAAAAAAAGATCCCGAAGTTCGTGAGGATTTGGAAGAGTATTTTTGGCACAGAAATACTCCGTCATACGTCCGACTCGTGTTTAGCATGAGAATCCAACTCTTTAACAGTGTAAATAAGTCAGAATGCATGAAATAGCATTAGATCCTCCCTTTAATATATAAGGTTCTCTCGGTGTGTTCACATGCAGTTTTTTTGCCCTGATGCAGGTGACACGAGGTGACAACACAGTCAGTGCTAGTTCTCTGGCGTCGGTTTGGTGTGTCCCTACCCTTAGGATTACTTCAAAATCTGTTGTGACATTTTTACTCTGAGCCAAGAATTTGCCTCAGACTAACCCAGTGTCTATATATTCATATCTCACTACGACATATTCTCAATGCTGGGCAAGTGTTGTGTCAGAAATGTCTTGGATGAACGATTCTAGTTTCTGGATGGAGGAGGATGTGAGCTGTTGGCTCTGGACGTAAAGCAGTCTAAATGACCGTGATTCTTACCATGTTTGGTCTCTGGTTTTTATGTCTGATTTATGTCTGCTTACAAAGTTAAAGTAAATTCAACCTTTAGCACTCAAGAGATCCCTGTGATTTAACACTCCACTCAGACAGGGACAGGAAGGTAAACTAAATCCTCTCTGTTTTCCATTGCGTTCGACAGGAATATGCAGCATTCTCTGGGATTTCTTTCATGTCGTCATCCTTCTTCTGTGTAAAAGAGTCAGAATGAGATTCACAGCAGTCGTGTCTGCCTCCACACCTTTGTCTTTGATTGAACTGAAGAACGCACACCCCGTCTACTCTGTTCATGTTCCATTTTCTAGTCATTCCGAGTATCCATGGCAACACGGACATCAAGGAGTGTGTGTGTGAGAGAGTTAATCTCCTCCATTCATGTTTCCTTTATCTAGTGAACACTCTGCAGGCAGGTCTGGTGTTCCAGTTAGTTTCGCCCTAAATCTTCTTTGCTCATGCACTCCTGAGTTCACTTTACCAGGGTTTTACATGCCTAATGTTTTGCCCCAGTTCTGCTTGAATAATGGAGCTTGTCGGGACCAGCTGGTGACTGAGTGCAAGTGTTCAGCCTGGAAGAAAAACAAACTGTTCTGTACACAGACAGGCCAGTGGGTCAGAGAGCGAGGATTAACACGGACAGAGATCATGAAACGCCTGTTTGACCCGTGTCAGTTCTGTCAGCATTACTCATGTCACTCTGGAGCTGTGTGGAACACAAAAGTGGATGTTTTGTAGAATGAAACAGTCAATTCTCAAATTTGCATAATGCTCGCCTCTGGTCTTGATTAGCTGAACAGCGTCTCTTTGCCCCGCCCTCAATCACTGTAGTTGTATCTGAGACTGGAAGAGTTTGGTTCGTGTTGTTCATGTCGAGAAGACGCTGTTTTCTGCTGCCAAAGCAAATCCACTTTGATGAGATTGATACGGTGAAACTGTTACTGTTCGTATCACTGTGACTCAAGAGCTGAGATTCAGATATTATAATGAGCGTTTGGTTTCTGACCAATCAGAGCAGACTGAGCCATCTGACAAATCAGACCAGAGCAGACCAATCACAACTGGACCACACACACACACACTTTCTGCGTATTTACATAAAAAAACAAACAAACAAACAAAAACATGAAGTATGACATATTTGAATTTTCCTAATGTTGTCCCCAGAATGTCAAAAATGTCAAGTTTTTTCACCCTTCAAGCTTTAAATTCAGAGTGATTCATTAGAGGTCGTGGTTTGAAGTGTGCTGTGATCATCAGGTTTACAGGATCTTGAATAAATCATGCAAAGCATCCAGATGTAATTAGTTCGTCCTTCACGCTCTCCTCCTCAGCTTTAATCACGATCAGAGTCAGCCGTCAAAATGAACGAGTTTACCTCAATCCTGTTCGCTATCTTTAATGTCCTGTCACTGTGTTTGATGCAGAAGTCCACTCATGCTCATTTGTGTCTTCATGACTGCTCTTTGTGTTTATCTCACACATATTCTGGGTGGTTGCTAGGGTGTTGCTATGTAGTTGCCAGGGTATTCTGGCTGGTTGCTAGGGTGTTGCTATATGCTTGCTGGGATGTTGCTATATGCTTGCTAGGGTGTTCTGAGTGGTTGCTGAAGTGTTGCTAGGTGGTTGCTAGGGTGTTGCTATGTAGTTGCTAGGGTATTCTGGGTGGTTGCTAGGGTGTTGCTATACAGTTGCTATATGCCTACTAGGATGTTGCTATATGGTTGTTAGGGTGTTCTGAGTTGTTGCTAAAGTGTTGCTAGGTGGTTGCTAGGGTATTCTGGGTGGCTGCCAGGGTGTTGCTATGCAGTTGCTGGGGTATTGGTCTGTGCTTGCTGGGATGTTGCTATGCAGTTACTAGGGTATTGCTCTGTGCATGCTAGGATGTTGCTATATGGTTGCTTGGGTGTTCTGAGTGGTTTGCTAAAGTGTTGCTAGGGTGTTGCTATGTAGTTGCTAGGGTATTCTGGGTGGTTGCTAGGGTGTTGCTATGAAGTTGCTAGGGTATTGCTATGTGCTTGCTGGGATGTTGCTATATGGTTGCTAGGGTGTTTTGAGTGGTTGCTAAAATGTTGCTATGTAGTTGCTAATGTATTCTGGGTGGTTGCTAGGGTTTTGCTATGCAGTTGCCAGGGTATTGCTATGTGCTTGCTGGGATGTTGCTATATGGTTACTAGGGTGTTCTGAGTGCTTGCTGAAGTGTTGATAGGTGGTTACTAGGGTGTTGCTATGTAGATGCTAGGGTATTGCTATGTGCTTGCTGGGATGTTGCTATATGGTTGCTAGGGTGTCCTGAGTGGTTAATGAAGTGTTGCTAGGTGGTTGCTAGGGTGTTGCTAGATTGTTGCTATGCAGTTGCTAGGGTATTGCTATGTCCTTGCTGGGATGTTGCTATTTGTTTTATAGGGTGTTCTGAGTGGTTGCTAAAGTGTTGCTAGGTGGTTGCTAATGTGTTGCTATGTAGTTGTTAGTGTATTCTGGGTGGTTGCTAGGGTTTTGCTATGCAGTTGCTAGGGTACTGCTCTGTGCTTGCTGGGATGTTGCTAAATAGTTGCTTGGGTGTTCTGAGTGGTTCCTAAACTGATGCTATGTAGTTGCTAGGGTATTCTTGGGTGGTTGCTAGGGTGTTACTATGCAGTTGCTAGGGTATTGCTATGTGCTTGCTGGGATGTTGCTGTATGGTTGCTAGGGTGTTCTGGGAGACCTTCAATTACACCCACATGCAGGCATTTCCACCTCTTAACAGAAACTCAAACACTGTTTGCTAAACTGATCCTCTTTCAGTGCTTTGATATTTTGTAATTTCTTCCAAATGTTGGCAAATTCAAAAGATTTTGTTGCTTTTAAACTTGAACATTAAACGTTTGATTCATGTCATCCATGTAGCCTATGCAATATTGATGAAGAACTTGTCTTCTCTGTGTAGTAATGATCAACATTTATAATCTGTAGATTATAAGAATCTGTAGTTTTTAATATACAGTATCTTGACTTGGTGCCTGGATATTTTACAATTTATTATTTATTTTTAATTATTTAAATCTGTCACATCTGTTTAGGTTTTGTTTGGTTCCCTCGCTTCATGTTCTGATTGGTTCATTGTCCTGATATCTTGTTAGCAGTCTTGTTGTTTCATTGGTTCATGTTCATGAGTTCCATCGTGTCATTGGTTGTTTTGGTCATGTGTTCCCCGTAGTTTTGTACTTAGCCCTCATATTAGCCATGATTGTTTGTGGTGTACTGTGTGCTGATGGTGAGTTTGCTCATATTTAAGTCAGGTTGATGTCTGCTGGATGGAACTCATGAACATGAACCAATGAAACAACAAGACTGCTAACAAGATCAGAAGGACAATGAACCAGTCAGAACATGACACATAAACCACTGAACATGAACTTCAAAATACAAGACATAACCATTTCTATCCAGAAGAAACTAAGGAGATTATCTCCTACCTTCTGCATTTGGCGTGCTGTGGTATTTTATTGTGCTTGTGCTGCGTCACGCAATCACACCAGTTGCAGTTGTTATGTAGTTCAAGTCGAGTCTCGAGTCATTGGTTCTCAAGTCAAAGTAATTTTCTGTATTTAGTCAAGCAAGTCACAAGTCCTTAAATTTGCTGCTCAGGTCAGACTCAAGCAGTTCATTTTTAACAAACAACTGACTGAGCTGAGATGTTCCAGGCGTGCTGCTACAGAGGAGACGGATCGTAAGCACAGCTCATCAGGCCGACCGGGGGTCCCACGGCTCCCATAACACTGATCTGTGGAATATAATCATCCCCCAAGGCTGGTGTGATGTTCACTCCAGTGTTTATTGTTATTGCCGCTGGTTTATGGGCGAGTTGTTAAGTGTTTGTTAACACAGTGGAGAAATGTGTAAAGAGCTGAACAGAATCTGGCTGATACAGCTGAGTCACTCACAACACCGTCATTAAAAACAGCAAGAGTGCAGAGAGAGAGAGAAGCTGTTTCCACTTCAGGCCACAGGTGAAGAGTACAGCTGATTACTGTTTGGACTTCAGTTAAGTTCTTATATAAAACTACTATTTAAACAATAGTATTAGTCTTAAACACTGATGATCTAATGTTTAGACTGATGAGTTTGTGACTGTGAGATCTGCGTTAATGACCGAGTCGTCAGTAATTCCAGTCTTTCTTACTGCTCAAATCTACATAGGTTTGTAAGTAATTTGCATATTGCCAGCCTTTTGTCTTCATTGGTTGAATTCATTGGTCTTTGCCCCACCCTCAATCACTGTAGTTGTATCTGAGACTGGAAGAGTTTGGTTTGTGTTGTTCATGTCGAGCAAAATCCACTTTGATGAGATCGATACGGTAAAACTGTTACTGTTCGTATCACTGTGACTCAAGAGCTGAGATTCAGATATGATAATGAGCGTTTGGTTTCTGACCAATCAGAGAAGAGCAGCTTTCAGAAAGGCGGGGTTTAGAGAGACTGAATCCTTGATCTAAGCATTTCAGACACTGAGAGAAAAGAGCTGACGCTGCAGTGGATTTTATGAGAAAATGAAAGTGTTTTTGACCTTGAATGAATGTGAACCTGTTGTAGGAGACGACAAAACAAAATGGAGACTTTAGGATGGCATAATAGTGGCACATTAATGACTTATATCTTATTTTCAACCAGTCTTATTTCACATCATGTGTATCTCTGGCAATTCATAGTTGTTGGTCTGCAGGAACATTGGCGATTCTGTAGGCAGCGCAGGTTAAAATGATGATCGTCATGACACAAGTGGAGCCCTGCTGTGGTTCTCAAGAGCTCTCAGGAGATCTGTGGCTCGCCTCCCACCTCACACTCCTCTGTCTCCTCCTTACTGAGTAAATAAATGCGTCGCCAGCACTGATCGAATGCATTCAGAAGAGCTGCTCATGATAACCACCTGTTTAGGTCTCCATGGAGACGAGGGAACAGCATCCGTCGACAGGCCAGCGGAGGACCGGACTGCATCTGCATTTGCATTCCTACTCATGTGAACTCATGCGCACACGAGCGACTGCAGACACACTGATTCTGAGTGAACAGAGAGCTTCTCCTGCCATCGCTGTCTTTATTATGACTATTTTCTACATGTCAGAATATTAGTAAAGTATATATGTAACGTCATATCAGCACAAGATGTTTCTCGAAACGTCAAAACATGAGCTCTTCTTTTGTACAGCAGCATATTTAGATAAATGTGACTTTGTGTAAAGATATCAGTTTTGCATCGCATTCCTCATGCAGTGAGCTGGTTATGGGTCACGGTCATCTGAGTGTGAAAATGCTCATACTGAGCGCAGTGTACATACACACATTAAACACTGTCAGAGCAGAACAGATCAGTGTGAGAGTAACTGGAACAGCATGATGCAACTGCATGTAAAACGTGAAACAAATCCTTCTCAATGAGGGATGACGGCGTCCCAGAGCTGCTTCTGGAGCCCGTGAGCTCCTCCACAGGACAGAGAACAGATCAAACTGATCATTCGTCAAACAACAGCTGATGAACTGGTGTGAATCGTTCATAGAAGAACCAACGCCGAATGTCAACCGAATGCAGCAATTTACATAAGGATGGTTTTACGGGCAGTTAAATCTCGTTCTGCTCGTGCTTCGTGAATGACATCTGTCTGATGATGAGGCCAAAAAAACTCCAGGTTTTTGGGAAGTTTTAGAGCTTAAGAAGATATTTATTCAGTGTTACTTTACAACAATATAATATCAGCTGATTTGGAAATTCTATCTGACTTTTTCCTTGTTTAAGTGCTATAATCGGGTCCCCGATGCATCTACCGGGGAAAACCTATTAATTTAGTTTTGGCAAGCCTTTCTCTGCAAGCATGTGAAAAAACGAGCCGCTCAGATTTCACTCCCCTTGTAGGAAGGGGATCTTATAATAATAATATTACCACCCCTTAATCTGTACGTTTTCACCCACGGTGCCGCCATTTTGTTTTCGCAAGCGACAACGGTGTACCGGTTCTAACGCCATGGCAGAAGTTCAAGCAAAGCATGCTAACTGTTCTGTCGTTGGCTGCACAGACGAGCACTGAACACTATTTAGAGTCTCGTTAGCTTGGATAGTCTGAAGTTGACCCTGACAAGATCGACTGCTAAAAAAGGAGAGTTTCTGTCCGAGTGATATTTTGGAAGAAATATTAGAGCATTCACAGCATTTGAGAGCAATCATAAACGTTATCCTGGTGTGTATGACTCTGTTTGACAAACAGGAACACTATGTATAGTGGGCGTCCATACAGGTTTTACACAAAAGATTAACATGATGGCACACAACTACATAAATTTATCCACTAGCCATTCAGAAACGTCCAGTTTCATTCTAAAAGTTGTAACTTCTTCCTGAGTCTCTCCATCAGTGTCGACTCTGGTTTGAACAATGTAAGGCTGAACACCGTTACTGACAATCCTCATTTTGGCTGCGTGAGATTCTCCAGCTTTGTTGTTGTTGAGCTGTTAAAGCTCCGCCCTCTTCTGGAAAGGGGGCCGGGAGCAGCAGCTCATTTGCATTTAAAGGGACACACACAAAAACGGCGTGTTTTTGCTCACACCCAAATAGGGGCAAATTTGACAAGCTATAATAAATGATCTGTGGGGTATTTTGAGCTGAAACTTCACATTCTGGAGACACCAGAGACTGATATTACATCTTGTGAAAGGAGCATTATAGGTCCTCTTTAAGCAAAAAAAAAAAGAAAGAAAGAGAAGCAGCTTGGAAACAGATGGATGTCTGGGAGAAGATTCGCAATGAATAATTTAAAATTCAATCCTTTTCTCAAACAAAACTATTAAATGAATTCATTTTTTGCAGCTTGACAGTCATGGTCACGATGAACTCGAAATAGAAACGAGCTGTTTTTATCAATTAGTCCTTGAGTTGATCAAAACAAACACAAATACATTTACAGTAATGCAATTCAGTCATTTAATAAAAGCATTTGTGCTTTTAATTTCTCTGATACACTCAGCTCTTAGACGTCCACAGTACTGTGAGCGTGATTTGTGTTTGTTTGTGTCTTAAGGCACCAGTGTGAGTGATTTTCAGAACATGTTTTGAAGCCGTGCTGTCAGAAAACCTCCAGCCGGACACGCTCAAGTGATATTTTTCTCTCTTGGATGTCGTGCTATGTAATTACAACCACATGAACAGCAGCAGCGGCGCATGCTGCTTTGTAGGAACAGCAGTAATTAAATGACAGATCGATTTTGCAGTCATTATGAACAAGACGGGTGAGGAACAGACTTCCAGCTTTCTTAAATGTAGGTTTGTGTTTGGTAACAGTAACGGAGCAGCAAACACCTGCTGTGATCTGCCTGAGCTTTAAATCATTCATGATCAGGAATAAGTGAAAAACAAACACGAGGGCCATCAGGGGTCGTGATTCAACTCTTCAACTCATCGCTGCACTTTATACATGTTTGCATGAAGCTGGGGAAATATGCTTTAAAGACTGGGAAATGTGAAATAATAAAATATTTACACCGCTGACTGGTTTTGTTGGGTTTACAATGCCTTGAAAACACGGAGGAAAACTGCGTGTCTGAAATGTTTCTGAAGGCTCCACCATTGTTGTGAAATATTTAACTAATTTAATCATCAAAAACATATTTACCTGTCTTTATCATGTTGAGTGCATTCATTTCGCCCATTACAATACAACGTAACATTCTTTAAAATTGTGACAACCAGGAAGTGAAAAAATATATTTAAATTTGTTTTAATTTTTATTTCTGTTTTTGTTATAACAAAATAAAATCACACAAATCAGGGTTTTAAACGGTGATTAGACATAAATAAAATAATGTAAATAAAACAGCTTATATACTATTTAGTTTGACCTCTTGACATTTACTGAAGGTAAAGCATCTCACTTCAATGTCCATTCGGTGAAAAAGAGTTTTATAACCTATTTTGTATGCAGAGAAGGGGTTATTACAGAAAATGTATTATTTTATTATTTATTAATAACCCATTTATGAATAAATAGTTTTCTGTCCAATCTGTTTATGACTCTTTCCACCTGGTATTAAGTGATTTCTGTGATCGAATCACAGGTTATCAGCACTAAACAGAGCCTAAAACATGTCATGATCGAGTCACTCAGAAACACAGTGCATGTGTAGTGAATATCAGCTC